>JBBMKD010000115.1:15585831-15618569 GCA_037834095.1 Argya squamiceps
TCTAATAGAAACTGATTCTTCATACAGAGGTCATCTGTGAAAAGAGCACCTGAAATATGCCATCTTTTTAGTTTAGGCTGGAAATAGATTGAAGTTATCCAGGCTTTTGCACCTGTAATCCAATTCAGTGGATCCAATCTTTGTTTCCTGTAACCCAGCATAATTTTTTGTTTTTCTCTTTTTTCACTGGTCTGGTTGTTTGAATTTGAAGTTTATGTGACTGTGGGATATTTTCTAGCTGAATATTCTTTATGTTATTGTTAGGAATTTGAAAATCAGACAATATTAACACTTCTTCCTCTGGATCAGAGAAGCACGAAACACTTGAATATGTTTTAAGTGCATAGGAATGTGTTTAACAGAATGTTTTAAGCTAGACTCCAGTACAGTAAACAAAAAAGTTTTGAAGACCCAAAGGTTTCAAAAATGTCCCTTAAAGAGATAGAAAGAATATCAGACTAAGACTGCAGTTTGCAGCAAGGTCATGCTTGAGTATATTGTACTCATCTGAAATATTATTTCCCCGCAGCAGAACTGCTACATTGTCTTCAAAAATATCTCACTGATCGTAATTACGGTCATTCTCTTCTTTTTGAGGAATGTCCTGTAGTCTTGAGCATAAAAGCAAAAACAGAAATGTAATTTCATGAAAACTCATGAAATGCAGACTGACATTGTGCAATAGGTTTGAATGTCTATCTCCTTACCATTGTCCAATTCCTTACCTGTGAAGATGCTTTAGTTCTAACTGTTGTTGGTTTTGCTGATAATACATGCTGCAATTTCATTTGTTTCCTGAAAGATAACAGCTGTGGGACTTCTGATTTACATAAAGTTGAAAACTGTTTGTGCACATCTCTTGCCAACTGATTAATGTAATATCTTCTGACATTAAGATCCATGCTTTAATTTGAACATATGGTTGCTTCTGATATAATATATTTTTGCAAGAAAAATTTTAAAGTAAAATCTAATCCAAAAACTTGAAGAGAGGACAATTTTTTTAAAAAAATAATTTTCATAATAATTTTTTTCACATGCCCAAAGAATTGGTTGAGCTGCAGGTGCT
The DNA here is from genome assembly GCA_037834095.1 of Argya squamiceps. Taxonomy (NCBI): domain Eukaryota; kingdom Metazoa; phylum Chordata; class Aves; order Passeriformes; family Leiothrichidae; genus Argya; species Argya squamiceps. Next base: position 15,586,901 of record JBBMKD010000115.1, read on the forward strand.
AAGGAAGTAAGAATTTTTTTAGATAAATGATTCATAAATACATGGTCATCTGCTTGAGAAGGATGACACTGATGCACTCAGCAGACCACCACAGGACCATAATATTAATTTTAATAAAAGAATTCTGAAATACAAACAGTAATGTATTTCAAGAAAAAAATCTGGTTTAATAAAGATTGTGCAAGGTGTTTTTTGCAGTGCTTTAAAGTGGTAAAATCTTGGTGTGATGTGGATACCATTCATATTCAGATATTAGAAGGACTGGGAAGGAATAAATGCATATTATATAGAGAAAAGTGTTAAAATAGCCTCATAAGAACTTATAAAGGTTTGGTATAGATTGATCTGTTCATACATTAAAAATGACTGTTTACCAGAATGTTGCTTTTTAAAAGATATAGAAAATTCATATTTATTGTAAAACAGCTTAATACAGTTTGACTTCTCATCTAGAAATTAGTCAAGGGACAAAACCTGTACTTCTCATTAGTACACCAGTGGGAAAACATGTACTTTCAGTCTAGGCTGTTTTTATTTTAAATGAAAGAGAAAAGTAAGTAAATGGAGAGCAATGTAAAGATGGAAAATTCCCCCCAAAACAAAATGTCCATTGTTAATCTCAAATTTTCTCCATCTTGTAGTCTCTTGCTGCTTTTATATTTCACTTCTTTAAAGATGTAACTGGCAGAGAACAAGATGAGAGGAACTGCAATCCTTTCCCCTCTCACACAAACTTTGCATTTTTCAGTTTGTGGTAGCGATGAGCTAATACCATATACTGGTCATTGATCATGCTGGGCAATACAGAATTTAACTGACTCTTTGAGACTGGCTTTCATGTTATAGGTTTTCAGGTTTGGGAACATTTCCAGAGCATCACCCAGGCCTGGGTGCTACTGAGAACAAAAACATAAACAATCAGCGGCTGTCAGGTCTGCCAACACAAGTGTTCCTGGACGCATTCCTGGTTTTGAGGTAGTGATAAATATTTTTGTAGAATTTTCTGAGACCTGCTGATGTAAGAGATAACATTATAAGAAAATTACAGGCTGCAAAAAATACGTTCTCATTTCTTGCCTTCTGTTTCTACACTTTCTGTGAAAATATTAGCTGCTGTTATCGTTTGAAAATATTATTTTTAATTTTGTTGTATTTGTCTCAACAACTCATCTTCAAGGTAAATATCAGCTGTTCAGGAAGGTAAAATTATACATGGATAGTAAATTTTTTCCCACTTATAGACAGACATATTTATTTTTTACAGTAGCTACCATTTTTGCGGTTCCTGTTGGCAGATAGGGAAGAATGTTGATATTTTCCTATAGACACGTTCTGAGTTATGAAACACTTCTACCAGCTGTTTTTATATTATGTCCCATAGCTATTTCTTGTTGTATTCCCATAATAGTTTCCCATAGAGTTATTGAAGTATTTCTATGTCTGTATTCTTCTTCTGTTGTCAGACGTACAGGCAAATAATTTTGTACTGCTGTTCTGTCTGCACTCTTGGGATAATTGTAATCAGCAAATACAGTCTTCTGGTAGTATGAGTCTATTTGTATCCCCTATTTCCTTCTTTTTAGGTGTTGTTTGTTTGATCTTAATCACATTCAGTTCACAAATGTGGTCAGTAAATGCCTGCTGTCACATTCATGTTCTTTGCTGTATGGTGCCATGGGGGAGTCTCATGTCTGCAATTTCAGGCAAGCTCCTGAACAAACCAGACATTACAGAAACATCCAACAACAGCTGCAATTGTTGTTTAAAACCATTCAAATGCAGTTGTGTTACCTCTTTAATTGCAATCTTGCAGTCTTTCCACTTCTCAGCTGCCATGCTAGTTTCTGTGCAATTATCTCCAAAATGAAATAATTATATGTATTTAATCCTGTCTCTTGGAAACCTGGCTTTCCTGGCCTGAAAGAAAGGATGCTCCAGTTTGCCTCCTGCCTCCCTGAAAGGCCGCTGTCAGACCCACCTGCACTGCCTGGGTAGGGAGGAGGATGCCTGGGCAGGGAACAGGGGCACACATAGCACATGCCCAGCTGCTGCCAGCACCACGGTTCTGCATCTGTCAGATAAATCAGACACCTGGTGTATATCCAGGCATCTGAGGCCATGTCTGCCCTTGTCTGTACCACCTGGGGGAAAAGCAAATGAATTAAAATGTGACAAAACTGACTACTATTAACATGTGCTCCCATTCCTAGTGCTTATAGAGGACCAAGAGAATATATATAGTATGTCTTTTTAAATTGCATAAACATATTGAGAGGTAATTGGGATAATTAATTTGACATTTTTTTTTAAAAGTCTCCTTGAATAAAGAAAAGGGTAATTTTCTTCTTGTAACACTGTATTTCTGCTCTTATTTGAAATAAATCATCAGCACAGGGAAAATAAAAGCAAGATATCTTTAAGTTTCTTTCATGCTATGCTATTTATAGTCAGTTAGGAGACTACACTTACATTTATGCTCTAAGAGCCAAACTGGAACTGAGGAATAGAGTACATAACTCAGTTTTATTTGTTGTTCTCTCCAGACATATCTCCAAACATTTGCAATGTTGGGAAAGTGGGCTGAAAGTAACTTTCTGTTCTTAGACCTGTGCCATATCTGAGTCTACCATCTTTCATGCAAGATCTCACAAAATTTCTTCTGATTTGCCACATAAACACAGGAAAAACAGATTAGAGGTATGTGGCTGCCTTCAATGATTTGCAAATGCAATTACCTTGCAGCAATAAATATCTGTCAATATAGTACACAGGCAGAAAGCAAGATCATTTTGCCTAAATTTTTTTAAATACCTTTTTTAGGCCATGCTTTCTTGACTGTATAAGTTATAAAAATAAAATGAGAGAAAAATTATCTCTTAAATGATTTGCAAATCTATGGATTCTTTGTGATTTTCCGAGAATATTTGTACAATGAGAAAGAAAATAATTAAAGTTGGTTGTAATAAAATTTTAACATAGAAATACTTTAGCATCTGAAGTTTTTTATTGATGGAATTTAATGCTTCCTAAATAGTTTCCAGTTAAATAATAATATTACCTGCTTTACTAGAAATATCTTTTTTGTGCCCAGAAAAAGTGTTCCTGTTTCATTTATGGACAATGACAATTTCTTGTCAATACATTGACAAGAAAGAAGGAAAATTTTTGTTCTGTTCTTGTGATTAAAATTACAATTTTAAAAAACTATCTTGAGGAATGACTTTTTTTCCATTCTTAGTCATTGTGATCTTGAAGATTTATTAGAAAAACTTTCTATACCTTGATTTTTTGCAATTATAACGTACATAATCTTCTTTATAATCACTTCCTTATACCTGTTTTATGTTTTCAACTTGCGTCTAGCCTGGAAATTGTCATATTGGTGTGTTAAATTAAGAATTTCCTTTCACTTGTTTCCTTTCTTGGAATACCATAAATATCCTAGTCCTATTCTATCCATCTTGATCCCCAAGCAATAAAAAACAGCTTAGTTAGACATTCCTAACCTTATCCAAATATTTTCTTAACAGACTCCCCCACTTTATCACTTACTGTTTACAATGAGCGCTATAACTCTTTCCTCACATGATTTAAGCCACATTCTTCAAGCCTGTGAATCTTACATTAGGCATATTGGTCTATGTGCTCAGAGCAGTTGTTTAAATATTGAGCCTCAGACCAAATGTCTAAACACAGGCAGCTGCAATTTAATGTTAAGTTCAAAAATTACCCTACTGGGGACTTGTCCTTGTAGGTAATTCAGAATTCAGTAGTAATTAAGTGAGCTGTGCTGGCATTATGTATGCACCATATTTGCCTTAACAATGGAGGTAGGTTGGAGTTTCAAAATTTCACCTGCAAATTTGTTTTTATCCAGTTGAATTTGTGTTTAATGAATCTAATAGACTGTATAATGATAGAAAAAAGTCTGCATGTCTGGAAAACAGATTTTTCGTCTTCTAAATCATCTTGCAGTGAAGTTTTCAACATTTGAATGATTTATGGTTGTCTATAACATATACGATGTTTTGAAATCCAAGCCACCAAGCAAGGAATGAGAGAATTAAAGAAACAAAATGTATTCCTTATGAAAACCTTCTCACAAGCAGATTCATGCAAGCAACTTTTAAGAGATATCCTAATTATCATTGTGCCTGCCACTTCTTACTATTATATTCTGTGTAGAGTTGTCCTTTTTTATCCTCAAGAGCGTTAACATCTCTATTTTCTCAATGATAGAAAAAACAACAATATTTGTACATTTTTTTGACACTGCAGCCTTTCCATACATCCTGTGTATCACTGTCTGTGTTTGTGCACCATCACATAATGAGGTGTGTTTTAGGAGCTAAAATCCCTCTTTTCCCTTCATTATGCATGTGGCATGCAATGCAATTTACTACATAACAGATGTCATAGCTAAATGCCCAGGCTCGTGTCATGCTTCATTCATTTGAAGACAATATGTTGCTGCAAAATAGAGTTTTTCAAAATCTAGGAGAAATTTTGTTTTTGCCTGAACACTCGAGATTTTATGCTGTACTGTGGAGAGTTGGATAGGCTAAAATATCAGGCAAAAATAGATTTGTGCTGGGGCCTAGAGCACAGATTGGAAGTTTGACTTCTGACTATTCACCTATTCCTTTGGCTTTTTTACTTCCTCACCTAGAAAGAATTATTCTATTTCGAAGCTGCAGTGCTTTTCTTTAAATTTTTGTCTTGATTCAACACTTACTTCTACAGACTCTTATAAAAACAAATTATACAGTTCAAAATTCATGTATGCAGTTATTGGAACAACTTTGGAGATCTGAAAAAATGAGGACTTGATGTTTAGACAAATTTGGGGGGATACTATTATACGACCTTTCTAAAGCTAGCAGAATTTGTGTCAGGTGACATTTTACATAAGATTGTCACAAAACGTGGTCTGTCTTTAGGGGAAAAGGCAGACAGTAATAACTTAGATATCAATGATGATTTACCTGAATGTAAGGAGATACATTTACCAATGAGGTAACTCAAATCTTAGAGTTAGAAATACGATAGTCATATGTATGCAGCAAAATTTTAAAGGCTTTCTCTGGGCAATAATTATACAGGAAGCATCCAGCATGTTTGTGGGATGCTCAGAATTTATGCTAATTGAAAATTCAAATAAATGTATGCAACAAAACCCACCTATGTTAATATCACTTTTTTGTTTGTTTGTTTATATTAGTGAGACCAAAATTATTTCTGTACAGAGACTTAATAGAAAGATGTGTCTCATATAGGTATCTCCAAACAGGATCATTCACTAGACTCCAGTGTCTTCATTGAGTGTCTGAAAACTGCATTGTCTCACACAAGTGCATAACAAAGCTTTGAAAAAAGTGAAAATCTAAAACCTTTTTTCAAATTAATTTTAATTTTGGTATTTAAGAAATATCCAGTAACTGAAATGAGTTGAACTCCATAGTGAATTTGTTCATTTAATATTCCCCTGCTTCTTGCAAGGAACAATGCAAAACCATTAGAATTTCTCACTGGGAGTTGTTTGAAATACTCTCCTGAGAACACAGATATTGATTTTGCATCTGCATTTGAGGATGCCTAATGGGAGATATTTTGCTTTTGATTGTTCTGTCAACTGCCTTCTGCAAATATCTCTAATAACAGGTTGTGGTGCCCACCAATCAAGTTTCAATGGGAAGGGGTCCAAATTCTACAAAAAATCTTATGTATCAGATATGGTTCCATTTATGTAGACTTTATTAATATGAATAAAGATTTTCAACATTCTTTTTCAGAAAACAGCTGGAATGATGCTCCAAGTAGAATTTCATACTGTGTATATAGCATTATCTAGAAAGACCTTTTATATCAGTATTATTGATCTACTGAACCTCCAAATTCCTTTGTGAAAAATTGCTATCCATTTTCAATAGTTTTGATGCTGTGTTCAAGACAGATTAGGAGGATACCTTGAGGGCCTGTTTTTTCAGCATTTGTATTATAATATTTCCAAATAGATTCCTGACATGCTCACTCCATGATTTTGTACTTTGCTTTATCTGTACTTAAGGTAAAACATGTCCAGGGAATGTGGCAATAATGAAAGTCTGCTGATAACGCAGCAGGAAAAAAATTATCTCTTCTCACTTTTCCCATTCAAGCTGTAGTGGAAATTTTAAGCACAGCCAATAAAGAAATAAATTTCAGCCTTGTGGGAAGTTCTGGCCTCCGGTGTTGCACTTTACTGTGCACCAGGAGGTAGCATAAGATGCAGAATTTCCCAGTGGCAGAGGGTGATTTCCTTCAGAAAGAAGGGTAAATTGGTGCATGGGGCAGGTGTAGAGGACAGGTGCAGAGGTGGCAGGAGCCTGGCCAGGGGGGCAGGTGGATGGTGGGCAGTGGCTGGGGCCCGGCTGCGCTGCCCGCCAGCTCACCCAAAGGCCACAAAAGGGCAATAGGGAGAGGTATTTCAATTCCATCAAATTGTTTGGGATTTTTTTACTGGGGAGAGCCTAGGCAGAATTTACTGCTCAAGGCATTATTTACATACCCTCTTTAGAATTACATCTGAGGCAATCCTTGAAATAGATTGATGTCCTTAGTTCTAGGGTATTCAAAGAGGGGTTTCTTCTCTGCTAGTTGACGTTTTCTGTTAAAGATTTGGTGTTTTACTGCAAAGATAAAGAATAAACTACAAGTTCCCAATCTTCATTAGTACCTGCAGCCAAATCATACACATAAACCAATCGTTTTAAGTGGTGTGTAACACTAATGCTGAAAGAATACTTCATCCTTTAGTTGTTACAAATAGATAGGTTAAATAAGGTGATGTACTTTTTTTACAAAAAAAATGTTGTATTTTGTTTTGGTTTTTTTTTGTGATACAGAAATTTATCTCCCTTCAGGCTATGCTCCAATTTGTTCTATGTGTATCAGGCAAGAAATATTAGTCCATATGGAGTCATATGTCTGCATATGTCCATTTGTGACATTCTCGAATGAAGCTAGATGGCCAAAATACATTTAAGAATTTAATTTAGTTCAGCAAACAACATGAACAAAATTTGGAAGGTTTTTGTTACATTTTTGTGAACTTTTTTTACTGTAGTCTAAATGAAATAGCTTCAAAAAGCAGTTCACATGTTTCTTCATAATGGTAACTCCAAGCTATCTGGTAAAAAGAAATCACACTTCCTTTACTTGGAAAGAAATATATAAAGAAGACAATCTAGTCCTGAAACAAATTAAAAACTTACCAGATTGATCTAAAGGGATCTATTTATGCAATATTTTAGTCTTAATATCTTGTGTTAATGGAAAACTCCTCTTTTTTTAGTGTAAAATCTTGGTGGCACATGAAGACCTTTGTCTTTAGCTTCAGGTTTTTGCCAAGGAAGAACCAGAGTTGTGGGTAAGAAAAACACTGGTGAAGAATAGTGTACTGATTATGATTTTTTAAAAAAATTATTCTAAAGCAGCACTGCAAATCTGTGCTGAATGTTGTTACCAGACAATGGAGTGTAGGTAGAAAGTAATCTCTCCTCATCAGGTACCCCCTATGTGCCTTTTGCAGTACAAATTAAATATCAGAATCTCAGAACTAGAGTATTTTAAAAGAATTGTGTTGGCTTTCATATGTTATTTGTTACTCTCAGCTACCCATCACTTCAGGCTATCTGTCACACTGTTGGTGTATCTTCTTTTAAAACAGGAAAATTGCAAAAGCAGCATATGACAGTACACCCAGCTGTATGATAACATACGATGGTAATCCGATGGAACATCATTCAACTGCGTATGCAGGATTGCTGTGTTAAAAGGATGATGTATTGAGAGGTGATTGATTCTTATTTATACATACTGATTCTTACTGGTTTTTATATTGTGGGCATGTAGACAGTGCCTCTGATTTTGTAGCCTCTATTGCATTTAATTTTTCTGGCAGTTATGCCATTTTATTATCTGTGGGACAATTCCTTGTTACTCTACTTCTGGGCACAGGCTCTGCTGTATGATGACTTGCAAGCTCAGGGGTGAAGAGATGCACAGTGTAGCAGCACTGAGCTGCCTTGGGTGAACAATGTGACAAGGTGGAGAAGGGTCTTCGAAGACCTGATGACTGTAATTGTCTGACATCCTTCTTGGAGCTGTACTATGCACCTCCAAGAATCCCACATGTGTGTCAAAGGGAAGGGAAGAGAATTGCCACCCTTATCCTATGAAAACTCTGAAGCCATGGTGTAGCAGGGGTGTGAGTGCATGAGGGTGAGGAGGTTGCAGAAGTGTGGGCAGGTGAAAGAATTAGTCATGATTACAGTCATGATTATGGCTACATAATCCGTACTCTGTGTGGATTTATTAGACTCACCAGAGAGTTCCCACCTATAGATCTTGTTTTGTGCTTTTCTCGCTCCTGCTTCTACATGAGACAGACATCCATAGTCTGTGCTAGACACGGAAATCTGGGCATTTTTTGATCACTCTCTGAGGGCAGGTAACAGCACACTGCAAATACAGCACTGCACGTTTGTGAAATAAAAGCTCTCATCTCTTTTGGGTATGATAGATGACTAAGTTCTAACTAAAAGAGTGGAACAATTCCTCATCAAGAAAATTTCAGTTTTCCATATCAAATGAATATTACATTTCTAATTTATCATATAATTATTTTGGCAAAATGGGCATATTTTAAAATTTGCTCTTTAAAAAAGCTTACTGCATTTTAACCCATTTTACATCAAATTACATGATTAAGCAAACCATCTTTTCTTTAGAAAATTGATATGCAATAGAAAAACCTGCTAAGGTTCTTCCTTTGTAAGTTTACACTAGGACTGAATGCAATATTGTATGATCATTTTACTTATGTTGGTTAAGTCCCCACTGTTTTTGGATGGCCTTTTTTTTCTGTTAGTTGAGAATACAAGATCCTGTATGCCAGGGAGCTATTTGTGCTACAAGATGAAAATTAAAAAAAAAAAATTTACAAGGGAAGCTTCTCTTCTAAAACAAGACTTAGTGGGTTATCAATAGCATGGAATATATGGCAGTTTTGGTATCTGAATATGTGGGGGTTTGTTTTGTTCCGTTTATTTTCATTTCTGTTTTTGTCTGTCTTTTTTTTTAATGTGATATCATACTGTTGTTCCTTGTACCAGATATTTTCAGTACTGTGTAATGACACTTATACTAAAAAATCTGTATCAAATAAGTACATTCAGGGTGTTTTTTTAATTGAAAAAATACAGAGCTGTTCCTCTATAAAACTCACAAATTTATATGTGTGAGGGAAGAAAAGAAAAATATCTCTGCAAGATCCTCCTGGTTCCCTGAAGAGCCAACTTATTCAGAAATACATAAATCAGAGAAACACTGTGTAGTTACAGAAATAGTATGGTTTTGAAAATAATAAGGCATTGCTACTTCCTTTATTAATAATGACACATTGATTTTAAACTCATGTTTTTGTGTGTGTATGTGCATTTGTATAAAAATGAAAAACAATGTGCACACACGTATATAGGCATATTACAAAATATTTCACATTTGAGTACAATAAACAATAAGTTACTATGGGACATGTAATACAAGAACGTACTGTTCATGTAATCATAAATCTCTATCCCATTTCTCCTCCACCATCAAAGAGAATGATGTGACAGTATTGGACAAAATCTCTGTATTTGTAGTGTGTTTGTTTCTTATGAATGAAAAAAAACCCATACACTGCCAAACCCCAAGAAAACCCACATTAAAAAAATCTAACAAACAAGTACTCCAGACAACAAACAAATCCTAGATTAGAATGCATTTCTTTTCCTTAAGATCACAATTTGCTAGCTGATGCAGATATCATGCGTCCCATGCTATTGGGTAGGGTCTCTTCTCTCTGTATCACAGGTTCCATAAGCTGTAGTTTAGATGTAGATTGAAAATTACATCAGTGAGATTTTCAGTTCTTTGACCCCAGTGTAATGAGGTATTATCATAAGTGTCGAGATGATAGTGTATCTTCATCTATCCATGAGTTTGGCTTTTTCTCTTTATCTCTCTCAGTCAGTATTGTGGTATTGTTTGTGGTTTTGTTTGTGTCTGCATGTGTTTGTATGCAGACATATAAATAGTACTCTCCACACATCATGTATTTATGTAAGCACCAGATAATTTCTATAATAGGGAAATTTATATGTTTTAACCATAAAAAAGATATCTATTTACATGAAAAGATAAACTAGGAAGCTATCGATATGTATGAGGAAAGGTCTGTGAAACAATTGAGAAAACTTTCTTTTGAAGAGTGAGAAAGATATTTAGTTCCTTAAAAAAACTAGAGGGTGAATGTATGTTCTGCTTTTACCCAGTCTGTTTAATCTTTTGTTGAGATGCTCACAGATGATGAGCTTGATAGGGTAAGTACATCAAACATTCAAACCTTTCTGCTCACTTACTAGTAATAAACACTTTGTAAAAGGGCAGGGCTTTCCTAGCTTGTAGTAACAGGGAAAAGCATGTCATTATTTCTCTCTCCCTTTCATTTTTTTTTGTTTTATTCTTTTTTCTTTTTTTTTTTTTCCTTTTCTCCTTTTCTCCTTTTCCTACTTTCTTTTTCTTTCTGTGTCTTTCTCTTCCTGTAAATCTGCTCTCCAACACAGCTACTGACAATACATTAGGTGCTTTTGGGGAGTAACTTGTAATCTGATGATGATTTTATTCCTTAAAGGGATAAAGAGAGAAACTTATAGTACAAAAATAATAAATCTCTCTAAAACCTAGACCTTCCCCTCCAAATATTTTTCCTCTCTTCACTTCCATTATGAGTTCAGCTAAAAAACCCCCACCCAAAACAAAAAAAGAAAATAAACACTCAACAAATGAAATTACCACAAACCCTGTCAAACTCTCCAAACCTAAGCATATTTTAATACTGCATATTGAATACAGGAAACATTGAATTAAACTGTAATCATTATCTAACCTTTTTTCTACAGTTGTCTGACTGTAGAAATATGACAATATCTGCTTGATCTCCTACATGTAGTAGTCATGTCACATTCAATTCATTGAGTGGAGAATCATACTGAACAATGATTTGGGAAAACAGGAAATGGCTTGAATGTTGTGTGTTTAAAAAAAAAAGAGGGGAAATACTCATGAACAGCTGAAATACTAATTTTTCACCTTCAGGTAGAAAAGAAGATATATCTTGATTATCACTGCCCTTTTTTTTACCTTTTTCTCCACTTCATTCTGGAATTACCTAACTTTCTCCTATTAAAAAGCAGACAAGAGAAATGGTAACTAAAAGCATGAAGAAAAGAGTCAGGAAAAGGACAAGTGATTAAAAACATGGAGAGAAATGAAGGAAGGTTCTGCTATATATTTTCACATATGATGGAGAATCTGCCGGTAAAGATTCAGAAAGAGCTTTTTTCAGAAAGACATTTTCTGAAGAGTTCCACTGAAAATCCTGCAGCTAGCCATACATTGACAGAATGCAACAGACAGGTCTGTGAGACTGTAATGTGATAAGGCAATCTTTCCGACTGCCATCTCTCTTCTTGTGAACCTTTTTGAGCTGCTAATTCATCTGATTGAATATCAGAAAGCTACATGCAGAGCAGGGTTTGTTAACGTGGGTTTCCCTCTGTTGCACTGTTAGGAAGATATTTATGATTTTTAAGTCTTACGTAAGCAATTGACTGCAAGTTGTTAACAAAATCTTGCATGCAAAATGATGGATTGGGAAAATGTGCTTAAAAGTTAAAGACATGACAGTATGAAATGCGACACATTCAAGTAACATTGTCCATTAATGTCTTCTGGGCTATGAACTTTGCTTGATTCAATATGAAAATACTCTGTTGTTCTTAACACAATTGCTGTAGGTAGGCAAATCTGTTTAGAAGTGCATACAAACACATTTTAGTCACGCAAATAGGTGGTAGGTATGGTTCTGCAAGGGTTTCAAATGCCATGAGGTCTAATGTTTTGCCTTGAGGCAAAACTCTAAGGTTAGTCTTCCACAGTGAGCTGATACTTGCTCATCTAGGAAAAAACATGAAAGTAATAGTTGCTAGATTGCCTCCCAGCTTATTGTGACCTGCAGCTTTACTTGATATGGGAAATGAAAGGTGGCCATGCCCTCACTAAGAGGGGAAATCCACAGAAGGCACAAAATACCTGTGCTGCCAGCAGATGGCTTGGAGGATCTGTGTCTAAATTGCCTTTCTTGATACATTTGCCACAATCAGAGACAGTGCTGCTGAATCTCCACTAGCACAAATGACAAGGGGCAGTAGGCAAAGCTCATAAGTATCTCAGAGCTGCCTAATGCATCCTTGCTGTGAAACAGTTGGGGTTTAAAATCAGGTCACAGAAGCACAGGTGTCTTCACATAGCTTCGGAAAAGAGGAAAGTGAGATGAAAAACTGACAACTGCATAATTTTTGCTTTTACAAATGTTTTTTGGAGGCAAAAGAATTTCCATTCATGCTTAAGTGGCAGATACTAAGATAATTTTATTTTCTTTTTCTGAACTTGGACAAAATTAATAAAAATATTAAAATGAAGTTGAAGATCAGGTTGGGTACCTTAGATTGTTTTATCATCTACTTTTATTGATGTATAATGGTGGTGAATTGATTTTGGCTGGCTACAGATGACCCTACCCAGCTGTTTTTTTCCTATCCTCATCAGTGGGACACTGGAGAGACAGTAAGATGGAAAAGTTTGTGTGTAAAGAAGGGAGATCATTCACCAGTTCATGGGCAAACTAGGCTGCACTTGGAGAAAATTAATTTAATTTATCACTGATTAAAAGAGATGGTAAATAAAAAGGGGGGTGGGGATAGGGAATGGGATATGGGGAAAGGGGGCTGTGGTCCATCCATGACAGATCATCTCTAGTCCTTCTTTGCCTCACATTGTTTCTCTGATCCAGTGTGGGTCCTCTCCATGGACTGCAGGGAAATCTCTGCCTGGAGCACCTTCTCTCCTCCTTTTTCTCTGACCTTAATGTCTGCAGTGCTGTTTTTCATACTTGTTTTCTTATTTTGTCACCCACCGTGTGCATTTTTTTCCTGTCCTAAATGCACTTTGCCAGAGACAGCATCATGTTGGCTGCGAGGCTCAGCTGCGCCCTGTGGTGGATCAGGTGGAGCTGCTGGAATTAGCTGGGTCCAACTCAGGGCAGCCCCAGCCTCTCTCATAAAGAGAGTCAGTCACTTCACTTGCACCCAGCAGAATAATTCGCATCAAGTTTGCATTGAAATGTGCTGGCCCTGGACTATAAGTATTGTTTGACATTTGCCTTGAATTAATAACAGTGATCAAGCCCCCCCAAAAATGATGAAATATGTTTGCTCATGGATAAAGAAAATTGCTTTCTGAGGAGTGAACAGATGAGATTTTTTTTCAAATTGTACTTAGGCATCTCTGTGGAAGTGCAAGCGTTCTTTCATAGAGTAGAGACAGATTGAGTTGAGACACTGAAGAGGCATGAAGTAACTCTAAGAAAAACCTCAGCTGCAAAAGGATGATGCACTTTGCAGCTTTTACAGAGCAAGGACAAAGTATTGGAATTCAGTCTTAATATGGGGATAGACAATGAATTTTTTGAAAAATACTATTTTCAGTGAAAAGTGTTTGAAAGACTGGAATTTCATGCTACTTGGAATGCTGGTGTACCGTAAAAGTTAAAGTTAAAAAAAAAGTCAGTTAGGACTCTGAGCATATTCAGCAGTGGATCAGGAATAAATCAGTCATGTTGCGTATTACTGCTTACTAGCAAAGCAGAGATTTTCTTTTTAATTAGAAACCTAAGACTAATTTTTTTAGTGACAAAACCAGTAAATTTAGAAGTAAGATCAGCATTTTCATTTAGATTCTTACTTCTATCTTCCTCTTCTTCATGTGTAAGAAGGGAAGTAGTTGTACTCTTTTCAATGACATACCCAAATGAGCATTGTTTGCAAACTGAGTTGATGGTCATATGTTCTTTGTATTCCTTCCAGCCATAGCCTTATCCCTTTTGGACACTGCAGTCTTTTCATAAGATGGAGTAGACTGCATACCAGATTAGCATTTTACAGTCTTTGACTCATATCCTGCTTCAGCTGCTGCCATTGGCAAAACGTTTTTTGAATGAAATGAGACTAGTATCTGATTTTTTTTCCGATTGATTTGTGAACATTATATCCTTTACAGATTGCTTTTCTTTAAAGTCTCTGCTAAAATGAGTTAAGGGTAGGAAATTACAGAGAGAATGATATTGTTTCCTGCTCTTAGAAAGAGCAGTGGACCAGCTTCCAGCTCCACAAAGTACACAGGTAAATGAAACCATTCATATATTGTGGTTCCCTTTTCATCAGTTCACAGTTTCTTGCGAGTCCATGCATTTTGATGGCAGAGTTTACATCAAAAGCATTCCAGCACAGTTGAGCTTTTCGACTATTTCCCTGCTGCTATGCACATTTTTAAAATGGAGCCATAGAAAATAAAAGTGTAGGAGTGTTTGGCTTTTATAAATATCTCTAAGAAAGAGATATGCACATCATTTCAGTAATTCTTTATGTGGAGCGTCAAATGCTTCATTCTCTGTCACATACATCACCTATCATAATTAAATAAAAAAAACCAAAAAACCAAGCCACTACACTGAAGTGATATTTCTAAAATAAAGAATCATGCATGAATAGAAATGTACGGTTTGTATAATTTAAAGTGCTTTTTTTCATACTCCCCTTCATGGATGATTTGTAGAAGATGTCATACATCAGGAATCGGTCAAATGATATGCAAATATCAAAGTATTAAAACAGACCTTGGCTTGTCTTGTAGTTTATGCCAGGATTTTTCCTTTTCTTCCTTGGGAACGAAATTACCCTGTTGCTCCTTCTGGGAATTATAATGCACCAGTGCAGCAGAATTGGCATAATTACTACTGTAATTTCTACTGGAATTATTTATGTAATCTCTATTACCTTGTATTTGCTGGTAGTGTTCACGATGTATCAGGTAATGTGCAACATAAAAGTAGTTTTTCCACCCAGCTCAAAATCTGAAAACTGGGGAAACATATAATTAAAAGGAAAATGCCCCTGTAATGACACAATAATTTTACATCTTGTCAATTTATGTATATGGTTTCATGTAGCTTTGACTTTATATTTATGTAGAAGCATAGGTTTGCAGATCAATACACATAACAAAAATATATTTTTACCTATTCCTGTAGGTAGCTCTTCAGAGCTTTGAGAGATGAATGTCACTCTGGAAATGTTCAAAACAGAAGTTGTTCATTTGTTGAACCACTAAAAGATGGAAAACAAAAGACGAGTGGATTTTCAGACTTTAAATTTTTGGCAGAACTATTTCTCCATAAATTTAGAGATGGTGCAAAAAACAATTGGACATTGCTTGTTATAGGCATTAATTGTTGGGAAATGGGTATTTAAATAGCTCATATTTTAGAACAATTGAGAGATCAGAGGACTTTAAACAGCTTCCACTTTAGATTAAGTTGTCAGCAGTAGCAAAGCTAGCAACGTGCGATGTGAAATATTCCATATGCTACACTGAAATAATCACAATTGAAAGCCATTACATAATCAGAGCTGCTTTGGCTGAGGTTGACTGACAGTGCTTACTATTCAGTTAAGAAGCATGTTATTGGGCTCAGATGGTGATGCAAATCTAAAAGAAAGCTTAATTTGTTTGACCTTTGTAACTCACCAGCTTTGATTTTATTTGAAACTGTGCCTAATGCATTTTATGTATCCAAGGAACACATTATTTCATCATAAGAAGGAGATTTCCAGTTGCTGCTCCAAAACCCTACTTAAGTTTTGTTAGCATAATGATTTATTAATAATAATAAAAAAAAGGAAACAGGCTTAGGAAACCTTTAACCTTCATTTAATCTTTTTTTTATTTGCTAACCCAAACAGGAACTAATCATTGGTGCAAAGGATTAACAGACACAGGAGACCAGATTATACATTTTTAAGTTCTGCTTTTGAGTCTTGAGGGAATCCTATAGTGTGGAATTGGATTAACCTTTCTGACACTTTTTATAATAACCCAAAAGCTAGAGTATAAGGCTTATTCCCCTGGCAATAAGCATGGTTGCTTTGCTTACTTTGTAGAGTCTATATTTGTCTGTGTCAAGATGTATGTTACCAAACACAAAGTGAATAATGAGGAATATTCAGAGTTTGCAGTGAATATTCATCCTGTCTTTATAAATTAGTCACAGTTTTTGTAAACGATGTCCAGGTACCAAAAGATGTTTGTAATAACAATATTGATAGGATTTGAGAGATCTCCCATCCTTTGACAATGAACTTTGCTTCATCAGCTTTGTGACTTACCTGCGTGAATATGGTTGCTTATAAATTTCATTCTTTCTCTTTTGGGTCCAGATTTCATCACTTTTCATCGAAGTAAATGGCATTATCTTGTCTCTAACTCACTTTTCAAATATATTCCTGTTCCATTTTAAAAGATCAAGATACTTCAAAGCAGTTACACTTGTGATGCATCTAAAGTCTGGAACATGGGTTTACGTAGACTGTGTGAAAACTTACACTCTTCTTATGATATCTTCATCCATTAAATCAGTAGAACAAAAAGGGACAGAAGTAAGATTGAAAATTGCATTCCTCAGTGCAACCAAATTTTGCTGGTGTAACTAAAACTGCTGTATATCAAATTTACCCTAGGCATACAATTTCCTTTTCCATCTGGAAATCTTTCTTGAGTGAAAAAGGAAGGGTTACAGTGTTCCTGAAACCTGGACAAATTTGGCATATCTTTCATGTCTGTCACCATCAAGTTTTGAGTGTAATCACTCTTGTACTGAGTGGGAGATATCAAAAAAGCTTGCAAATAAGCTGTTTATGCTCAGATAGGCTGAGACAATAATTTCCCATCCCTGTCTGCTATAGAGGGGTGCAAAAAGTTTAGAACATAACTATTCTCATTGAGTATTCACCTCCAGTTTAAATCAATATGAATAGCTTGCATTTTTAAGCTCCTTTTTAAAACAAAAAGAATCCTGAAAGAAAAAAAAAGGTTTGCAATTGTGCATAATTGTGTATATTCATATATTTGCACAGTTGAAAAAATCTGATGGGAGTCCTGCACAGAGCAGTACTGTAAATTTTCAATGGATTTTTCATATTTAGAGTGCAATTTTTGCTCATGCATGACCACTATAGAAAAGTTAAGCTCAGCTCTTCCATTATATCTTCCTAGGCATTAATGAAGTAGAAAGCAGAAATATAAATATTTGCCTTAGGGGTGGAAAGAGGTCCATGTGCTATTTCTCAATGTTTCCCTGTATCGTTCATTTGCCATTTGTTTTTCATACTTTCTTAGTATTTTGCTCTTCTTTCTGTCTCAGACACAGTTAAGTTTTGTGGGATGTTTTGTCAAGAATACTGCCTGTAAATGCCCCTTGCATGATCACTAATCTGATTTTTGGGGATAGTCAATAGCTTTGAAATAGTTATAACATCAAATGCTAAAGATTTTTCCTCTTCTACTTTGTCTTACCCACAACAAGTTATCAGTGCCAGGACTTGACCTAGGAGGTAGGAAAAGGCCTACTAAAGGTCTGGATATAATGCATTTATTTTTCCTTGTCACTATGGAGCTTTGTATTACATTTATTTTTTGCTCAATTAACATATTTTCTAGCTTTTTCACGATTTCTAATTTTTTTCATTTTTTTGGTGTATGGCATTATTTCTTGTGTTTGTTAAAGATTTTATTTCTCAGAAGTGAATGGAAAAATTATATAAAAAGAACTGTGGAATTTCATAACAGTGAAACTAATCAAACTATTTTCAGAAAACTCTAATGCTGTAGATAAAGGAAATGGCTACATGGGAATCACTGACAATTAACTAGGTAATGCCTAAAATAATTTTTTGCTAAGTCTCTCAACATAAGCATAAACATTCCCACATGTATGTTCTAATAAATGCCTCTGAAGGAGTTTTATGCTTCCTGGTGACATTTTATAAATCCACAATTCATAAAGAAATTTAAAATATCTCTTTACCTAAAAAATACCCTTTGGCTCTCTGTGACATGAAAAACTGCATTCAGATGACAGAAGCCTGTTTCTCAGTTTAGTTCTGTGTGCCATTAATTGCACAGTGTCTGGTGGAAGGCTGCAATATTAGCCCTGGAAAACCATTCTCATTCTGAGGCAGACATTTCAAATGACGTTTTACAGAATCTCCCAGTGCACTTACTAAACTTTGCTAAAAAGCATGCTTAGTGTATTATGTTTCTTTGTGCATGGAAACAAGAAAAACTGCTCATTTTATTGAACTGTGAAAGAAAGGCTATTTTCTTCTTTCAGAAAGGGGGTAAAAATGTACTTAGATTGACATCTTAATGGATAAATTAACTTAAATTAACAGCTCTTTCTAGTCCACCATGCCTTCCATATAGTGACAGTGTCAAGATAAAGCTCAGCATTTGCTTCCAATAGGAGATTCTATCTTCAGATTGCTCTTGAAGTTACATAGGAATATGTAAAAGAAAGGTCTGCTAAGACCAGCAAGATCCTAATAAAAGTGTTGCATAATGTTATATTGCACAAGTTCTAAGTTCAGCGACTTTTATTTATAAAATATTTATGAAGAAATGAAAGAAGAAAAAGCACTAGCAGCTTCCAAGGGAACTTTATGCAGGTGGAACTCCCACTGTTTTCAGTGGGGATTTTCCCTGCTTGTGGCCTTATCTAATAGCCATTGATATTAATGGAGTCATTCCTTTGATTTAATGGGCTTTGGACCATGGATTTTGGTTCTAATAGGGCCTAGGCTTTAGAAATAGTCATACATGTTTTATATAGGAATAAATATTCAGCCAAATTTGTTTACTGATTTATTTTCATGTATCAGTCTTCATAATGGCTGCCTATGCTCAAGCACACTATTAGGTAAGTGAAAGGACTTTTCCCCTCCATCTCTTGTTGATTCTGGGAAAATACACAAACAAAACACATAATCATTTTGTAGGTACTTTTTCTGGAAACCTTTTCTGATAATTTTCTCTAATTCACTAGAGTTTACATAGAGCTAACTGTAGCAGAGTTTGGTGGGATTTACCATAGCTTTAATGAATTAGAGATGGATCAAAAAGCTCCTCTGATCTGTTAGATAGTCTACTGACTACTGATTTATAAAGATTTTTATTACCTTCTCAACTAATCCACTAAGTTGACTATCCATTTCAAGCAGAATCCAGGTGGATTTCAGTCCATAACAAAGCTATTCTGAACACACCAAAGCATTCAAATACTGTATTAGCTTTTGCCTGAAGAGAAATTAATTCTAAAGTGAGTCCTCCCAGCCCAACACTAACAATGGATTGAACTAGTGAAAACCCACACTGATACTTTGTAAAAATGAAAGATTTTAGGGGTTTTATTTCGGCTGGGGAGTTTAGAGAAATTTTAAACTTTTCGTAGTAATTTGAAATATTTGACTACATCACCAGCTTTCCTGAGTTAGCCAGCAGTAGCATTTCACGAATGTATGAATATCTGATACACTGAGGATTCCTGAAAAATAAAGTAACTTTGACATGTGCAAAGCCCTTCTCCAAGAGTCCATGTTACTAGTCTGCATTTGCTGCCAGGTGATAATCAGAGTGCAATTCTCACGAAAACCAGCAACTCTCTTCTCAGTGAGGTTCATGGAGAACTGTTAACTGTTGATTAGTATTAACATGAAATGCCAAAGGCACCTGTTGTGTTGTGTCATGTTAGGAAACACTTTGTGCAGAAAAATGTGAGCCAGATCAAGACTTGGTCTAGTCTGTTTAAGAATTGAGAGCAGTTGAATGCTTGGCACATAAGCCGTGGATATTTTAACAGCACGTGTCCATAAAATTGCTCAGCAATCAGGTGTCTTTAAGGCAATTTTATTGCCATGCAGAACTTAGCCATGTATTAAAACGAAAAGCTAATACTACTATATTTTTTATGATTTGCTGACTAAGTCTGGTCTGTAATTGTTTGAAAATTATCTTATGGGAAACAGGAATTGCTGAGAATAGATATATTTTAAGGAAGAATCTTCTGTCATTATTCTGGATTTCATTATATGTGATATTTGTTAGTGCTGGACCATGTGCTTAAAAACATATAAGATCTGCCATATATTTTTGTATTTGTATCAAGATGGTAAATTATCAGCCTCACAATATAACAGGCATAATAACACCAGATAAAGTTTGTTATTCTGAGAAGGAGTGGGTATGGATTAGTATGCAGTAATAACATCTTTTAGAATACATTTTTCTGACTTGTTTAAAGCTTTGCTTTCATTGTGTAATCAAGCCTGTGAGCTTGATTAGTGTTATTAACAGTTCTTGGTACTCTTCCATCTGTTATAAGGCATAGAAGAATCCTAAAATAGACTCCCTCTTTTTCTGTTAAAGCTGGTGCATTGACAAGTTTCTTTTGTCAGGTACTTGCAGGATGTATGGGTAGTTCTGGAAGAATGTATTTCAAAGTGTTAATAATTAAGTAAAATAGTGATGACAGAGTTTATGTGTCTCAAGATGTTCACCAAAAAAGAAGGGACTCTTATGCCTCTCTAGCACATTGAAAACTGTGCTAAAATGCTATATAGTGTAGAATTAGGAAAAGTGACAATGTCAACTACTACCCAACAAAGATCTGCTGAGATACAGAACAGGAGTGGAAAACCAGGTGAGCTGCGACCATAAGGAAATACTGCTAGTGTGTTCCAGACTTCTCAGTTTGACTGGTAAAGTGGAAAAATCAAATGAATACAAATGCTGAGATTTTCTGCTTAGTTCTCAGTAGAAATCCCTATTACGGATGAAAACTCAGCTTATTTTGAACAAGGCTAGGACTTTGTTTGTATTGGCAGAAGGAGAAGTGATTATGTGGGTATGATTCAAATGAGAGTTGACTACTGTGTCTGCAGTTCTCAATGTCAAAAGAGAACAGCGTCATGCAGGTTTATTTTGATCAAAAAAAGAAACTGTAAAATTTCTGTAGCTTCATTGGTTTGCAAGGAAAGCAGCATGGGTGATCTGAGAATAATCTTGTTTCAACCAAAATTTTTGTTTCTCTGGGATGTTTCAGGCTTGCATGTGACACAGAAACTGGTCCTTAGCCTTCCTATATTTCAATTTCATCATGTATAAAATGCAAAAAAACCTGTTTAAAATGTTCTGAGATGAAAGAGGCTGTATAAAGTAAAATACAGGGAAGATACTATACTCATGCTGTTAATGGAAAAGAAACTTGTGTAAAGAAGTGAAGAACTTGATTGTACTTGTAAAAATAATGAATTGAGTATGTATTAGCAGAAATCAAAAGAATCTGGAAGTTTTCTTTCATCATTCAGACCTTGCTGGTTACCATCTCCTGTTCACAGCCATACTAAAAGCCTATTCAAAGGATACAGTGATGGAGCAAATTCACTTTGACAGCTGAAAACCTCTTTTGAATTTGTGAGTCTGACTTTCTTCTCTCCACCAGAAATTATTGAAGTGAAGGAAAGAAATTGATGCTCATTGTGAATTTTGCCCAGTACCATCTCAGTCTCCTTGATGAATCCCATTATCTGGAAAGCGACCTTTACAGTCTGTATCTCTTTTGCACCTAATGCAGTTATTCTCCATTCCATTATAATGAAAGTATTACATGGATAACTACTGAGCATTATCTTCCTGAAGAGAACTAATTTGGGAAAGAAATTAAGTACTTTAACATGAAACCCGATTTCTTTTTTTTTAACCTTGTAGGTACAAGAGAGTTAGTGCTTAGTAAGTTCATAAACACAGTAAATACAGCAAATACACTGAACTACTTACTTGCCATAACAGGTATTTTCCATTTCATAATTTATGGGCAGCTGAATCAATTCCTGTCTTGAATTACAGTACTTGGATGAATAGTTTGTGCTTCTGTCTGAAAATAGACCTATTTGACTTCTTGAGGTATATAACTAGAAGTTATATCTATATACCCATTTTCATCAGCTCTGTTCCCCTTGACAAGCCATTTTGTGAACATTGTCAGGGAAACTAGGTACTGCTGTACTTAATTAACTCCATACTCCTTTTATTTTCAGATTGCTTTGAAGTAGCTATGCAGTATGGTGTAATTTGATCCATAAAGATCTGTGAGTGAGGTAAAACTTGTGCAGGTTTGTGCTATTAGAGCTGCTAAGATTTAATTTGGCTTCAGCTGGTTGGCTTAGGGCAAATGAGTCTATATCTTTCTTCCCTCATTATTTCCTCCTATGTGACAATAATTAATAATGTTCAGTAATTTCTAGGGACAGATGATCCATATCCAATTGACATAAATATACATGGTAGTGTGAGTCCTACACAAAATGTGTGATTATGTTGAATCAGATGACATGAGATCCTCTAATTCAGGGAATGACAAAGATCAAAATTTTCTGAATAATCATTTTCCCATTCTTTTTCTTCCAAAATAGAGCTTGGAAAAAAGCAAAATAAAACTGTGTCTGATTTCAGCATTTAAGAAGAAATTCTAATATTTTTTTGCCCTCCTTATGATTTTTCCATCTTAAGTACTCTAAATTGTTAAAATGGAAATATTACCCACCCAAACGTTTGGGTTTCTCAGAAAGCAATGAAGGAAATCAAGAAATAAATGTCAACAGGCAATAAATCAATGTAGACTCTGCTGTTTTCTCTTGTTAGCATGGTACAATAGGAGGAGACAAAAATAACAATGGTTCAGGTCTAACAGAAATAAACTGGATAGTGTAGATAGCCACTCAATAGCAGGACAAGGCTGTGCAAGACACTACGTGTTTGAAAATTTTTATTTCATTGTATTTCGTAAAATACAGCAGCATAATGAAGTTGGAAATATTGACTTGTCTGCATGGAAAAAAATGCAGAATTTTGCCAGGTCTCTGCTTAAATCTTCTTTAGAGAATCAATTTTTTTGTTGATGAAGCACATTGAATCTTCCAATATGCAGCCATGGCTAATTTGAAAAGCTGGAAAAAACCATTCACCAATCCTTCTGTGAGATTGTCAAACTTCTACCTTCAGTAACAAAATGATACAAGAAAAGACGGAACACATCTAGTTGATATTAGTGAAGTGCCTACAAATGGTATTTTCTGAATTATAAGTCTATGTAA
Organism: Argya squamiceps; assembly: GCA_037834095.1. NCBI lineage: Eukaryota > Metazoa > Chordata > Aves > Passeriformes > Leiothrichidae > Argya > Argya squamiceps. Next base: position 15,610,087 of record JBBMKD010000115.1, read on the forward strand.
GTAATTAAAGTTTTTGGCATTTTGGCAAACAAACCAAGAATTAAAACAAAATTGGGTTTGTCTCGTCAAAATATTCAATTCAATATGAAAGGAAGCACTTCATTTGTAGTCATTTAGAAAGAAGAGAAATGAAAGAGTAGTTTTAAAATACTGTTTAAAAATTCATGATCAGGTTGTTGGAGAGTCAAGTTCCTTCTGTCTGAACAGGTTTTAACTCCCCAAAGAGTGCCCTAGTAGTCAGGCCACTGCATAGTTTATGCCAAGGGAGCTCTCCGTGTCTTGATTTTCTCTTTGGCGTAAACAATAACCCCATGAGATACCAGCAATCCTCTCTGAAGTGATATTTTTCCCCACTGGAAAAGCAGGTGGAGAGGAGTGACTGACAGAGATGTTCTCTCAGCGGTAAATTATGTCCCGAGAAGGACAGTCACTTCAGGAAGTGGAGAGAAGAGATGAGCATTACTCCAGCAGCTCAGATGCTTTTCACCACAGAAGGAAGCTTGGATCATGTCACCACAGGACAGTGAAAGGAATGAATTTTGGTAGTGCTTCAGTAGCAATGATCTAAACCACTGAACTACTCTGTTGACGAGGCAGTACTTCTTTTTTATTCTGGATATTTGTTTCCCTGGTCACTTTTTTCCTCAGAACAGGTTGATGAATTTATAAAGATAATGTCTCCAAAATACTGCCTGACTCAGCAGAAGAATAAAAAATTATCTTGTTCTACCACACGAACTTATTAGGGGTCAGAGGAGATCACAAGGTATTCTGCAGTGCTTGTGTCTTCTGCTTCCACACATGAATTTAGCAGATTCTCCAGATTGTTTCCTTGACTCTGTAATAACAAATGTGGGACAAAACAGAGCTGTGAATTGCAAGTGTTGTCAGCTCTGCAGTCTTTTGCTACATCTTACTGCCTGTCACGGATATGACTCTTCAACTCCCAAAATTAGTTCTACAACGGAAGAGAATGACAGTAGTTACCTTTCTTCCATTCCCACCAGACTTGCATCCCCGCTCTGGTGTGTTGCTACAGTCCCAGATTTTTAAAGCACCAGACAGCAGGAATTATGCTAGCACTCTGTGCAGCATAAGAAGAAACAGGAAAGATGCTGTATATTCCTGTTGGGGCAATAATTTGCAGACACTTCAGGACACGTGTTTTCATTGGAGGTAAATTCACCCTTAAGTGTAACTCAGTTACATAATAAAGGATTAACGTTATCTTTAATTCTTCTCTTAAGTCTAGTTAAGCTTTGGTTAGTTCTCAGACATTTCTTTTGTTCTACTTCATACAAAAAATGAGGGGAATTATAGAAAGACAGATATTGGGGTTATTGCAAGAAGACCCTGAAAAGTTCTTCTGCAACTTGTTCTTCCTTCTCAAGCAAAGAATGAAAATTTTGTTTGATGGATATTTTAGTGGAGCAGGAATTTTTTTTTTCTATGTTGAGTTGACTTCCATATCTTCAAGAACAATGGATAATTTAATGATCATGAGACTACTCTAAAAATTTTCTGTCTCTGTATGATAACCTTTTCTTTCCATTTCATTCACTTTCTCATTCTTCTTTTCTTGCCCTTTTATTCTTCAGAGAGAAAACTACTTTTGCCGTCTTCAGGAGGAAATTCTTTTCCAATCAATACAAAGTGTGCATTTAGGGTCTCCAGCATTTAGTTAGGAGCCAGCTGTAAAGTACACCCAGGTGCCTACAAGTAGGCTCAGTAGAATTGTTATTTCCTCTGCACCGCTCCCTGCCTTGTTTTTGCCAAAGCATCTCAATCCACTAAGAATAAAGAGTTTGAAAACTATATATAATAGATGTTCTCCTGTTGCATCAGTTAATTTTCTTATATTATAATATTCTTTAACCCTGTCAATAATTTCTCATACATTCTCTTGATTCTGTGTAGTGCCTTCTCTTCAAAGCTTTATGTTGCCTTTTCCCCAAAAAGTTTAATTGTACATCTCTTTTGTCTTTCTGCTCTTAGGATTCTTTATGCTTAAGGAAAGAAAACAGGTTGTTTTGCTGTCTATTTCTAATTTGATCTAGATATGGGCTATATGAGGTGTTCTAGATTAACTATGATTTTTATCTATTTTTTCCAGTCAAAAAGTGAGAGTTCTAAGTAGAGTAGTAACTGAGAAAAAGTTGAGGTATTAATGTTATTTTCATGAGGTCCAAAAGAGATTGTACAAGCTTGCTAAAAATAGGAAAATGTCTTTGTAGCAGGAATTAGGCCTGCTACCCTGCACAAAAGGGTATCTGGAGTTATGGCAGTGGCAATTTATTTCTTTGTTTGTTTTAGTTTTTTGGGTTAGTTTGGTTTGATTTTGGTTTTGTCCCCAGGGCACAGCAATTTGTAAAATTATTTTTAAAAGCCAGTAGCAAATTTTCTCACAAATATCTGCATTAAGCTACTGCAGATGTTGACCTAGAGACTGTGATATGAGATTGAAACCTGTTTGAAGTGGTGTTTAATGCAACCGGATAGTTTTGAACAGAAAGTTATCTGACACTGTTCTTTTTGTTGCTGATGTAATTTAATACTTACTAGAAAACCTTTTTCTATTTTTATTGTGGTGAATCTGATGATAAATTTTCCCATTTACAAGAACATAGGGGAGTTTCTTAGATGAAGAGAAGTGTTTTAACTCTGTTGTACTCAGTACAAGTGGCAACTTGTAGAAACTGAGAAACTAGACCAGTAAATTAATCGAGTTTTCAGAATAAATAAACACCTAACCCAGAGCTTGGTCAAAAAACTGGCTTTTAAAGGATTTTACAGTAATAAAACTTTCTTAAGGTGGACAAAATGACCCAAAATACTTATGAAGCCACCAATTGCACCTGAAATAGACCCTTGAAAAGCAAATAATTGGAATGAAATGACCTGATAGTTGAGTTATCTAAATGACTTATAAATGGTTTTTAAATGAGGTCTAAGGCTTCTGCCTTGGAATTAGAATGAAGGATCTGACCTGTTAGGTCATTGGTAATTGGTCATGGTTTCCCCAGCTTGTGCTGGGGAACAGTGGTTATTTCTGGCCATGAGATTTTGTAGGTTTTTTAGAATCAAAACTATTTGAACTCAAGTTACCAAACCTGTCACAAACCACTGACCACCAAAAAATGTTGTACTATGGCAGTTTAAGTATAATGTATTTCAGGCAAGTTGATGTTGCCCAAATAATTAGTAGCACATGCCAAGGGGAAAAAGAATGTTCGATTTTTTTGTGGAGGAACCTATGAGGTAAACTAGAAAATATGTAACTGATAATATAATACATGGGTGAAATTTGCATTACCCACTGCAAAGTCTGAAAAAAACCACATGAAAAAGCTTTCTTATGTTACATTTCAAACTCTAAATCAAATAAATACTCTAGTTTTCTGAAATTCTGCTGAGATTCTAGTATGGATCAGCTTTAAAATGAAATTAAACCCATCTAGGAAGGGAATTCCTTGAATATATTTAAATTTCTTGAATTGGAAGAAGGTACAAAGACTCTGCATCTCCTTCTGCAAGAGGGAGAAAAAATCTAGAAGCTTGGAAGCCAGGAAAGTATGACTATAATACGACACAAAGTAAATATAGAAAGGTAGGAAGTTATATTGAAACTTACCAGACAAATCCTTCCTCTCCAGCTACCTGAGAAATGACATTTTCTGAGGTTTGAAGATCAGCGATGACATAGTGTAGGCACAGAATTTCATATCTAAATTGTCTTGGGGTCTGCTTGCTAAGATTAGTTTGGAGCTCTGTGCTTTATAAAAAAAAAAAAAATCGAAAAACTGTTTCTTAGATAGAATAAGTTTGAGACTAAGTAAAACCTGTTGCAGACTTAGTCCGCCTGCCCAGCAGAATTTATCTGAAAGTGTGTACACCTGCTAGAAAAGGAAATACTGAGGAACAGTGCTATTGAGTGACAGAGAGATAAGGCTCAAGATTGATGCCTAATATTTTCTGCTATTTCACATCTGTAGTAAGAAAGTGAGCAGTACAGAGTAGGCTTACTAAAGAGTAGCAAGATAGTCTGTGGCAGGAGACAGTGACACACCTGACCAATTTTTATATATTTTCTCACTTATGACATGTTCTTGCTTTTATTGAAGTGAAATGGTCAGTGCAGACACTGAAAGAAGCTAATGGGGACCGAAAAGGAGGCAGGAGCATGGTACAAAGGCATGCCAATGATTGCAATGGAGACTGTTTTTAAGAGAAATTTTATTGGAGAACAGAATTGCTTGATGTCTGCCATTCTGTTTCTTGGGTTTACTGTATTCTCACTTTGAAGAGCTGGTTCTTAACTCAGAAATTTGTGATGTTCTTAGTCTTTGGGTTCTGGGTGTTTTTTCTTTTTTGTGGTTTTTGTTTGTTTGTTTGTTTGTTGAGTTTGTTTGTGTTTTTGTTTGTCTGTCTGTCTGTTTGTTTGTTGGGGTTTTTGTTTTCTCTTTCTTTTTTCTTTTCTTTTCCTTAGCAATTAACTGTAGGTTATTTTAGAAACAGTCAAATCATCAAAATGGTGTGGTTTTATTTTTTTACCAGTGCAACTTGAATTCAATGTCTTTATAAAATGTTTCATGCTGTGCGAACAGTTTTTAAGGAAAAGGATATAGGAAATTATTGATTCCACTGTAGAAGGCAAAATTATTATTTTTAAAATGCCCTTTCCATCCAAAAGGTTTGGACTCCTCTTGGCTGGAGAATCAAAGTAATTGCAGCATGATGGGTAAGGTAAAGGTTAGAAGAACATACATGAATGGAAGAAAGCTCTGAAAGTGCTAGTGGGATTTATTCTTGCTAATATAATGACTGAGACCTTGTACACTTGCAGCTGGACCATGTATTTCTAGACCATGAAAATCATTTAATTATTGGGCATTAATATTCTTAAAGCTTTTCTGATTCTATTTCATAAATTTCATAAATTTCTGAGCTATAAGCAAGAAGCACTATTAGTTGTAACCTTTTATAACAAGGGACATGGCTGGAACTCATGTCTCCTGAATCCCTCTGCCTGTAGGTTTATTAAAGCTCTGTACAGAACTTTGCATCTTATTGACCCCCCATGGCTAAAAATTTAAACCGAGAGCTCTTATTATGTTAGATGCAGTCAGAATGATCTGTAAAAATAATATATATTCTTTTTTGTTAGAAATAGTTGTCTAAATAGCCAGATGATAAATATTTTAGAAAAGGATGAGCACCAGGACTGCTGTCCTTTTCTGAAATTTTTTTTGCTTGACAGTTACATAGAGAAATGGCTAATGAAAATGTGTCAGTCTACCTAGCCTAATGGTATTTGGGTGGAACTTTTGCTCTATTGTCATCTCTAGCTATATGATGAAAAACAAAAATTCACAGAAACTTTGTCAAAACCAGTGTGTTAAAATCTATTATAACTGGGAAGAACAAAGGGGGAAAACCACAACTCTTTTATACTTTGTTATATCCTTCTGCCTGAGAACTTGCTTTTGTCACTCCATAATCATTTTACAAACACAGGAGAAGTAGTAAGCTAATATTTCCTGCACTTTTCAGGGCAAAAATATTTTAAAAAAAATTTTAGACTAATAGCATATTGTCTGTAGAGTAATCAAACAAACATCTTTTTTTACTTACATTAAAAAATTCAATTCCTTTGTGCCATATTACTATAATAGAGACATCCAAGGTCCAACTGTAGAGAGAGAAATTACTATAAAATGCACGGCAAATAACTGGGTCTTATTACTCACTAAAATTTATGGAGAAGTATGAGATGCTAACTTGAAAAGCTAGCTAAAAAACACTGTAAATGTTTCAACACTAGAGAATTCTTATCCTGAGTCTGCTTCCTGTTTGGAAAGTTTACAAAGCCTATTTCTTAAATCAGAAAGCATTTTCAGTACCCTTTCAAGTGTACTCCTCACAACAACATCCCAGAAATGCTTCCTGGATATAAAAACCTTAGTACCAGGTTGGAAGCAGAAAACTGGGCTGGCCTAGAGAATAATACCATTGATTTGTTTAAAAGCATTGAAAACCCTTGTTACAAATAGTGGCTTGCTGTCAATAGTTGGAGTTGTACTAGCATGAACATTTCCAGCTTTGTATATCCATCAATTTACTAGGCTGGTGATCCAGAAGGGCAAGATTCCTTTGCCAGTGTACAGCTGGTTTCTGTCCTTCAAGAGATATTTTGGGTATTTGTGCGTGCGTGGAACATATAAGACGAATTAAATATTTGGAAAACCCTAAACCACCTCTCACTTTTAGTCACCTGCTTTGTCAGTGGGACATAAAACATTATTTACTTTTTTTTTTTTTTTTGAGTTAGGCCAGGAGTGACTTCCTCTTTGAAGAGGACGTTAATGCTGGAGGAAGAGCCCAAAAATTCAGTGTTAAATTAGGTGTTTTCCAGCAAGGTCCAAGACAACAAAGGAAGGAGTGACAAAGGAGCTAATGAGAGTAAACTTTACTTCCAGGTCTGGATTTTTAGCAAGGTACAGAAGACTTTAAGGGGCTAGGGGTACAGGCTGAGAAACTCCACGGACAAACCTGAGAGAAATCTCTATTTAGTGCGAAGAAGTTTTCAGACTTTTGAATCTTTGGCCCAGATCTCCATCTGGTGTTAATTCCACTGAAATCAAAGGAATTGTGCAAGGATCTGAGACCATGTATGAGAAATATTTATAATTATAGTTTTGAAAATGAGCATAAGTTCACAGAAACAAGCATGTCTAGACAAATGGATAACTATAAGAAGCTAGTTATTGTATTGTACTGTAATGTTTACTGTTGTTTGATGTTGTCAGGGTGACTGCTTTAATTAAGTACCTCTGAATTCTCTATAATCTCTAACTTATTCTCATCGGGGTGAAGACAAACCTTTTATTGTTGCATATGGATCAATCCTTGAAGGCATACAAGAGAAGAAACTGCTACCTAAAGCATTTGTGAATGTACCAGAACTTTCAGTGTTTTTTGGAGCTATGCTAGATCTCTGCAAATGGCTGTTAATTTATCCAAAGAATTGTGAAAAACACATTACAGCACTAAAAACTGATGACTGAACAAAAACATGCAACCAAGCGCTCCTTAATTTGTATATTTTAAAGTTTTTGTTGTATGTTTTCTCTCCTGCTGGGTTTTTCTTACCACACACAGCAAACAGAGCACACTCTGTTACCTTGATAACAAGAATGTCTCAGTATTTTTATGCTCTACAAACAACTTTTGGTAGTGGGTTATTTTTATTGTGGTCCCATCCCACCTGCCTCTGTTGCAGCTAATTAAATAATCAAATAAATTTTGTTTTCCACACTAGTGACATTATATTTTGACTAATCCATGCTGTGGATGCCTTCTGGAATTTGCTTTGGATCTTGACTTCACCTTGTCTTTTATTCTTTTTTTTGATATGCTCTTTCCCTTTTCCTATGCTCTGCATAACACACTCAAATGTATTCTTGAATAATATTAGATGAGTCAAAATGTTTATATGCATGACAACTTCACCTTCTGGTGTAGATTAAATACGTTTACTAAAAATGTAATAGTTATTTTTTTCCAATGTGTTCTACTAATTTACTTTGATTTTTGATTGAAAGAAAGCTGTAAATAGAGGCTATTTACTATTATTAAATTTTTGTAAAAGCATGGTTTTTAGGATGGAATGGTATCAGGAAGGGAATTACACTATCCTTCAAGGGTGATTCTCAAACTTATATTTTCCTTAAACTATTGTTAATAAATCACTATTTTTTCAATTCTTCTCATATTGTATCACACTGAAAAAATGAGATGAGACCTGTGCTATGGTCAGAAAATGGAGAAGCTTTACTTACTGAAAATTGGCTTCACTGCTAGACTCATTGATAAAGCTGTGAAATAAAAACTGGGAATCAAATTCCCAAGCTGGCTGCAGTATTGAAATATTTTTCTGCTTTAGGCATTTCTAGTGTTTGTGATGAAACAATGTGTTGTTAGTGATGAGCAAACTAGCAGTCATATTAATTTTATTTGGACTTTTAAGCTTTTACAGAGTGACTGATTCAGGTGTCAGTCAGAGATATTTAGGTGCTGCTTGTGACAGCTGAGAATAGCAGAAACTCCTATGATATTCATTTATGTATGTGAAAATCAGAAGTTACATGATCCTTCAAGGGAGCAGATGCTGTGAGAGGTACATGGATTTCCTAGGGGCTGCCAGCTAAACAGACTGAAAACTTGACAGAAAACCTGGAAATTCTGAAGAAACAAACCTGGCTGTGATTCCTTATAAAGTGGCTCGTTTGTGGGGAATGCTTTCTCCAGCTAGCTGATTCCGTGAGCCAATCTATAGCAGTTGAGAGAGAGAGGCAGAGAGAGAGAGAGAGAGAGTTTTCCCACCTTGGGGGCTGGGCGGGGAAACACTGACCCAATGGGGAAGGAAAGGGGGTAGGGTTGCATCAGGGTGAACCAAGTACATCAGGAGTAGGAATTGGGGGGGG
>JBBMKD010000115.1:15623251-15641271 GCA_037834095.1 Argya squamiceps
TTCTGACTCTGTCAGTGGTCTTTTTGTATTATTGCATTTATTTTATTTTACCTATTTTTTTTTCTTTTTCTTATTAAGTTGTATTTCTGACTTGGAGCCTCTCATTTGTTTTGCTTTCAAACCATTACAGGCACACATACCCAACATTTGGAGTGGAATATGGATTTTTTTCCTAGTTTGTCTATTTTTACCATGACTGTTAAACAGGGAAGACAATGAACAGGGTTGGAGGGAGGTTTAATTTTAAAATCGATTATAACCCAGAAGATGAATACATTATAACAAAGTTGGTGCACATCTAAGTAACTAAAATAGCATGGTTTTGTCAGCAAACTTTTTTCCAAATTGACTTATTCACATATACACACACACAGAGGAAGGGGGTGGGAATTGATGGAGTTTTAACTCCTTTCAATTTGTTAGAAATTACTAATTTGATTTACATTAATGGAGAGAATAATCCAGAAGTATCTGCCTGACTGGGGCTTTGCACAATTTAGATTTTATGTTGATTATTTCTGCCAACTCTTTATGGGGTAACATTTTTGTCATTTTGAACATCTTACTTTGTACAGGCTGTCTTTTTGAGAACTTGAAGGTCATTTAGTCTTTGTCACAGCTCAGTTTATGCCATAATTTGTTTTTCATTTTAAAACAAACACACAGACACACATGCTGCCTTGCACACTACTAGCTGGACAATTTTTTTGATAATTCAGAAGCTGATAATTTCACAAGAAGATCTTTGGAATTTATAGTCTTCATTGACATTCTGCTGATTTTTCCATAGTTTTTAATCTCTTGTTTCTGAAACTTGATTTACTACCATCTTGTTTATATCACTGTATGGTTTTGTTTCTGTTTAAATATGCTGACCTAGCTGAGCTGTCTTTGAATGAGCTACTTGTGAATATTGCTTAACCAGAGAAATAAAGATCTCAGTTCAAGGTGGTGAACCTTAATTTCTTTGGTTACACACAATACATCATCTTCCTGTGCTTCAGTGAACAGACCTATCACAGTGTCTTATTATTATAACATAAAGCAGTAAACATTATAGGGGGATTTTAAACACTTTTGACTAGTTCCCTCCTCACCTGCTGGTTGTGAGTAGCAAGTCTGAAAATCTTGTGGGAAGCACAGGATCTCTCTGTACAGTTTTCGGCCCTGCAAGGCTTCCCCTTCATGTATGACATGCATTGAGGAAGGGGCTGAGGAAGAGGAATCAGTTGTGGTCTCTCTGCACCTACAGACAGCCCAGACAGGACTGACCCTCTGAGTATAGAAACCAGTGTGGTGTTAGTGCAGTTGTCCACAAGACAGGCTAACACAGTCTGCTTGCAGTACCTATGCAGTTACATTTTTGTCATTGCCTGTTATCTCTAACTCTGCTTTATCAGAGGTATGTTTTCTTGTCCTTTAATGGAAAATGTAAATCTCTCTCAGACAAAAATGTGGGAATAGGAATAACAGTTCTTTACTGGAAAAAAAATTTTAAAAATTACGGTAGTACAGAAAAAAAAACAACCCCAAAACACTGTTAGAGTCAGAACACAACCTGACACCCTGTTGGTCAGGGTATTGGTAGCAGTCCAATTAAATGGTGGCTGCAGTCCTCCTGGAGTGACAGATGTGGTTCTGCTGAAGCAATGATCCTGCAGAAGAGTGTAGTTTCCCTCTAGGTCCAGTGGTGGTGTAGATGGCTCCAGGCTTCCTTTGGGAATTCAGTGGAACCAGGCTGCTCTGGTGTTCCAAATCACAGATTTTTATCCAGGTAGGAATGCTTGGCTCCTCCCCTGGGTGGAGCATCTCACAATGGGATGGTGTAATATTATCAGTCACTCAGTGAGACTCAATGGCCCATTAACAGAAGATATCCCTCTGGAGGGAGGATAGGTTGTGGAAGAGACAAAGAACACTGCTCCACATGATTTCAACTGATGGTGAATTTCAACCTAAGACAGTAAGTCTCGCTCTCTAAACAGCTTTATAGCTGTACAGAAACATTACATTTCACAATGATGGATCTACCCTCAAATTCATAAATGTCAGAAGAAACCCACAGCTAAAGCTATCATTCCATGAGGGATCTGAGCAAGAGGGCATTCAGGTGGAATGAAAGAGGATTCACAGTGAAAACTGAGATCAAATCATCACAGCCTTTCAAATAATCAGACAAAAATATTTGGACTTTGTGATAATTCTGCATTCTGTGGACAATTTTTACAGCTTAACCTGATTTCCTTGGTCATGAATAAAGCAACATAAGGTGAGGAATTCTTGCAATAGAAACTGACTTCAACTCAATGTCTTGCTCTGTTATTTTTACACAAAAACAGAGAATATGATTAAAAATGCAAAAATGCATTTTTTTTTGTGGCAAAAAAATCCAAAATCAAAATCAAAACAAACAAAAAAAACAACCTAATTTCCCTTTTGATGGTAGCAAACCAGATTTTTTTATTATTATTTTTCAATTTTCCCCATGAAATTGTGTTTATGACTAGGTATAAAGGAAATCAGGAAATGCACTTTTGAATATGTACTAATAAAGGTGTTATTCCAGCAATAAAATTGTTTTTTCTCTGAATAGTGGCATATAATAAGGAAAATATTTTTGCATATTTCCAGAGACACACAAATGACTGAAGTTGATTATGAAAACAAAATTACAAATTTTTTGATCAGAAACACTTATTCAAATTTTTGTGCAGATTTTTCATTTCTTCCCTTGTAGCTGAAGATGATTTTCTCATCATCCTCACGCGATACAGATCAACAGGGGATTCAGCCCTATTAAAGGAGATCTTTAGAATTAAATCAGCTGTGGAATGTTTTACAAATGTGGTTCAGTAAACTCCATGTAATTTCAAAAAGAAAATGGTGCATAGAGAAGTATCTGGGGAATTACTATAAATACAGTGTTTCACTTGGATTCGTACAAGAAGCACCTCTGGGAGAGTAAGACATTTTTCAAATAACCTATGAAAAAAACTTATCTCTTTCTGGAGTCCTAAAGCAAAAATTTGCATATTAATAGAAGATTAAAATGCCCATCAAGTATTCTTTAGCTGTTGCTTTCTCTTTTGTATTTTGCTCTTCACATAAACATTCTTCATAATAAAAAGAAACTCCCTCAACTCTTCTTATTACATTGAATCACTAAACTTTCATATTATAACAACACACCTTATTTTTGTATTTTAATCCTTTTGACAAGTTACTCCCTGATTTTTTGCTTTATTTGTACTTTGTTCCTCTTCAAGATGTACCTGTCTTTCTAAGCAAGGTCTAAGCATCTTATAAAGGCTAATTTCTATGTGGGTTTTGTGTCTCATCAAAAGCATGCTTTAGACATGGATCTCACAAGTCTATTCAATATTAAATGTTAGGATCTAGAATTAAAAACACCTGAAGTGATAACCTATTGTTTGGCTATGTCCAAAAGATGTCATATTACCTGGAGTGCCCAACCAGCAATAAAAAACAGTGTTTAAGCAAGCTAAGGTAAGGAAACATGGAGTAGATAAGTAGAACTTGAAACTTGGTCATGAAAAGTAAAGCAGATAATATTTTCAAAGTACACTGAATTTTAGAGAGCTGCTAGTGTTATTGTGTACTTCACTGTGAACATGAAAATTATATATAAGTGCACTTTAAAAAATTATTTACAATAATCACTAAGGATTTAGGTGCTGCTACAACTGAAACTTTTCCCTAAAGAAATATGTCAGTGAGAAAGAGACTGTGGTAGTGTTATTCATGGATATCTATACAGGATGAGAGAGCTATTCAGATAGGCCTATCTTTTCTCAGTGCAGAATTTGACTAAAAAGCCAGAAAATTAATCAGTAAACATGCTGAAACAAACCCAGAAATGATCAAAACTTTGAATTCTAAATGACATGGTTGATAATTTCTTAAATCTCCATGCTTATGGGAATCTCATAATCTCTTTTTTGTATATTTCTTCTTAGTGAGTCAGAATAAATCTATCTTTAAGCAAGAATATCTATATAAGTGCTTAAAGTTCTTTTTTGTCCCAAATGACACATTGTTCAGTCTCATGGTAATCTCTCTTTAACTGCACCCTGATAAAATTATCTCCGGGGTGTCAGGAAAGCCTTCACTTTATGTAAACACTAAATACAGTGCAGCTCCCAAAGTCTGAGACTTGCCACAGGATCAAAGTATTTCCCAGTCCTGGCCAGAGCAGTGTTTTACCACTTACTGATGACAGTTTTGTGCGGTAGCTGCACTTTCATTCCCACAATCAGTACATTTTTCCTTAGCCCCCGTAGTTGGCTCAGTCCTGTCTACAGCTGTTCCTAGGGACTCTGAGGCACTTCTTGATCTCCCTTTGCCTTTGCATCGACTCTTCCTTCCTCTGGGCAAGAAGGACACTCTTTTTGCAGTTTGTATCTTTTCCTGACCACACTTGGATGACTTTCCCATCAAAGGAAACAGAGTACATAAGGTGTATGGGCAGAAGTTTTTTCCAGTAAATCTCACAGCCCCATGAGTGTTGTTGCAGGCATATAGATGAAAGGAACCACAAACTGAGATGTTTTACAGGAAGACTATGATAATTTGTTCTTGAGGGACAGTGGCTGTGATGGGGGACATTATGCAACTATGTGCAATGTGGTGAGGTTTTGGATGTCATCAGTGTAATTTCTGTCACATTGGTGCCTGTTCTGCAAATTAGATAGTAAAGGGACAACACACCAAGCAAAGGCAGCACCAGTTGTTTTCTTGCTAGTCGTACTTCATTGTCTAAATTAAATTGAGGTCAACACCTCAGAGAGAGAATGTGAAGAAAATTTCCAATAACAATCTCTTGAATTGAATGACAGCAGAGATTCTTGAAATAAATTACAATAAAGCCACATCTGAGCCCTCCACTTTACAGCTGTATTTTTGGGCGAAGTTGAGTATCCTTAAAAATGTTTGGTGGAGCCTTTTTTGCTTTAAAGTAGATGGAAGCTTTATGATAGGCTAACGTACACTTAATTGGCACATGCATGGCAGCAGTATGTGCTAAAGGGCAGACTGTGTGTTCTGCAAAGACAGCTGTTTATGTTGTAGGCTTGGCTCGGTGTGAAAATGTGTGATCAGTCATCAGATTTGTGGGTACAGGATGTATTCACTAATGTTTCTTTTTCCTTTTTCAGACTGGATTTGCAAGCTGGACTTTATCTTCTCAGCTGATGAAATTGTGGTCTCCCAGGAAATGTGTTAAGGCTAATGTGGTGATGTTGCTTAAAGAAGTAAGCGACTATGAACTTCTACAACAACAAAAGGGCCTTGTTCCCATTCAGTTATTGATTTATTGCTTTAATGAATATAAAATTCTGTTGGTACAAGTTACTGAGAGGGCATCAATCCGATTTTTGGCAAAATACGTACATTGCTACCAATTTACACTGAAAAGCGTCCCTCAGAAACACCAGCTGTAAGAATAATTCCAAAAGTGCTTTATCAGAAGAGCTGCATGTGATTGCTGTGTTGATATATGATAAAGAATCAGAGAATTTTCTACCACATTTTTGTTTCTCTTTGAAATACATTTAGACTCCAAAGTGGAGTGCTGAAAACTTCTGATACAAAAGTATTTCCAAATTTCAAAATGAAGTCTACTCATTCAAGCCAAGACAGACTGTCACATATCAGTGCATCCTTTCTCAATAGGTCTCTGTGATTTCTGTTTGTGCTGCTTGCAATCTGAAGGGTATTTAGGTAGACTGAATTTCTTCTCCCATCACAATGCATGCCTTTCATTTGTTGCTATCTATCATCTATTTACATGATAGCATTATTTTTACTCAAATCCCATGGGCTTTGTAGGAAGGTGTCTCACTTGACAGACCAGAAAAGAATCACTGCCCCATGGAGCTTCCAGTCTGACTGCCCTTTTGTGTAGAGATGTTGGCATAAATGTTTTAGAGAAGTCGATACAAATGAAGGTCTATTATTGGGCTTTTAATCAGAAAATTAGTAGATCAGTCAATAAAAGGAAAGAATAAAGAGAGTATAAGATAATGAAAGCTGTGTTATTCAAATTACAAAGGAATTTTTTTTCTGTGTTTGTTTGGTCTCGTAAATACACAGTAGTTTTTATATGTAATGAGCAATTTTTACTAGCATGTATTTTATCATTTCAGCTTTCTCTAAATAGTATGGCTGAAACCAAAGGAGAAAGAGTATATCTGAATTCATAATAGCAATCATAATAGTAAACTACCTGGTAAACAAGAATTCATAATAGTAAACTACCTTGACATAAGGGCAGCCTGTATTTTAATGAGGTTGTCATACAAAAAAATAAATTCCCTGGAGTTTGTCAAGTGAATGATTCTGCTAAATTCAAATTTATTTTTCTGTGGTTAAGGTCTCTTTTGTGACCACAATATTTTCTATTAGATGATCACAATATGAAAGAGTCTTATCTTGTCTGTTGTCGCGTCTGACCTGGTCATGATCACGCTACTTGCATCCCTTGAAAGTTGCCCTGCCCTGCCCCTGAGAGTGGTAACCTCCCAGCTAAGCTGGAGTAGTTGGCTGCTGACAAGCAAGCACGATTAATTTTCATTTATTTATTCCTGTAGTAATGGAGGTGCTCCACCTTTGCCAATGAGTATGCCAGAAATGAAAAGCTATTTAAAAACGTACTTTTGGGTGTGACTTTGCATTTCCTCTAAGCAGGCTTTCTTTTACAGCCTGATTTTAGGCAACAACTTAATCCATCTGTAGGCACTTGCTGTCAGAATCTGTTGTTATGAGATATTCTGAGGTCTCTAAGCACAGGCTTTAGCAAAAATGTGGAGGAAGATCTGACGTGAATGAGCGGTCCCTTCGGTGGGAGCACTGCTGTGACCACTGTGCTCAATACACATGCATGAGTCAAAGCAGCTGGTGGTAATGCGAGAGAAGGTAACTAGAGGCCACCCACTGGCCTCAGGTAATTCACTTCTGCAATTTTGTCAAGACTGAGAGTTTCAATTTGCACATCTTCGGTGAAAAAAGTGATAGTGATATATCACTACCTAAACACAGTATAGCCAATGAACTCCCATGTTACCTGCATCACATGGGGGAGGAATTGTTCTTCAGTCAGACTTTGAAAAGTCTAAATTCTAAATTTCTCATTAAATGTTTGTGAATGCTAGAAATCACTATATAATAATAATAATTTTGTTAATTCCCAACAATGACCAAAACTCTCCAAATCAAAAATAATTTTTTGTTATAACTTTCATGACATGCAAATTTTTGAGAAAATTACTGTCGTACTTGGTTCAAGAGTATTAAACTGGTAGCTCTTTCTCTCAGAAACCTGTAAAATAAGAGTCAGACCAGAAGCTAGGCTACTGTGCACTTTTACCTGTATGTGCTAAATATAATAGAAAGAAATCTTGCCTAAACTCAGCTCAGAGCACCTTGTAAGCCTTATTTAATTAAGCTTTGTAACACCTGTAAGAGAAAGGATAAGATGAATTTTTATCTTCTATGCAACCACCTCAAGCTGTATATAATGGCCTTCATCCTTTCTTTTCATGTTAAACAACACCTAGCCTTACTACCCATTGCTGCAGACATGATCCATGCATACAGTCATTTTAGCAGTGGATTCTTATGGAGTGTCTTGATACAGCTAGAGAACAAACATATACAAATATGCTGCAGAGGAAGTTTACTGCAGCTGGAATATAAAGATTTGCTTTAAAATCTTTCTCTAGAGCATAACCATGCTCTTGACTGCCAGGAACAAATTTAGCAGCTACTCTCCTTAAGTGCAGCATATATTGGGTAAAGATAGACCACTTGTAAGTATTCAAAGTAACTTAACTACTTAAGTAGTTACTTACTGAAATCAAATAGAAAAATAGTTAAGGTTCATCATAGTATCTTAAAATGCACCATTAATCTAATACTGCTGAAATCTCCACCTATCAATAGGATGCAGACAGAGAAAAAGAGGGGAATAACGCCAACTCGTCTAACGCATTAAAAGAAAAGGATATAGTTAATTGATTAGAAAATTTTTCCAGAAAGTATTCCAGGTGAGATTTTTATATTTTTATCAGTGTATGCTGCATCAAAGATCTACCACAAAATATCTTAACCTAAATGTATAAAGACCTTAAGGAACAAAGACTTTGTCTTTAGATGTTGATCACTTTTCTATCAAAGTTGTTATTTTTGATTTATACAGTCTCTGATGGTAGCTGTTATAGGTTCCAAGTGACCTAGTTAAGGTTACGTATACACTGCACTTTACATTTCCTTCTGAAGTTGTATACGAAAGTCCTTATTTACAACTCAGGAAATGGACTAAAAAGTTCTTTGATTCACCTGTGTTCACAAAATTTGCTTTGTGATATTAATAGTCTTTTGTATTTTAATAATGTGAACAGTAAATCTAAAGCCATACTGTAATGATTTCTGTGGATCCAGAAGAGCTTTCTCCCCAGAACTGTCTTTGAAACCCTCTTCAATCCTAGATTCCTCTTTAGATAACCAGTTGTTTGTGATTTGTTCTAAGCTGCCACAGTAATGAATATTAGTGTTTGAGAAAGCTCCAGTGCTCTCTAGCATATTTAAAATAAAATATTAAAAGTTCAAGGGTACAAAACACATAGAAAGTCTTCATTTTTGATGAGTATTTGCTGAAATACACATTATGCTACTTATTAGTTTTGCAGATCTGTGTGGATTTATTTGGATTTATTTCTTTGTACAATACTTCTACTTACTAGTTCTGCCTTAACAAGTTTTCACCACAAAGATTTTAAAATCCTAATTTTTGGAAAATGCTCTATTGCGCTCAGTAGACCATAAACAGTCTGTGTGTATAATATGCATATTTCACATTGCAAACCCAGAAATGAGAAAAGTAAAATTTCATGCCATACAAAACAGCAAAACCAGAAAACCTTTTATTAATTGTACTCTTCTCTATTTTACTTTCCCTTTCTCACTAACAAGCTAATCACTAATATAGCACACAGTGCAGTGACACTACATTGGCAAATACCTCAGAGGGAGGCCATCTATTTTTGCACATATAAAATCCATTGCATATTGATGTAACAAGATGTAACAAGAGAGCAAGTCTCAGTCATAAAAGAGACCTTCACCACAGAGATATAAATTTGAATTTAGCAGAAATGCTCACTTGACAGCTCCAGGGACTTTTTTTTTTTTGGACCATCGTCTTTCTTCCCTGGAAGAAAGAAGTTTCTAAGTTTAAAAGTTTCTGATGGATGCAATGAGCAAAGACTGATTTCAAAATGCAAATGTAGGTT
This sequence comes from Argya squamiceps, assembly GCA_037834095.1. Classification (NCBI taxonomy): domain Eukaryota; kingdom Metazoa; phylum Chordata; class Aves; order Passeriformes; family Leiothrichidae; genus Argya; species Argya squamiceps. The sequence continues at coordinate 15,632,560 of JBBMKD010000115.1, forward strand.
AACTGTTGTCTCATACTTAGCTTCGCTGTGCATGAACCTTCTCATCTGGGATATATGTCTCATTCTCTGTTGCAACTTAAATGCATTCATGCTAAAAGCAAAACTATTCTGCCTTTGGAATTAACTCTCTCTCCGAAATAGATGATTATGGTACAACACCTGATATTTCTGCAATAATCATGCATTATGAAGAGTGAATCAACCCTGCAGGTGTATCTGATTCAAGAAACACCTAATCTCTCCCTTTTAAGAGGGACAGTATTTTCCAGTGGAATTTTAATTTATTAAGCAGATGCAAATTATAACTTCCAGGTCCTTTGATTTTTCACCATTTTGTTAAAATTAGTAACAATCAGACAGTATATGATAGGTAAAAACAGAGTTACCTATTTATCATATACTGTCAATAACCACAACTCCCTATAGTCATGCATGCTACTTCATCTGTTGTGACCAGCAACTTGATGTCTTAGGAATAAAATATTATTTAGTACATTTGGATTCCTTCAATAACAAAGGGAATAATAGAAATCTGTCAGAAAACCTTGTGAATTATCTTCTGTGACTATTCTCACAAACTAGTACTAGGAGGAGGATACAATATTATGCAAGCTAAAAAGTGAAAGATAGTTGAAAAAATTTTGAAGAAGTTTCAAGATAAACTTAATAAAGACTTTTTCTTTTGGAAGATTTGAGGAGATCTATGAAGTGAGACAATCTGTGAGATTAATGTGTATAAGTCACCTCTGGCTCTCTTCAATGGTCATTGGTAAAATGATGCCAGTAAAATATTGCAGCAAATGTAACTTTTCTATTTCTTAAGATGTTAGGTAGATTGGCAAAGGATTTGAAGGAAAGAAGTTGTGTGAAAGCTTTCTAATGAAGTGTAGGATTTACAGAGTTAAGATAAACTGCAAGGTGCCAGGTTATGTTGAACCATAAAATAAATCAGAAATTATGTGTTACAGAATAAAAAAATCTGTTTCCTTACTTCTTGTATATACTTAAAAAACCTTATCTTATCTAGCTAGCATTTTATAGGTTTCTTTTTTCAAATGAACACTTAAAAACCTTAAAAAATGTACTATTATGCCTTAAGCAGTAGGTCACAGGAGATCAACTTTTGATCTGCTAATCCAAAGTAGTTTATCAATTCTGAAGGATCAGGGGGAAAAAAAAAAAAAAAAAAGGAGATGCATACATCGTGATGCTTCTCAGTGCCACTGGAGAGGTATTTTAGGCACTGGTGAATCTAGACATTCTGTTTTCCCTAGTTTGATTTATTCACAGACCTATTTAATGGCTAATATGCACATTCTAGGGAAGTGGTTGAATGGATCCAAAGACAATAGAAAGGAATAGAGTGTTGGAATTTTGCCTGGGAATAGCATACTTTATGGTGGGAAAAGCCTCTGGGACATCTAATGACACCAAGCTCCACAGAAATCATACACTCTTTTCCTCTCTGCCTCTCTCATCCTGTTACCAGCAAAAACAGAAACTACATAAAATTGTTTGTCTGTATGTAGAGTTGCCTTAAACTTTCTGTTTTGTGTTGCCAGAGCATCATGTTTCTATGTAATCTCCCTGTGAAAAGGACTTTTCCTAAATTTAAACATAATAAGGATTTATTGAACAGTCTGCAATACCAAACACATTCAATTTGAACAGAATATTGAGAAAAGATTCAGAGAAGGAACACTAAATGTTCAGAGTTGTGGCAATGGGTTTATAGGCAACACTAAGAAAGTTCTAGGGAAGTGCAGAAAGGTGCTAATATTTCAAAAAGTAAACAAGGATAGGGTTGCATGGCAACACAAGTTTTCTTATACAGGAATCGTTGCACAAAAGCTAAATGTGCTTTCAAAGAAAAATCTGGATTGTGTTGCAAAGTGTTAGTGAGACACTAACCTGAACTGCTATGACCATGAAGCAGAGGTAGAATTAAAGACAGGTTGAGTTACTGAAGTCCTAATATAAAGTTCAGAGAAGTGAAAATGTAAAAATGGAATATTTAGTAAGAAAGAGCAGTACATCTGAATATGATGCTTCAAAAAATATTAATAAAACTCTGTGTTCATTCCTGATGCCAGATTCCAGAAGAAGTGTCACTCATGAACCATGGAAGCTCAATCTATTTGGCTCAATTTAGAAATGAATATACTACAGGCAACTAGAGAATACATATCTGATAATGGAAAACTATTTCATCTTGCCAAAAACAGCAGAAGGGACACTCTACAAGTGGAATTACTTAGTTGAAAACATAGTGGTCCCTACCAGTTAATGAAAATATGCTCAAATATAACAGGAAATTGACTTGACAGTAAAACTTACCAGATATGTTTTTGTATCTTTTGTTTCGAAAGACATCAGGTAGATTGATTTTCTTGTAGCTCAAAAATGTATGAACCTAAATAGGGACAAGTAATTTCCACTCATAAACCAAACTTTTTAATACAACAACAGGTTCTCCCATTTACTTTTTCAGTTAAAGTTTCTGGATGTCCTGGGAAGTATTAAAAATTCTCCACAGGAAAAGCTCTGCCCTTTTTCCACTAAAAAAATAAAATGTTTTCTGTTCAGAACTAAAAGAAGGATTAAAAAAAAATCCCTCTTAACTGGTATAAAACCTTTTCATTCCCTCTGTAAAAATTCATTGTTGAGATACACAACAACTTTAGTGCTACTTTAATTGCTTTAATTATTAACAACCTAGATTTAACTTAGTCTTTTTCTAGGTAAAATCTCCTTAAAGGTGTATTAAAAGAATTCCCTCCTGCTAGCCTGCTTTCAATGCTGTTTAGAGAAACTGGCACACTGCTTTTATAAAAGGTCTCCAGTGTATTGATAGAGACAGCTACAAAGAGGGTTTGGGAAAGGGGGAGAAAAGCACATTTGTGATCACAGTGGTTCTATCTAAAATAAGATGACTGTAATAGAAATGCTGGCTCTAAGGAGTATTGTGGTATATGTGCCTATACAGACACATTTAAGTAGGCTGACATTTTTAACTTCTGAGCTGAAAAACTTAAATGCTAGGTTCTGGCTTGAAATGAATACATGCTGAAAAATCTATGCTGCTATTAACTGCAGACTGCTTAGAATCTCATAAGTTTTATTTGGCAGCTGGCAGATGTGAGGTCTTGGGAACCCAGTTTCCAGAATAGAGTGGTCAAAAGTTGCCCTTACACTGTAGGGTGTTTGCCAAATGTTTATGCTTTACACAGAGAGGCCAAATGGCCAGCTTGAACCCAGTAACCAACAATTCATATATAGGCTCCTACAGATGAACAGTGTATAAGGAAAAAGAAGTCTATTTCTGAAAGGTCTAAGAAAATATTATTTTTAAAATAAAATTACCAATATTTTTGCATAAAACTTTGAATATGAGAAAGCAGACTTTTCTGAGTTTTTCTGGCTGAGCTAGAATATGCTTTAGCAGTTCAGTTATTGGAGCCAAAATTAACCAAAAGATCTTTCACATAAGGGCCTATTTCTATGGCAACTAGAGAGGTATGGTGTGAACAATATTATCAAGCATTTAAAGAAAAAGATAGCCAGCAATCTTGAGCTTCATAACACTAGAGTTAAATATAATCTTCCAATTGAATTAAGGGGAATTAGCTCAGGCTTTTCATTTTGTAGTGGGTAAATTTTAAGCACACCCTGAAAAAATTGTTTTAAATTCATAAGGAAGTTTTAACATTTGAGATCTTAACCAGTTAGCAGCAAATCAGAAGACACTTACCTAGGTAGGGAAGTCAATATTTTCCTAGGTCCCTTTTTAAAACTGTTAATGAACCCTCAAAAAGGAGCTGTGTTTCTAAATGCAAAAATCCAAACTGAAAAACAGAGGCAGAACCATCAGAAAATAATTTATTAATTGTATGAGGAAATATTCAATCAACTATTCAATCAGTTAGTTTAATTTATATTAAACAAAGAACAAATTGGTGGAATTGAAAGCTTGACTGGCAGAAGAAAATTATCCTTTGTTAGTTTTGCTATGTGCAGGACGATAGGTCAGAATGTAGTGCCAAGGGATATTCTGAAAGCCTGAAATAAGATGGGGCAACACATATATCCAGGGAAATTTAGAGGTTAAGGAATTGAAACTGTCAATGGTTAAGAAATATAGTGAATTATTCTTTACTGAGCCAGAGGCTAGAAGAGTTAATGAGCTAATAATAGCACACATTTAATACCCCCAGAAAAAGGGAGACATCAAAATGACATAGCAAGATAAAGAGGATTGGAGAAGCAACATGATTGGGATCATATGTGATTAAAGCATTGTCTTTAATTGTGGGAAAAGATAGAAAGGTTTTCCATGAGGAAAAAATAACAAAACGTGACTGTATTCCAAAACACTCCATGCCCAGATATGGATCATAAAAAAGATTTAATCACTTTGTTTTGGTGCCCTTTTCATTTTTCTTCTCAGAAATAGAAAATTGCAGGAAGAAATGCTTCCTTGAATACAAATAAATAACTTAGTACCACCCTCCAATATAGAATAGTCCTGTGCAATGCAACTTTAAATTGAAAGCTTAACACAGAAAGTGGTAGCAAACTATGAGGGAAGAACACTGAAGAAACACTGGGGGATCATGCAAAGACATCTGCTTTTATATTTAATTTTAAAAATTGTTACATATAATGTTAGTTATACCTAAGTCAGACTCAGCAGATGTAAACTGGCTTTTGACTTTATTGAGGCCTATGTAATGTAAACATTGCAAAGTCTGGTCTGTGTTTCAGTGGTATCTATTACAAATCCCCTTCTGGGACATTAATCCTTCTGGGAAACCTTGGCTGAGATAAGAAGAGCAACAATGGCATTGTGAGTTTTCAGCCTTACAGCCCACCCACCAGCTGAAAGGTGTGGTCAATTCTTGCCTTGTATAAAGTCAGTGAGGGGAAGCCACGACCTCAGATGGGCTCAGATGGGCTGTGGGCAGAGGAGGGTCAGAATAACAAAAATTGACCTGCTTTTTGGGGATGGATGAGTAAACAGTAGGAAAATATTGCTTTGGGATTGTTTTTTTCAATAAAGTGAGAAAAGTAGGGCTCTGAAGACATGTGAAAAAATATGTTTTTTGTAGAAATACTAACTTCAGGTAGTCATTTTTCTGTCTGTTCTTTTCACTCCATAAGCCATATTCATTCTTGTTAGACTTCTTAAATAGAGGATATATGGCATCCTCATCATAATTGGTTTCACTTTGGAATGATAGAACTAGATAGTGCATGTAGCATCTGTAAAGTGCTGTAACAAGTAGTATCATTGGACACATGCAGGTGTTAAATATTTTAATCATAAGACATTATATGTTCTTTAGATGTTGAAAAATATTTACAACAAAATAATTTAAAACCATTACACATAACAAACACCTTTTTTATCATCTATGTCCAATCCCTCACTTTAAAGCTTACAAAGCACCAGTTTTCACAAAGTTGGTTAGCAGTTTACTAAAAAATTCAGAATATTCTATCCTCATCCCCCACCATGTATCTACTTTATAAACTGTCATGAGACAGATTCAAATTAGGAAAACAATTTTGTCTATTGCTGATTTGCCTGATGACATTTTTTTACCAAATATCTCTGGCTTGTAATGTTGTGATCTCACAGATGTTTTTACACCAGGGAGCTCTGTGGGATTTTTTTTTTTCTTTTAATTGTCTGCAAACTGATTTTTTTGCCAATGAGAAATAAGGAGTACAATTGTTTCTTTAGTGCCAATGAAATGCAGGAAGGTTAGATATTCCCAGCAAGAGCAATTGTAATACTGAAAAGTGTACAGGAACTCTTAGTGACTTTATCTCACATTACTTTCTGAAGATCTGTTCCATCAGGTAATTTGCAGCAGCATCTTCAGAAAAATATTTATATTGAGATGATGACACTGAGTTTGGGCAGTTTAGCCAAATGTCAATTTCCTAATCTAGTTTTTAAGTTCATGTTGTTTTTCTGTTGGATTCCTGTCACTGACACTATTCCCAGTTTGTATTTTCATATTATATATCCTTGGTTTTTGTCTGAAAAAAAAAAAAAAAAGAAGTTTCTAGATGTAATTCTCACAAGTTCTGTTTGTTCCCCTCCCTTTTTTTTTCCCAGCTGAGTGGTGTCCAATACGTCAGTTTTGGGGTTTTTTTTCAGGGAATACATAATACTTTATCTCTCTTTTTTCTTTCTTTCTTCACTATCCTTGCTTTTCCTCAACTTTTTGTAATTTAAAAACACTTACTTTTCATCCAACACAATAAATTCTATTTGGTCTGATTATTGATTCATAAAATTTTAGTCAAAGGTAGGCAAAATAAGGGGTGATGTGGTCCTATATGAATTAGTTCAGCACTCGGCCTCAGATATCAGAAATCTGCACTTGTTTGCTGGATTTTTGAACTTATATTTTCACCTCAGCAACATTACCTTAAACAACAGGCCCTTGGAGGACAGGAAATACCATGGAGACATTGATCTACTTTGTATAAACATGTCAACAGTCTGCCGAGCCACTACCGCTTGAGCACTCCATTTTACAGAACTAACAGCCCTAGACCAGATGGCTAATCAATCTTCCCTTATCTTTGCCTTTTATGAACAACCAAACTGCTTTGGCAAAAACACCCTGGCAAATAAACACCTATCTTGTTTGAGTATTCTCTTCCCCTGTGGTTGAATAATCCCTTAGAGGTGACAACTATAATGGTCATCCATACTCCATGCAAAGAAATATAGAATTCTCTGCTTTTTCTGTGTGGATCTAACACTGATATATTCATTTTATTGTCAGAACTGTCCCTCTCCCAGAATATTTTAGTAGTTTTTTTTCATGTATGCTTATTTTTGAGATAGTTTTTATAGTTTACTGAAAATTTTTGACAAACTCTACCCATGTTTATGTTCAGAAGAAAAATGCCTTGATATGCTGAGAAAGGGCTTGCATAGTAACTTGTTAGAGAAGGAAGACTACTGAGGCAAAGACTGAAGCAATGTCCCATTGACGTACTACAGATTATTTGAGGTTCATTAATAGTGAGCTCCATTAAAACCAAATTTTGTTACTTGTATTTAACATGCATAATAGAGAAAGTGAGCTTCTGCATTAAAAGTTAGGTCACGAAAGTAGTCTATCAGCACAAAACCCACCAGTGTTTCAAAATAAGCAAACAAATAATGAATTGCCTTGAAGAAGTACTGAATATAGAGAAACAGAATTTGATGAGAATCCACTGGTTGGAGTATAGTATCTTCTTATATATGTGTAATGAATAATGCATATTCATCTTCGTTCAAGGAAATATGATGATATGATAGATGAGAGTCTGTCAGGATCAGCTAGGTATAATGCCTGAGAGCAAAGAGGGGGAAAAAGTGACCTTGTAAAGTCCTTTCTATATTATGCTTACCTTTTATAAACATAGTGATTTCATCTCTAGGTACAATGTTTGGCCATGATTTCCTAGTTGGACTGTATGCACACACACTCTCCTGACTATGTAGACAATTCAGCTGATATTCATTCTCTTTTGAGAACATTTGTACAAATCCTGCATTTGTACCTTTTTAAGCAGTTTCCTTGATGGTATTTTTCTTTGGACAAAAGAAGATTCAACCTTTTACTTTTAATTTCAACTACTGTATTGTTCTACATTTTTATAAGAAGAAATAAAAAAATAAAAATGAGATTTAGCTTCTTTCTGTCTCTGTAAACCAACCAGCCTCACTTGCTATGAAGAGTTCCTCTGACACTTTACAGGACTTCACAAGATGTGAAGCAGAGTCTGATGCCAAAGTTGTGAATTTGTTTCTGGAGGTAAAAAAAGATAGAAAAGGTAGAAAAGGACCAAAGCACACATTTAATGAAACAATTACTCGAGGAAACAAGTACTGCATCATTTCTAAAGTGTTTATAATATAAATTAAAAGTTTCTTAGTACAATTTCTACTAGTGTTCAAAAGTTCTGGGCATCATTCTGAGGCCAGACCTTGTATGGTGTTTCGCTGAAACTAATAGAATAATGTTAGACTCTTGCTCAATGAGAACATAGAAAGTTTGACCTATAGAATTCTTTCCAATTCTCTTCAGGACTTGATTGACTAAATTAATATAAAAATAAATTGTTCGCAATTTAATGGTACAGTGTGGATTGGTTTAGGGAATTTAGAGAGATCACAGGAGAAAGAATTATGTTTCCAGTTCTGTTTATAGCCAGTTCATTCTTTGTAAAATTGCTATAATTTTTCATGGTAGAAAGACATCTTTTACAGATCACATATTCATTTTAGTAGGCAAATAATGTATTTCAATTGATAATTTTAGTAAGTTTGAGGCCAGTTTTTGTTATGTGCTTGAAAAATACACAAAACAACCAGATTTTAGATTTACAGTGGAGGCTGCTTGGCTGCTACCAGCAGTAGATATTGTGAAGGCCAAGACCTCTCTTAACAAGGCCAAGTGCTGGTGCTGCACCTGGGCCAGGGCAGCCCCCAGTGCCAGCCCAGGCTGGGGATGGACAGACCCAGAGCAGCCCTGCCCAGGAGGACTTGGGGGTGCTGGGGCTGAGAGCTGGATATGAGCCAGCCATGGGTGTGGAGGACTGGCTCGCTGACCATGGCCATGCAGGGGGGGGTGCTGAGCCGGGGCAGTCTGACCTTGGCAGCTTGTGTGTGTGAAAGCTAGGGAGAAGAGCAAGATA
>JBBMKD010000115.1:15641371-15678364 GCA_037834095.1 Argya squamiceps
TGGGCTGCTGGGGCACAGCTGCCTCACCCTGTTCTCACCATGGCCTGCAGAGGAATCTCAGCTGTGGCGCCTGGAGCACCTCCTGCCCCTTCTTCTTCACTGACCTTGGTGTCTCCATGTTGTTTCCCTCACATGTTCTCACCTCCTCTTCGTTGGCTAAAAAAACCCTGTGTGTTCCCCACTTTGTTTTGATTTTGTTCTTAAATATGTTATTCTAGAGGCATTACCAACCTCTCTAACTGGCCCAGCCTTGGCCAGCAGCATGTCCATCTTCAGAGCCATCAGGGATTGGCTCTGCCAGAAATGGTGGAAGCTTCTGGCAGCTTCTCACAGAAGCCACCTCTGTGGCCCCTCGCTGCCAAAAACCAGCCTGTGCAAAACCAGCACAGAAATGTAAAGTTCCAGGTCTATTGTGAGTGCATTGACCATAAAACAGTAAAGATCCTGAGGACAGAGGGAAGGAGGGTAAACAGGAATCTCACTACCCTGAACAAGTTGACAGGAGATCAATCCTGGCAATCCGAGAAGGCCAGGTTGGATGGGGCTTTGTGCCACCTGTGTAGTGGAAAGTGCTCCTGTCCATGGCAGAGGGGTGGAAATGGATGATCTTTAATGTTGCTTCCATCTCAAACCTTTCTATGATTGTATGAACACTTAGACAGAGACATCTGCTGATAAAATGAGCTTTCTAAAAATATTCTCAAATTGTCTCATGACAAAAGCTCCACTAACAGGTGCTTGAAAGAGAAGGGCGATGCTTTTCTAATTTAAATAGCTAGCTAAAAATTAGGAAATGTCATGTGTGTTGGTATGGAGTCAGGATTGGGAATTAATAAAAAATATGATGTGACTCTAAAAGACTATGGGCCTGGACCATTGTAGATAGATATATCCAGACAAAACCTTGAAAATTGGTGTAAGTTACATGTAACTTTGCAGGTGCAAGTGTGATCCATGTTAAAGATATTGACATAGATAGGGATAGATTTAGGCCAAGTGTTGTTCCACTCTTGAAGTCAATATCTCCAAGGGATGACCTGTTCAAGAAGCCAGATATCACAGTGAGAGGGATGCATTAGTGGCTAGCTGCTCAAGGCTTTTCCCTCATGGAATCCTCTTTGTGTCCAATAACCAGGTGATTTTGTTAGTTATAATGAGGCTGGTAGAAGATTGTGACAAAACAGCCGGTCCTGTGCAGCAAATAAAGATTGTCAAAGAAATGCAGGGCATTTCATAGCAATTTAAAGAAGAGGTGTGGTTAAATATTTCATACTAAATTGGTAAGCTAACCTGACAAAAAAGTGAAATTTAAGTGGATGTTGTACAATTGAAACTTAGGCTAGGCCATCAGAGATAAAACAAATGCAAGCTTATCAGTAACTACAAGACTGCATTTATAGCTCATATAAAAACTTAGCATAGAAGTTTCTGTTAAAACTTTGTCAGTATTGAATAAATAAAAATGAGTTTCTGCTCAAAAATTCTGGAATGCGTGGAAGCTTTTTTGCTTAATATCACTAATAAGCTATGGCATATTCTTTGAAATGTCCTGACAGGAGTTATACCTATCATATTATTCATCCTACACTTACAAGGTTCATATTATGAGATGTTGGACTATAGTTATACAGGACATTTGGTGAACAAGCAGAGCATATTTTGACAAAGAGAGGAGAGGAGATTCATACTTTTTGCTTATAAAAACATAACGTATCAAAATGTTTTAGGATTTTCCAAGTTAAGGATTAGCAAAAGGAAATGCACTAAACAGAGTAACACTAAGGCTTTCACAACGAGGAGGAAAAGATCTGGAACTTCTGCTGGGGAAGTGAGTGGAGCAGGTGGAAAAGCCAGTAAAGGAACCAGAGGCTGAAGTCTGCAGTTTCTGCTGTCTTTCAAAAGTGATGGCACAAATTCCTTGCCCCAAAGAAAAGGGCCAACCCCTCCCTCAGTAGTGGTCACTTCTCTGATGCTTCGAGAAAATCACAATGGACTCATGCAAGTAAGAAATTGTAGATTTCTGTTTGAGTCTCTCCTTACTCTAGCATGAGAAAGATGGGGCAGTTTCTTTATCTATAAGTGACCATGTCAAATATTTTTCAAAATATGGCAACATTAAGAAAACTCCAGTTTAACCCATGTAAATTAGATATCAACTCCATTAATGCCAACACCTGAAACAGACAAAAATAATTCACAGTTTTAGTGGTCTTTACATCAAAAAGTAGGAATTTTTGACATAAATCATCTCATAAGGAACATATAACATTATGTAAATTGTTCAGCAAAATATAAATGACAACAAAAGCAAGTTTCTTTGAAACAAAATATATTTTACTCACCAAAATATTATAATCTGAAAGTAGTTGTGCAGAAAAGTAGTGGTAAATTGCAATAGCTTTCCTCACTCATTTTTTGTATTTGACCAAATGCACAAAATCAGTTGTGTGTGAGTTGGATAAGAAATATTGGTATGTACACGATTTTGGATCATAGAGGTATTTACAAGTTACTTATTAGTGGACTATCTTCAGGCATTGTAGTTGTGTGGACACTGTTAAATAACACCTGGAAATACTTTGGGCTCTAGAACTTGCATATTTATTCTATTGGGCAGGCTAAGATAAAAAATTGAAGCTGTTGAAATCAAAGCCTAAACATGGAGGTAGAGATAATATATACTTGAAAGATTATGAATTAAAAGGACAACCCCAAACATAAATTTGTGTGCTTCAGGCTTATACATTAGAGAAGAACCTAGAGGTGTTGCATAAAAATGCATATTGTAAGGAAAATTCTAAGACCTGGACGAATATGGAAAATTTCTATTCATCCTATGAATGTGCAATTTCAGTAACGATTTATCTTGCTAGTATGGAAATATGGAAATTTAGAGATGGGCTAGATGACAATACAATTTTAAGATTGTGACATTACTTATATTTTTGAATTCTATCTCAGCAGATAAAAAATTTTAATTTAAAGGACAAAAGAAGACACTAATTCTAAATCATACAGATTCTGTCTCCAGGAGACGCTCCTTATTTTAAGCCTTTCATTCTTTATTTATAGTAAGAAAATGCTGAAATACTTTTATAAGCAAATATTTTCTATTCAGCTATGCATAATTTTCTCTCCTTTTTTTTTTTTTTTTTTTTTTTTTTTTTTTTTTTTTTTTGTGCACATCTATTTATCTCTTGAATTTATGGTTGATTTTTAAAGTTTTGATAAATGTTTATTCTGGTAAAGAAGATAATTCCCATACCTCAATACTGTTATAATGTGAGTGAGATTGATCAGAGCAGAATGTGCCAAACAAGAGTATGAAGATTGATAGATAGACAACAAAGGAGACAAAAATAGTAAATTCTATTCTACCACAAGACATTTGCTGGGCTTTTGGTTGTTCCTTCATTAACATTATTCCTCATTTACAGTAGCATGAAATAAATGTTGGACTTTGTGTGCCTTTATTTCAACAGCATCTTGTTTCTTCACAAAAACCTGTGTTGTGATCTGAAAAACTAAACCCAGTGAAATTTACTTGTGTGTGTGTCATGCCATATGAGACTGATGTAATTTGTATGGTTTCTTGTGAAGAGGTAAAAAAACCTAAAAAGATGAATTTGCTGAAGTTTGCATCACTTAACAAGTTGGATATTCTATAAACTGTATAGTTTTAGATTTTACTAAAAACTAGATGAGAAATACAGATTTTAAAAGAGCCTCATCTAAAATGCAAAAGTCGATTTTAAAATATAATGAAAAACTAGTTATTACCTTTATGAATTCCAAGTAACTTCAGAAGAAAAAATTAAAAGGAGAAAAGGCTTTAGCAATATCTTTAGTTAAATATAAAAGCCTTTAACGAGACCATGTCCAAAGACTGCATCAGAAATGGAATTATTTCCTTAAGGAGGCGCATTTCTAATTAAGTGTCACCTAAAATACTTTCTGTTGGTGTTTCTTATGACAGAGATTGTATGCAAATATGCACTGCTGATTAAAACTGCAGTTAAGGAATGATCTGAATTTGTATTTTAAGGGACTGGATGAAAATATTCTAGTCAGAAGTCTGTAAATTTATTTATCTGATGTAACAATTACTGAGTAGCAGCAGAATTAATTTAGAATATAATTATTATGTTTATCTAACCTATTAAGGATACAGTGGAATATTGTTCACGTTAGGTCAGTAGTTAAAAGACATGTCTTCTGACTTCACTGAGAAACTTACAGAAGTGAATTTCTTGGTTCATATGATATAATAATTAACTGCTGCATTTTACAGATAGAGGGAGGAAAACATTCCATATTACTCAGTGAGCTCATTTAATAGGCTTTGTTTAAAATTGTTGATTTTTAAAGGCAATTTGTTGATTATCCCTTTCTTTTTTAAAAAAATATTTAAATATATACTCTGCATTTATTTTCAGTGTTCCAAGCTTATTATCTTGTACAATGCTTAAAAATTTCAGCTTGTTCAATTAACTTCTTTAACCAGTAGTGACTCCACTCACCTAGTCCATATTGCAGAAGAGCTAAGTGCAGTGGAACTGCAGTGGAATGAAGAACACCTTGCCTGACCATGCCAAATGCTATATATGTTTCATAAACTATATGGGCTGAATATGTGGATTGGTGAAAGGAGGAACATCAAGGGAATAGCTGTCTTCCCTGTAAACTGCTTTAGACAAAAATAGTATCAACCAGTTAATGAGAATTCAGTTATTAAATAAAGAAGAATTTTCAGTTCCTTTTTCATTTGTCAGTTGATAGCCAGGATTGTAGCCAGGATAATGGGTGGTGTTAGCTTTGGCCCAAACATCAGGATAATTTTTCAACGTTTTTAGGATGGCTTTTAATGTAGGAAGCTCCAGTTGAGTTCATAGTTGAGTCCTGGGCAAGGAGCCCTGGACTCTGGACAAGTAAGGTAGCTGTGCATTTCCTTCAGGCCATAGTTTGCTGGCTTTGCCCGATCTGATAACTTGGTGATTAGTATTTTAGGAGTGCATTTTACATGAATATATGGAAATTCGAGGTGAATTCCTGACGAAACAAAATCACTAACATAATTGCCAGGATTGCTGTGATGGGAGAAGTCATTCATTCATAGTCCCTATGTAAAGGAAATGTTCAAATTTGCCAAGCCAATAAATGTTATTAGATTAAGTTTCAAAACATCTGAAATAGGTATTAATGCAAATTAAATTGCAAACAACCACTAACCATCCAATTCTTATTGTAGAGGAATGTAAATGTGGATTGCAAAAGAGCCCAAGGAAAAATCAGTCCTTCAAATAATGTAGTGTAAATACAGGCATTTTTAAAAACTGGAACACAGAAGTCTGGATATTGTGAAAGGAAATTAAATAAAACAAAAATCTACACAAACTGCTTCTGCTGTGAAATCCTGAAAAGATCCCTTGGATATTGTCTCCTTTGTGATCTCATTCTCTTCAATTGGTTCTATGTAACATAAAGTAATTAAATCCATAAGAATAAATAGCTTCATTTTCAACTTCTACTTTAATTTTTCATCCCAAGTTTAATGTATGAACCAGCAGTCTTTATGAATATGTGCAAAGTCTGCTAATTCAGTTTAGTGAGTCTAAATGTAGCTGTAATTTGGATATAGAGTATATAATCAGAGGAAAGCATAATTCTGTAGATTATATATCTACATACCATATCATTTCATATTTGTAACTGAGGGACTATCTAGCCTAAAACTTTTCTGCTTGAAAATATTATTTTAGTTTTTTGACAGTAGTCCAGAGTTATGTTTTTCTATTAGCAAAGAAAGTCTTAGAGATAATCCCTGTCAACCGCAGAAATTCCTTGTTTATTATAAAAAAAAAATCTCCCCTTTAACCTTCAAATCCAGCCATGAACCAACATCACAAATCCTACATAACAATCCAAGGAACATCTTGAAACCTCTACTGAGCTGTGGGCAAGGATAAATAGAAGCCATAAATTTAGATAGGGTTCAGTTGACTATGAAACCACAAGTTTGGATAATGAGTTTACCATTTATTAATCTTTTGCCAGAGAATTTTATGCTGGAATGTATTCCTTAGTTTTTTTTTAAAATACATTCTTGCTCTTATTTTGGGCGGTGGAAGGAAAAGAAAAGAAGTTATTCAAAATAGAATTATTATGTCATGTTTGTACAAATCAGCACATGTGCTAGGAACAAGGATTTAACAGATGCACCTTAGTGGGAAGTCAAAACAGGCATCTAATAATTATAATCTAAACACCAATATGGTTAATAATCTCACTGCAGACTTTATTTATTTGAGTACCTAATTTACTTAATTTAGTTTAACAATAATACCGATCATTGAGATAGAATGGGATACTTCATTGCTGAACTATACTTGGATTTAAGGTATTTATTCAGAGCAGTAGAAGGGGAAGGATACTTTTCTGTAGCAGCTGGTTTAATAATGGCAATATTTTTCACAACATAATCTTGTTGTTTTTACTGGTTTTGATTTTTTCTGTTACAGTGCTTGCTGCTACAAAGCTCTTCCCATACTCTGCTCTCCTGAAGTGCTGCATGTATCCCAGGTACTTGTGAAGGAGCTGTTGCTTCTGTAGCATTTCTGGTCTGTTGCAGCAGCCATGAGATTTAAATGACAGACTGAATTTCTGACTGAATATGGCTTTTAGGTCCTTCCCAGATCAACTCAGGAGCAATCCTGAAAACTGCCAGCTCAAAATGGAAGTATTGGGAGGGAAAGTATTCAAAAGTCAACAAGCATGTCACATTGTTTTTTCAGGAAATCCAGGTGGGAAAAAACTTATCACCCTCTCCTCTCTTTGTTGTGATGGTTCTTGTTTTGCTTTGCTTCCAGAATTAAGAATAAAAGGGAGATAATGGTACTATGTACATGACACTAAGACCATCAACTGCTGGGCAGATTATCACCTCAGTATTGTGAGAATCACACGAATTTTTAGTCGCCTTTAACCTCTCCACGGGTACCTGTATAAACTTATAATTTGTGAAGATGTCTTTAGATTCTAAACAGAAGTCCTAAATACTTTTACATTGGTAGGAGTTACCTACACACCCTGGGTAAGTTCTCACTGTTTATCACAAAATTTCATGACAATGAGAGAGGGAATCTTGCATTTCTGGTTTAAAGAAGACTTTTAAATTGATTTATATTTTCAGGTCCTCACATTCTCACGTTCTTTAGTTCTTTATTTCAAAATGTAATGCCTCACATTTTATAGTACCTGGCATGGATCTATGCCATGGAAGTGCTAGAAACAATTTATTTTGAGGTCTCTGCCTGTTTGGTCCTTTTCAGAAAGACAGGATTCAGTTAGTTAGGGTCAGTTTCCTGCCTGAAGAGTTAGTCAGTCAATAATGGCTCCCATTATTACAGCAGTCAACTTGATGTTGGAATTTGATTAATAACAATATGCCCCTCAGTTACACTATTCCATTAAGTGGTACTAATTATACTACAACTCCTGTTCAAAGCAGAGCAAACTATCTACAGTGTCATTTAATGAAACTAGATTTGACTAAAATATAACTTTAATGCTGGCTGTAAAAATAGACGGGTCTTGAGTCAGTGCCAGTGTGAAGTAACTTCTGCATCTCTTTTCACTGTCTTAGGGAAGCCTGTCTTATCATATTCTAGGAAAATCAATGAAATAACAAAAAAAATGATTCTTAATATGGTGGAGGAAAAGGAATAACAGTTAGAAGTTCTGTTTTGTCAAAATCTCTGAATTTCAGAAGCTAATTTGGAGTATTAAGAGTTTACCCTGAGTGAAATTTTTAAAATAGAAGTCAGAATACTTATTACTTGATTACAGGACTATGTAGCCTTATAGAAAATGTCTGCTTTTAAGGATTTTCACACGACCTTAGATTATAGAAAAAAATCAATCTGAAACAATTCTGTGTAAGTATCCTGCCACAGCATATAAAAATTTTTGTTGGGCTTTTAGAGAGAGAACATTTATTTGCTGAAATACAGCAAAACACTTGAAAATGTTTTTCAAATAACTTGATCGTGGTCCTGAGCAGTGATGTGTTCACAAATCTTCTCTGATTAGTTATACTTAAAAGTTTTCAAGGCTTGGATCTTTGGCTAGTGATTGCAGCTTTAAAAGAAGGTTAGGTTTTGCTTAATTTATATTCCTACATTGAGTTACTGGGTTTATTGAAAATATTTGGGTATTTTGAGGTTACTTGTCTGTTCATGCTTCACCTTTTGTTGTGATATATCACACCTCTGTAGTCTGTTGTACCTTGGAAGAGATTCAATACAACACTGATGTAACTGACATAGCCCATCCTGCTGTTTCTTACAATGAATAATTTACTTCAAAAAGTGGATTTTAAGAAGCAAAATAGCTGTTTTGGCACTGTTTATTTCACTGATATTCATTGGGTAAAATTACTCAGTCTTTATGGGTACTTACCTCTCTGGAGGGATGCAAATGGAATTAAGACTGTTCTATTGCCATGGGCAGCAAAATGTATGAGTGAACATCCATGTTAAACAGATGCGGTACTAAATATATTTTTTGTTTTAATATGAATAATGAATGTTCCTCTTTCGTTTCAAAGATGCTATCATGTAGCATATTTTCCTCATTTTTATTTAAATGTCTAAGAATTGTTTTTGATTGTAATCTTTGTGCATTTCTTTAGGATATTAGTGTCAATTGTAATACATTAGAGAACCTTACTTGCATTTAAAATTCCTAAATCATTTAAAAATTAAGACACATAGTATATTATGCACCATACATTAATACTTTATGTAAAACACTGCTAAAATGAATCAGTGAATCTAGGATGACTAATTCTTTGCTAATTATGCTCTGTTCCTCCTGACTGAACAGAATAGAATTACTTCGAGTGTATATGCATGCCAAATTAGAGACTTCAGATCAAATTCTCCTTCTGTTATATATATATACTTACATACCACGTTGAATTCTACAATCAGTTAGGGCATTTTGATGTTTCTGTCAAACCCCTGTGTATTGCATACATCTTTGTTTGGAACTGAGAATAAATTATCTTTACTTTTTAAAAAAATGCAAGTTAAGGACTATATCCTACAACCCTTAAGTAACTCAAAGTGCAGATTTAATGCTGTCAGGAATGAACTATTCTACCGTTTGGATGGGAGACGAATTTTAGCCCAACTTTTGCACAAACAGGGCTTGAACTTGCAAGATGGTGTATCACTCAGACCTGGCTTTTTCATAGAGTGATGATGCTTCTTACATGTGATATTATACTGGATGTCCAGTCTTTCAGTATTGTCTCTGCCCTTGTGTAACCATAGCAGCAAAATGGCATGACTGATTTGTGACATCTGATAATCTAACTTGTCCAAAACCTGTAATGGCTGTACAATTCCTACATTAGTGCTGCTTCAATTGCTCTCTATTCTGCCCAAGAATTTATATAGCTTGGCTGCCTAACTTTTTTCTTCTTCTGTTTTTTTTCAAACCTATCTTTTCCCTTCATTGCAGTGGTGGTACTGAATTCACTGTGTTTTGCTTTCCAGGGGGTGCTGTTTCTTTGATTTGTTAAAAATTACTCTTTAAAGATCCCTTTAATCTTGTGAATCTTGAATTTCTATAAAGAGCTCAGGGATACCACTACTGTTGCCTTTACATACATGCTTTCTAAAAATATGTTGCAATTTTATAGTTCCTGAAATATATGCCAAAATGTCGTTTATGGACCTGTATAGGTACAAACTTGAGAAAACATTTACTAGCAGAGTGCCATTGCAGTGTTATGCTCTGTTTCAGCAAGCTCATTAATTGCAGAACTCATATGTAAATAAAGTGTTATTGTAACCATTTTGGAAGATGAAGAAATTATTACCTAGGAATGAGACTATTTTGCTGGTATTTCTAGCTGTTGGAGGAAAATGTTGGAGCCTGGAGTTTTGAATTACTACTTTCATCATATGATGATTTCTTAAGAAGTGTCTTAAATCCTTCTTTTGTCATATTATATTTTGCTTTTATGTTCAGAAGGGGTAGGAAAAATGAGTGTCTTCACAGTTCTTTTATGATATCCCCAAATTTCTTCAACAACTAGACGTTCAAGACTAAAAACTTTTTCAGCATCTTCATTTTATCCCCACCATGTAGATTATGTTCTTATTGCCTTTAGTATGGCAGTTGCAGAATAATTTTAAAGCAGTATATTTTTTATAAAAGCATGAATCCATGCATTTCTCCTACCTTCTCTGTGCCTTTATTTGGTTGGTAAAATAAGAGTGTTACAGGACTGCCCTTCTGGCCTATTGTACTGAAGAATGAATGACTGAGAGTCTTGATTACCTTATAGATAAATCTGGTTAACTGTTATATTAATTAAAACATGTGGGTTTGAGGCTATTCTGAACTATTTATATGTGATTTAACTCATATCAGCAGCTAATTTGTATTTAATGCAAACTAATGGCTTTTATGTAAATGGAGCATGTGGCAGTCTATTTAAAAAACAAATTATCTGTAGTTCCATTTCAGTTATTTTAATTAAATTTAGAGCGTGTGTGCAGCAGAAAGGGATAAAGGATGTGTTATATATGAAGTGTTGATGATTAAAACCAATTAAAATATATAGAATAAGAAACAAGTGATTCTCTTAGCAGAAACACCTATTCATTTTCTGACATTTGCATTTGCTAAAAGTGTAGATACAAGATCAGGCAAGGACATATGCCTGGTGGTTTTTGAACTGAAGAAGCACAAATAATTCTTTGAGTTATTAATAACAATACTGTGAAGATTAGCTTCATATTTATAAAATGGTTTGAGAATTATTGGTAAATTACATTCTGAACAAATGTCAATTGGACAAAAGAAATTGGCAATTATTTACTGATTTTGTTCCTAAACTACTATGCGACTCTCTGGTATCACCTAAGAGTCACTGGAGCCAGCTATGCAATATGATGGTTGCATTGGTTGTTTTAATACCAGATAATAGATTATTTCAAGATTTTTAGCACAAACAAAAATATTAATTACTGGTTTTGAAATCTGAAGTATCGTATCACTGTCTCATGCCTTATTTGCTTGAATTTCCTGAACATAGCTGAATAAAGAGATTCCTTGTTTTTTTACTGAGTTTTTCTGAGTAAATTTTGCTCACAGTATCAGCTCAGTTTCTTTGTGATTTTTTGTCACCCAACACTGACTGGTCTTACAGATTTTGAGAAGAAATTCTATAATAGATGAAAATATTTTCCAAACACTTCTCATCTTCATTGTTGCCAGGCTTTGTCAGGACATTATTGTTATTGTAACTCACCACAGTTATTATTGTTCATGTTAACTGTTGCCTGTGGAGAAAAGCTGTAAAGGTTAGAATATATTTTCAGAAGCTTAAACTGGGTTCTTCATCAACAATTCTGGTATATCTCCAACATCTTGTATACAATATGTCAGTCAGCTGCTAAACTGAATTAATGTTTTAGTGTCATCAGTGATGGAAAGTTCAACTAAAAACAGCTGTGTGCTAATGTTAATCCTACTTCCTCTGATTGTCTGACAGTTTCTTTAATTTCAAAAGCTGCAGTGGGAGCTTTTGCTTTTTGCCTCGGTCCCATTGCAAATACCGTGACTTTTGTTAATTCCTCAACATTACAGGGTTGTTCCATTGAAATGAAAACTCACGCTCGGAAGTATAAATACTCTAATTTTGCTAAAACTAGAAAATCAAGTAAAACCAGAAAATCAAATAAGGTATGTTTTATTCCCCAAAGAATTTGCTCTTGAAATAGGTTTTTCTAATAAGAAGGTACTTAATCCAGAGACAAAAAGTAGATCAGCCCATGTTTTGCCTATGTTTACGTCTGAAGATATATACCTAGACTTGCACACACAGACCTGATCAACATGCAGTGTTGGTCATGTTCAACAGATAGTAAGACTCTTTCTTAATTCTGTTCCCTTAATGAAACAAAACATAAACATATGATTTGAAAATAATGAAGGTTTACACTTGTTGTGGTGCATGGTTAAGCCTTTCAGAGTTTTATATGTATCTTATTTGTATCAGCCCAGTTTGCTCCTTCCCAAAAACCTCTCCCCTATCCCCTGACCCCCTTGTCAATCACCCTGGCTAGGTGCTCAGGCACCTGCCCCTTTCCATTATCCTGCCAAGTGTTCCCTTCTAGAACACCCAACCCCTTCCCACCTATTGGCCCGAATTCCCCTGTGGCCTCAGGCTATGTCCTGGGGTACTTAAGGGAGAAGGACAGGCCAGCCCTTGCCTTTTTGCACGTGGAGTTCCATCAATAAACATCTTTCTACCCACAAGAAAGGGTCCACTCTTCATTCCAAAGCCTCACCACACTTCCAGCTAGCAGGACTGAGGGACCCACGACCTCTTGCTGTTGCCTGGAGTAAGTGGCGTCAGCCGGTAAGCTGCTCCCAGGGAGAAAACTTCAGCATACACTAATTTTTAAAATCCAGCAATTGCCTCTACGATGTACTGAATAAAGACTAAAACATTTTAAACACTGGCTACAGATGTTACAAAATAAAAATAACTTGCATATTAAAAGAGTTATTTACAAAAGGCAGTGTTCATTTTCTGTCTCTCATACGTCAGCAGAAGCTTTGCTTTGCCCATAAAGGGTGAGCTCATTTAAACATTATGTCAGTGTATTTGCCCATCTGACCTGACTGAGAAACAAGACAAAACTATTTGGTTGCTATCACCATATAGGACAAAATGTTGGGAAAAAAAAGGATAAATAATCATAAAGTATTAAAGAAAACATAATATATTGACCAGTGAAAGTTCCTTAAAGCACTGACCTTTGAGATCTCTTTTTCTATCCTCTCTGCACCTTCTGCTGTAAAATACAGTTTGCCAGACTGCTCTTCATGCAGGACTCTCAGGTTTTATTTTTATATAAAAAAGCCATAAAGCAATATATGTGACCAAATCTCCAAATCCAGGAAATAATATTAGAAACTGAGAAAAATTCTCTTATCTAATAATATATCTATGACTCATGGAGCATCTGCTGGTCAGAGATATTTGCCTTGATTGATTCTTTTCTTATCTCACTGACCATTTCTCACTAACTTTTGCTGGTCTTATGAGTGCTTTTTTTTTTTTTTTTTTGATGGGTTGGAAGATTAGATTGGCTGTATTGCAAAAACCCTGATCTGTTGGTCACAAATTGATGCCATATTCAAATGTTTATTTTGGATGATGGGATTTGCTGAAATCATGCATTATTCCATGGATTTGCCAGTCATACTGAGTTGGACCCTGCAGTTATATTTTGGGATTATTTTGTGCTGTCTCTGCTGTCTTGGTTCCAGACTGATATTTAGTCATGGATGAGAAATAATTTACTTTTTTTGGATTATGTTTGCTAGGATATTATCACTTTTATGAGCATGCAAGCAAATCCTTACCTACTGTTATGCCAATGAGATCACTGGTTTTACAGCTGGTATCCCCCTGTATACCACTGTAGAAATACCCCTATATACCTGCAATGGCCCCTAACCATTAGGTATTTTTTTATCTGTATTAAAATAATGTACGCAGAAAGACTTCTAAGAATTAGATTTTTGCTTGTGTATTTTGGCCCTAGCAAAACCATATGGTCAACCCATCTGTATTTTTTATTCTTATGTTTAAAGCATCTAATATGTACTGCAAATATATCAAACATATGCTTATAGTTTTTCCACATTTTTTTATTATTTTGTATTCTTCAAGATGTTCACATATGCTTTTATATCTCTAGTAGTCCACATATTGAGTAAGAGGTGGCGGTCTTACACAAATATTTGGAGGCTTCATACTTAATTTATTTCAAATGTCCTCATTTGTGATATGAGGGAAAACTACTTTTATGCAGAGAGTTATTCAAGAAACCCTGGAGCTTTATTTCCTTATCTTACATTACACAATATGAAAGAGTTTCTGTTATAGGTAACTGTCATTCTGTCATGCTGGAATGATGTCAATTGGAGACCTTAAAATTACCTGAATTGTAACCCAGACAATGTATATTTAACAGGAATATTTTTGGTAACAAATGCATATCAGAATCATGAATCACAGATGTTCATTTAGGTTAGAAAAGTCCTTAAGATCATTGAGTACAAACATTAACCCAGCCCTGCCAAGTCTACCACTAAAATGTGTCCATAAACATCACATCAATGTGTCTTTAAATTCTTCTTGGGATGGCGACACAACAACTTCCCTGAGCAGCCTGTTCCAGCACTTTTGATGACCCTTTTGGTGAAGAAATTTTTCCTAATATCTAATCTAAACCTCCTGGGGAACAACTTGTTACTCTGTCCTCTTGCCCTGTCATTTGCTGTCTGGAAAAAGACATCAATCCCTACCTGAATACAACTTCCTGTCAAATGGTTTTGGACAGCAAAAAAGTCTATCCATAGGGGACTCCAGGCTCAGTTCAGAACACCCCCAGCTCTCTCAGTTGCTCCTTATCACACTCCAGACCATTCTCCAGCTGTGTTCCCTTCTCTGCACACACTCCTGCCCCTCAATGCCCTTCCTGTAGTGAGAGGTCCAGAACTGGACACAGGGTTTGAGGTACAGCCTCACCATTTCTGAGAATAGGGGAAGGTCACTGTCCTGGTCTGGTTAGCCACACTGTTCCCACACAAGACAGGGGCCTGCTCTTTGGCCGCTGTGGCATGGTTGGCTCATGTTCAGATGCTGTCAAGCTTCCCTGCCCCAGGTCTGTAGGGCTCTGTGGGGTTGTTGTGATTCAAGGGCAGGACCTGACATTTGGTCTTGTTGAATCCCATTCCAAAGGCCTTGGAACATTGATCCATCCTGTTGAGATCCCTCTGCAGAGCCTTCATACCCTCAGACAGATCAACATTTCCACCGACCTTGGCGTCATCTGCAAACTGTTTGAGGGTGCACTTGATCCCCTCATCCAGATAGGACAAGAAGGACTAACTGCAGCTCTGACCCTGGGGAACCCCACTGGTGACTGGCTGCCAGCTGGATGTGTGTCCATTCACCACCTCTCTCAGGGCCTGGCCATCCAGCCAAATTTTTACCCAGCAAAGAGTGCACGTGTCCAAGCTGTGAGCAAGCACTCATGTAGTAAGTAAAAAAATAAAGAATCAATAAGAGGGATATAAAGATTTTTCATTTTGAGTGACCATAAACCAATAATAAAAAAATACTGCAAAAATGTATGCAAATATGGAAAACAAATAGATTAATTCTGATATTTTTGTTAGAGAAAAGACTAAATTAATTTTTCTGCAAGGTAATAGTTTTGAAGATCATGGTGAAATTTTTTTCTTTCAGTCCTTAGGAATCTCTCCTGACTGCCATGCCCTCTCAAAGATGATTGAGAGTGGAATAGCAATAAAGTTCATCAGTTTCCTCAGCATTTGTGAGCCCCTTAAGGGCTCACAGACTTGTGGATGCTAAGCTTGACTAAATGGTTTCTAACCCAATCTTCCCTAATCAAGGGAAGTATTCCTTTCTTCAGACTTTCTTCCTGGTCTTCTGGGTCAGGGATTCCTGAGGTCAGCCTTTGTAGTGAAGCAAGGAAGTCATTCAGTATCTTAGTATTTTCTGCAATCTCTGTTGCAAGGGTGTCTGTTCCATTCAGTGGTGGGCCCACATTTCCCCCAATATATTCCTTTTGTTATTGATACATTTGAAGAGGCCTTTCTTTTTATTCTTGATGCCCTCAGCCAGATTGAATTCAAAATAGGCTAGTCACAAATGTGATTGCTTTTCACTGAAATGGTGAAATCATTCATACTTGAATCTCTTCCATTTTCAAGAGGGCCACTCAAGCAATAGGGTAAGAGGATGGTTAGCTGTGGCAGCACTGACCAGGGTCTGGTAAGTTTAAGGTACAAACACATTATTTATTTTCATGGATATCACTGTCTCAGTTACAAGTAAAGACAACACTCACTGGGGACAAGATAAGGTTGCTGGCAATATTGTTACCACTTGCAGGAATACTTCACAAATCCTGTTAGAAATGCCATCATTTTTTATGAGAAAAATAAGTATTAAGCTGTACATCTAGTGTGAAGAATTCTCATTTTGGTAACCAGAGAATCAGATTCTGCTGAAGGTAGGTCGAGGGATACATCACTAGGGAGTCAAGAAAAGATGAATATTTTATTTTGTGATATTGGAATGCATGAAGGCTAGTTACAAGTCTGCTCAATTTAAGGGACCAGGTACAGAGGAAATGGAACCACAAAGTGATAGTTGTTTCCAGCCTAAAGGCATTACCAAGATAATTCCACAGCTTGCATTCCCATTCTGTCACTACAGACTTAGACTTTCAGCCCAAAACGTTCACCAGAGAAGGTGAAAAAATTGTGTCTGCAAATTATGTTTGCTTGTTTGTTTTTTTAATAAACAAACTGGACTGAATTTTTGAAAAAATACCGTTTGAGATTTACTGAAAAGCAGTACAAGCACATTTTGTGCTTTCTCTCTTGTGAGTTTAACTGTCACAGTGATTGAATTCCTTCTTCTACACAATTTTCTTTCACATAGTTTTGATTTTATTATATAATTAATGATTTTCACTAAATCAATATGCAATCCAAACTACTAATAATTCATCAAATTTTCATTGTGTGTAAGAGCAAGAGTACAATAGTCACTTAGCTCTGAAATGAGAGGGAAAAAATACAGAGATTTGTTTCTATAAATTTTGTCTACACCATTTATAATGAATATGTATTTCTTCCACTATACAAATAGTTTATATTGAGAACTGGGTCGAAAGCACATTATAATAATAACAACAATACTTTGTTAAAAAAACCCCTCTCTTTGTCTAATGGGTGTGCATACTCTATTTCTTTTATGATTCTATGCTAATGCAAGATGCATGGCAAATTTTGCTTTTAGTTAAAATATATTAGATCACAGATAAGCTCACTTTGTACCACAAATAATGAGCTATACTCTAATCACAGTCTTCAGTGTAATTCAATATGGAATTTTGTTAATATCTGCTATACAAATTTGTCAGTCATAAAGAGAGGGGAAAAAGAGTAATGATTTCTATTGCTGCATTCTTTTAGTTTGCATGCTTATTCCCTAGTGAAAACATCCAAAGTCTCTGTGTTCTCTCACTCACATTCCAAAGAAATTTATGTTTCCATACTTCCCATATTTTTTGAAGATATACATTAAAGCTCTGTTAAAGTGGATAATGCTCCCTCTGTTCTGCTGCAGTGTATTTCTCAAGGACTTTCAGCACTAAAAATAGTTATCATTTGCAGAAAGAGGGACAAGATGTGGTTGCTTTCCTTGATGTATAATGAGCATTTGTACACAAAGTAAAACCATTGTCTTGTCTCACAAATTGAGTAGTACATCTGTGAATACCTTTGCATTGCCTTTGAAGCAACGTTTGCCCGAAGGCCTTACCTCTTGGTATCAAACAAGATAAGAGACTGGATCTAACTTTTCTTTCACATTGACAATAGTGTATTCCAGTCTGCTATAAAAGAAGTATCTCTATCTTTTTTTTCAATCTGATTACCTTTCTTCATTTCATCATTAGCTTCTATTGACAAAGAATCAAAAATGCTTATTAGGCATGGTGAGACAGAGTAGAATCAATTTATACATTAAATTAAAGGGTAGAGCCTCTAAGTATTTAGACTAGAGATAAACTAGAAACATATTAAATGCAAAGTCTTATTGATAAAGAGTGGCAATTCCTTCTAGCAGGCATATTATTTTAACAGATTTTAATTTAGTGTGGTGTCATTGCTTCATGGAGCATTTAGCTTTGTAGAATATTGGCTTCTCTCAGAGTTGACAAAGAATAATAAAGAATATTTATGAATAATATGTTGACTTTAATAGAAACTTTGTTTCTTAGTCAAGCCTTGGTCAAAATCTGTTCTGTTATATGCGTAAGGCTTAAGACACAGTTGTAAGTATGCTGGTAGTTAGTCATAATGGGATTTGAATTAGAATGTGTTTTAGGAGGTGGATAAAGCATGGCTTGAAGTGGATGGAAAATATGAACCTAAGAGCCAAATTGTGATGTAAGGATGTGTTTTACATTTGCTTGTGAGACCAAAACATTATGGTGGTTTGCAAGGTGTGTAAAAGCACCAAGTACTTGGAAATGATAAAAAAAGTAATTAAAAAAATGTGTGTTACAGTCCTTGAAACATTTAGGCCTTGTTTATATTTGGGATATCTAATTGATGCTGAGCTGAATACTGCTTGATGATATGGTGCTACAACATCACTGTGTCGATGCAGCCAGTATATAAAGATTTTTTTTTTTTTTCACTTGATTCTCTCATGTTATACCTTCAGTGATGCTTGTGTACTACCTTCAAACCCCCCAAACTGGGCAGAAGCAGATGTAAATCCAAAAGCCCTAGGGGACATAAATCTCCATGATCTAACTTCTATCAGTTAGCCTTCATAATACTCAAGGTCAATGCTGTGATGGTGGTCATTTTAAAGCAACGGCAGCTTGTGGAGTCACACTTGACATTTTGCTGACAATCAGTCTCAGTTTTTCAAGCCAACAACCAACCACTAAGCAGCTTTTGTAAAGGTTTTGGCAAGACCACCAGTAGATAAATGCCTACAGCTGCAATGTGAGGACAATGAGAAGAATGAGGAGGATGCTGACCAACTGCTTAAATCAGTTTCTTGGATTAGTTTTTCTTAGTGCAGCAACGTTTATGGGCTCACAAAACAAATACTGAACAGGGGAAAAAGGCTGCATTATGAAGCAGAAATATGCACAATATTTTGAAATGGTTAATGGAATATTTTTTGAGGATTTTGCATTGATTCTTTCACGCTGTTCTGGTGCACAAGAACATATTGGCCTGAAAGCTCTAACCTGTTGTCTTCTGAAATCTTGTGAAACCACCTTCCATTGCAGTGGATTATAGATCAACTGTTATGGACAGATAAAGATGGAACTATTTTATTATTTTTAATTCCATAGCCAAATCTCAGTGGACATAAAATTTTCCTTGTTCTGTATGTTATATTTTTACATAATACCTCAAAATAAAAAAAATTAGTCCATGATCTGGTGTAAAAACTTGTGGTGTATCCTTTCCACTACTTCTTTTGTTGTTGAAAATGCCATTTCTAGGGACTGTGATACTTGTATCACGTGGAATATGGATATGTTATTGCTGGATTAATCATGAAAATTGTAAACTATGAGTGCTGTTCGTTACAGTTGATTAGAATAATTCTTTTTCATTAAAACCCAAATATTATAACCCAAAAAGTCATAATAATTGAAGTAATATTAACTCTGAATATGACTGGTGGTAATGAGACAGTTTTTAAAGCAGTAAAAACAGCCATTTGAAAAGAAACATTCCAAAGTATTAGCTTCAACTACCTTATTTTAATTATTTTAATATTAATATGAGAGCAATAGAATCCTTGAGGAAACAATATTAGCCCATTAGAAAAGGTATTTCAAAAGGTTTCTTTTCCCAAATGTTTTTCAAAACCTTTTTTTCTTTTGGGAAAGCACTGTTTTTAGATTTTGCATAGAAACTGGGAGGTTCTGGGAGGTAGATCTTGCCATGACAAAGCAGTTCATGGTCCAATAATGAATATTAGTTAGTTGGGATGTGCTACACTGATGAGAGTTCCACTTTCTGGATTTTTTTTTTTCCTTCTAGAAGTCTTTATTAAAACATCTATCCTTGGTAGATAAGATCTTCAAGGTCATTTAAATCTGTAATAAGAGGTGTTCGATGACATTGTTCTTCCTGAGTGGGGAAGGAGGGTGTCTTGGAGGAGATTTCCTGGGTAATGTTAGGAAATCTGCTAACTGCTCTTTGGATTTTTCTATGATCTTGAACCTCACAAATATGTGAGGTTCCATGGCTGTATTGGAAACTTTCTTACCTTTAAGACTTACATTCCTCTCTCTATGTCTTCCCTGAGGAATTTCATCCATTGCTGAGTTTAGCCTTGGCTACTCATGTGTCTAAATGCAGGTGTACAACCCTGTGTGTGACTTATACATATAGCTCCTGGAATGTCTGAAATAGGCTCAAGACATTCACCCAGTTTGCATTTTGGAAACCGGCTGTTTTAGTACCTGATCTAATGTCCTTCCAGCTGGCTCCAATTAGGGATGGATGTAGCTAAACACGTTGTGGATTGAAAGGCACAGACACCAGAGGCCTGCTACCAAAGAACTTATGCCTAAACTCTGAAGGGCTGAAGCAAGAGGACAGAAACACCCCTCTAGCATAAGGCGAGAAAGGTCTTCCTCCCATGGACCTTTGCAACTGTATGTCAATATCTTGTAGGCTTTGTTATTCCATTGGTTAAGTTGATGTCACCCCTGTTCAGCCCTGTTTACCATGAATGTACCTTCCCCACAATGTTCTTCCCTCCTTTAATCTCCATTGGCCCAGTTCTACTGCATTGCTTCACCCTTGTTATCCTATTGGTTCTCTGAACTTTTAGCCATTCCCCTGCACTACTTTTCCTTATCCCTCTTGGACCTTGACCCTCAGATCCACCCCTTTTGTCCTGTATTTAACACTGTGCCCTCAGCCCTAAGCCATTCTTGTCCCTGGACCCCTTTGAGACTGCACTCTGTTCCTGTTCCACAATGCAGCAGTTTTTGGAGATCATAGGAGAGGGCCCATCCCTTTGCCTGTACCATCAGCAATCTACTGCAGAGTGCCCCAGGCCCCGATAGCACAGGTCGCTCTCAAGGCCTCATTGCAGCACGTTGCAACTGACATCATCATCTAACATTTAATAATCCATCATGCAAAAGCTTCCCTTCCCCTTCCCCTTCCCCCCTTTCCTGTCCCCTTCCTTTCCCCTCTAATTTGCCTGACACCAATAGAAGCAGATAGCATGCATATTTAGAAAGGCTAAAGGAAATCCTGCAAGATACTCATTGATATTACTCAGCTGAATGGTCCCAGCTGGCATTCTACATGCCTCACAAGGCATCAACACTGATCTTGGAATGAGCAGCAACCATTTCTTCCTTCCAGTGTATGAGCCATAAAAATGAGATATACTCAGAAACTGTGTCAAAGTAGATGGAATTTTCTGAGCACTCTTTGGGCCATCTGGGATAAAAAATGTATTGCATTTCTTTGGTCTTGATGATTGACAAGGATTTCTGGATTTCTGCATATTTGTTAAGCTGATTTAATTTGAAAAGTTTCCTGTAGATTAATGCAGTTGAAATTACTCTGTCCTTTTAAGATATCTGGAATATATGGGGTGCTATGTGTTTGAAATGTACTTCATTGAAAGTTAAGAGAACTAAACTATCAGCAAAGACTGAAAAAGACCTCCAGGTATGTATGAAAATGCTGTGATGGCTATACAAACTGATAAAGTGTCTTCTGTTCCTTACACTCAGTTATTAAATATATAGTATCTGATTTTTCTATGTCAATTCTAATTACTGTACAAGAGAGAGTTCCTTTGCTGTGCTTGCTAAGGCATGAAGGCTTGTTGGTATGTCAGGATAGGAGAGGAAATATGAAAAGGGAAATGGGGATGATGAGTGGGAGAGTTACTACGGAGCTAAAACTTCTAAATGCGTGCAACAACTGTTCCAACTGCTGACACATTCCCACCCACCTACCATTGAAAACAACTCCACTATGAAGCCCTCCCTAACAAGTCTGTCTCACAACAATTCCTATTCAGCTGTAGCTGAATAAGTAGGAACAGTCCAGTTCAGGATGCCACCCATTACAAAGAGCAGTAAAAAGAGAGATCTAGAAAAGGTTCTGATGACTGGCATCTTCTGCTTGTTTGTGCAGTATGGCAGGAGTCACAAGTGATGAGAAAAAGTGCTTTGACAGCTCTCTTTTTCCCATCAATTCCTCTCTAAAAGAGCAAGCAGGAAAAGTAAGAAGTACGAAAATAAGCAGAAAGCAGAGCTAAACTGTTTAGGCAGGGTTGTTTGTTTTTTCTATTTTTTTTTTTTTGTTGTTCCCCTTCCCCCCTTTTTCATAATCCTCAACTGCATAGAAAGAGTTTATAAAACAAAATATATGGTCACATCAGATGAAACACACTGCATTAGTATTCAGAAATACCCATCTTAACAAAATCTAGTCCTGGCCAACTCATCACTGTGTAATAGGATTACAATGTAGCTCAACACTGGAAACAGCATTGGAGGTAGAACACTCTATCCTGGTCGGGTGCTAAGCAGTAGGGGATACTAAGTTAAGGACTGTCAATAAATATGCACAGTACAGGTACTTGCTTTTCTTGCAAACAGAAACTAAAAAACTTTTGAACAAGAGCACTAATTATTCTTCTTATTTGCTTTACCTGGAACAATTTGGCATGAACACGGTGAAAATTTGAGATTCTGCTTAGAGAGAGGTCGGAAAACCATTCTTGCAGATTGTCAGAACTTGATTGAACATGAGTGCACAATCTGCTCTGACTGTACCTTTTGAACTAGAACCAAACTAGGTAACTTTTGGAAGTCACTTCTAACTTACATGGTTCTGCAATTCTACTAAGGAATGTATCACATGAATGCTGGTTTGTATGAAGGCATAGCATTTGAGTTAGCTGAATCCTAAGGAGCAGGGAAACTCTACAGTACACTAGTTGTGTGATTTTTTTCTCCCTAGGACTTGATAGGACTATGTACAGACATTAAGGGAAGTTAAGTCATAGATTGAATTTGGCATGTCAGTGCACAGTCCCCACAAGATTTTGGGTCCCCACCCCTAAAATGAATTATAAAAATCAGAAAAGTTTGGCCTTTGAACACAGGATTCGTAGAATTATGAAGTGAAAAGAGAGAGGGAGTTGCTAACTATAGAGAACAGTTTTGGAGGTTGAGCTGGGCCCACTGGACAGTTGAGACAAGTAGGAGGTTCCGTGCCCGGTCTGAGAACCACATGCACATTTAAGCTTAGAACATTGTGATCAGTCTGACAGCAGCAAGACCTGGTTATTTGGACAGACTGATGTTCCTGAAATCTGAACATTCGAGAACTGTTTAATGTGGGATGTAACTGAAGGACAGCTTATTTCATGTGCAGATGTATCCTTAACTGAACATCTGTAGTTACATATAGGCACTATTTGAGATCGACTTTCCTTACGGAGTTTGTAGAAGGTACAGATTGCTCACTTTAGTAGTTGATATTTTAAAGATGGAAGGTTTTTTCTGGTTGTATTTTAAGGCTATTATCAATTAGATACAAAATTTTAGTCAATTAATTACTAAAAATTATATAACTAATGTTACAAAGATACAACTCAGAGAACAGTGAAAGATACTATGCTAACTTGACAGTGATTAAGTGGGAAGGGGGGATGGGAGAAGACAGATTTCCTCACTTTTTACTTAACTGTTAAATTAAAAAATTAGTTTTCCTCCTCTATGATGTGGTGTCCTTCCCTGTCTTGCTTACCATTTTCTCCACCCTCATCTGCTGCTCCCAACACAAAATATATTCACAGTGCTACCATACAATGTATTGAAATGTGGGTGGTTTCTTCTTATTTCTTTTTTTTATTCCCTCTATCTGCCTCCCACTCCCCTAACTGTAATCTTTCTGCCTTATCCCATGCATCTCTTTGTTTTTGAAATAAAGCATTCTTTGACTTCATGAAAATCCTATGATACTCAAGAAAGAATGAAGAAACTTGATTCTAACTACAGGAATTGCTTGGACTGCTGCATGTAAGGAAATTAAATATTAAGGCTGACAATGTTAATGCAAAGACAGCAATAGAACATTATTTTAGGCATTAAATTACATTTCAATTTACTTGTGCCACTTCACAACTGAATGCATTTTGAATTTGCAAGATTAAAATAAAAAGACAGGTAGAAACTGGCAGGAGGCTTAAATCCCATCCTTTCAGTCTTGCTGTGGACACTCATCAGCATTTCATGTGGAGCCTCACAAGTCATACAGCATTCACAAAATTGAGTTACCTCTCAAATTACCATTTTGCCTATTTTAATGCTTTTCTCTCCTTTCAGAAGCTGTCCTCTAAAGCCATATCACTTGCCTAATCAGGTTTTCTATTGTCATACCTGTCTTTAAAGTAAAATGCATTAGAGGTGTGTCCCTTCATATTCTTACACAAATTAACATGATGAGTGCTTCAAGTATATTCTGAATGACAGGCTTTTTGCCATGGCCAAGCGACAGGCTGTTCCCTGGCCAATCAGAGACTGCTTTGCTGTCCAGTACAATTGGTCAGCATGATGTAATTTGGCTTTCTTTAACAAGAAGGAATCATCTTCCCATTCCCTTTGAGAATTTTAATCTAGAACAACAGACCAGCTGTCACTTAGTGCAATTTCCCTTTTTCTTATCCAACCAGTCTGCAATATAATTTTGTTTCTCTTTATGAAAAATATGGTTGTCCTCTAGAATAATTATAGAGGAAAGAGTATATCTGGAGGTTCCTATCTTTAGCAAATTGTGTTTAATGGCAGTGCTAGCCAAATAGAGGTACTTCGAAACACCATGTGCGTTTTCTCTATATTTTATTTCCAGTTAAAACACTTGCTTAGTTATATTCCTTCTCTGCAAGGTATATTCCTTACGAGTACAATATATGCGTATCAGTAATAGTTCAAAGTTTTAGGTTTTTTTTCGTCTCCTGTCTTTATAGATTCTGTTTCACTGCTCAGGATATGTGGTTGAAAATAAAGACATACAGGTGTTTTAAGTGGTAGAAAGTAATCTTATAAATAAAAAAAAATTAGAGCAGTTCTGCACACACAATTTTATTTTTTAATTGCTGGTTGTTTCACAGGCTTCAAAGCATACTAAGTCATACAGCTAAGGCACACAATTATACAACTGACAACTCTGTGCAAACCTTTGCTACTTGGCACACATATGAAGTCTTTTTTCACTTGTGTGTGTATAGAAAGTGAGATTACTGGAGGAATCTGATTTCACAAAACTGTTGAAATGCTCAGAGCTGGCCTCAGACATTCACTGAACATGACTGTGGCTTTCACCACATATGAAAACTTTCTGAAACTGCAGATAAAATGGGAAAAGACCATGAGATCTTGACAGTCTGGAATATCGGGAAAAATTATTTATAATTCGATAAACAACCTAATAGGACAAAAACCAAGTCTGTTATTGCAGCTATGGGAAGAAAGTGGAAAACAGTGTAGAGTATTTGATGCCATTTAAAACTTAAGGAAATTAACAAGACAAGAAAAGCAGAAAAGAGTTATATTCAGGCCAGAAACTCCACTGAGCTTTGAGGGGATAGGGAAGAAGATGAAAGCAAGTGTTTAATACTGTTTTGTTCTCCTATCACTCCCACATGTTCAAACTCGAGGTCACTCACCATCTCTTAGGATTTTTATGCTTGTGCTTTCTCATTTGATGCCTTAGGCCCTAAACCAGAAAACATCAAATGCTCTGTGTTTCTTTTACAAGCATTTAACAAGCATTACTTTTCTGCTTGTGTGGACAGTGTATCTCTTTTGAGTGCAATTCAGAAGATGTACTTGTGCATAGTCTTTACTCTCTTTGCTATAACCATAGCACAGCCAGGAATACAGCACCCACTGTGACTGATGGACTGACTGATGCTGGATGAAGTGTCATGTCACCTTCCTTGGGAGTGAGCATCAGACCAAAATTTCATTCTGATTCTTTCAAGAAGGTAACATTTGTCAGCCCTTTAGACTCTTTTCACATTGTGGATAAAAGAATAGAATTGTCTGACAAAACTCCCACATTCTCTACTTTATTTGTTCATGGCACTTCAGACGTTTGCATGTTGCCCTGACACTAATGGAGCTGAGGTGAGAATACTAATGTTTGTATTCATCTAAGGCTTAAGGTAATAAAAATTGGAAAAATGGCTCTACTTCTGTAGGACTGAGGAAGAAAAGTCAGGTTTGCATTACTAACATTAAATGTAAGATTTATACATCATATCAATTTTGACTTCTATTACTACAGAATTTGCATACTGGTATGTGAAACATGACAGGTTATTATTGTGATTTACTTATGAAAAGACATAAGAAGCACACAAGATGTGCTATAGGTCATGGGTCATTTTGGTGTCGTAAATAATGGACTGAGCTGAATAAAGATGCTTAGGTTTAATAAAGGAGGACAGAACAGATTCTAGTTTAGTTATGAAAAGAACTATCCCACAGACCAGGGAAAATATCCAAAGGGTCTTTGGTGCTCTGTATTCCCCATATCTGCTGCCTTGCTGAAAAGAGGATGATAACAGAATCAGAGTAGTATCAATTTGCATTTATTTAGTGTTGAAATACTGACAGCAGCAGCAAAGCAGAAAGTAGAAATTACAGACAATTTTTTTTATGAGTAAACTGAGGGCTGTGACTTGGGTCCTAGCTAGGTCTTCACCTATATCTAATGATTTTATTTGGTTATTTCACTAGCTGAAATAAAATCCTAGGTGCAGAGATTTTAACCCTCTTCCTCCCCTCCCTCCCTTTCCCTCTTTCCTGTCCTCTTCTTTCTCTACTATTTTCCTCTCCTTTTTTTTCTAATTACATTTACCAGTGTGTTAAAATAGAGTAGACATCTTAAATGTTAGTATTATACTAGAAATGTATTTGAAGTTATTAGCTCATAAAGTGAGATATGAAGGACAATACCAGTATGAGATGTGTGACAAGTAGAATGAAAAGCAGAGGATAAATATAGCACCCAAAACCCCAACCAAACAATTTCATTGTATGAAAATTCACCATAAAGCCAGCACTCTGTCCTGAAGTACATTAGGATGAAAATGAGAGGTGTAAAAAGTTTGGGAACCAAGAATATGATGCAGCTTTTCTTTCAAAATGTATTAACATTACCTTTTATTGAAAAAAGAAAGAATAAGTTAAGAATCTAGCTGTCTTAAAAAATAGAGCTTTGGTCACACATAAAACAATACTCCAGCCTAATTTTCCATATGGAATAGTATTCTGTAGGTAAGCAAGGCTTGTTGTTCAACAATATTTGGAATAATTATTTGACATTTTCAGATGAGAACTGTTGTTTTAGTGAGAAATACTTTATGTTTGTATTTATGCAGCTTCAAGGAAATGGTGTAAGATGATAAAAAACATAGAAGACACTCAGCCAATCTTGCAGAAATCAATGGGACTTAAAAGTAATGAGTTGATCTCTTTGCAGAATCAAGATCGTCAGGTGAAAGCTGCCCTAACAGAGTTTCTGGATGTACTTCTTCTCCATGTAAGCCTAACTCTAAAAATTTAAATAAACTCTATAAATTTTATATAGGACTCCCGCTGGCCCAAAACACAAGGTCAAAGATAGCACGTGTTAATTATGCAAATCCAGCATTCACAACAGTTGCTGGTGGGACACTCCTAGCTATGAACACTTATACCGTAATTTGTCTGCTGGGTTGAGTGACTGGTTACACAGAAGGCTCTTAGGTAGCTGATTGTAGCCTCTTTTAGTGGTTACCTGTTTTTATGCGAATCCATAAATAAAACAGCCTTTAGGGTGAGAGTCCTTTTAAAAACATAAATCCATTTTAAATCCATTAAAAACATAATGACTATGGAGAGATGTGGAAAAACACTTGATGGTCAGCCTTTTGCTGGTGCTATGATCTACTTATGATTATGATTTCTATAATTTTCATGTTTATAAATATGATTATTTATGAATAATAATGGTGAGAGTAATGGAAGTTAATTGTGTCATTGCAGGTGTTCATTTGAAGTGCTGCCTGTAAGTGTGCAAGCAGTGCAGTACTGCTTGCTTTTAGAGAACAGACACTATTACACTAATAATGTAGAATGAGCTATTGGCTTACTATCTTTCTTCCATTTAAATGTAATTTATTAACCCCCATTAAACAGAGCAGTAAGCAAAAATATTGCTACTGCTGACCTGTAGGAACTCCAATTTCTGCAAAGCACTTCTGTCACCAGCAACATGTGGAGGATAACTTTTTGTTGCAGCTCATGAGTGAGCCCACCAGGGGAGGGACTGTGTTAGACCTGTTGTTTGCAAATACAGATGGGCTGGTGGGACATGTGGTGGTTGGAGGCCACTTGGGTGGCAAAGATCATGAAATTGTAAAGTTCTCAATATTTGCTGAAATCAGGAGTCAATAAGACTTTTACACTGGACTTCCAGAGGGCAGACATTGGCCTACTTAGGAGAGTTTTTCAGACAGTTCCTCGGGAAGCAGCCCTTAAGAACAAAGGAGTTCAGGACAGGTGGGTGTGCCTCAAAACAGAGATCTGGAGGGCCCAAGGCACAGACTGTCCATGTGTGCTGAAAGATGAGTCAATGAGGCAAAAGTCCAGCCTGGATGGGCAAGGAGGTTTTGAAGGAACTTAGGAATAAAATGAGGATGTATCATCTTTGGAAGGAGGGCCAGGTTTCCCAGGAAGTATTTAAGGGGGTTGCTAGGGCATGTAGGAAAAAAAATTAGGGAGGCCAAAGCTCAGTTTGAAATTAATCTGGCAACTTTTGTAAAGGATAATGAAATATTTTTTTACAAATGTATTAATGGCAAGAAGAAGGGTAGGACCGACTTTTGTTCTCTACTGGCTGGGAGGGAACTTAGTAACCACAGATGAGGAGAAGGCAGAAGTGCTTAACACCTTCTTTGCCTCAGTCTTTAGTGGGAAGATGGCTTGTCCTCAGGATAGTTGTCCTCCTGGGTTGGTGGATGGTGTCAGGGAGTAGAACGGTCTCCCTGTTATCCAAGAGGAGGCAGTCAGAGAACTGCTAAACCACTTGGATATTCATAAATCTATGGCCCAGATGGGATCCATCCCAGGGTGATGAGGGAGCTAGAAGATGAACTTGCAAAGCCACCCTCCATCATTTACCAACAGTCCTGGCTCACTAGTGAGGTTCCAGATGACTGGAAACTGGCCAGTGTGATGCACAACCACAAAAAGGGTAGGAAAGAGAAACCTGGTAATTATAGGTGAATTAGCCTGACCTCAGTACCTGGTAAGGTGATGGAACAGTTTATGTTGAGTGTCATCATGCAACACTTAGAGGATGGCCAGGGTATCAAACCCAGCCAGCATGGGGTTGGGAGGGGTAGGTCATGTTCGACCAACCTGATCTCCCTTCATGACCAGGTGACCTGACTGGTGGATGCAGGAAAGGCTGTGGATGTTGTCTATTTGGACTTCAGCAAGTCCTTTGACACTGTCTCCCACAGCACACTCCTGGAAAAGCTGGCAGCCCACAGCTTGGACAGGATCACTCTTTGCTGAGTTAAGAACTGGCTGGATGGCCAAGCCCAGAGAGTTGTATTCATGAGTCTTATCTTTTGAGTAGGGCCCAAAGATTTAAATCCCAAGGATTAAAAAACTAACTATGCTGCTGGCAGATAAAAACCCTCCTAAGCATGTGCAGAAAAATCCACATGCCTCTTGGGAATGTCAACTATTGTTTAGAAGATAGAGCTACAAAACATCTGCAATCTTTTTTGAAATTATAGTGTTTTAGATAAGAATCATATAAACCTTTTTAATCCTTTAAAGCTAATTGGAGTAATTATAACTTCTTTAGAAACTACCCTAATACTTTATTGAAGGAAATTAGATGATGTTCATGATCCTTCAATACTTGGGAAAATTTTGTTTCCAATAAGGAGGAAAAAAAAGTTCTACATTCCAAAGCAAATTAGTATTTGTTGCTAATTTCTCCTTTGTGCCCTAAGTGACAATGAAAATTTCACAAAAAAAATAGTTTCCTGTCATCTTCAATTAGACTTGGAAGTTTCATCTCATCCAGTAGTCATTGATTGTTCATTTATCTGATAGCCCTATGAATTTGTATTCTTTTTCTTAAAGCATCAACTGCAGGGAAAAACAGGAACCACTTAAGATTTGAGAGTCAATGCAAAGTATTGACAACTTAGGAGGTGCAAGAATGCACAACTAACACTTTGTAATTGAGAGGGAACTATTCTAGTAAAGTGACTTTACCAGGGCACCATACCGTTTTTGTTAGTAACTCTAGCCTACTCTTTTTCTATATATACCTAAACAATCAGAGGAA
Source organism: Argya squamiceps (assembly GCA_037834095.1). Taxonomy (NCBI): domain Eukaryota; kingdom Metazoa; phylum Chordata; class Aves; order Passeriformes; family Leiothrichidae; genus Argya; species Argya squamiceps. The sequence goes on from JBBMKD010000115.1 coordinate 15,671,450, forward strand.
ACAGTGATACATTCTTGAAATCTTAACAGCCCAGAACACTTGATTTCTGGTCTGAAGAGAGTGACCTGATGCTCCTAAGCCATGTTTCAGCCCCCAGCCTGTCTGCATGCGTACTGCTGTCCCTGGCACATGATTCTTGTTTCCTGACGTACTTCCACTTGCCATTGAGATCAGCATTTACAAAGACGGAAGTGTTCAACATTGTGAAGACTTGAGATTTGTGGCCGAAATTTGCTTTTTAAAGATTTTTATTGTATTCTTGTTCTCCACTGCTTCAGAATGTGGGTGCATTTCTAACAGTCTCTGAAAACTTGTGTGTCATAACACTGATGTAACCAGTAGTTTTGTACCTGGGATGACTGCTAAAGTACTACTTGTAATGAGTTGAAAATAAATATAGCAAAGATACGGTTTGCAAGAGATCTAAATTAGAACTTCGGTGCAACAAGAAGAGTGCAATGAGATTCATAGACTCTTTAGAGAACTGTGTTGCTCCATCTGTGGACAACTGGGAATGAAATCTGCGTAAAGCTTTTTTTACTGCTTTTAGCTCCTTTGGTGGTTTTCACAACACTCTCATTTTTGGTTCATATCAAGTTATATCAGATGACATTTACCTAAGAATATTTCTGATGTAGAAAATTCTTTCTGTGTTAAGTGTTTGTAAATTTAATATGTTTGTTTGTCACAGTATTCTTCCTATTGTGCACAGGCACCAATGCAACTTAGTTTCCAGTTCATTGAGTCAAAAGCAGATCTTGCTAATGTATATTGCTTGCCATTTGTGTGTAAACAATAGTCAGAAATTTTCTTTTCTCTTCGCTTTCATATCAGTCAAAATTAAATTACTAGAGAGACTACACTTTTCTGCAACTTTTTTTGGCCACAGTAATTTTGCTTACAGATGAACTAATTTAAATTAATAGCTTCAAATTATAAATAGATAAATTCCACACAAAAAATGGAATTAATGCTTTGAGATATATATTGGTATCTTAAATGTACAAGATCTGTTACATTTTAAATGACAAAAGGTTTAAATAAGACAAAGATTTGCAGAATTAAACTCATGAAAAAGGCAATTTAAAGAAAAAAGTTTGCATGAACTAATAACACGCACAGTGGGGTGTAAGTTTAGATCTGTGAATCTGGCACATTTATACATGCATTCTGAGCTGGAAATGTTTTTTGTTAAAAGAATAAGGATAACAGCTTTAAAATTTCAGCTTTGCTTCAGAGGTCCAGCCTTAGTAATGCTACAAGGATTCAAAGATCAAAAGAACCAATGTTGTGTGAATTGGACATTCAGCTGAACATAAATCAGTTCCGATCTGTTTAAAACAAAGAGACTACTGAGCTACACCAGCTGTGGATGTGGCCCAATGTTTTTAATGCCAGAGAACAAGTTACTCTGTGCAACATTCTAAACTGCATCCAGTGTATTTATTGATGGCATGCTTGTCTGCAGGGCCAGAGTTTTCCTGCTGGGCAGGCTGCTTTCTAAGCAGAGAAAGCAGGCTCCAAGCTGGGAGCAGGCAGAGTACTGTCCTGTCCCTGTCATCATCTGGGCTCAATCTGCTTTCCAGCTGACATGGGCAAACAGCAGCTATATTGCTGTAGTTTTACTCATCCTGTTCCATCTGTGCCTGTGTGATGTCTGGCAAAAGGGGCAGGGGAAGGAGCACTTGCCAGCTTGGTAGAAATTCACAATGACCATCATAATCTCCTCAGACCCATGAAGGAAAAATATTGATGTCTTTATGGATCAGCTGGTTTTCTTCCCTTGACCATCCCTCCTTCTTATGACTGCCCATACACAAGTTATAAAATGGAAAGTGAGTCATGATATTTTTTTAAAAATAATATAAATGAAAGTAGACATTTTTTCTGAGGTGATTTTGGAAATATCTAGGCGGAAAAAGATAGTAAACTCTTTTGGAATTCTCTGTATAAGTATCTGGTCATCTACTGCCAGGGATGATGAAGATATATAAAAATAGGCTGTCAGAGTTCTCAAGAGCTGCCTAATCTGTCCTTTTCTGAAGAAAGATGGATATTGTCAGCTGGAGAGAGAAGACATGATATCTTTAACTTTTTTATAAAGAAATACAAAGGTGAAGGCCGGTGTCTTTTAGGCAATATGAGAAAATAATTTGCAGCTCTTTAACATTTTGTTAATACCCAGTCTAAATTTCAGTATGAAAATACTTTCATCACCATGGAGAACAAGTTTTTGCCTTTCCTCTTAGTCTGCTCCTTTCCTACTACCAATATTTTCTTCCTGAGGGTGAACAAATCTTAATTATCAGATTTTAATCACAAGACAAGGAAAACCTGATAATTTTCCTCGGTGTCCATTACATTGATGTCTTTTGCTAAAGACATCTTTTCACACAGGGCACAGAAATATGTATAGGAGATTACTTTGCAAATTCAGGAAGATTGTATGTAGACATTATCCGTTTCCCTTTTTGCAAAGAAGTTAATTTACTGAGGTATTTTGCTTGTGATTCACTGCCTCTCTAACATGCTTTATCTAAAAGAGCTGCCCACAAGTTTGTTTTACACATTATGATTATCCCCACTGATTAAATTTTTTTTTTTATTTACCAGTTTTCCAGTTAGATAGGACAGAACTGAATTCTGATCTTGTCTTAAATCTTACTTACTTTGTATGTTGCTATGGCAAATGTAGTAGAAGTAGTGAGAAATTTTTGGTACAGAAGGCAAATTTCAAGATTTGAAGCTGCAGGAAAGTGATACTAGATTTTTTTAGAAACAAATTGTTTCAGAGGGGAATTACTTGAGACCCTTTTGCATATTTTGTGTTTTCGATGAATAATGCTGTCATCAACAAAAACCCTATTCTTAGAAGGGGATCTAGAGCCTATTTCAAGATGAAAAATGTTTAGTTTCTTAAATCTTGCACAAATAAATATGTATTCTGAGAAATTACTGCTTTCTATGTTACACCAACATTTTTACTCAATTATCAATTTCATGTGTTGACTCTGGATATGGATATGGGGTCACATAGCTCTATATTCACAGTCCATTTTGTTAATTTTGGGTTTGTTCTTTAGTTTGGTTTTGTGTTTGCAAATTTGCAACAATGACATACATTGCTTGGTATAGTTCTTGGAAAGGTAATAGTTAAGGTATAACTGTTGTAAATTTTTTAAAAAAATAAAGCTTGAAAATAGAAATGGAAAAGAACTTCCTTCCAAGTGGTAGCATGAAAATTAATCATTCTGCAAGGGAAATTTTAGAATTCTGAATTTAGATTTTTTTGTAAACTATTACTATATTTCTGTTAAATAACTTAAATTTCACCAATACCATTAACTGGGGCTTTTTACAGGTTTTGCATCTATAACAGGACAACATAGCCTGAAAACAGGAACAGTTTTACTGAATAGGCTTCAAGTCTATGCAAAATTCTTTAATTTTGTGGAGTCGCGTTATAGATGAAAAACTAATAAATTCATTTCATTACGAGCTTAAAGGAAGAGCAAAAAATATGAAGTTTCTCAGGTATGTAACTATTTCTCTTCCTCCTTATTGGTTATGTGAATCAGAGCTAAACATGAATATCTGCCTTTTCTTCATTAAGCTGAATGCTAAATTTGAAATAGAATGCTTTCAGTACAGAAGGTCTATTTTCTTTGTTCTGTTGTTTACTAAAATGAAAGGGTGGGGGAATCAGGTGCTATTAGTACTGCTAAAATGTTCTAAAAGCTTCCAGGGAAGCAGATAGCATTTTATAAATATGACATTTTTCATACTGCTGAAATAATGGAAGAAGTAGTTGAGGAGATTTAATTTATGAGTCCTTGTGGCACTGCACAAAGAATAATTCCTATAAATAAGACATATAATGTTTCTCAACATGCGTTCTGATCTGCAACTATTATGTTAATAAACGTAGCTAATCAGTTTAATGTGCTCAGGGTGAGACAAGCAGTGAATACCAATACAGAGATAACAAGAAAGGAATCCTTTTTACCATTTTCTTTATGTTAGGGCAAACCTGAGGTCCATCTGTGGTTAATGAATGCAGATTTGGAAAAAAATAGAGCCATTTCTCACATTAAAAAAGTAATACATCATGCAATTTTTGAGAGAAATTTTATATTTTTAAAAAAGAATGTGATATCTTCATTATGTAAGTGTAAGATGCTAATTTCTCTCTTCACACTAAGCCATTTTTACTGAAACTTGGCAATGTTTAATAAACAACAACTGGAGTTTGACTTTGTCAGAGGAAATTTAGAAGAGTTCTTAGCTGGGGAAATTTTACCTTACCCTGAGATCTTACTTCCTTGTATTGGCATGAAAATGTGTCCTCAGCCTTCTCTTCTACCTCTTCGTTTTCTATTTTTAGTTTATCATTTCTTGAGAATTGTTATATGACTGGAATTTTGAGATGACCTTCTGTGGGCTGATGACTGGAGAAGCTGACCACAAATAAGCAGGGATATTGTTACTGAAAAAGCTTGTACGACATTTCCTTTTTTTTTTTTTAATTAAATCTTCAACTTTATTTTTTCTCTCATTACCTGGACTACTCTACATTCAGCTTAGTGGATAAAGCATGCATAAACATCATAATCTGATTCTGACAAACACTGCAGTGCTTTCTCTCTTGTATACTGAAATGAGGAGAGCTGCAGTACATGGAATTTCTGTACTGTTTGAATAGAGACTCTTAATTTTTACACCTTGGTTAGTAAAAACAACATACTTTCAAGCATATTAAAGACAGAAACATGCCTTTAATAATGATATGTGATCTATTGAAAGGATATAGGACGAATTTTAATAGTTTTTTTCAATTTTGTTAGGTTTTGTAGTCTTGCAGATCTACTCTAAAAAGAGAAAAGAGAAATGCAAAAGACCAATTAGGTCACCTAGTCTGTCCCTCGAGGGACCAGTAAAGGATTGTTCCCTACAGTGTTAAATAATCGTTTTATCTAATTATTCAAACCCAAAGAATGACCAATCAATTCAATCTCTCAATTAACAAAGAATTCTCTGAGTAATTTTGAATAAATAGGGAGGTTTTCTTTCTGAAGTAAGTATGTTATTACAATTCAATGAAGAAAACAAATAAACCTAAGTGCATTAAAATAAAATCTTTAAATGAAGTTCTGACAAAAATTAGTTCTTTCTCATTCTTTGAAGATTCCAGGACAGGGTTGCATGAAGCATGGCAATATGGACAAATCAAATGTATTACAGTAAAGGGTTTTGAATCAATTAGGCAATTGAGATCTGGCATTTTCTTTCCACCTAGCTGATGGGCTTTGTGAACTGTATCTCTGTTGACAAGAATCCTCAGTTCTGGGTAGTTTGGTTTTTACTCTCCAAGCTGTCAATTCACACCACAAGTTTTGTATTTCTCAGTTTGTACTTTAACAAACACTTCTGTAGAAGTTTCGGGTAAATCTGGGAGGAAACCTCCTAAGGGGCACTCCCTCCCCCCAACCGGTTCAAAAAAAGAAACCTCCTCAGAGAGAAGTGGAAAGAACTCTGTTTATTAAACAGGCAAAGCACTCCCTGGCACAATAAATTGAACAATACCCGATGATAAGAACTTTGTGCCGCTCTGGAGAGATGACAGATTCAGGAAAGAAGTCCCTCCTGTAGCTGGTTGCTCTGTCTCAGTTCCTCTGGTGCTGGGGAGCGTTGCTGCGCAGATCTTGGTGGGTTCCAGATGCAAGCCCCCACGGCGCTCCCCCGGGTCCTCAGTCCAGAGAGATTTTTAACAGTTCCAAGGGAAGGTGAAAAAAAGGAAGAAAAAAAAACCAGAAAAGGAAAAAAAGAAAAAAAAAAACAGGAAGAGAAGGAAGTCCTGCTAGCTACACACTAACTCGCTAACCTCTCTGTGTGTGTTGAATTTGGCTCTCAAGGCCAGCCAGTGGAGGACAGTTTCTAAAAACAAACTGCACGCCTCTCCCCTCCCCCAGCTCCCAGAACCAACACACGATTGGGATACAAACATGTCACCCCAGGACATTCCACCCCTTATCCCATATCGTCAACATACAACCAAAACCAACATATATTCTACATCATTCATTTATCCACATAAAACTTCCATTCGTTCCCTCCGAAAAAATGCAAGCAATACCCATCATGTCCCTGTCACGTCCTACACCGAGCCACTGAATCCAGGCCCCCAGGCTGCAGGATTCCCCACTCTCTTATTCTGCTCACCTAAAACTCCCTCTTTTACTTACTCATACCTTCAACACCACTTACTCATACCTTCAACATTTGCTCATACCTTCAATACTTACACATACCCTCTCACTTACGCATTTCCTTCTATTTCATGTCTGTATGGTTTAATGTACAGACAGTGGCAGTAGTATCTCACTCAACAATCAGATCTCCCTGAGGTACACATCGTGTTGTTCCATCTCTCTGCATTATCCAGCTTGTGCAACCTGGTCCCTGAGCAAAGACAACCCCACCAATGGGTTTATCTATTCTTGAGGCAGACTTGATCCACACTGTCTTCCCTAACAAACCTCTGACATGCACCACGGGGACTTTATCTCCATCTATTATATGCAGAGGGTCATTCTGGGAGGGGCCTGCTTGATTGGTGGAGCTTCGGGTGTTGACCAACCACGTGGCCTTTGCCAAATGCTGCTCCCAATTTTTGAAAGATCCCCCACCCAATGCTTTCAACTGGGTTTTTAACAGTGCATTGTGCCTCTCCACTTTCCCAGCAGCTGGTGCACGGTAGGGAATATGGTACACACACTCAACGCCATGTTCCCGAGCCCATGTGCTGATAAGGCTGTTCTTGAAATGGGTTCCATTGTCTGACTCAATTCTCTCAGGGGTGCCATGTCTCCACAGGACTTGTTTTTCAAGGCCCAAGATGGTGTTCTGGGCAGTGGC
>JBBMKD010000115.1:15679760-15692920 GCA_037834095.1 Argya squamiceps
GAATCATGTTCATTGCCTCGGAGTTTATCAAGCAATGGACATAATAGACCAATAAAGCAATTTTAGTACCATATCCTGGTCTACACAGGAGCATTAAGACTGGCAGATAGTGCCCCAGGTGCGGAGAAATATAGAGAGATAGGTATAAGACACATGTAAGCATGCTGAGCATCATAGGGAACAGGTGCCTTCTTCAGTACAAAATTGTAATTCTGCCTCTTCTCAGTGCCTCTTGCCCCACATTGGGTGCCAAAAATATGTAGTGGTTTGAAAGCAAAACGAGTGACAGGCTCCAAGTCAGAAATAAAATTTAACAATAAGAAAAAAAGGTAAAATAAAATAAAATAAATGCAATACAAAAGACCACTGACAGAGTCAGAATACAACCTGAGCAGGATGATGGAAACAGTCTAGATGAGGGGGTCTTCCTGAGGCAGTGATCCCATAGAAAGGTCTCGTAGTTCTAGTCTTCTGGGAATCCAGTGGGTAAGAACTGCCTGTACTGTCCCAAATCCCAGATTATATCTAGGTGAGAATGCTTGGCTCCTCCCCCTGGGTGGAGCATCTCACAAATGGGATGATGAGTCATGAAGGGGACCCTTGATGGCCCATGAAAGAGAGATAACTCTTTAATGTTAAAGACAGCTTCGGAGGAAGTTATCTATGAGTTATGCAGCAGGCATTTGATGGGCCATTAACAGAAAACACATTAACAGAAGCCACGTTAACAGAAGACACGTTAACAGAAGACACATTAACACAAGAGGGCCTGGGAGAACCTGAACAGTTCATGAATATAGTGATAGAATACTTTGTGCATATATTATACTACAACCCAGGACACTTACCTTAGTTGAATTTTGTTTTAAGAAAGGAGAGTCAGCGGAGGATAAGTGTTGGCAAAACTCTTAACCGTCTGAAGGCTGGAAGTGAGTTTTTGACAGAACAAAATGAAATATAAGAGGGAAGGACACAAAGTATGATGTCGAGTACATCTTGGTCTATGCAGGCGACACCTTCCTTCCTTTGAAGTCGTCTCTTTCTCAAACTCTTTTTCTTACAAGTATTAGGTAAATAACTGAATTGTGACTTTTGAGGTTTTGAAGTAAAAAGCTGGTGGAAAAGTAGAAAAAATTGATAGATTAGAATTCTGGTTGGGAAACTCCTACTCATGATGTTGGCAACTATAGATGTAATTCTTTCATGTCTCTGAGGCACATATACATGTAAGTCAATTAATAAAATTAATTTGATTTTAGTGTTATTGCTTAGAAATTATGAAATCTCCAGAGTACCTGAAACAGAACTGTTTTGTTGAATGAATGGAAATATTTTTAGGGGGATTTACAGATGAAAAATCCCTTATTAAATAGATATATATAAAATATGTTCTCATAAAGCTGGAACCAATAATTACTTTCTCTTAAATTCTATTTGAAATTTAAAAGGTCCAAAACGATTTTTTTTCATTTTTGCCTTTTTTAAAAACTATTTGCACACCATGTCAGTTCAGCAGCTGGTGCAGGTGTGGAGAAATGTAGTCTTTCACAATTCCAAGTCCAAACATAAACAGGAAGTAGATAAATGTCTTGATTTGAAAGACAGGTGCCTGCCAAGGAAGGCAGGAACCTCCCTTGGAATGGAGAATATGACTCCCCTCCCTCTGAATTATAATAACTTTGAAAGTAAAAGTTCTTTACTAGTATGTATGTGTACAACAAGGCAAACAAACAACAAAAATGGCAATAACAACAAAGTAGCCCAGAAAACTCAATAAAGTCTCTTGAGGCTCTTTAAACACCTTCCCGGGTGCAGTTCCAGTCACCACCGGCAGGGGTGCTGGTGGCTCATGGTGGGCAGGGCAGGTGCGGTGATTCCCCCGTGGCTGCAGGGGGCGCTGTGGGCGGGCTCAGGGAGCGCACAGTAGTGGCAGCTCGGCCCAGACGGGAGGGGATGGGAAAAAGGGCTTTGCTTTACAAACCCCCAGGGCCGGTCCATCTCCTTTCCCCAGCAGGACCCTCGGAAGCAGGAAGCTGGAATGGCAGGGAGGAGCAAAGTCCCAGAGTAGTACAGGAGATGTATCAGAACCTCCACAGCTGGAGCTGGAGCTGGGACAGGCAGGCAGGGGTTGAAGGGCCACAGTGTAGCTAAAAGCCCCAGAGCAGTGGTGGAGGCATGGGGAGGGCTGGCAGCAGCAGCCCGGCTCCTAACCAGGGCAGGGAGAGGTTCCCTGGAAGGGGGATAGGGATGGGGGATCCCGGGGTTTCCCCTGAGGCACCCCAGCAGAATGTGAAGGGTCCTTTGTTTGGTGAGGTGGGTGTTAATAAGGTCCCACTGCAAAGGCCTCTCTTAGGAGCAGAGCTCCACTCATGGTAGAAGAAAGGCAGCAGGAGACAGAACCCCACGGTGATGGCGAATTTTTCCCAGAGCAATTGCAGTCTCGTTCCCCCTCCGAATGCTGAGAGTGCAAGAAAGCAAGGAGCTGCCCCAGTACCTTTTTTCCCAGCCCAATTCTTGCAGTATCAGTGCACCTCTGAGAGAAAGCCTCAGATTAAGAGGAGTGCAGCCAAGTGTCCTGCTCCCCTGAGTATGGCAACTTTTGTCTCTCTTAAGCACCTTGTCATTATTTTCTCCTAGCAACACATGGGAGAAAATTCCCTAAGAGAGAGAAACAAAAAGAAGATTCCTAAACCCCAACAATAAACATTAATGATACCCTGGAAAAAATATTTCTACTTTGAAAGTTCAAGAAGAATGATCAGAAAAGCATTTCTTGATACAAATATGTTACCTACTCTCAGAGTGAAATATAAAGAAAAATTCTAGAAATATTAGAGCGAAATTTTATTATCTTGACTGGACAACTGGGTTCTGCAAAGATCCATGATTTGGAGTCAGTTGAAAAAGGAAAAAAGGAAAGGGGGGAAAAATGGAAAAACAGTTCAGGCTTTTAAAAGCCAAATCAGGGCATAAATCAGGAGTTTACAATGGAAAAATAATTTTAAAAACTGTTTAGTTCCAGCTCACTTAAAAACAGCTTGTTGATAATTAAAAATATTTCTGCAGAATGTTTTTAAAGTACAGAGATTTATTATTTTAATGCTAACAAGTTTTCAATGGATCAGGAAATTTTTCTACAATGCAGTATCAGTACAGATTATACAGTGCAAAGGAAACTGATTAGGATGTAGTTCTATTCCATTAGTGTGACAATTTAGACTTATTACATTTGAAACTAATGCTAACACTCATTAGGCTCCTGCCTTTTGAACCAGGTTTTACAGATTGGAGGAAGCCCACTTTGTTATTACAAAAATGTTCTGTTAATTAGACTTGATAGTTACGTTGATTATTTCCACAGTCCAATGAATTGTATTCCTATACTATACCAAAATGTGTAGAAATGCTGAAATAATACTCTCAAAATAAAATAAACTTAATGTTGTATACAGTGCTAATATTAGCATATTATTTGCCTTGCTTTCGTGCCCTTATGTCATTTATTTATTGTTTATTTTGCCTATGTCATCCTTTTCCAGAGAACACTCTTTTGATCAGTATATCTTGATTTGATATAATCTGTGGCCTTCAAATTACAGAAAAATCCCCCAGCAGAACTGGCACACTAAGGATTCATGTCAGAAAAGTCACAAATATCCCTCAGTGCAGTGATTTCAGTACTAAATAAACTCCTTTTACAGTAGAGATTCCACCAAGTGTAACTTGAAAGACCGGAAAAAAATGAGAAAAGAAGAAAAGATGGATGATTTGCAAATAAAAGTATTGCCTTGGAACAAAATTTAATCTATTTATACATTCCAAGTGAAGAAGTCTGTGTATTAACATTCTAATATTATTCTCAGTGTTATTAAAGTTAGGAAGAAGAAAATACATAAAGAAAGATATACTGGAAATAAATAAACTCTGGAGTAGTCCATGCAGATAAATGGTGCTTGAAAGTGGATAGATAGTACCAAATTTGTAAAATTCTCTGTGAGAGTTGCACAACAAACTTATTTGACTACAAAATAGTGTGTTCTGGTGAATAACAGAATTTTCATATACCGATGGCTACAAATCTTTTTTTAGCAAGAAATATAAATTATACTGATGGAAAACTAATCAGTTGTTCTAATAGAGAAAAGCATAATTTGGATTTTGTTATGATGAACTGAAATTATATTTATAGATGTATTGGAAATTTAAGAAAACTATCTAAATGTTAAATTTTCCAAAGATAGTAGCATTAAGCTTCTGTAGCCCAATGCTTAATTAAGCAAAGAGCAGATTGATTGGCACAGAAAAAAAAAAAAAACCCAAACTGGTAAATTGTCTTTGCTTTTTGCATAGACTTTCATACATTTGATAAATTTATTTTTATGGTTTTAGATGGCAGACACTCATTTTCATTAAATTTGTTTACCATAATTATGGAAGGACTGTCACAATAACCATTAAGTTTGATACATTTGTGTGTGTTCCTACTTCTCTCTGCTTCCCAGAATTTTCATTCCAGCCATGAGTGCTGGTGTTCCTTAGTTGTACATCTGGTACAGTGTTTCTGACAGCAACATCACTCCACAGGGACTGAATGTGCCATCTGTATTACACACTCAGTATCTAATGGTTTAAGAGCTAGAGACACATAAATGCCTGAAAAAGTACATTTTCCTGGTTGCTATGTTTTTGGTCTCTAATGTACATTTTATCAACAAAGTATTTATTGCACAATGTTGCAGCTCTGTGCTCCTGTATTTGTAAGTATGGGAAAGGGGGAGTGGACTTTAGCATCCAGTATGTCCTTGTTACATTTACCTGAAGGCAAAAGTAAAGAAAAGAAAGGTTAAAAACCCCTCACAGGACCACAAGAGATAATAATCTCCTCAGCAGAAGAGCTGATTCTAATAGAAATGTAATGTGAAATCATTTTGTGAAAGGAAGAGTGTACAAACAGATGTTTAGCACTGTCTATAAAACATGCAAGTGTTGCCCTAAGCTAAAGTAGTTAAAGGGACGAGCCAACATTTCCCAAATACAAACCACTAGATTCCTAATGAAAACCACATTAAAATATGCTTTTTAAGACATTTCTTATGCCTAAAATCAAGACTTCTGCAATGTTTTTGTGTAGTTGCTTGAACTTCACTATGATTATGAAGTACTGAAGATGTAGAGATACGTAAATCAAACTGAGCCTGGTGAAACTGTATGGGAAAGATTTTCTGCATAAATCTAACTGCTTCTTTTTCATTAGACAATGAAAAAACATCTTTTGTGCAGTTCTAGCCTTATAAAAGGGAAACACTTGAATTTCTAAGCAAAAAAAAAAAGGTGTTGCTGGAAGGTAGAAAGCTTTCAGATGTCTTTTCTGGGGTTTTGCTTATTTTTCCTCTCTTAAATTTCCACTGTTCATGAAGAACCAGCTTTTATTCATTGTTTGCATTAAGGTTTATAGATACATACTTGCTCTGGAAAAAGGCAATATGCTTAAAGCACCCATCATTTTTCTTAATATTCAAGATGAAGACTTCTAGTTAGAAATGCATTTTGCATAGCAGTAGCAGCAGCAGTCCTGGGCTATTTCATTTTTCTAATGACCCTGCCTGTGGCTTTTTTTCTCCTTCAGCCTTTATAGGCAATAAACCAAGGAACACTTCTTTAAAAATGGATGGCTCATATGCTCTTGACTTTGTTCCATGGAGAGTAAAAAAATAACAACAGAACTGAGAAATTTCTCTAAAAACAGCTAGTGGAAAAGTGACTTATGTGATAACTTGGTAGCCAATATTGTTATTATTGCCCAGGTATTCATAATGTATGAAAAACAGTAAAAGAAATATATAATTGAGACATTCAATGACAAAATTGTCAGTCCAGGTTTTAATTATTGCAACTCAGTGTAGCATTTAAGACTTTCAGAGCTTATCCTAGATTTTGCCCATGCGGAGATAAATCTATTTAGGGAATTACATGCTGCAACATTTGTATAGGGAAATTAATTTGAATATTACTACTGATGTAAGATCTGTATTAAAATTTGGCATTAACAAAACAACTGTAGTTACTCTTTGCTTGTTCATTTGTTCTGTTTTTCAACTTTTATGTCAGATCGCTTTTGCTCCTTGGTATATTTACTCTGTGGTGTAATGATGAAACGGATTTTGGAAATCAATGAGTGATTTTGAGTACCATGCTCTTTTTGGCAACACAATTTAACATGTCATGAAGGCAGAAGTAATTTGTGTTCAGTCTGCAATAAAAGGCTTATTTAAAGCTTCTTAAACACCTGGAAATAAAAGCAAACAAATCAAATTCGAGAACTCTTTTTTCCTCAGTTTTGCATGTACTTAGAAAACATTGAGTTCACCACAACATCTACCAGAAACAAAACCATAACTAATAATTAGAACAGTTTATTTTTCTTTAGCAGAGATCTTATAAAAGTGAGTTCTTGACAGGGACATGTACATGTGATAAAGTGTTAGATTAGTTTCTTCAGTGGCAAACATTCATGTTGCTGCTGTGATCCTAACTTCTTTCTTCCCATCCCTCTTTTCTCCAAAATGAAGGACAAATGTGTATTGCACTGGTGTGAGGAGTAAATCATTCCTATTTGGAATGAGCTAACGTTCTCATTAGAAGTTTATTGTTGCTCTCCTATGTCATTTGCACTTGTGCTGTCATCCAAAGGAATTGAAGACATAGAAGTATAACTGTTACCAGAGAAATTAAATTACTGTGTTGGCTGAGCAAAGACAGAACTGTTCATTCACCCTTTTAATGTGAAGGACAAACTAGAAGTCATGGTCTAGTTGTCTTTCTGTTGCATATATAAAGTGTCAGTATGTCGTAGAGCGTTTTGCAAATGCAGAAAGGCTGGCTTTTGTAATGTCAGGACTAGAAGGAAAATTGCTTACCTTGTATTTTGATGAGGTTAATATTAGCATGAATGCACTTTGATTGGTCTAGAATAGAATAAAACATGAGGTTATCCAACTAGGTTATTTTTTTGTGTAAGCGTTCCAATCCAGGACAGCCAATAGAAAAGAAATGACAGAAATATGTCAAAGTCACGGAATAAATTGCTTCTGATCCTCAACTTCTTTTGTTTCGGAATCTAAAAAGAGCCTTATCTTCAAAAACAACCAGCATGAATTTTGATGCAGAAGTATTGCTCATTATTTATCACAGCTAATGATCACTGTATAGCATTCTCCAGTATAACAGGTGGCTGGGTACTGACTGAGTTGATTACACACCAGAAGCCACACAGAGCTGACACTGCATGCCAGACCTGGGAGAGATATCTTTATGTACAAGGCTGTCGTGCTGAAGGTAAACTGCCCCAGGGCTTGATCTATACACTGGCAGTTTATTTTTCTAGATATGTAGCTCTTGTATTAAGCTGTGTCAGCTCTGACTTGATACTGTGCTACTGTGACATAGGCACACCCAAAGAAATACTAAAGCTGAAAAATGTCAGAAAGAAAAATCAAGGTCTTTGGAAGTTGAATTCCAGCCATACTGACTCACCTGGTAAGTGTGTCTTGACTTCCCCCAGAAAAACAAGCTTAGAATATTTTCTGTCAATGACCTGTGTGCAACAGAGGCAAGGAAGTAAGTATTTGTTATTTCTATGCCCTTAGTTTATGTTGTAAAGAAGATAATAACAAATTCTGTTATTATCTAAATTCTGTTTCTATACTTGTATTTTAGGTGTGGCTTCTAGAGGTCACATGTTGAAGAGAGAGGAAAATTTCCTTACAAGATAACAGTCTCTGTAGCCAACCCATAGAATGGATTACTGGCCTACAAGGAAGAGTAATGGACCTCGGGTGTTTGTTACCTAAAATGTAACTTCTCATTGCTTACAGGACATGTGGGACATGACAGAGAAGTGGACTCCATATGACTATGTAAGACAAACAACAAACAACCATTTATTTTGTTGCTACTAAACATATCCCAATCCAGATTGATCTTACTTTCAGTGATGGATCTTTTTATGTCATTTTACCAATCTGTCACAAAACTGGAAAGCTTCTTTATGAAATCATTCCACCACTTCCTCCTATCCCCTCTGTTTTCTGGGATCTGTTGAAATAATTAGTAGACTTGCAGAAAGTTTTTCCTTCATGTTGCTTGAAAAGGGCACTACATATCTTTGCATTTGGTTAATGAAAAACTCTTCTAAAGGTATTTGATGTTTAGAAGTTGAGTATCATAACAAATCCTTCTGAAAATAGTATTCCTGTTAGAAGCTTCATCATGGGGTTCAAAAACCACTAACTTACTAGTTATTCAACATCACCTTACATATTGTATCATATGCATAAAACAATGCTAAAAAGAGAAACAAAAAAGAATAGTCAGGGTGGAAGGGTGAAAGGGTGGGTAAGAAAAAAATCTGTACATTTATTATTTGATTTCAGTATTTAATTAGGCTTATCTTGCTGTATCTGAATGTTGGTATTTTTGTTTGTCTTTCTGAGTTAAAAACATATCAGAATATTTAATTTATTGGGTTTTACCAAGTTGCTTATGAATGTCTCCAAATTTGACTTCTACATGCAATGAAATTAATCCCAAACTCTTGTGTGTCAAGATTGTTGTCATATACATGAGTGAACAGCAGAAAGTTTTCAAAATGAATCCTTTGTGTGATTGTACTCTTTGGCCTGCTCTCTACCTCAAAACAGCAGATCTTCAGGGACAAAATATTGACTATCAGTGGTTTGACATTCAATCCATTAAAATTGAAAATAAAAAGAGACTTAATGTGAGTTGCAAAATAGTTTGATCTTTCAGCCTAGAACCATATGTTGTTAGATTTGCAAATTCTTATTTAGAGATGGCGTGTTCTTGGATTGTTTTTTCTTTTTCTATGATCACAATGAGACTATGGAAAAACATTGACTGTGCAAATTGCTGGCAGTATATTAAGAATGAATTTGATTCTCCTTAATCTGTGCTCATAAAATTTTCTTCTTGTCTTCTCAATATGTAATAGAAACAGATAAAATTTCAATCAAACACTATTTCTTATATAAACCAGTGTCTACATTTGGGTATAATGTTTACTCTAAAATACTCAACAAATACTGGCAGTAAGAAATTGAATGAAACTGATTTTTCTAGAATTAATGCTAATCAGTGTACCTCTGTAAATATATATACACCAGCAGTTGATAGTGATTCTGCATATATATCTGTGAAAATAAGTGCATCATTGCTTATGTTACCTTGTTTTGAAAATTGCCTTCCATTGTTCTGCCAGGAGAAAATGGCTCACAACCAGCATGTTCTATATCAGTTGCTGAAGGCCTTGTGATATGCCTGCTTAACCTTATGACCTATTAAGCTGGTAGGAGAAAATTTAACACCATACAGAACCACGGTTGGTTGTTCCTCCTACAAAGAGGGAGTAAATGTCTGGAGCAAGAGTGGCCAATATGTATCTTAGGGAGAAATAAATCAGCTCCAAGGAATTTGTATGACTGCTACAGAGACAAAATATCTGTCCCTTGCTGGTAACTTTACCTGCTTCATATTGTAGGATTGTAGGTGTTTACCATCCAACATCCCAAACAGGCCAGAACAGAGTACAGTGTGCTCCTGAGAAAAACCCAGTTAGTTATTCATGAGAAAACACTTCTTCCAAGCTCCAGGAGTGGTCACTTTATAAAAGCTTACTAGTGCTTTGATAAAAGAAAGTGAATTAGGCAGTGCACCTGTGAGTGTATTTCAACTAATTTTCCCTTTAGTGGGGATAATGGGGATAACTGAAGCACTGCAATTCATTTTTCATGAGGAAAAGTCTAGGGCACATGAAAAGCTGCGGTCATATTCTAATAAAGACAATTATAATTTCATAATTTCATTATATTATCATATAATATAATTCAATATATAATAAAGAATTGCATATATCTGGCAATTATTTAGATCAAAAAATCTGCTACTTGCATATTACACTTCTTCTGCTCAGTTCAATATTTTGGTGCAGAATACAGTCAAAATGTTACCTATTTGCAAAAGTTCATTGAGTTGCTGAGCTCTTATGTACACCTGCTTCTTTCAGGTTTTTATTAATAGAGATACTAGAGAATTAAAGGGAGTTTTATCCAGGTTAGTGTTCACCCTCTGGTGCTGTGTCCAATCTGGAGTAATCTCTTAGTTGAGACATTATTCTTTGAAGATAATCAGAGGTAAAGATTAAAGTAGTAACTAGAGATGGTGGACTTACATATTTCTCAGTAAAAATTCCCTATCTAAATAAAACATTCAAACTTCCAAAACATTGGTAGTACAAATAAAAAAAAGAGACCTTGCTAGGTGTCCTTTCCATTTTCTCCCTTCTGAACGAATTATTTTTCTCATACTGACTTTGCATGAGACAAACTGGATTGAAAAAGTGGAACTATTTGGAAAAACTGGGCTACAAATAAGGTAAAGTAACATTTTACCTTCCTGATATTAAAACTGTAATTATTAGTATAGGCCATTCAATGAAATATCAGACACTGTCACTGAATTAATTTGTCAGGACAAGATTTGAAACCCTTTTATGTTTACTGTCATGTGTTTATATGTGAATTCTATGTGCTACTACAAATTTTGGGAGAGTAGAATCTGAAGTTTTCACAAATATAATGTTGGGAAACTCACAAAAAGACTACTGAAGTTATTTCTCTCCTCAGAATTGCTCCTTAAAGGATGGTTTTTTTTTCAATCAAAGAAGGGAGGTATCAGGATGATCTATCGAATTGTCATCTTGTGTGCCTGTCCTGATACATGCAGCAACATGGCCCAGAGCGATATTACAATCACAAGGTCAGCATGTCAGAAACGTAGCCTGAAGAACACTGCTTCCCTTGTGATTGAAACGCTAGATAACTAATTAATTTGCTGCCTATTATGCATTAAATTTTGGTCAACTAGCTATGGTGTGTTCTCTAATACTATCTGATAGTGTAATTACAATGGCAAACAGTCAGGAAATACCTTTTATGTTTACATTTCAGAGTACAGAGAACTGCTCTATGAAATGAAGTCCTACCAACACAGTATGTTAAATATCTGGCTCTAATTCCTAAGCTATTTTTTATTTAAGCTTTCCACAGGAATGTTGATTATCTGTAAATGTCCACCAGAGCATAAAAAGAAACTCTTCAACTGTACTACACCTGTGTATGATGCTAATAATTTAGGTTAACTCATTAGGAATCTCGTTTTCTCAGTATTTTGTTTGTTTTGGACAGCTTTATAAAATTTTGCAGATAGTGAAAAAAAATTTAAAAAATTCTTTCTGATGTCCAATGTGTTTTCATACAACATACTTCAGTATTTGAAAAAAAATCACATAGAAAACACTATTAATTTTTTATCTGTAGATCAATAAATTAATCTTCCCTATTGTTCTGTGGCTCTTAAGGATACCTGGAATAACAAATACTGTACAGTACAAAGACATCTGGCAGACTGGTATTTAAACACAAATTTTTACAATGGCATATGGAAAAAGAAGACAATGAACAAAGAATCCTTCCATTAAACAAGAACTCTCAATACCAGGATAACAAATCTTTGCTTGCAAGGACTTTTATTTCTTTTATTTTAGCAGAGTGGAAAAAAAAAATCCTCCTTATTGTATTTCATTGAGAAAAGCAATTAAGAATTTACTGTTCCTATTTGTGAGTTCAGGTTGCAAGTTCTGCTTGCAAAGAGCTTCTGAATGAAAGTACATCTGCAGTACTAGTTAAACAAAGAACAAGAGACAAGCCAATACATCTAGGTTCAGCACATGAAAATCATGGCATAATTCATTTCCATGAGAATACCATGTTACAAAAAACAGTACATAACCACAGTGTTCTGCACATAACAGAAAATGAGCAAAATGGCTGACACAATTGCATACCAGGTCCTTTGCTGGATTATATCATTGTTTATATCATAGTTAGTATCAGAGTTTTCATACAATTTTATAGAAAAAAATGAAGCTGATCCTCATGTATTTTCATTGTCTTTCATGCTATGAAAAACCTGTCTGTTCAGTGCTGTTTGATGTGGACTCAAGTTTCCAGCAAGGAGTGAAGTACTTCGAAGGAGTATTGTGCAGCCGTGATAAACCAGAACAGAACAAGTGATCCAGTAAAGAATGTCACAGACTGACTGTTATAATTTATGGCTTAAATATCTTCATGAAAAATTTTTGCCTATTACAGCAAAACTATTACAAAAGCTGCAGAGAAACCACCACACCCTGAGAAACAGGCCTTCTGACTGAGGCCCTGAACTGCTCCCTAATGGAGACAAGATAAAGTGACTCAGGTCTGGGCTAGGGGAGAATAATACTTTCACAGAGGGATCAAGCTTAGCACCTTTGCAGTGGAGACCCCACCCCAGGGCTATCAGCTGCCAGGTTGGTACAGACCCTCACACCACAGGTGCTGGGGGAAAGGAGAGGATTTTGGGTGTGTGGTGAAAAAGCCTCTGGTCTGAGGCAGTTAGCACCCACCCTCTGCTGTGCAGACCAGCTCAGCTCTGAGGCCCCTTCACCCCAGAACAAGCCACATCCATGTGAAGGACAGAGGAAGGAGTGTCATGGTCCATCAAAGACCAGCCCCCACAAAGGGGTCCCCAGACCCTGCACCAGAGCACTGCAAATGATGCAGCAGATCCACAGTGTTGCAAGGGACAGTGTCAAAGCTGCCCTCCCCAAAGGAGGCACCTGGGCGTTGCCACCTGACCCAAATGTATATTAATCCACAGGATTTTTGGTGTGGCTGCAGGGATCCTCACCACCAAGAAGACCAGATGGAGGGAAGCAATGAGATGTCTTTGGGACCCCTGGCAGGGTGATATCCTTCCACCTAACCTGTGGCACTCTCCCTGTTCCCCCACCCCCATGCACACGTCTTTTAAATTTTTTTTCTTTTCTCTTTTCTCTTCCTTTTTTCTTCCTTTTTTCCTTCCCTCCCCCTTCTCCTTTTTCTCTCCTTTTTTCTTCCCTTTCCTCTCTCCTTTTATCATTTTACTTTTCCTTTCTTCATTTTCCTTTTTTCTTTTTCTTTCTTTTTATTTCTTTTTCTTTTTCTTTTTCTTTTTCTTTTTCTTTTTCTTTTTCTTTTTCTTTTTCTTTTTCTTTTTATTTTTAT
>JBBMKD010000115.1:15693686-15732550 GCA_037834095.1 Argya squamiceps
TTTTTCTTTTTCTTTTTCTTTTTCTTTTTCTTTTTCTTTTTCTTTTTATTTTTATTTTTATTTTTCTTTTTAGTTTTCTTTTTCTTTTTCTTTTTCTTTTTCTTTTTCTTTTTTTCCTTTATATTTTTTCTTTTTTTTTTCTTTTTCTTCTTCTTTTTCTTTTCCTTTATATTTTTCTTTTGCTTTTGCTTTTGCTTTTGCTTTTGCTTTTGCTTTTCTCTTGTGCTCTTTCTCTTGCACACTTTCTCTTGCACTTTCACTCTTTCTCTCTTTCTCTCTCTTTCTCTTTCTTTCTCTTTGCCTCTTTTACTATTAAATAAAATATATAGATTCTTTTTGCACCAACATCTAATCTTGTGAGTTTTAATCATGTTTGTAGGGTATATTTCAAATTTTTCTGGGTCTAATCCATTTTATTCATGGAGGATAAAGCTACTTTTGGTCCTCTGTATTAAACCAGTTCATAACAAAGAGAAAGAGCAGGATGCATTGTCTATCATCCCATGTCTGTGTCAATGAAAATTCTTTATTTGTCAGTGCAAGACAGAGGTTCTTAGACAGAATATTTTGGGTTTTTTTGGTGTCCAGTCAGGTCTTCACAAAGCCTCTGCTAGAGGTCTATATATTTGGAAGTTAAGGCATTCCAAGCTTTGCACTGTTCCCCTATTCAAAATCAGTTGTTAGGCCATAGGAAAAATGCAGAGAAACAGAGAGTGGAAAAATTATTTTGGTCTTGAGAACACTAGTGTGTTTTAAATCAAGATTTTAGTTTAAGTGTGCTAACTTAAATGGACAGGATGCTTTCATAAACGTATGAAGACTTACAGGATGATGGTCCTTCTTGGAGAGCAAAGTGATGGTACTTATCTTGATTTGAAACAGCCAGAACTATTTAATTTTAAAAATAAACACTTCCACTCATTTGCCAGTAGTCCTGGTATACCAGGGAGATCCCCAGCAACTGGAAGCTTACAAATGTTACACCCTTACACCTTATAAAGAATGACTTGGAAGGATGGTCTGCAGAACTTCAAGCCTGTCAGGCTGACCTCAGTGCCAAGGAACATCATGGAGCAGATCACCTCGAGTGCCATCGTGCAACATGTACAGGACAACCAGGAGGATCAGGCCTGGCCAATATGAGTTTAGGAAAGGCAGGTCTTGCTTGGCCAACCAAACAATGACACAGTGACCTGCTTAGTAAATGAGAGAAAGGGTGTGGATGTTGTTTTGAATGTGAACTTCGACACTGTTTCCCACATCATTCTGCTGGAGAAACTGGCTGTTCATGTTGTGGACAGTTGCACACTTTGCAGGTAAAGAAGTGGCTGGATGGCCAGACCCAGAAAGTGGTGGTGACAGGAGTTGGCTGGCCCCCAGAGGTGTTTCCCAGGACTCACTGTTCCTCAGTAGCTGAGTGGCCAATACTGTTTAATATCTGTCATCTGGACAAGGGAATTGAGTGTACAATAAGCAAGTTTGCAAACGACAGCAAGCTGGGTGGGTGTGTTGATCTGCTGGAGGACAGGAAGGCTCTGCAGAGGAATGTGGACAGCTTGGGTGTGTGGTCCAAGGCCAAAGGAGCGAGGTTCAACAAGGCCAAGTGCTGGGTCCTGCCCTTGGGTCACAACAACTCCTGCAGTGCTACAGGCTGGGGCAGAGTGGCTGCCTGGAGGAAAAGGACCTGGGGGTTCTGGCAGACAGCAGCTGAACATGAGCCAGCTGTGCCCAGGTGTCCAGGAAGGACAAGGACACCTGGTCTATGTCAGCAATAGTGGGGCAGCAGGAGCAGGGCAGTGACCGTCCCCCTGTGCTGGGCACTGGTGAGGCCACACTTCGAGTGCTGTGTCCAGTTCTGGGCCCCTCAATTCAGGAAGGACATTGAGGGGCTGTGGAGGGTGTCCAGAGAAGGGAACAGAGGTGGGGAAAGGTCTGGAGCACAAGTCTGATGAGGAGCAGCTGAGGGAGCTGGGGGTGTTCAGCCTGGAGAAAAGGAGGCCCAGGGCTTTATTGTCTCCTACATCTACCTAGAAGAAGGTTCTAGAGGTGGAGGTTGGGCTCTTCTCCCAGGCAATTAGCAAAAGGACAAAAGAAAATAGTGTCGAGTTATGCCAGAGAAGGTTTAGATTGGATATTAGGAAAGATCTCTTTAACCTTAACAATTCTGTGATTCTGTAACTCTAAGTCCAACAAAATTCAATGCATAGAAAGTTGTATAATAAAAGGAAGTGAAAATTGTCTTAGTGTTTTCACAATTCAAATTATTAATCTGTCAAATACAGATGCTGCCAGTAGCAGCATATTTAAAATAAATAAAACAGGAAATTGGAGAAAATGTATTAGTAAAGCAGAAAAACAGAGGAAAAAGTTTTAGAAAGAACAAGTTTTTGTTTTTGAGGCAAGGGTAGCTGTAAACAAAGTAATTTCTGATACTGACATGTATAGCAACCTTAAATAAAGTGAGAGATTTTCTTTTGCCCTATACCTAGAAGGTCATGTTGGTCATCTGCAAAAACAGGAAGGGCAAGGAAGGAGGCAAACTAACTCCAAGTGCCTCTCTGAGATAATGTCAGGCACGAACAGAGGGTTTATCAATGATCACAATGAAGTTATCTTTTTTTCCCACGGAGAGCCTGTTACCCTTCTGTGTTGGAGGTCCAGATGTGGCAAGCATATGAAGTTCTGAAACTGTCTTGTATTGCTGATGTTATCATTAGTCATCTATGGTTACTAACAAATATGTTACATAGAAAATTCTGATTATCCTATTTTTTTTTTAATCTGTTCATGCTCACGGCTTCCTGTACTACGTCTGCCTATATATTGTGACTGTAGATGTGGAGATATGGATAGATACATCCAGTTTTTCTTATGTGCCTCTAATTTATATACTGATATTTCCATTTTCAATAAAACATCAACCAGCAGCTACAAATATGTCAAGAGGTATAAGGGATATGTATTCACTTATCCCTTGTATAAATAGATCAGTCACAGTAATGCAACATATGATCCAGCACAGCTACCTATCTAAACTTTCAGGTCAGAAACAGACTACTGTGAAATTGTAGTGATAGCAATGAAATGCTGTTTTTTGAAAAATATCTACTGATGGTGATACACAGTGGATATAAGACTTTGCTAGTATTCTCATGTGGAAGACAACTTTATTTTGAAATTAATATTAAAAAATGCAAATGAATAAATCAGGATTAAAAATTATATTCTTGTTATCATCTTAGCTTTAAGAAGATTGAATCATATCAGGTTCAGAAAATATCTTTAATAAGAATATTTCTTTTGCTTAATCACCTTTCAGAAAAAAGCCCTTCTGGACAGCATGACCTACTAACACTGAATTACAGCTCTAAGGTTTCAGTTTCAGAATTGGACCTTCAACTGGCTGCAATACCAAACAAAAAGCAAACATTGTTTGTGTATGATTTTTTTAAACTATGATGAAGGTACAGCTTCCTCTGTAGATTTGCACACTGAAAACAAAAGTAACACAGGAAAAGGAGACATTTACCCTCGGGGCACTGTTACAGTGAGAAATTTCAGAGTAACAGAAAAAACAGCTCTTCAGCACATCTAAGTCCTGTTCAAAAGGAAAGTAAAACATTAATGATTGGTTGTATACCCTGCAAGGAAGTGTTTGGGGATAAACCAGCTACACAAGTTAATAGTGAACAGATGTATAGAATTTCTCTTTTGATGGCTGCCTGCTTGAAAAAGAAGGTAAAAACTACATTTTGTGCAACAACTTCAGAATGCATGAGCCTATATTTTGGTTTTGCTGGTTTTCTGAATCTATTTATTGCATCACTTAAATCTATCAGTATCCACTTCAGAAACATGAAAGAAATCAATGTTAGTTCACTCAGAGTTAGCATTTTATTTGGAGCAGTAGTGCATTTTGAAGTGAATCTCTCAATCATTTCCAGTTACTGAGTTGTTTCAATTCACAGAACTTTGGTGTGCCTGAAGTAATTTCTTAAAGAAACCCCTTGAAACTGAAATGTTGTCCCAGGTGTGCACCAGATGTGTTCCAGTGTTTCACTGATATTTGAGGGTTTGACTGGTTTTTTGGACAATATTGCTACACTTATATGGTGTGCTGTACCAGGAGACCAGACTAAATGTGTCTGAAGAAAAGGCCCTGGGCTGTAAATAATGTAGTTGGTGGGGCAGGCACCAGCTGCTTCAACATACAGATCTCCTTCAATTTCACCGAAGTAATGTAAACATAACACAGACACACCAGAATTACTCAAGACAGTTCTAGGTAATCAAATAAATCAGGAAGTGAACTATAGATTGAGGTACAGTTAAAATTTCTGCTGTGAATAGCATCCCAAGTATCCTGGTATTGGGGTAATATGTCTGGGATGGCCAGATTCACTCGTTGTAATTGCAAAATAAGTTTGAAGATCACAAATCAGGAATTTATGAATGGAATCTAGTCTAAGTGAGTGTCTGAAGAATATATTTAATATCTTAACATCATTATAGATGGCATAAATATTAGTATTCTATGAAAAATTCACTGCTGCATTTTTAAGTAATATTTCAGTTTTAGAGTAGTAGCCACAGAGATTACATGACTTTACACAAGCAAAACTTTAGTATAGTGGGTGATTCTGGATCTTGGCAATGAACAACACATGCCTAAATTTGGTATTTTTAGGAGTGAGAACATATTTATGCTGTTTAAATAGTTAGGATTGACTCTTTCATCATCTAGTGTCAAATGCAGTTCTGTTTTGTGAAGTGGGCCTCCTGAAATGAGAACTGAGACCACCAATACCATTATATTCAAATGGGAAGCAGTTGTCAGATGGTAACAATTTTGATGACTGCCAATAAATATGAAAAGATTTCCGTGAGCTAAACTGTCTGATATTATTAATATTTTGAGCCATCATGTCTCAGAAGGGGTTTAATTGTAGCTGTAACAATATTAGTTGCACCAAGTTAAAGATCCTTATTTTGTTAGTTGAGATCGTACACATTTTCAGGATTTAATTTTCAGTATGAATAATTTGTTTTGTTTTTTCAGAAAACAGGCTTAAGTATAGCTATGAAAGGAAGAGTGTAATGAAAGAAAATAGATTATTTTCCTAAAATCAAGGATTGGAATCCTTCTAATAGGTGTGAAGAAGGATAATATAGTTCTCCTACTATTTTCTATATAATTTTTTTCCTATGTTTTCAAGAAGGTGGTTTAAGTTAGGGGTGGAGACTGGAAGGACTAAGATCTCTACCTTATGAACTTGTTATCAACAGAAATAAGAGTAAAGTCTTTCTGAAATGAAAAAAAAATTAATTTGTTCCACACTAATGGGGAGAAATGTAAGATATGATTGTGACACAACCTTCACAGATTGAATTAGTGACAGATTAATGAAGAGAAAAAGAAATGCATTGTGGGACTCATGAACCCATGACAGCTATGCCATCTTTTTTGGGAAACTCACATATGATGTCTCCCCAGGAGATTAGAATAAGAGTGTCATTAGCTCAGCATTGCTTTTCTTTTCCCCACATCATAGTCTTTAAAATAATTAAAGAATAATGCTGAATCCCATCTGAATGTCTTTTAAGATTTAACTTCCTCAAGCTATTCACTGAGCTGCTCCTTTAAAAGAGAGTAAACAGATCTGCACAACTAATTGTGGAGTAGTACACTGATACTCCTCTTCCATATCAATACCAATTAGGTCTGCTTAGAGTACACCCCATTTTATTTTACTAGGGACAAGATTTTTAATCTGGTCAGATCTTTCTGTGTGTGCAGGGATGTGTTTATGCCACTAAGACTTCAAATCCTGCTCATGATCCTGAATGACAAAAATGTATATAGTTATTGTTTAGTCATGAGATTTGTAAATATTCTGTTCCTTGCTAGAGTGATTTTGTTTCATTAGCATATATAAAAAATAATTCATAATGAGGTAATGTTGCGTGGTGCCTATTTACCTTGCTGTTATAAGAACCTGAGACTTGGTGGGAGCTGGTGAAAAGAGATCAGTGAATGAGTGAGGAAACAGCATCTGCTTCCTTTTTGTGATGGGAGCTTCAGTGAAGGTAACTTTTCCCAGTTGGCTTAGTAGCTTGCATACTAGATTGAAAGGGATTTTTTTAGGTACTAGTCTTCAAAGAAAGACTAGTGCCTGAATGAGTATCATCATATTAATCGGAATTTTATTTAGATGCTAGCAAACAAAACCAACTGTGGATACAAAGATGAAAGAAAATGTCTAATTTAGGAATTTTGGAAAGAAGTAAGTAAGATAAGAGACTGGAAGATTCCATGTTTGCACATTATAGCAAAATAATCCCCTGGTATTGGTAAATTTCGGTTAACTGCATAAATACTTCAAGCTTGCTGTATGATTTTAATATTTGCCAATCCTACGACATAAAGTCATTAACAGATCTGA
This sequence comes from Argya squamiceps, assembly GCA_037834095.1. Lineage (NCBI taxonomy): Eukaryota > Metazoa > Chordata > Aves > Passeriformes > Leiothrichidae > Argya > Argya squamiceps. The sequence continues at coordinate 15,700,130 of JBBMKD010000115.1, forward strand.
GAGAAAGACCTACTCTCTTCATCAAGGCCATTTTTTGTATTCCATTATGATGTGGCCAATAAGGCGGGCAAACAGAAGAGATTTTAGGTTTCAGTTCAAATTTTACAGGGTTCCTTACATGTCTGATGCAGAAGGCAATTAAATCACATTGAATATCCAGAAGTCATACACAGACAAAAGTATTAACTATAGCAATTTTTGTATCTGTACCACCTGGAAATAAGGTTACCCTATGTTAATAACATTTTTTTGCATGAAAGTTCATTACTTTGATGGCAGCAGAGACAGACTGTTACGTCACGCTGACTCAGATTACTGGACATGAATGATTTCTGACGCACGCACTGTTTCCATTAAAACAAACCAAAGTATTTTTGTGTGCCTAAAATTTAATATTTCCATTCAAATATGAGGTAAATGTATTTTAGAAGATTTTAGACTTCTATAAAGTGGCTCGTTTGTGGGGGTGCTATTGCTGGCTAGCAGATTCCCCAGGCCAATTTATAGAAGTTTGCGGGCCCTCCAAACAGCTGGTTGAAGCATGGATTCAGGCTTGGAAGAAGGAAGCGTGCTCTCTTCTCTTGGGTTAGGAATATGTTTATTCAGTGCAGGCCATGTGGGAGAGGCTTTGTCAGAACCTCTTCTCAGCATGGAGAAGGCATGGAGAGCGAGCGGAGAAACAGGGTGACTGGCCCTGTGTGTCCTTTTTCCCAGCTTGGGGCCTGGGCTGGGAAACACTCTGACCCAATGGGGAAGGGAAGGGGGTGGGGTTACATCAGGATGAACCAGGTGTGTTCAGGGAATGGGGGGTAGGGTGAAAGGGACATACCATTACAGACAAATAACAAAATACAAATACAAATTCAAAAACCTGAAACTCACGCTGCTACAGACGTCATCATTTTAATGTATAGAAAAGTAACTAGGAGGTTTTTTCTGGTGATTTTTATAACCAATGCTGGAAACTTTATCATTATCAATTAAAAAATTCACTACCAGCTAGGTTCCTGATTTCAGAAGTCTTGCTGTGTTTGAAAACTAAGGCCTGTGTTGTGTTTTTAGAGAACAGTGCTGAACAGCAATGGTAATGTTGGACTGAAAAATCTAAGTATTAAATCTGCAATAACAATAATGTAAAATAAATTCTGTGAAGATTTGTCTAGATATAAGGTAAAGTTTCACTTCAAAAAAGTCTAAGTAATTTACAAATTATGCTCCAACAGTATTCTAACGAAGGATTTAGTATTCATATCATCCTAGATGATGTAGTGTGAACTTATACACCATCTTAAACACTCAGCATAGTCTAAGCACTCTAAACTGCTTTATGATGGCATAAGTGCTTAAATTGCCTAAAATCCTCAGAGTAGTGTATGGTTTTAAGGCACATTAAGTCCTCTGGTGCCATAATTGCCTAAACCACCTCAGATTTTTCAAATGGCATAAACTTACAAATCATCTCAAATAATATTTGGGGTGGCTTAAGGGGTTTGACTACTCTATGGAGATATAAATGCTAAAATTACTAGTAGACTACTTTGACAAATGTTTGCATTAGAATTTATGTAGCATTTTAGAAACTTCTTGATCATGAAGAGAATACTAACCCTGATGATGCATTATATGCCATGCCATAGCTAGAAATTCTTCAGTAATTATTGAGGGATGCTGTAGACACTTGCTGAAGTGCATCCCTAAAAAGCATTCTTCAGAATTGCGCATTATAACTCCTGTTCAGTCTTTGCTGAGCAGCCCAAATCACATAAGGCTTGGCCCCATTAGTTTCACCTGCTATAAAACCAATTTGCATGCCCATGTGCACCCAGAACCTTCAGGTCATCACAGAGGTGAGCAGAGGTTTGTGGCAAATGAATAAAGAAGGATGAAAGATCTTGTGCCTCCTTTACACAAGGTGCCAGGTAGGCTACCCATTTTTATATTAATTGGTATGAGTTATGAGTGGTTCCATGGTTCCTCAAAATACAGCTGCTGTGGTTGTAACTGCCAATCCTCCCTTGGCAGCACTCCAAGACTGCCCTTGTGTTCTGTCCTTGTAAGGAGTTGTACACGAAGGGAAATGAACCCCTGATGCCCTCTTTCTACTCTCAATGTTTCTTCTTGTAACAAAGCATAGCTTGTCAGACCCACTCTCTAAGTGTGGATGAAGTCGCTCTAATAAAAAAAAAAAAGGAATATGTATGTTCTTTGCAAGAGTGTGAGGCAAAAGAAATAAAGAGTCAATAGAACATAGGCATTTAGTCTGTCTGCAGGGTTTCTTCCATTCCATGATTCTGGGCTCAATGGTGAACATGTAAATGAGGACTCAGACCTTTTATCCTTAAACAAAGAAAATAAATGTCTTTTTCGAAAGATTTAGGGCTTCATTATTTGTCCTTGTTTTGTTACCAAATGCAAATGATTCTGTACTGAGTGAGATATCCTTGGTTATGATTGCTACAGCACCTTACTACGTTCTCTTCCTTGCACGTATGCAACATGGATGATTTTTTCTCCATAAGGATAAGCTTGATTCAGGAAAGTAACAATTTCTGCCATTGTGAATCAGCATGTATAATCTGAAGGTGATTTTTAACTTTTGTGAAAGAGGCCTGAAAATTCATTTTGATTGTAATCTCCTATCTGGGGGTGGACCCTCCTAGGCTTTAACTTTATTGACTGTGAAGCAGGATCAAAATATCTTTATCATTAAAAGGCACTATTTTTGAGCTCTATTGTGATCATTTAATAGACATATGCTAATTGAAAGGAGAATGAAACTGTGCAAAGACCAGTAAAATTCTGTTCTCTAGAAAACTGTGTTATTCTAATTGAATGTAGGCACTGGTTAAGAAAGTAGTGACCTTAATCGCTTCCCCTCAGGAGCAGCTCACAGAGGTGCTGCAACTCAGAAAAAAACAGACTGTACTGGTATCAAATGATCACTTACCCCTGCCAGCTTATTATGAGTTCAGTTATGGTTTCTGGGAATTATAAGGTGGAGTTGTGAGATCACACGTAGTTGGCAAAGAGCCATGTTCCATGTCCCTCCCTGTTACTGGTCTGTGGATTTGGAAGGGGTGTGGGGGCGGTGTGTGTATGTATATTTTTTCTCTATATTCTGCCATTGTTTTTGGTTATTCCTTCCTTTAAGTCTGTTTTCCAGTTGGCCTCTTGACAGACCATCTTAGCTAGACTGATTTTGTAACAGACAATCATTCTATCAATACATTATTGTGGATTAATTTGAAGTCTGCTCTAAAACATTATCTTGTACCATATATTTTCAGATATAACAGTGAATATACCAGATGGTTCAGCTCAGATTTTCCTCATATATCATTTTACTTTATTAGAAATACTAGAAAAAAATGTATCAAAATGTATAGAATAATATTTAACACTGGGTAGTCAAAGAAGCAGACTTTTGCTTTTGACAATAAGCGCCAGTACATTAACAAAGATTTAGGGGACTAAAAAGATATCATTTACACTTTCTGTGAGTGAGTGCTATTCAGCCCCTTTCAGCTAAATTAAAGAGATTCTGCTTGAATCATTGATTTGCCAGTTGGCTGAAGAAACAAAATAGCTTTAGATTAGGCAAATTTAATTTGTTGAGAAATTTTTACTGAAGGAAATAATCAGTTTTGGTTGAAATAAATGTTTCTTTTTGTCTTGGAACATTTCTAAAAATAAGAAAATTAAATGCCACTCTTAAAACCAATCACTGTGTCGTCAGTTCAAGGAGACTACCCTAAGTTTAAAACAAATGAATTTAATGAAAGGAACGTGAAATTTTCAAGGGATGCTGGTACTGAGTTTGTAATCAGCCTTCTCCTACAACAATAATGTTGCAAGTGGTGATATGAATGGTTTAAGCAAGTGAGTGGATTGAAACAACACTGGCTTTAACTCTTGCTAATAACTCTCAAAATGTCAGGTCAACCAAGAGCATTTGTTTTTGAGAGGAGAAGTCTTGTAAACAATGTTTCTTTCCATATTTCAGTAATTTGGATCCAATGCAGACTAATGAGCTTGTAAAAGTAATATAATTAATTTTTTTAAGTATCTGAAAAAAGAATTTCTGAACTGATAATTACCTAAAACTGGAGTACTGATTTGCCTTAGCAAAAATGCATTTAAGGTACAATTTTCAGTACAAAAAGTAAACAAGAGCTGCCCGACAACTGAGGGACTAGTTAGAAGCTAAACTAAGCACCTATGAGAGTGGCAGCAGCATGTGAGCACTCAAGTGAACTCTGGCCTGTAGTTCTGGGGGAAACTCTGTGTACAGCAAGAAGGAAACTGCTCCTCTTTCATCACCTGTGAAATAAGTCATGTTGTGAAGAAGGAGATGTAGCAAGGCCTTGTGCCCTTGCCGTTTGCCTGTCTGCAAACACAAAAATGTTCCACTCTGGTTAGCTCTTTAGACCAACTGGTAGTTAGGGTATTTGGGTGTTGCTCCAAATAGTTCACTCATACAGTTTGGAAAAATAATGGTGGAAGCTGGAGCATGGCAGGAGCACAAACTGACGCGGCTAAAATTTATCATGTGGTTTTGTTACCCTGCTGACCTTCATAGGCTAAGGAAACAGTGTACATTCTAACAGCTACATAACTGAACTCTAAATAAATTGTTATTTGCCACAACTGTAATACTTATGACACTCACTGCATCTTTGAATTCAAAACAAGTTTGAGTGTGGGAGTTGTCATTTTGTGGAACTTACGAGGAACACCCCACACAGGCCTGAAAATTAAGTACACTTTTATGAAACTGGTGATATAATTTAGGGAAGACAGTTCACCCACAGCTACAGAAATTGCACTAGAACAGCCGAAGAACATTTGAGGATATTTCAGTTCAGACTTCAGTGTGCAAATTGTCTGAGCATCCCCTGGGTTAGAATGGGGTATGTTGCCACTGTGCAAAAAAACCATTCAAAATTACAAATGAAGTAGTAGATTTCCTGGGTGAGCATCTGTCAGGATGTTGTGTGGGTGGTGTGTGGTTTTTTTGTTTGTTTTCTTTTTGGAGGGGAGGCATGAGTAGCCATTTGAATTTTCAAATGAATGTGAGCTATAATATTATGTATGTAATAAATCAGATGCTATGATTTGTACTATGGTACAAAGTGTTCTTCCCATTCACCACTACAAGGGAGCAGCAGTATCTGCCAACCAAGGATTTAAAATGTCTATGAAGAAACATATTAATCTTGTTTTCACAACAAGTTAAGTTGTTGCAGAGGAGCTGACTATCACAGGAATAGTTTCTTTGTTCTGGGGAATACATCCCCAAGAAGTCATCGGCTCCACAGGGAATAAAGAGCTTCTCCCAAAGTAGCCAAGCACAAAGAGAAAGGAAAACCAACATTTCAATTGAATTTAAACTGCAGTGTCACCAAAATCAGGACCTCTAAGTGCACTGCAGGAGCCCATTGCTTATTATTTATGTCCCCAAGAATCATAAGAATCTCTTAAACATAATTAGTATCCCTTTTCTAAAGTCCCGTACGATCTCCACAGGAGTTTGAAGTGTGTTAATTTTAGATCTGCATGTCTTGCTGTTTTATAAACTTGTCCTCCATATGTTATAACATTCACATTCACAGTACATTGCTAGTGTCATTTTCCCATTTTCTTTTGAGCTTTATGGTATATTGGGGTTTGCATTTAATATCTAGTTATGCGCTGAGGGGGATTGATGTGGTTTATGTTTTATGAGTTTCAGTGGATTATTAAGGATGAATTCATGTGGGGGTGGATGAATTCTTCCATATATATATATATATATATATATAAAATTCTTCTTGCTTTAGGATTCTTTACAGAGTGCAGTTGTAAAACCTGGAAAGAATTCATTGCAGCTTCACTGATGGTGATTTTGGCTCACAGTTCCTATCTGATTTTTCTATCTAGGATGTGCAGATCCTAAAATACAGTGCATTCATTTTCTGAACATAGGTTATTTTTTATCTTTTGTTTTCTCAGTTACATGTTTTGTTTGCTTGTTTGTTTGTTTGTTTTAACTCTTGGTTTCAGTTTTGCTTATTTTAACAATATTTCTCTTTCTTTTGTATTGTACTGGAGCTCTACAGAGGATATTGTTGACACACTAGGAGATCTGCAAGCAATCTCACCAGAACTTCCTGTAGAATTAGGGTAATTTTGAAGTCCATAATAACTGTAATGACAGTAAACACAGACTTGTAACATTTTCAGGGGCTATATTACTTGTACTGATGACATTGAAGCTGTGAGACCCCTTCTTTCTATTTTAAAATAAAACAACACTGTGCAAATAACAGGATTCATTAGCATTTAAAATCTTAATGCATTTTAAATTATGCAAAATTGATTTTCTATGGCAAAAATTTAAGGCATTACTACTTCTGAGGCCTCAGAGAAAACTCCAAGTAGGATTAAGTAAATCTTTATGCAAAGCCAAGCCCCTTAAAGGGTTCTGGGACAAATTTTCAAAAGAACTTTTTGCTAGCAATAGAAAGGTGCAAGCATGACATTTGCATTAGCTTTCTCTAGCTAGCAGGAACACCAACCAAATTGAAGAAGAATCAGCAAGGTGTCACTATGCACCTGCAAGTTGAATATGGAGCCAGGTATCCTGGAGGAACTAGTTTCCTGAATACCTGTACTCACAGAATCTCACCACAGTACTTCACTGTGCTAAACCAGCAGTGCTGTGCTACACTGACACATTCATTTTGCTGTACAGACTTTATATGACATGTCAAGAGATGAAGGATTGATACTGCCAAGAGCAGACACATTCTTTTACTGTTCACCAGCCCTGAAGTGGAAATTTCTTGCTCCAGCCCTTTTTGTAGTCTGTTACCTTAATACAGCTAGACAGGCTGGGCTGTAGCTTTACCCTTCAAAGACTGATTTCAGCAGATGGATCCCCATGTGGCCAGTGAACCTAGATGAAAATTGTTACTAATAAAGCAAACCCTGTAAAAGTCACCCTTTCCCTGTTTCAATACATTGCTATAAGTTCACTTGCCACAACATACACTTAGTGAAATATTGCCACAAGCCAACACATTACAGCTTATTTTATTATTGATAGCTCATTGAAAAAATCTGTTAGACACAGTCCAAACCATTACAAAATGCTACTGAATTATTCTCTTATAAACTGGAGCAGGCTCGCAGTATTGCAGAGGATACAGTAATTCATAAGGGAACCTATCAACAACTTTTTCCTTTAACATTAACACTACTTTCTTAAAATTTATTTTTAATGGATAGAGAATTGGAGTTTCAAGAAATAAAATACAAAAACTCCATCCAAACATGTATGATAATTAACATACTTAAGGCTTCATAAACAGGAGTCTTCTTCAAGCTATAGGACATATTTAAGAGCATGTTTCTTTGTCTCTACAGTATAAAATAAAAATGTAGCCAAAAATATTTGGCTCAACAAAATTCAATTGATTAAAAATAACTTTGGATGAGAATATCACTTATATTAAAGAAGAAGCTACAGTTATTGCTTTAGTATATCTAATGTGAAGTGGTTCACAGTTATAAATGAGTTTGTCTTCATAGTAATGAATGTTTTCAGCTTCTACAGTCCACTTGCTATCTGCTTAATTTTTTTCATGAATCTCACGTCATTCTACCTTCAAATGGACAATCTGATTTCTTAAACACAGAAAGCAATATTCCCTTTAAGCACTATTTGCCCTTATGAGTGTTTCATAGACTTCTTCTCTAATTCTTAGTTACTGGATAGAAGCCAAAAAGAATAAATAAAGAAGGCAAAGAAAATACATAAAGGAAAACCTTGAAAAACAGCAAGATAGTGGCTACCATATGACTGAAAAGCTTTTATTTCTGTAAGAAATTATGAGCTGATCTGGGATAGAAAGGAAATTCACAAAAATATATTTTACTTGTTCCCTTCAGTGCATTTACTTTCATGTTTACAATAATGACTGTATGGCTTACCAGCAAGAGTTTATATTTACCAACAACAATTATATAACAGCAACTGGATTATTTGTTTTATCTTATCATTAAATACAAGATATCTGTGGCACCTTTTTTAAAATGAGTATGTCATATGATACCTCAATTATTACATGGAAAAAATGTAAAATATTTCACTGTACTTCTGCAGAAAGTTTTCATTCATAACTATACCATATTGCTGAAATAAAGAGAAAGTCTGGGCATGTCTTTCAATACAAATTTCTTTGCTTGCGGTAATGCTGTTCACACATAATAAGTAACTAGACTTGGTGGACTTTCTCCATGATTACTGTGGCTTTAGGTGCTATTGCTGTGAGTTTGCTCAAATTCCTTCCTGTTACACTTCCTTCAAATTCTTTCCCCATTACAACTCTGGTGAACATTAACATATTACTCTTTGAACTCTTGTACTTCCTTAGTCAGTTTCTCTCTCTCTCTTCTCTCTCAGAACCAGACCAGAAAGGCTTTTTTCAATTTAATTTATTTGCAAGATAATTTCCATGGAACTTCATGTGCATTCGCAGCATTTCACAGAGGTCTGCACCCTTTTGCAGAAAACTGGAGTTTCCTTGAGCTCTAACTGCTATTTACGTTGGTACAAGAGTATCTATCATCCCAAATATCAGAAGTATGGGGCATACACAAAAACATGAAGGTATCTAAATCAGCTGGTATAGCCTATACACAAACACTAATGAAATACTGGATTGATGATATATACATGCTGCCAATTAGTGGGCTGAAAAGGTTTGACAGATAGATTAAATGTGCTTTGATTTTAAAACAGTTTCTGTTACACCAAATGTAAAAAGAACTTTCCAAAATACTAAAGATTTCAATGATCAATTATCTCCCCACTGATGATCAAGTAAAGGATTTCTGTGCCTATTTAGAGCTTGTTGCCCAAAATATTACTTAAGTGCATTTACTTATGGTTCTTTCATGGCCTTGACAGCAACTTAAAGTATTATAGAAGGAATGTGCAATTTAATTGCTAACCCTCAAGTACCAGTGGCTTTTTGGCAGTAATGTGGGAAGAAAAATTTGTCCTACTAGCCTGATCATTGATATTAAACACATTTCTGAAACTTTTTCTCTTTTGCTGTTTACATATCAGAGTTTTCCCAAGTTATGAAAATTCATAAATTATGAAAATTCCTCATAAATTTTTCATTATATTTGGTTTTTGGCATCCCTTGGCTGAGTTTTCAAACCAGTTGAACTAATCCATATATACAAATAAAAAATAACAACATTCAACTTCAGAAATGAAATGTAAGGCAATTAAATCTTACTCAAATAAGAAGATTTTGATGAGGAGACTTAACCCTAATTAGTGCAATTTTTTTTAAACATTTCTAATCTTCTCAGTCTCCCAGGAAGTATCCGTTAAGAGCCTTGAGAATTACCTGATCAAGGAAATTTAATAATGTTCAAATTCAGATATCAGTTGTCCTAGTTTAAAATTCTGCTTCACTTACAGGAAAGTTGCACATTATTTTATTCTACCTTTACATTTAAAGTGTGACAGGCCTTAAATAAAAAATTGCAAATGTGAATGCAGCAAATCTTTCCATGTCCTTGGAAAATTAGCCAAATTTGTCAAATTAGGCAAGTCTGAGATTAGGAACCAAAAGAAAAAAAAATTCTTATTTTTTTCATTTTTGCCTTGACTCTTGGAAACATGTTTTTGTGGATAAACCACAGTCTCTCAGAAAATGGTGGAGATTAAGGGATAAGTTGCTAAGAAATTTAGTGAAACCTCTTTCTCATAGAAAAATATTAAATCAAGATTTCAAACCTTGAATTATTTATGTTTTCTTAAGATCTCTAACTCTTAGATCTCATATTTCTTGCTACTGGATCTCCTTATAATTATATTTATGTATGCCCTAAAAATAATGACATATTCATACCATTAGAAAGGATTTTCCATAACTAATCATTTAGGGCCGTTAAACATGCCTTACCACAATTACAGACAGTAAGATTTTTTGGAGCTCAAAAGTTGAGCTTTTAAATTACATTGGTTTAGCTAAATGCTAGCTTTAGAAAATGCTTGGTTTTAAAGCAGACAAGTTATTTTAACTTTCAGAGCTGGGATTCAGTTTTCATTTGTATGAGTGGGGAACTTAAGAAGTTTATAGAATACTATTTGAATTCTTGCAGTGTAATTTTATATTACTATTATTTCTTTGGATTTGAAGTATTTAGAAATCTTAACAGAAAGGGAGGAGTGAGTCCATCATTCCTACAGGTCTGCTGATCTGTCAAGCAAAAGTACCACTGCATGCACGCGTATATACATACACATATCCAAAAGCATAGTGAACTAGTATAATTTTGAGTTTGCACATCTGTATACAAATTTCATATGTGTGGAGTTCATTACAGCAGACTAAAAAATCTCTATATCGAATACATATATATATATTTATATAAAAACCCCCTATAAATCAAATATTTGTTGTATATCAAAGCATAGTTTGTATTGGTTGCTTCATTTCCAGAATAAGTGGGCAGTTTATTCCACATGAACCTCAAGTCTCAGCTGAAATTGCTGTTAAACATTCCGAACTGCCAGTTTAAATTTTACAAACAAGGAAAAGACATACTTGGCTTATCTATAAAGATTCCTTATTTCATTACAATGGCAAAAAAAAGGTTATTCTAGGATATGTAGTATCATAAAATAGTCACAATCCTGAATATCACGGACTCAGATTATTGTAATTCTGGACAACCAGTCCGTTATTCTAAATCTTTTATTGCCTAGGTAATGAAAACCATACTAAGTTGGATATGATTGACAAAGAAACTAACCTCTAGTTTAAACAATTTAAATGGCTTTCCCTTTGTTTTGTCTTTGCCTCCTGTTTCTAATTTTTATTGATAGATTACTGTCTGCACAATGAAGACATTGTTCATAGAAAGAAATCCACTTGAAAGCATTGCCTGCCTTAGTGGTACACGTTTTCCATTTTCTCTCATGAGATAAACTGTGAAAGTGACATGATCATGTACTCAAATTTTGGGAAATTTGAGAGTCCTAGGTAGTCAAAGAGAAGATATTTTGATAGATTCTTTTTTGTTAAATCATTATACCTGAATTACAACTTTTTAAATTTAAAAAAAGAAATCTTATTTTCCCTTCTAACATCAACACAATTTTAATGAATTTAAGGGCTTAATCAGGAGGTTTTGTTATTCAGCGTGGAAGATTGAGGCTCATTTCAATTACAGATATGGTGTATGCAGACCTCTGAGCTATAGTTACAGCAAACAGACAGGCCTTGTCTGATGACTGCAGCTCTCTGATTGTGGACCGATTTTCTTAAGAGGACTGTGAAAGAAAACAAGTAAAAAGGAATAAGGGGCATAAATTTTGGAGAGTTTGTCCTCTGGATCCCCAGCAGAGATCTTGACTAAGTGAAATTCCTGATTTTGAATCAAATCAGATGCTGCACCAAAATTTTGTCTATTTGTTTTTATCTTACTGGATAATAAGAGTATTTTTCATATGTTCATTTCACATCTAAACCCGGACAATAAAATGTGAACTGTGTCTGAACAAAGAAACAATAACTATGCCTCCTAGTTTCAATATTTATGTGATGATATTATATAGGATATCTGAAAAAATCTTGTCTTTGTCCTTTAACAATTCAACTAAATCAATATTTTTTTCTGTATTGGGATGAAGGATAAGCTACTCTGTGATTGTGACTGTTTATGATGCACGACTGCATCATAAGTAGAGTTCTTGTCTCAAAAATAACAAAAGGTGGTAATTTATTTAATGATCCACTTTCATTAATGAATCATAGGAAAATTATTTCTTAATTACTATTAGACAATCATTTTGCTAATTAACAATAAAATACATGCTTTTAGATTTGTCAGCACAGAGAATTCTGTCAGATGTAGGTGTGACAGAAAAAAATCCTAAATTCAGCTTTGTTTGATATGAATCTAGTTTAATCCACAGTCTTAGAGCTATGACTTGTTTGTACAGCATAACTGGGAAAACACTTGTGATAACTGTATGGCAGGGATAGTAGTTAAGTAGGAACGGAAGTTGAAACAGGAGCTATGAAATACTGCTGATAAAACTGAAATAAAAAACCAGAATGAGGATTTAGCCCTGAACATGTGCAGAAGCATGCAAAGTCAGAGCTGTGCCAAAAAGATTGCACAGAAGAAAGGACCTCCACACTCTTGAATGGATAAAACTGGCTGAAACCAGGGAAGAGGGGTTCAGTCACCCAAGCATTCACTGGCAATGCCCTTTGGTGCAGTGGGACATTCCAGTCAGCTCCAATCCTGCTTCAAATGCACGCACCACTGTCATGTTTGTCCATCCTGTGCAGGTGATCTTGGGAACTTACACTGTCTCAAATGTTAGTAAATATCTGTTTTTAGGCAAACTCAAATCCTGTCCCTCTGGCCTTTTTTCCTTCCACAGGAAGACAGAGAAGAAGGTGGCCAATAAGTACTTAACTCTTTCTGGCTGTCCTGGTTTGGAAAGACAAGTGTCTGCTAAAGAAGGCAGAAGCCTCCCTTGGAATGGAGAATGTAAACTCCCTCCCTCTGAATGATTATAATTTTGAAATCAAGGGGCTCTCAGACAAAGATATGGGAATAAGAATTACAGTTCTTTATGAGGAAAATTAAAATAAAAATGCAGTAGTACAAAAACTAAAACCACTGACAATCAGAATACAACCTGACACCCTATTGGTCAGAGTGTTGGTAGCAATCCAGTAAAGTCCTCCTGGAGTGACAGATGTGGTTCTGTTGAAGCAATGATCCCGTAGAAGAGTGTAGTTTCCCTCTGCAAGTCCAGTGGTGATGCAGATGAGGCTGGTCTTCCTCTGGGAATCCAGTGGAACCAGGCTGCCCTGGTGTTCTGACTCTCAGATTTTTATCCAGGTAGGAATGCTTGGCTCCTCCCCCTGGGTGGAGCATCTCACAGTGGGATGATGTAATGTTATCAGTCACTCAGTGAGACTCAATGGCCCATTAACAGAAGATATCCGCTGGAGGGAGAATGGGTTGTGGAAGGGATAAAGAACACTGCCCCACCTGGTTTTAACAGATGGTAATAGAATACATACCTTTGGTTACATCTTGCATTGCAACCTAAGACAGTGGCAATCAGTGAACATGTTGTCTTTGATCATGGTCACTGGTAACATGTTGCTGAATGACATGTAATCAGTTTAATGGTATATTCTAATGTTTTATAAAATAATTAAGTAATTAAATCCAATGATACCACTTGTTATTCAGTGTGGCAAATATATTCTGGAGAATCTCAATGCCAAGCTCCTTCTCATAACTAAACTTACAGAGATAACCCTTGCATCTCCAAACTACAAAGCCTTGCATAGATAGACACACCCTAAAACTTTGTAGAGGTTAAGTAAATTTAACTGAGGACAACTGCAGCTGAAGGTTAATCAGTCACCCTGCTAAAAACAGAATAGGTTTTATCTCACCTAATAGGTGAGACCTAATAGGCCTTCCCATTAAGGCCCGATTAAGATTTAACAGTGCCCCAAAAGAAAAAGAAAAGATACAAAAATTTCATTATTTGTCTAGAAAATTATAAGACTATAAATCAGAATATGTGCAAAGGACTAAGCTGCAGAGGGGATTTTTTTAGAAGGTTGATATTATTGAAGAAACCAATCTGCTGAATTTGAAAGATTTGTGGTTATTTCATAGTAGAGTTAGCATATTGGATCTTCTGTTGTACTTGCTGGAAGAAAATCAGATTAATTAATCTATTTTCATCTCTGAAAGATGCCTCAGATGTTTTGTTTTTATTTCCCTTTCTGTTGTTTTAATATCGCCCTTACTGTAAGAAGTTCAAGGCTTGCCTCCTGGATCTGAAAATCTAATTAGCAGCTCAGACTGTAAATTTTTAGTTTAGAGTATGAACAATAGGCTGTGAATGAGCATTGTAGGATAACCAAAAAACGGACAAGAAAGCAAACTCATGACAACAAGACTGTAGAAGAAAAATATTGGGAAGTTTTAGGTAACTAAGTGAGCTGTGGGAACTGTGACAAATCCCAGAGATTTAGATAAGCATTCCTTTGCAGAAGAAAAGAGACAACCATCTGAATTTTGATTAAATAGCTTAGCTATATTATTCATATGACTTCTAAAAACTATATATGCTAGCTATTTAGCACTTACTATGCTAAATAGGTTTCTTTAATTTTACTTATTCATGTAGTTGACAGCCTAGAAAACAGCAGTTTTCTAAGTGTCCTATACATTAATTCCTCATAAAATTCTCTAGAAAGAAAAAGAATATTTTATTTGTATAGCTTGAAATTTTTAACAAATGAGACTATCCCTGGGAGACCACAGACCATTTACGATCACTAGATTGATTTCTTTCTCTGTTAAACTCTTTACAATATTTTTCAACACAGCTCATTGCAAGCAGGATTATACCTCAAATGCATACATTCACTAAAGAGTCTTTGGAGGCTGTATTAAAGAGATGAAAATTTGGGCAGTAAGGGAGTAGTAGCATTTAATAGTAAAGAAGCAGAGTACCTTGATATATTCAGAATAAAGAAATCCAAGGTTGCAGTGAGAAGGTGCCCAAAGCAGGTAGTTCCAACACCAGCCAACCCCAAGACAGACCCATCACTGGCCAAGGACTAGTCCATCAATGCTGGCAGCGCCTTTGGGATAACTGGTTTAAGAAAGGGGAAAAGCTACTGCACATGAGTCAGGAAAGGAGTGAAAGCAACAGCCCTGCCGACCCCAAGGAAAGAGAAGAGGAGGTGCTGTGGGCCTGGAGCTGAGATTCCTCCACAGCCTGTGGTGCAAACCATGGTGAGGCAGACATGCCCTTGTGACGTTCTGTCAAAGTGATTCCACACTGGAGCAGGGAAGAGTGCGAGGACAAAGGAATGTATAATGAACTGGTGGCAACTCCCATTCCCCATTCTCCTCTACCCATTCTTCCACTTGGAAGAAAGAGGTAAAAGAACTGTGAGTGAGGTTGATACCAGGAAGAAGAGGAGGAGTGGGGGGAGAAGTTGTTTTAAGATTTGTGTTTTACTTCTCATCATCATGCTGTGGCTTTTGATTGGCAATAAATTAACTTCCAAGTGGAGTCTGTTTTGCTTGTAACTGGTGAATGATCTCTCCCTCTTCTTAATCTCGAACCATGAGCCCTTCATCACATTTTCTTTGCTCTTCCCAGACAAAGATGGGGAGTGATAGAGCAGGTTGTGGACACCTGACAGCCAATGCAAAACTACCTCACATCCAAATGGCTTTGTGTCTGTGATGTCTGTCTCTTAGGATGGCAATGCGTGTAGCAACTGGGTCATCATGCCAAACATAGCTTTGAGACTTTCCAAGACAATTCCTCATTTCCAAGACATTATGGGGCAGACTTAGTGCTTCACAGTACATTTCAGAGTAGGTACTTGCTCCCATCCTGTCCCTGTAGAGAGCCACACAACAGTTTTATTACCAAGTGGGGTAAATTAGGTATTATTGCTCACCTTATGGAATAGTTTTGACTGAAGGTCTAAATAAAAAATCATATTTGTTCAATGTAGATTAGACTCAAGAGTTACAGATATTGGTGTGTAGAACAGGATTTGGAATATTGATGTGTGCACCTGAAAAAGGAAACAGAGATATAAGGAAAAAATAGGTATGCTCTTTGCAACCAGAAAACTACTGTGAAAAACAATGCTCAAGTTGTAAACATATAAATATTCTGCAAAAGTAATAATGCAGGAAAGCCTTTCCTTCATTTTACTACTATATCCTGTGGCAAGCAAGAAAGAGAAAGTGCTCTATAAATTGTCATTTTTCCAGTTTCATTTAAACACCACCACGTAAAACAGCTTTGCTTCAATATAATTTGCATTAAATTTTCATGTAGGTAATCCACTTCATGTTGCATTCTGCTTTGTGTTAATAGTTTCTCCCCCTGTTTTTTACAGGTCTAACAAGTATTTGTTTACCAGCATCATATTTTCTGAACTGCTTCCAACTTCAAGTTCTTTTTGCCTCAGCCACAGGAGAGTCTTCCTAAAAGCTTGACATAAAATATCCAGAGATTATTAATTATATTCAGACCAGCACTTAGTGTAAACCTACAGGATTACCATGTAGAACTTCCCATACTTACATTATGATGAAATATCCAATTAGTGTATTGTACGGAGGCATGAATTTCATTGTAGTTTAACATTTGCTGACAAGCTGGACTTTCAGTTTACCTTTGTGCATTGAGAGAAGTAATCTGATCTTATCTGCCTTTTCTGCTGAGCAAATTTTCAAAATACTTTACCATGAAACCCACCCCCTCTCTAAGTAGCTTTTATCTGAGAACAAGAAGAATCTTTTACACTCGCCAATCTTACTGTTTGTACATACCATATTTGAAAAGAATGAGTATTACTGATATTCACCATTCAGACTGAAAACTCATGAAAGGAAAATGGAATATGTCATTCAAATTGAATACATACATATTTCCAAGTGGAGGTTATATGGTGACATTATACTAAACTGAATCTTGGGGGTATAATACTACAAAACGCACTTTCCTATTTTTGGTCATGTATTAATCACTTTAATATCTGATCCATAAATATTTTACAATCTATAAAATTTATGCCTGGGTGTTTTTCTGTGGAAGATTTGCCATGTAAAATGAAAATACAGGTGCACCATTTTTCTCTGGAAATATCCCCAGGTGTTTTGGGTTTTGGTTTGGTTTTTTTTTTCAGTGTGGCTGGTCATCAGGAAAGTAATTATAGTCTTGCTTTGGAATTTGCGTTACCAAATATTAACTAGAGAGAAAGAGGTATTTCACAGCTGATATTTTTGCTTTCTTATATCTCTGGAAGCTGCTTTCTCAGATACATTTATACAGTGAAGAGTCTCACCGTGACTTTGGCACTTTTTTAAACTTTGATAATTGTAGTGAGTTTCTTTGTTCTCTAAAGGTACACTTTGTAGTAGAAGAATTCAGCACAATAGCTTTTCTGGGTGACATTGACTGGAGAGAAGTTTTTCGAGTCTTTTCAGACTGTATGCAGGTCTACAGAGGGAAATCTTTTCTGAAACTTAGGGTTTGAGAAAAAACTAAACAGCAACAGTTCAGATATGCCTATGTTCTCCATTTTCAATTTTACTTTTGAAGATCACTGAAATTTTTTGACTGATACAATTATTCTCTCATGTCATATTTAGGCTGGAAATGACATAAATCAACAGATTTTACTTGTTTTAATAATTATTTTGTGATTACAATGTATGTTTTAAAGGAGGCTAGAAACTTGGCTATCTGCATGATTCAACAGACTATCCTTGATGGAAAATATTATGCTTATGAACGTAAGTAGATTTAATTGGTAGACATAATGTTCACAAACTCCAACATAATGCAAGAATATATTTTTTTTTGTTCTTTCTACAAGAGAACTAGATACTGCAGATTTTTAATATTATATTATTCTTCTCTTGTGATATAGTGCTCCTCTAGCTTTCTTCTTGGGTCTCTGGATATTGTAAAAGAATTTTACTTCTTGCCTTTCCTGATGCTGAAAACTCTTCAGATATGGCAATATTTTTTTTCATTCTTTTTGTGAATGACAATATTGAATTAGTTTAGTCCCCAGACCAATAAAAAAAATCCTTTGTTCAGAACATGTTCTGTTATTTGCAATCAGTTTTGAGGTTAAATACACAAAACTACATGGTAACAGATTTCAATTTCAGCTCCTGCTAACTCCAACATATGTCAATGACAGCAGAATATAATGGGTACTGATGTTCTTGCAAGTCACTCACCTCCCTAGAGAATTACCATGCAGGTATGGTCACTGCTAGGACAAGTCTTATGCATAATCCTTTGCATTAAGTTATAAGCTTATTTTATCCCTAAATTTTTGTTGTTAAACATTTGACAACCTTGACAACAACAGTGAGGGTTTACTTTATTACATAAAGTGTGCATTAAATTGCCTGTGTTTTTATACTTTTATGTGTCAGTGTGAGGAAAGAGAAAAAGTGCATGCTTTTGAAGATGTTTTGGATTCTCACAAACATTATTGTTGACCTTCCCGATCTTGATTCTAGGACAGTAAGGCACAATATTATCATTTCATACTTCTCTGTCTGAGGATACTGGCCTTTTATTTTTGAAGAAATTTCCTTAGTTTATGTTCTATTCCTTGCTTAGGATGATTGTTAAATACTGCAGCAGCATCCATTTTTATGCCTATCGTCTGCTCTTAGCTATTCCATGCTGCTTTTTGATACCTTTAATACAGGGTCATGTTCCTGTGATGTCAAAGTCCAGTCCAGCCAGTGCCTGCAAACAGGTATAATTATAAACCCTCATGTCTATGCAACTTTCCTCTCTGAGCACTTAGAATTTTATAAAGCTCAAGCATGGTTTCTTGTTTAGTCAAAATAAAGTACACATGAACTGAAAGATGGGAAACTAGACACTGCTGCGTTTTTTATTAGTTAGATCAAAAATGTGGGTTCAAACTAAGGAACCTTTCTGGCTTCTGTAGCTGGATAACATGAACCTTTAATTCCTAAGATCTTCACGATTCAATTTTTTTATTTTCAGAGAAAGCTCTTTGTGTAGGGAAGAACTATTATACACATTATACAGGTAGATAGATGAGATTCAGAGGGCCAAATCTCTGGATAAGCTGAAAGGGAAGTACTTAGCCCCTTGAAAAACCAGCAAAGATATCCCAAGCTTTCATTTAAGCTGAATGCTTATGTTTCAATACCAGAAAAAAAAAAAATTCTGCTGCTGACATGTACAAGGTCAGACCACTGCTGAGCAATAGAAATTACAGCTGACTTCAAACTTCTCATCCTTTCAAAGTCTCCATAACAGTACAGGAACAAAAAAGATGCATCACCTGTGTTACCCAGGTGTGCAATTTGATTTGGTCTAAGTGAAAAAATATCATCTGCTTTGACTTGAAATAGAATATGACTGTTTGCCTAGCAGGTGAGAAGGCTAGTTCCATCTCTTTGTCCAAGTCTCAAGGATGCCTTTTAAAGTCCAGACTGCATAATGCAACCATCCCAGAGCATTCAGGTTTGTAAATCACATTTCAGTTAAGCAGACTAGGTGCAACACTGCTAATCAGAGCCCTGAAATTTAAGTGATACATGATTTATACATCCCCTCCTGACAGGAGACTGGACTGCAGAGCATCAGGATTTAAGAGAGGATAGGCAATGATCCCCTTTGGAAGTTGAAATTATATGAAAGCTCACATGCAGCAGGACTGCATGCATCTGTGGATTGTCACTTGAAATGTTGCTGAAAGAATCTCAGTGTTTGTCTTCAGCACGCAGATAAAACGAGGTGAATTTAGCTGCATGTCTCTTGCTTGAAGAAAGTCAGCTCTCTGTCCTTTGCTCTACCAGGTTTTCTGGACCTCTGATTTTTAGAGCTATTTCATCTTAGGAAGTTTTAAGCCTACGGGTTACTGTAGTAAAAAAGCCTCATTCTCCTATACATTCATACTTGCAAAAGGCAAGACTATCTAGACAATACTTTTCCATCATAACTTTAAATGCAATTTCTCATTTATTTTTGTGGTCTATTAATTCAGAGATATGCATGTAAATGCTCACTTTAACAATTTCAGAGCTATGAACCTAGACTCTCACTAGTTCCCATTTTATTCATCTTAATTTTTTAACAATCTTATCACTATTTATTGACAAAGTGCCTGCTACAGTACCTAGAAAAGCATTACACTGAACCAGGGATTGAAACACTGAACTGACAGTTTAATATATTTTAAAATAACTAAAGTACTTGCTTTATTGTTTATATATTCTGTGTCAAGTTTTTTTCTATATTTTCTATATTCCTAGGGAAAAAAATTGTTTCTCCTCTCTGCCATTAGTCATTGGGCAGCCCTGATAAGTGGTCCCTCTGGTGATAGGGTAATATTAGGCATTTGATTGCTACCAGCTGTGCATAGAATCTTTTGTTGCAGTTTTGTGTAGATGCTGTCTGTCTCTTTTTTCAGGGGCACAGTGTGTAAAAATCTCTGCTTACTGGAACTTGCTTTTAGAAAAGATAATTTTTATGAAAACCTGGAAAATCACATTTTTCTTCTGCACTCTAAAGAAAATAAATATGGCATTATATTTAAGTTATTTGTATTACTGATACCCCCTGAGACCAAAGGGACTAATATCATGCTTTATAGTGTGAAAAATTATGTTAAGGTTGGGATTCTACTGTAGCAAGAGAGATGCCTGCAAGACTATTCAGAGAAATCTTGATGTATAGCAGTGCTGCAACCTGTACAACATATGTGTGTGTGGAAAAAAATTCGAATTTTGGGTAGAGGCAAAATTTTTAATTCTAGATATATGTGTCTAGTGCAAAATGCAGTATTGTGTTTGTTAATTTGATACGTTCTAGCCTTGTGAATTTGTCATGTTCATTTATACTTTGCTGTTGAGGTCTCTATTGTAAAAAAAGTTTGATGCCTAGCAATATTCCTGAAACAACTGAAACTTCAGCATGCTTATGTATCAAGAAGAAATGGCAGAAATAATAGTAGATCAGATCTAGAATAGTCATTAGAAGAACTCTGATGAGTTTAAGAATATAAACAAATCCTTCAAAAAATTAGAGAATATGCCTCCTGTTTGAATCAAAGACACCCTACCCTAAGAGTAATAATTAAAAAACAAAATAAAAAATAATTATTTATTGGATTGCTTAATTTTTTTAAAAATAAATTATTTAGGATTGGCAAAAATCGATTGTGTCTTTGCTATTCCTACCAATTGATCTCATGATGAGGGATTTGACAGTACCTCAGTCAGGATTTGGGCTCACTGTGACTCGCAGTATAAAAACAAGTATAAAAAAAAGAGCAAAAAAAATCACTCAGTATTCAGAAGATATTGTAAACTATACAATATCTTGTATTTTGGTAGTTTTCTATGAGCAGTGACTTAGAATTTTGATCAGCACAACGAGTAAGCTAAACCTATGGAAATTAGGAAAGTATTTATGAGAATCCTCTCTTGCAAGATTTTTTATGTACAGTTTATTCCACTGAGTGCCCCTCATTTTCAGTGCAAGTTAGTTATTCTTATTATTGGTTCTTCTGAAAAAAAAAAATCTGTAATACACATTTTCTTAGATACAAATGTGGTTCTGTTTCAGGAAAGTAGAACATAACTTCCTGCAGATATGGTAAAATCAATGGCTCATATGAAAAAAAAAAACCCATGGTTTTGGGGAAAACAACAATGGGAAAAACTCATTGCATATTTTTGCCACTGTCAAATTAATTGGAACAACATGTTTGTTATACATACATGTTTTCTACATGACAAAAAGACTGTCAGGGTGTTTTTGTGCTCTTTTGTGAGGCTCTTTGATTTTAGAAGTGGGAAGATATGAAGTACAGACCAGAGAATTAATAACATTGCATCTACTATGGTAATTATAACTAGATAATAGATAAATGTGTTTGAGAAATTTATTCAATCTATTGAACAAAGCCAGTGCCCTTCCCCCCCCCATCTTTTATATACTCTTCTTAGAAGGACTACAGTCCTGTGAATTGATTTATAGCTTGGTATTATTTTTTTTTAAGTTTCAACTATAAGAGTTTCTAATAACTGTAAGATAAATTACCAAGTCCAGAGATGATGGAATCATAAAATGGTGTGGGTTGGAATGGGACCTTAGTAATCACTAAACTTCAATCCACTTGCCGTGGTCAGGGACACTTTCCACTAGATCAGGTTGGCCAGAGCCACACGCAGCCCTGCCTTAAACATTTCTGGGGAGGGGGAGCCAGAGTTTCTCTGGGCAACCTGATCCAGTGCCCCACAGAAAAGGATGTCTTCCTAATATCTAATCTAAACCTACTTTCTGTCAGTTTGAAGCCATTCCTCCTTGTCCTGTCACTACAGGCTCTTGTAAAATGTCCCTCTCCAGCTCTCTTTTAGGTCCCTAAGAGCTCCCCAAAACCTTTTCTTCTCCAGACTGAACATCCCAACTTTCTCAGCCTTTCCTCACAGGAGAGGTGCTCCATCCCTCTGATCACTTTGTTGACCTCTGGACTTGCTCCAACAGGACCATGTCTTTCCTGTGCTAGGATCCCAGAGGTGGATGCAGCACTGCAGGTGGGGTTTCAGTGATGATGACTAGTATTTTCTTGACCTATTCTTATAGTCTTTTTATTCCCTCAACAATCATCATATTTGAAAATATTTTGTAATGTACATTGCTATCTTTAAAAGGTTATCCCTCAAAGACACTAAACAGTCTTAAGGTTTGGCTCTATTCTTATTGACCAGTCTGCTTAGCCAAAAGGTTTTTTTCCATATGTTTAATAGGAAAAAGCTATTTTTACTATAAATATGAATGTTTATGGCCTTTGTTACCTTCACTGTAAACTTTCCTTACTAGACTGAAGCATCTGATAACTTTGATGCTATACATGGCAGAAATCCTATAAAGAAATGTAACTGAGAAGGGTAACATTCATAAGGTCATTTAGCTAGGAAGCAGATTTTTTCCTGATGAAGTGAAAAATGGTAGGTTTTAAAAGCATATTTTTTTTCACTTATAAAACAAAATATGGAACATAACTTGTTTAAGCTATGACTTTTCTGTTGTCACAGTACCACATGTAAAAATAGATTATGTGTTAAAAGCATTACTGTAAAACCAACAAAGCACATCTTTCTTCTGCTATGGTGTCTATCACGTCTGAGATCAGAAATAATTCCAGTGCTCCATGGAGTGATATTAGAGAACTAGGGGAAAGGCAAAACCTATTTTTCTGAGAAAGTGTAAAAGTAGAAGAATGAGGATACTCTCACTATGAGCAGAAAGGCCCTGAAATTTATGTTACATTCCCACCACTTTCAAAATACACACGAGTAATAAATTCAGAAAAAGTCAGTCTTAAAAACAAGTGCAGAAGAGTGAAAATTTGGCTTTGAATTTGGCAAACCTCCTACTCATGTCAAACAAGACTGATCATACTTAAAGAACAATATTGCATCTGTACAGAGGGTGCTGAGTTCCTTCACTACTGAGGCAAAAGGGGTCTTGCATCAGACTTTTGCCCCTGCATCAAATAAATGTTCACTTAATTCTTTTTTCCTTGATAATTTTGTAAAGTCTCCCTCAAACTGAATATGGCTTTCTTTGTTTTAGGGAGGAAAAGGAGGGGAATTGGGTTTCCCTTCCTAAACACACAAATATTATACTTGATATAAAGTATTTAAATAATTAGGGGTAAAAATACCTTCTGGCAAGAGAGGGTTTGCATTTTCTGTGTGAATGGTATATCAATTACCCAGCTATATAACACAGACTAGTTACTAATGATTTGACTCCCACTGTATTTTGAATTCACTCCAGTTTCCTGAATACTCTCTGTGAAAATTCTGCTGTTAATGAAGATGCTGATGGAGGAATACTTAGTACATATAATGTAGTATGTTTGGTCATGAGCTACACACCAAGTTATGCAACACTGAAATGATTCCAAGACTCTGGGCATAGGAGCAATTAGCTGTAGGAAACCTTTTTGTGGAATTTTATATTCCTAGAGACTTCAGGTAGCAAGTCACTGGAGGATCCATGGATCAAAACTGACACTGAGAATGTGCCTAAATTGAACAACCAAAGGCAGGCCGAGATAATGGCTATGTTAAGAGAACTATCTGTCACCATGCACCTTAACAGATAATGTCACATACCTGCACCTTGGTTTGTGTTTTTGGAACTACAGGATACAACCTTTAATTATGTTGCAAAACGAAATTTTTCTGCAGTTATTCATTCTCCATTTCCACCCCTCCCTTGATCAAAAAAAAAAAATTCCCCATTCCCTTCCACTCCCTTGACTATTTAATAATTCATAATAGGATGCAGAGAATGCAATTTAAATGTAATTTATAGTGACTCCATGGTAGTGTTTCCACTCACAGAATTTCTGTTAAATACTTTCTAAAGTCTGTCCTGCCCTTGCAAAAATAGTAGAAGAGTATCACTGGGGTTTTTTTGAGTAGTTGATCCCTATTAGACATTACTAAATATCTCACATTTTTCAACTAAGCAGTTCAATGTGAAATCCTGATATTCCTAGCAAAGATAATTATAAACCCACTCTTTTAAAGCATTGCAGTCAGATAGGGCACTCCTTCCATACAGAAAATTGTCAGAGAGCATATCCTCCCCTAAATCTCATTCGATGTGAAAACAGCAGGAATTTTTACCCTTTGGCTGTCAGACATGTTCATGTGCCTGGACTGTAATAACCAAAAATGCTATCCTTGATGCCTCTCCATTGATTCTTCTTATTTTTTTTTTTTTTTGTTTGTTTGGTTTTTGTTTGTTTGTTTGTTTGTTTGTCTATGTTTGAAAGGCTACACTTGCACATGATAGCATTTTTATTTTCAATCATCTTCATATGAATTACGCCATTCTATTTATAAATAAAACTGATAAAACTCTTACTTAGAAAGATACTTGATAAGTGTGCTGATTGTTATCAATTAAGCATTTCCTTATTACTCAGCAGGATGGGATTTGGCTGGTTCAATCTCTTATTGTGTAATTGTTTCAAAATTCAGTAAAATGTGAGTGTAAAAAGGTAGCAATTCTAAAGAAATTTGATGGATATTCAACTTTGTATAACTGTCATCTGAGAAACAATGCAGAAATGCTGATTATCTGATTTACAGTCAAAGATGTCTTGTGGAGTTAATCTAGTCCATGAAATAAGACATTAGGAAAACAGCTCAATTGTTTTAACCATTGATTATGTATTTAATTTTGACAAAAATGTCCTTCACTAAGGGTGTCATTATTAACCTCTGACATTTTACCTAAAAGGAGAAAAGCATCTTACAAAACAATCAAGCAATTTTACTCCTTTGTAGAGGAGAAGCAAATAATTCAGCATTGAAATGAACACAGATATTTTTTCAGAAAGAGCATCACATGAAAAGTGACAGATTACCTTTAAGGGGTGAATTGATTTGCAGAGAAGTCAAAGTAGCTAATGCCTGTTTATACTAGAAAAAACGGTGGTGCTTTTTTCCTCACATAAATATTCCTGTAATGACTACTGCACATTTTCAGTCTGTAATTTTAAGAGCACTACATGCGTTGTCTTTGTAAGCACAAATTAAGCCTCTCTTTTGGTCACCATGGCAAGCTTCTTTGTAGCAGTACAAAGGAAGTCTATTGTGTGAGATCAGGGAATCGAAGTAGGATAGAATACAAGCAAGCAGTTTATGTATAGATCTTACTCCTGCTGCTATTACACATGCCATGTGATCTATGTACATTCTTCCTCCTATTTGACCCATAAGCTATACGTGTATTGATGCATTTGAATATTCCAACAATATACAGGAAAACCTGCCTAAGCAGTGAAAATATTTCCCTGCCTGGGGAGGTATTCTAGTACAAACTTTTCTCTGCATAGTGCATTTTTCCTTTGTCAAGTTGGTCAACTCTTCCTTGCATGGGGGTGGTGATAGGAGATATATTAACCTCTGATGAGTCCTAGCAAATGAATGTGTAAAAGGTTGAACTCAAAATGCTGTG
Source organism: Argya squamiceps (assembly GCA_037834095.1). Classification (NCBI taxonomy): domain Eukaryota; kingdom Metazoa; phylum Chordata; class Aves; order Passeriformes; family Leiothrichidae; genus Argya; species Argya squamiceps. The sequence goes on from JBBMKD010000115.1 coordinate 15,725,778, forward strand.
AAATTATGAAAAAAGAAAAAAGTAGAGTGGAAACATGACACTTTGCATGCCGCTAAACTTCAAATATTTTTCTCAGAGGCCTGCATCCTGCAACATTTTACTGAGTCCCACAGAGAGCCCAGCTTCATATTGTAACAATACACTTAATTCTTTAAGGGGTTTACTTTCAAAGATAGTAAGAACACATGAGGCCCTTATGGTCTTTGAAACACTATGTAGGTATAAAACACACAACAATTAAGACATCTGCCAGCACACCATTTTAATATTTCAAAAGTTGTAGCTCACTTTTTGGCAAAGGACATCAGAAACCTGCCTATCCTCACAATATTAAAATGCTGCCCACTTTTCCTATGCGTAGTCAAAAAACTTGCATTGATTATTCATGTACAGTACCTTTTTCATATATAAATAATGCAGCCTCACCTTTTATGCCCTTTGCTTGCTTGTGCCACATATTAATCACTTCAAAATGTTCTAAAATCTAATTTGTCTTCATATAAAAGGGAAAAAGTCAGAACCAAGTGTACCAAAAGGTTTTTGTTTGCTTCCTTGCTTGGCAGTTTGACTGGGTGATGTTAAAAATCTCTTTCAACTTTGATGACCCTATGACCTCTCTGATAGGACCTCACATTTTGATGGCCTCTTAACAGCTGTAGAAAGAAACCTCTGATGTGGTAGACAACTTTACATAGAAGCTAAGTTTGAGATATAAAGCCAATTGATCTCTCTCCTAATAAAAACACATATTTGTATTGCACTCTTATTTATTTACCTGGGCAAAAAATACAAATGTTGTGGTAGTAACACTTTAACAAGCAGTTTAAGTGTGCTAGCACTTATTTTTTAAAGATTTCTAACCTAGCTTTAAAAGAAAAATTGTTTCAGGACATCATTTGTTGTTCACAATTAAAATTAAGTATACTGACATCCTGAGTAGGGGAATGAGACTAGGAGCAAAGAATGGGGAGCACTGAGGGAAAATAATGAAATTTTCCTCCAGTTATGTTTTTTTTTTTTGTCCTTGAATAGCTAAAGAAAAGCTGTATGTTTTAAAATAACAACAAATTACCTATTTGTACAATGGTTTCCCCATAGCATTGTGAAAACAAATACATATTTCATTCTGATTAATGACAACATTCAGTGGCTGATTCCTGAAGACTTTTGCTCTTAAAAGAGGATTAAGTTTGGTCTTGCCATTGTACATATGGTAATTCAGTGGAAGGTTCTATTTATGGGAAGACACTAGATAAGAGGCTGGGGAGTTGGTAGAAGTCCAAAGAAACTTTAGAAGGCATGAAGTGGAGATACATTTGGAAAAATAATTTGTAAACATCAGTTAGGAGGGAAAAATAAAAATGAAAATAACTTTAACCTTTGTTTCAGATAAGGAAAAAAAAAAAGAAATACTGATATCTAGACAATGTAATGAAAACCTAAGCAAAAGCAGACTAATATCCAGATAAACGTATCCAAATATGACAAAGTCATGTTTATAAAAGTATAATAAAGCTACTAAAAATAAATATGTGTGAAAATGAAACAAATAATAAACACTAGTTAGTGTTTTCTTTTAAATACTTTCTCTAGAAAGAATTGTAGTTGTGAAAGTTACTGTTAGAATAACAAACACACTGATTATTCTAGCAGTGTCCAAAATCTTTTTCCTAGCCTGAATCTGGGACCTGAAAAAATTGGTAAGAAACTTTTTTTTTTTCCCCAGATGCTAGGCTGTTACTATCCTAAATTAAGTTTCCAAAGGGTGGAAAACCTTTGCATATGCAAACCTTCCATATGCAGCCTTGTGCCTGCTACTCAAAAATCTGAAAAAACTGGCAGATATTTGGACAAGCTACAAACCTAGATCCAATTTCTCATTAGAATACACAGAGGTTTTTGTTTCCTAGCTCTCTTATATTGGCACTGCAACTGTCACCTTCAAGTGATATTAATATTGACCTATCAATAGTAAACATGAGGGGACCACATATTCCATGAAAGAATGCAGCCAGAGTGAGAGAACACTGCTGAATCAGACTATGGCGCTGCTGAGTCCTATCAGGTAGGTGTCAATTCCAGTGGCATCAGAAAAAGCTCCAATTCAAAAGAGTGGAATTAGAAAGTACAAGGGAGATTTAGAAAAAAAAAATACCAGATGGAACTTCAAAAAAGTTGGTTATCAGATGAATAGTGTGATGCAAAATTATATATCCAAGACTAAGAGTAAGAAATTTTAAAGGAGAATCATGTTGCTATAGAAAGCTTTTTAAAACACATTTTTCACAAGACTTTCAACTGATGCAGAAGAGCATGGATTCATTCATTATAGCATGATGTATACTCTTCTGTAGGAAGAAAATCTTGTAACACTCCTGAAATAGTGAGAGACATGTTTGTATACACTTACGTAAAGTATGAATAAATTATTTGCTTTATATTCTGCAGGTTATTTCAAGGTGACCATTCAATCAGATAATATTTTCCACTGTCAGCTTCAAGAGCTTGTTTAATCAATTGCAACAACATCTGTATAATACTAGTATTCATTCTGGCTGAATTTAGTGGCCACATATGGTACTAGGTACTGTACAAAATGATGACTCAGTAGTGAAATTCACAGAGGCCATGTTTCCACCTTGCGAATTACTCACTCCTATTATTATTAAATATGAAATTTTCAGACAATCATAAAATTATTTCTCTAAATAACTCTGTTTAGTAATCTTTTTTACCTGTTTTAAACACATATCCTACCAACATGGCTGCATGCATACATATATTTTGGTACAGCAGAGCAGATTGAAAATACAGATCTTGAAATGGCTCCAATCAGCTTTTAACAATTTATTACTTTACCATTGTTATACTAACTCCTGCTCCTGCAAATTCTTATGCATCAAAACTATTTTGTGAACAAAATGAACATAAATATATAGATATTACAATTATGTGAAACAGTTTACACAACTAAGTGTTCAAAGGGGTAAAGTTAAGTGTTATTTCCTCCAAACATACCTGTTGCTTTGTACTCTTTATTATCCCTTGCTTTGAATTTAAATGGTCATTTAATTAAATAGTTATTTAATTAAATTAATTAAATAGTTATTTAATTAAATAACATTTCTGCACTAAGTACTTAATCTGAAATGCTAAAACAGTGAAGACTTTAAATGATAAAGGAAAAGAAGCTGTAGCTGCTCACAAATAATATCTAAAAAGCCTGACATGATGCAGCAGAAATGCTATATATTCTTGTTCTAACAAAACTAAGAGAAAACTTTTAGGCATGCTAGGCTGAGCAGAACATGAAACTGAGAATTATAGGTGAAGTAAATTATTATATTACTTTGCATTGAAACATAACAGAACTTTTCGCATTGGTTTTCATTCTGGCCATTTTTACAGCACTTAAAACAGAAAACTAAAAGTTTTGGCAAGACTGTGAGCAACATTATTTTTTGTGTTGAGATTTCTTTGTGTGCAAGACAAACTAGAAAGACTGCTTGCATTATCTTTGTAGAAGAAAATTGGTTCTGTTAGAGTAACCTGAAAACATGCTTTGGATAATTTATACAATTAGAAAGTAAAAAGAAAGAGGTTCATTTTGTCATGTCTCTTTAGATCTGTACTATTGGTCTTGCCTTGTCTTTTCAGTGGAAACGTAGTGTTAGTAATATGGGCAACCTGCTGTGGCCAGAACAGTAGTTTCATAAAACAGAGTAGTGGTAATGATGCCTGTGAACCCCATGGAGATAGCTTGAAACTTCTGACAGTAGTATAGTGAAATCTTTTTATTTTTAGGTTGGAAATCTTTTTATTTCACTAATTGGGCTGTATCTTGTGGTGATGTAATACAAGGTTAAAACGTCTGTATTGTGTCATTTTTAGTTTCAATCTCTATGTTCTTGATCTGTTTATTTACTGAGAACAATTACCCGTTTACATAGTGTTATATATTTTCACTAGCTGAAAAGACCCTTGGAAGTTAAAATAATTAAGCATTCTATCATACTGACAACAAGCCTTACCTGATAAAAATCTGAACATTAACTAAAAAAAGGTAGAGTTTGTTCTACAAGAAAGGTTGGTATGTGTCACTGAGTACCACAAATGGTTTTATGAGGAGCTAATTGTTCCATTTGTCTTGACTCAAATAATTAGAAGATCTGGTCACTGGGCCTGCCAACTGTGCATCTTTTTGTCTGCTGCAAGCTGCAGTGTAACAAGAATTGAGGGTTGGAGCTCATCTTCATCCCACAAATAAAGTTAGTGCATCCAGATTTGGAAAATGACAGCAGTAATATTCCCATACTAAAGCTGGAGCTTAGCCCTGTTATACTTATTAAAAAGCCTATTCATACAAATTAAATCCATTCCATATCCTGGCCTCTGATGACAGCTCTATTTTTTTTCTTGTCTGGTTTGAATTACCTCAAGTCTGTACCCAGAAAGAATCTATCCCTTTCAAGAGACTTCTCCGAGTCTATAATAAATTCACATGGGTCCTCCCATCAATGTGGTAAATTTGCATTATTATTTCATTATGAGAAGGAAAGAAAGAGGATTAGATCTCTTGCAGTGTTGTCAGCGCCTATATCAACCCAAACACATGATTAAAGCTGGCATTTATGACTTTAACTGTCAAAGAAAACTAATTGTAAACTGAGAGCTGTGGATAATTATGGTCTTTTTTGTTACACCGTTTCCCTCCTGTTTATCACAGGATAAACTACAGACAATACTATTGTTTGCATTTAGCTCTCGGTTACTTGGAGCCTATTTATGCAAATGAAAATTTATCTAGATTCTCAAATTGATGGGTCTATTTTAACTTAGTTTCAATCATGCTTTAAAAACGCTGAAAAAAGGTGACACTCATACAGCAATATTCATGGCAGTGTATTTTGTATTGTCCCACTCTTAAGTATCCTTCGTTTTTAGTGTCTGCCTGGTTAATTTTTTTCTCATGGATGATACTGAATAAGTAAGCTACTAAAACTTCCTTCTCACAGGAGATATTTTCCTCTCTCTTTTATCATCACTCATATATTGCTTATATGAAATGTTATCTCACAAAGCAGAATAAATCATATTTTCATAAACTGCTTGTACCTTTTTAGAGAAAGGAGTCCCTAAACCTCAGGAATAAATAACAGGTTTATCATGTTTCTTTGGAAAACAACTACAGGAGTAGTTACAATAGGTTTTTTTTCTTCACACTGCTTTAAAAATTTTTTTACCCCCTCTTGAAATGAATTCCAGATAGAAAAGATTTGACAAATCCAGAGGAGGAAATTCTGGATGTTGAAGGTTATGCAAGATGAAATTTTTGCATTTTTGTATGGTTAACGTTAACTGAAGCCCAGGACACACTGACTGGGGCATCTGACCTTTCAAAAGAGAAATGAATTTTAAAAAAGGATATGAATAAGAAATCAAAAACTACGAAAAAAGTATATAGGAAATAAATTTGATATTTGTCAATGATATTTGACAGTAAAGGAGTTATGATTGACTAACAGGTGTCTACGAGGCAGAAAACATGGTTTTTTCACGCTAATGTACAACTTAGTCATTGCCGCAGAACACTGTTGTGACCATAGAATTGGTTTACAAAAGAGTTAACTGCATTAGTGACCTCTAGAGTGGTGGTCCTGGCTGTAATCCTTAGGCCAGGAATTCATACGTCTGTTGTTACTGGAGTTGGAAGAGATGTTCTTATTGTTAAGTATATTCTCTCCTTAAAAACCTGTTGGAAACAGTGAGAAAAAAGAGACTTGGAAATGGATTTTTGATGTGACAGTTTAAGATAACATTCTAAGTTCCCTTAAAAAGAAAAATAGTAAGAGGAACTTAGTAGGACTGATAATCCATCAGAAGCAATTATTAGAGGTGCAGTCATTATGAAATCCTTCTGAGCTTTATTAGAAAATTAAATAAAAAGCAATCGATGGCAGCAGACAAAACAGATGTGTAAATATAAAATACTGTTAGGATTTAAGCAATTGTAAGATTCTGAACTACTGTGCATTGTGACTCAGGTCCCAACTTAAACAGTTGAATTTTACTTGAATTTTAAGTTTTCCATTCAGTTTCCTTTGGGGGAATCTGAGTCTTAAACAATGATTTTCTGTATGTGAATTTTCTGATGGAATAGTTGCAAGAACAATTAACATAGGCTGTAATACCAATAATCACAGCTTTCTATTTCTAAACAGTTGGGTTGGTGACTGAATTTATTTAGATACCAAACCAGTTGTGAGTCTTTGTTGGAGGCTAAGATTTTTCTTTTTTTTTTTTCTTTATCTTAGGAAATTTACTTCTGTTTGTTGTTAAGAGGCAATAACGACTGGTACTTAAGAGAGACAAAAGACGCAGCCGAGGACGAGGGGGAGCAGTGAAGCTGGCTACTCTCTCTTACCCACTCTCTTACTCTCTTGCGAATGGCAGAGATCAGGTGAGATTTTGGGCTGGGGGAAGGGGCTGGGCGCAGCTCCTGGCTCCCTCTCGCTCTTGGCACTGAAGGAGAGACAGCCTGTTTGCTCCTTGCTGAGGGTGAGCCTTTGCTCGTAAGCAGCAGTTGCACTGGGACCTCACTAACACCCGATGTCACTGGAAAGGGCCCTTGCCATCTCTTAAGGTGCTTCAGAGGCAAACGCAGACCCCGAGCCATCCCCGTCCCCGGCTGTGTGCGGCAATGGCTGCAGAGAGTCCGGCTGCCAGTGCCCAGCCCCGCTGCTTTGTGCCGTGCCTCGGGCTTTTCCACTGCA
>JBBMKD010000115.1:15743213-15771051 GCA_037834095.1 Argya squamiceps
CCCGCTGGATCACAGCCTCCTCCAGGTATCCACCTGCTCCAGCGTGGGCACCTCCCCCACGGGCTGTGAGTGAATCTGCATTCCCCGTGGATCCCCACGGGCTGTGGGTGGATCTCTGCATTCCCTGTGGATCCCCATGGGCTGCAGGGGCACAGCTGCTTCGCCATGGTCTCATCATGGCCTCGGTGAGACCATGGTGAATCTCTGCTCTGGTGCCTGGAGCACCTCCTGCCCCTTCTTCTCCACTGACCTTGGTGTCTCCATGTTGTTTCCCTCACATGTGTTCACCCTCCACTTCTCTGGCTAAAAAAACCTGTGTGTGCCCCACTTTGTTTTGATTTTGTTCTTAAATATGTCATCCTAGAGGCATTACCAACCTCTCTAACTGGCCCAGCCTTGGCCAGCAGCATGTCCATCTTCAGAGCCATCAGGCATTGGCTATGCCAGACATGGTGGAAGCTTCTGGCAGCTTCTCACAGAAGCCACCTCTGTGGCCCCTCGCTGCCAAAAACCAGGGCGTGCAAAACCAACACAGCTGGAAATCTTGAAACTTCGTCAGTGTGTTTGTTTTGTGTTGCCCTGTTAGGCTCCAGAAATCTCATTCTGACAGTGCCCAGTCTACCAGTCTTTGGCATTGCCTAGACTAAGATACTTTTAAAGCATTCCAACAGGAGATTTCCTATTGTTTGCAAAAGTTGCAAATTCCACTGACTCAGGAATTTGCTACATTTTCTTCTATTTCTGTTCACTGTGATTCTAGCATGATTTGGGTTCATACAAAAATCCAGTACCATAGATATATATTTCACTTTTAATTCAGAAAGAATGGTTTGCTTCCCTTTAAAAAATATAAAATAAAAAAAATTTAATCAGTATGAATTACTTCAAATGCAGACAGTTAAAGACAGGTCTTTTCCTCCTAGAGAAGTGAAGTGACTGAGGTTTTTGTAACAGCTTTAATTGACCCTTTTTTCCAGGCCTCTGCTGTATTGTAATGTACTTGACACAAGATCATAGGTCATTCACTTAGGTCTTTCAAGAGGCAGATTCTAATAGCCACAGCCTTTTTGCAACAAAATCTATGGTCATTGTGTCTGCTTATGTAAATAAGGTTGGTTATTAAAAGATCCTTGGCTGATATTAACAAAGATATTTCCATGTACAGTTGTCATTGATTTCAGTGAAAATTAGAGCCATAAGTAAAAATTAGAACCTGAACACTTTGACTGAACTGGACCTGTTCCTTCTCTTGTCTTCTTTTAATAGCCAAAGACATGCCTAGTCACTGCCTTTCTGAAAAATGAGCATAAGAAAATGGCTCAAACTTTCTGCTGAAATAAACTCCAGCAGCTCAAATGTGAATATAGTGGAAACAATTTGAAAATGTTAGTGTTAGTGGGTATTTTTCATGCTGTGACTGCTTCTATAAGAGGGCAAAACCCAAAAAGATATGAAAAATTAAGATGAAAAGGAGAAATAAATTATTAATAAAGCAAAATACTGCTGCTTTCTCTGTGCACATTTTCAGATCTATTGGATTTTTTCTCATTGTTCTGCATAAATTGCTTCTGACTGTACAATGGACTTCAGCAGGGCCATAGCTTTCAGGTTCTTGATTTTTCATAATTCACTCAAATGCCAGCTCAATGACATTAAGTGGAAAAATAGAAAAAAATGCCTTCACTTTTCCACAGAAACAATTTTGAAAATCCATTTACATGGAAAATAAAGAGGCATTAAGCCCAGTGCAAATCTGTAGCTGAATACAAAAATCTGAAAGCATAATATTTTATTTTTCCATATAAGACAATACAAACTGTTATTTACTGCCTGAAAGGGCTGAAGAGTTCTGAGTTCTATAGAAGTGAGCTGTTTTTCTAGTTTACAGTATGGTTAAAAGTCCTTCTAAACCCCCTTCTGCTTTTCTTTTTTCTTTTTAAGAAAATAAACCTTAGGTAGAAGGCTTTACAAGAGAGTTTTAAAAAGTAAAGACTTAGTATTTATTAAATAGGCTTTTATTTTTATTCACTCGTCCTTATGCTTCTCAAATTGCTCAGTCTTTGAAGTGCTGTTGTAAGATTTTCACTGCTACAAACTGTTTACCACTTGCCAAATTGCAATGCTCAAGTGAGTGTTCTGTAAGGTGCTTTGTTGAACAATGTTATCAACAACTCAGATAAGGCAGGAAAAAGAATTTTTACATGAAAAGAAAGCAGCTAATCTGTGTTAGCAGAGAAAAACCAAGCAAAAAAGACAATGTTGCATGTACTTAATAGAAATGTACATAGTGTGTAACCAGGAGAGCTCTGATGCTGCAGCATGAAAATACAGATCTGTCTGACTGGCACTAGTGAAAGTATGTGTTCATGGTTCAGATATGTTCTCCAACTGCCCAACTACAGCAGACCAAACAGGGTTTCTTAGAAGTCAAAAAGGTTAGAGTTTATTTCCTTGCTCTTTTACCAGGTGGACATTCATGCTTCAAGTTTTTATGCATCTATTGCTAGGAAAACTGAATTTCCACAACTGCAACACTGGAGTACAGCTATAGTATTTACTAAGTCACCTTGAGGGAGACCTGAAGACCTGACAGAAAAAAGAGGTCTGTCTACTTTGAGTTCCTGTGTCTTGCATTTCTTTGAAGGACCTAGAGGACGTGATCTTGTCTTGACAGGTTGTAAATTCAACCTTGTGTGTTGGACAGGTATTGGCAGTAGGTCACAGGAAGCATAAGGGAGACCGCTTTTAAAGGAACACAAAATATCAGTGTTATCACCCTAATGAAATTCCACAGAAATCCAGCTTTGCATGTTGGCAAAATTATTTTCTCCTGATGCAGAAATTCAAAATGAACTGCAGTTGAATTAACTTCCTGAAATTGCCAAAATCTGAGAGAAGATAAAAAAATGCTGTCAAATGACATTCACTCAAGTGTTCTGTTCAAAATTTAGCATCATCCATTAGTATTCACACAAACAAAATATGAAATTGTTTTCTAATGGTGAATAAGAAGTACTTTTAACACTAAGGAATAAGATATTCTATGTGCCTTGCTGGGATATTGCTTCAGCCAGCTGAGAAATGGTCATGTCTCAGCATGGCACATGCATATTAATATTTGTTGTTGTGATTATAGAGTGGTATCATGCTAATAGTGGAAAACTGAAAACTTGAAAGTGAGAAGTGTATCTCTTCTATTAATAAGAGACAGAATATGAAAATGGAATAAGATGATGAAGAATATCTTGATTTGATGGTTGTCTAAGTATTGTTTTCCTAATGGAAAACAGCACCCCCACATGGTTTCATAATCTTCTTTCTGTTATTCTTTTGAATAAAACAATTTTTAGAGACAATTTTTATGTTGCCTCATCCTCAGAGTTCCTCATGGCCTTTTTTATACTAAAATCAGTGATTTAAAAAAAATGTTCCTGCAGTATTTTTTACTGTACATCCACTTGCACTGTGAGATTACAGGAAACCCAACTCCTTGTCTTGGTTTGAAAAGACAGGTGTCTGCTAAGGAAGGCTAAGAGGTAGAAGCCTCCCTTGAAGAAGTAAATCCCCTCCCTCTGAATTATTATAATTTTGAAATAAAGGTGCTCTAAGGCAAAGATATAGGAATAGGAATAACAGTTCTCTACTAGGAAAATTAAAATAAAAATGTAGTAGTACAAAAACCCCCAAACAAACAAAAAGAAAACACTGACAGAGTCAGAATACAACCTGACAGACACCTTGTTGGCCAGGGTGTTGGTAGCAGTCTAATTAAAATCCTGGCTGCAGTCCTGCTGGAGTGACAGATGTGGTTCTGTTGAAGCAATGATCCTGTAGAAGGGTGCAGTTTCCCTCTGAAGGTCCAGTGGTGGTGTCGATAGGTCCAGACTTCCTTTGGGAATCCAGTGGAACCAGGCTGCCCTGGTGTTCTGACTCTCAGATTTTTATCCAGGTAGGAAATGCTTGGCTCCTCCCCCTGGGTGGAGCATCTCACAATGGGATGATATAATGTTATCAGTCACTCAGTGAGACTCAATGGCCCATTAACAGCAGATATTCTCCTGGAGGGAGGATGGGTCATGGAAGAGATAAAGAACACTGCCACACCTGGTTTTCACAGCTGGTAATAAATACATACATTTGGTTACATCTTGCATTGCAACCTAAGACAATGCCACATACAAAGAGAAGCCTTAATAATCTGTTGTGTATTTTGTAACATCTAGAATACCAGAATCTAGAAATTTGACATATTTTCTTTCATATTTAAGCTGTTTTTCTAGAAGTCATCCCCACTTAAGCTGCATGCTCTTCCTGCTTTTGTATTTGTTTTCCATTAGGAGGTAGGTTTGTGTCTTTTCTAGAGATGGAAGTGAAATACATATGAAGATCAGTATTTAGCAAGACATTGCAATGAGCAGGTATTGAATACAATATTGATTACTTTTTTCAGAAATTTGGAAATGTATATGTTTTCAGGCAGCACACACAAAAGTTCATCAGTCTTTCATCTGGCTCCATACAGATTGATACAACTAAATGCAGGTGTCAACATGAATCAGGAAGCAGAAAATTTATTTTGTGGTTTTATGTCTGAAACAGAAATCAATCCTCAATTAGTCATGATTTTCAAGTGGGGTTGCTTAAAGCTGGCAATCTAAACTAATAGTTAAATGACATGATAAAATTTCTAAATGCAAGCTATTTGTGAGCAACTCCTTTAATATTTTGTGAAACAATATAGTTTAAAACAAGAGTTTAGGTGTAAAGCTAGATTGTCTGCATAAGAAATAACCTTAGAAACAGTCTTTAGTTCTGTTGAAAGGCCTTGCTATTGCTCTCCATGAATGGACACTGCCAAGACTTTCTAAATTACTTCAGCGAAAGATGTAATCTATAACACTGAAATACCTGGCTCAGTTAAGGTTTTTCAACTTTTCTGTTTTCCAACATATTTTCCTTCTGTCTCAGAAAACTACAGTGAAAGCTACCACCAGTACAATTTATTGGTGGGTTATAAAGATCTTTTTACACTGTGACCCTGGGAAATTAACAATGGTCCAAGAGCCAAAGCCCTTTTGAGACATTGGAAAAAATATGATAAGCTGGGTTGGTGTGGGTCTCCTGATATATAAAAGCACAGAAAATTGACATGACAGCAGCTTCCACTCAATAATATATAGCACAGGTGGCAGCTGCTCCAACAATTTCCACTTCTCACTCTGCTTAGCTTTTCCCAGCAATGGCAATGGCAGAAGTACCATGATTCAAGCTTTAAAAAGCATGAACCTCTGGAGAAATCTGGCACAAAATACTATTGTAGCAATTCAGCTAAAGGCAAAGCAATTGCTGCCTGCAGTGGTGCATTTCTACCTTGATGAGCTACTTAGAGAAATTGGAAAATGTCCATCTGAAGATCTGTAATAAAAACTTTTTGCTGATCTGATCTTGCCAGTTTATCCTGTTGGATTGCTTGTTTGCACATCAACAAGCATATAGACATTTAGCATGAGTGGATCTGTTTAGGATGGCAGAAAATATTATAACAGACAAGAGATCAGATTGCTACTGGAAAATGCAAAGCATCTGGCACATATGGAAGTGAACTTGCCAAGAATGAATTAAAAATATGCATATAGTTCTGAAATTGCTTTGCTGCTGGCTTCTAAATCAGGGGATGACCAAGGTACATTCCACTGAAGGGTGGCAATTATGAACTCAGATCTTCTCTTACATCCTTCTCCCATTTGATGCTCAATTTATTGTATTTTACCCATTATCATTTTATGTCCTGGATTAACCAATGGTCTTGCATTATTACATCAGGTTAAGCACTAAAGTTTCTTATTTGCTAACTTTTGTTTTAGAAAGAGTCACACTGGAAAAGAGTTTTTATGACATCCAGATTTTGAAATTTTCAGCTTTATTTTCAACAACAAAATAATGCTTGTAAAGAAAAGAAGATGTGTACTTCAGTGGTTTTAACCAGTTCCATAACAACATTTTCTACTACTGGGATTTGGTATATATTGAAGATTTGGACCTATCTATGTCCATTCAAAAAGCAACAGCAATAATAATAAATTTCTTTAGAAGTATTTGATTAATATAGACCAGCAAAATACCATTGTGGTAACAAGAAGTTACCTATTTTTGGGATGTGTTCCAGTATGGTATTGAGTCCATCATTTGCTGCACTTTGCAGTACACTCTGAGTTGCACTTTATTTACTCTTGCATTGTACTGCCCAACCTGTTACCAGAATTTATAAATATCTGTAAGTTTGAGATGTTCTACCACTGGGAAGCCAAATAAGCAATACAAATAATATAAATGATAGATTGATCATCCTTAAGTTCATGAAGTAATGAGCAAAGGATATAAATAGAAAAACAAGTGGTTCAAAGATGTGTCTCAGGGTGCTGCTTTTTGCTCTATGACAGCCTGTTTGACTGTGATGGCAACTGTGTACCCCAGTAGTTCCATGTGACAAGAAGTACTGAATCAAAGAACATTATGGCCATGACAATCTAGAAAAGACAATTTTTCCAACTGTATTATCAGCAAAAGACAGTGAGTTTGGTACAACTAACTTGTCTTGAGACAACATGAAATGTAACTAATTCAATTTTGTATTCAGGATGCTGAAGTATTTCATATGTCAACCCCCACCCCCCCCCCACCCCCGAAACAACAAAACCAAGCTCTGAAAGATTTTTCATGTCAAAACTCAGTTTTTTATTATCACTTCAATAAAGGAGAAGAGGAAAAGAAAGAGAGGAAAATTATGTCAGCTGCATTAGTGGCCTGCTAGCTGAGGAATATGCACACTGTAAACATTTAATTGCTGCTTATTTATCTTATTTATCAATGGGACAGATTATTTTTCCTTTCTGTTATTATAAACAGCAAAGCATAAATGAGATTTTAAAGTGGATTTGGAGAAGGCAAAAACTGTAACTTAATGAACAAGCTCAGTCACAATACAAAGGGAAAATCATGAAAGAGGCACCAAAATTAGTGTCTGTGTGGGAGATGCATAAAGGATTAATTTACTACAATTAAAACCATTAGTGAGGCATAAGGAATTGAGCAGAACATGAAAAGAGATGAAGGTGTATAGAGAGATTTTTTATGATATAGAGGCTTGAAGGTGTGGAAAGACAGTCAGATTTTGTACCAGAGCCAAGTACTTTTAGTCTTCTTACACTGATGTTTTTGAGAGCTCAACAGTACTGCATAAAAATGTCATTCTGGGAGTTCTTGCCCCCTTTCTTTTGATATACATTCCTCCACTCTAAAAGCTATTGATAGTATTTTTAAAATAGAATTTTAAATGATCATTTAATAATTTTTCAAATCCAGGTGGATTTTTCACACAAAATTTTTTGTCAGGCTTCTTTAGCTCACAAATCTCCAAATGTCATGGGATTTATTCCCTCTAAAATACATAACAATCACTACTAAATGAAAATACTGTCATTATAAATCCATATATCTTCTATTCAAACACATGGGTTTTTTAAGTAGGATAGTATTCCTAGGTGTCAGAGTGTAAATCAAAGACCTCATTAGAAAAATTGATAATATATGTTGAGAAAACAATATAAATAATGTCTTGGAATCCAAATCTCCACCCCTCTATGTACCAACTGCAGTCATTTTTTTTTCTCACTGCAATAAATTTTATTGAAATTGTCTAATCTTTGAAGCGTATTCACCTTTGATTTGCAAGATAATGTGAAAAATTTATACTATGCTCTCATAGGGGTAACAGTGACTGCATTCCTTAGCTACCTCACATGGTACATGTCCCTGACCTTTGAGTTTCTCTCTTCTACCATGAACTCTTGGAGAAACCTCACAGGAAACAGTATGGAACAGTCACCTTTAAATTTCCTTCAATGACACGTGTAGAAGGGGAGGAAATACTAAATCTGGCAACAGGCACTTCTGTTTCCAATCAAAGAAAAGAGTGTGTTAGGAAAGAGGTGAGATTTATTGTGCCTGTTTTTTTCATTGAAAGTGGTTTTACAGGCTCTTTTCAGATGCCAGTAGGAATCACTCTTTCTGCTAGAGTTAGTCTTAATTTTCACAGAGAAACCAACAACTGTTCTGCTTTTACATGACTCCAGGATTTAAGATGCTAGAACTGATACCCCAATAAAATGATTACTATGCCTCTGGTTTGGGTCTTCTTTTTTTCATTTTTGTGATGGGGTTTTTTGTTTCCACCCCACCTCCCGGTTCCCCCATTCTCCCCACCCCTGGTCCCCTCCATCCTCCCCCACCATGTATTACGGTGACCCATTCAAAATTCAGGCATTCAAAACAAATTTGAAGTTTTTAAGTAATGACCAAAAAACCACTTCCTCTCTTTCATATAGGAGTATTTGTTCAATGTTTCTGTTTGAAGAATGTGTGTTAAAATAGAATATTTATTGAATAACAGCCAATGAATAATTTTACTTGTTCAATTATATCAGGAATCTGGCCACTGAGGGATCCAGTATAAATTCTGATTGAATCTAAAACTCCACAGTAGTTCTCAAGAGAAATGCACACAGCAGCACTTCAAGGCACAATTATTAAGTCATGCCTGTTCAAACAGAAGGGAACTCTGACATGGGCAGAATGGAAGCTTTCACAGCTAGACTTCCTATGGCAGGACTGCCAACTTAAATCCTCTTTGTTATGTCCAGACTATTCTAGTTTGTAGTCATCTGACCCATCTCCTGTTTACGATAGATCTGAGGTTTAGCTAGAGACTGTTGAGAGTGGAGAAGATGAAAACCCATCTAATGAAAGGGAAACATTCTTGGAGGAAGGGTCCAAGAAACATGTCAGTACAACTTGCCAAAGTAAAAGAATCATGGTTATGTGAATCATAAAAGAAATCACAATACAGTAGTTGTCTCAGTTCCAGAATCACTTTCCTCATTAAAATGTTCTTAAGAACATGTAACATACACAAACACACATACATTAATGTACACATTCATTAAAATTTCATGTTTGCCAATCTGGCAATGTGTCAGTATACAAAAAATATAGTATTTTTTCTCTTTTTTTACATATTAGTCTTAGACTAGAAAAAAATACCTTAGTAGCTTTCCTCATCATCTGTCAATTTCAAGATAAAAAAAATTGCAGAAAATCCATTTTTTATATATTTAATGTTAGTTTCTGCCCATCACATCCAAGCACTGGAGGAAAGAGACAAACATGTATATGTGTTTCTGAATATGCTCATGCTTTGCTCTCTGTCAAAAAAGAGCTGCCCTGCTCCCACAGAGCCTAACACTGCCTTTTCCTCCTTTGCAGTGAAACACTAGGTGTGCATTTGGGAGTGTACGCAATGATACAAACAGATCTGTTTTGGCATAATTGCTTCTAGATGCAGTGGAAATTACCTGTTATAATGGCATTATTATGATGCAAAGTGATTTCTCTGTCTTTTCCTTTCCTCAAATCTTCCTGCTGTAGGGGTGCCTCTGTACAGGGCCTGAAACAAGAATTATAAGCAATAATATTAAAGTTATGCCATGTGGGGACAAACTGGGTGGTTTGATGGACAAATAATCACTAGACCCTCATCTATGCTATTTAAAAGATGTGTATGTAGCCAGACAAGACAGGAAAATAAATGAGTGGATAAAAAGGAATAAGTTAGAAAAGTTTTTAAAAGTTTTCTGGTTAGCAGGGGAGTACAGTTGGATAAACTAACTTGCTGAACTGATCTTTAGCTTCCACATTTTTTTCTTTTACATTTTGTGAAATTACTACAAACCTCACATTCTTTTTGAGTTCAAATGTTTACTTTGTGTATAAGCCTCAAACCATTATGCAGTTGTGTAAAACCATTTTGGATAAGCAGCCAAGAGTTTTCAAATCCCATTTACCTCATAATGATATATAATATATGGCTATGACATTTTGTACGCTTTTTCTGAGTTCCATTTCATTATACAAGAGCTTTATTGTGTTTAATTGTTATTATTATTATTTCTTGGTATGGCAGTGGTCTAAACAGACCTTTTGCTTAAAGAAATTGGACAAAGAATTTCTTAGCCTAACTTTTCCATAGAATTGTTTAGAGCAGAAATAATTTAAAATTAGTCAAATCAACAATGGTAAGAAAATAAGTGGGTTTTTTGTGACCATTAAGGTTATTTTTCACCTTCAGCTTGACCATGCATCAACACAATAATATTACCTCTACTTTGCAAAGATTTTGGTTCTATTGTGAATCTCAAGTACATGTCTTATTTTTCCCACTGATCCTTTGTGGAGTACAATGAGCATGTATGCTGCATGGAATCCAGGCTTTTGTTAACACCATGGCAACAATAATGAGAGACCTAGGCAAACACGGACAATATTTTGCACTGTGAATATAGCAGCCAGTATCCTTGGTGTTTTTACTAGATATGGGAATGGGATAACACCTAGGAGCAAGTTTTTCACTGAATGTGCTGGAAGGATGACAACCTTCACCCTAATGAAGTATTGCAGTGCTTTAATTTCAAGCCAAGGGTAATATATATGTCTTAGTTCATTCTACTTATTGTTAGTGCTCCTGTTTCTCACTACCCTGAAAAAGCTACTCATTGTTTCTTGAGCTCTCAGTGACTCAAAATGAGGACACAAAAGAAGCTGCCGGGGCTCAAGTTCTGAGTTCTTAGTACAAAGCTGATTTCAGTGATGTTGAACACCTTTACTGCAGCAACATGGTTTTTACTGCTACAGATGACTGTCAAGCTAATAAGAAGCGGGCTACTTTTTTTTTTTTTAATATTACAGTCTAATAATGATTTAAAGAAAAGTCTAAAATTGAGCTTCTAAATATTAGTTGAAATTCATAAAAACTAGTTCTAGACAAAAATATGTCCTACAATATTTTTTAACTCTTTGCCTTTGCAAGACTTGTATTCAGCCACAGCCTTTTGGACAAAAAACATCAAGACATTCTCACCCTTTGGGAACTCATTCAGAAAACCATACAATATGGTATTGCCGCACTTTAGATGCTTCAACAGAATATATTTTAAAATATTTAAATATTGGAGGAATTGAAAATGATATGAAATAGACTGCTATGCCATCAATTCAGCATTATGACACAGATTTGTCTTCTAGTGTATTTTTCATAAAAGAGAGTGGGCATGAATTGGAAGAGAAAACTTATATTGACTTGAATAGGGAAAATGCTGCTATACTTTACCATGTGGTTAACGGTCAAGACACAAACATTTTTTCATCACACTTCTGCACAGTCTAGCAGGTTTAGAACATCCTTCTCTAGGATTAGGCAATTTATGCAAGAGATAGTCTTAGTTTTCCCTTTGTGACTCTTGTTGGGAACACCTGTTCTTTGGAGTGCTGAAAGTCCGACACTTAATGGCATAGATTGCTTATATTCTTTCTTCTGTGTTTTCAGTTTTAATCTTTCTCTTTGATGTTTTCCATAGGCCAATCCCTTGTGCTGCCATACCTTGTAACCATTATTTATGTAAATTTCTGACACTTCATAAGGACCTTCACACCTCACAGGTAGTGATTACTAAAGAGATTTGTGTTTTTTCTGGAGAAAGACACAAATGACCTCTTCAGAGATCCCTTGGAATTATGAATACATAAATAGATAGTTAGATAGTTAGATAGATAGATAGATAGATAGATAGATAGATAGATAGATAGATAGATAGATATCTTTTTCTTTTTTTTTTTTTATATGAAGACTTCAGTGTGTTGATGAATAAAGAAAGTATCTTTTTTTCCCTTTACTGCTTTAACTTCATAGACTCCTTCCTCCCCTCCTGTCCCGTCCCATCCCGTCCCCTCCCCTTCCCATACCATCAGATTTATGTGCCATTAGGTCAAGTAGAGATATACAGGCCAAGTAGAGAGATAAATCATCTCTATTTTGTATGAGGTGTTCACACTTACTAATTTAATGTCCTCATGAAGCCATTCAGAGATACAGTCTAAGAATACAAAATAAAATTGTTTGAAATGAAGAGAAAACATTATAATAAACTCAGATAAGTTATCAGCATAAAGTGTACAGCAAAATAACGTAATAAGGTTGACTTTCTGAAGATGTACAGTCTCAGTACACTCAATGAAAAACCTACACCTATTTGCTTTTTACTGATTTACTGGTTTTGTGGGGGTTATTCTTTGTTACTTTGGTTTTGTGAAAGAAAATAATAATTACACTATACCTTACAATTTCCTTCTTCATGGTCACAGTGAAAATTCTAAGCCACCTATTGAAAAGCATAACTTGTCCACTCTAGGTATGTATTTTTTCTTTCCACTTCACTGTGAAAAATTTGTCTAAGTGAATAGCAACAACCATAGTAAAGCACTGTTTAATAGAAATAGTAAAAACCTTAGAATGGAAAAAAAGAAAAGACGAATCTTATGCGCAAAACATTTCCTTTAAGTTCAGAATGCTTTCGACTTTCTTCTGGCAAAAACTGTGTCATTAAGTAAAAAAAATAAGTATTTTTATTCACCATTTTACAACAGTACAAAATGCACCCAAGCAGTGATGGGAGGTTGAAAAAATAGGTAGATGCAAATCTTTATTCTATGTAGTTTTCCTCTTAGATTTTTATAAATACATATACTTCAAAAACATTTTGAAAAGATTCTTTCAGTGTCTCATACAAGAGTATGAACTCTTCTTCTATCAGGTTTGCACAAAATAAATCACCAAGGAAAGGATATTTGAAAGTTGTTATAAAAGATATAAAGGATGAAGCCAGGTTATTTTTTTCTTAAGAGTTTGGACAGCAAATTAATAGACCCTTTTTAGCTACCATAATGTTCCAGTAGCATAACAACATTTGCTGGTAATTTCTCTATTTATTACTCTTTCTAGTTTTCATAGTCTTTATCCATGTGCTATCAAGTTTCTACTGACAGCTCTTATCTACTGAAGAGAATTTTTGTTTTGTGTTGGTTTTTTCTTTCTTTTCACATGTATATTGCTTGCTTTATCTTCATGGCACAGTATTGATCCAAATATGTGGCCTCTAGTTTAATCATCATTTACCTGTGCTGGATCTACATTTCAAAAGTAATATGCTTCCATTTTTTTTTCTTTACTTTTTTTTTTTTTAAAGGAACCCCTGCATTTTATGAAGCTGTCTGAGGCTGAGAGAACAATCTAGAAGCTTGTGATGAATGAAGCTGTCACTTAAAATAACTCTTATTGGTCATAATGCTTAAGTAATGTTAAGGAAATGGAGCTTGGATTCCTTTTTTGTAAATCATTCTGTATAAAGTGTAGGTTTTAATTCACAGCTATTTTGTTTTGCCACCTGTGATAGCCTCAAACTGCCCAGTATTTGAATGCAGAAACTGGTATACTAGTCTTCACTGCACTCTGGTGATTTTAGCAAAGCAGGCTGAAATACCAGAAAAGAAAGTTAATACAGGAAAAAATTACAAATTCTGTAGAAAGATGAAGTGAAATCTTCATGATGAGTCTCCACACACAGCATGACATCTGAGTGCAGGAACAAAAGTCTCTGCTGGGCTTAGTCTGCTCTGTCCTGGGGCTCAGCCTTTGCAGCCACACAGAGAGTCACAGCAGCCTTAAGGTGGCCTTGCATTGTCCATGAGAGATTTTAACCATAACCCTGAATATTTTTGTACTGAATAGCCACTGTGCTGAATTTTTATTTGCCACAATACCTGATGTGGTATTCACACATTACATTTAGATATGAGGCCTGCCAGGCTCCCCCGTGACCAGATATCTTCCTCTGAGGCTCACAGCCATCTAGAACTCTCTTCAACACTGAAAACAGATTTTTAAAAAAGGCTAGACTGAAGCATGATAACATGGCAGTAACTGCCAGGGGCAGTTGCATTCGGTTCCTAACTTAAGATTCCAGTTCAGTGCATCATTTGAATGAATTTTCTTTTGAGAAACTTTTTAAAACCCATTAAAAATTACTTTGGTTACTTTGGCTTCTATGTTTTCACATTATATTTGAAATGCAAGTATTTATCTGAGACCAGTTTTGATTTTTCTAGCTTGTTTGCTTTAACTTCTTTTTTTGTTGCTGAGAGAGGGTGTGGGTCTGTGGGTATAGAAACGACTGACTGGCTGTTGCTCTTGTCATACAGGAAAAGTGAATGCTGAAATTTGACAATGTATCTGCATTTTCAAAGTAACCATTCTCCCTTTACCTGGAGTAATTTAGGATTATCAGCCTGACATGCTTCTGTCCTCCCTACATGAGCAAGTTTACAATGTAGGGGAGTGGAGGAACACCTTATATCCTCTTCTCCATTATATAGACATTAACCTGGACTTTATTTTAATGCGAAGTGAGTGAGTGCTTCAACGACCTCAGGCCTCTGTTTAAATTACACATAGGGCAACAGAAGAAAAAGTACATCCTGTTATTTGTTTTCACATAGGAAATAAGAAAAATATGTTCCTAGGTAGAAAATTAAATAAAAACTGGATATCAAAAGTCTTTAAATGTGTTAAAAACTGAACAGCGTTTCTGCCAGCTAGCGCTATCCACAGCCATTACATGCAAACATAAGAAAAATGGGCAGGGTTTTTTTATTGTAAGTGCAGGAAAGAGCATTAAGAGGCAAACGCAAAAAAATAAAAGTCAGGGACAGTTACCTGGAAAGGGAAAGAAATAGATCCTCTCTACATACATGTTCATCAGTCGACTATTTACTTTTTGAGAGAAATACATCAAGCTAGAAGGATATTTATTATTAAAAGGAGGTCTTCTTCTGGGTCTGCTGTTCTTGATAGCAACCATTGTTACAGATGGAAATAAATAAACAAACAAAAATTTGCAACTGATTAGAAAGGATTGGAAAAAGCAGCCAGGAAGGGCACTTTGATAACTTAAAGGCTTTGCAATTGTATTCCTGCATCTGCTGTCCTCCAATACTTATTTTTATTCTCATTCTATTACTCTCTGCCCATGGAAGGTTATATTTTTCTATAATTACCACAACCACATCTTTCTTTGGCAACACATATAGTGATTAATCGCATTTTCTTTATTGCAGAAGTGGGTGACTTTTGCACACCCTCTTTTTATATATGGCCTTTAATTTTCTGTATTACAGGCAGTACTAAGTAGTTTGCTTGTAGTAACAAAGATAACAATTAGCTGCATATGTTACTGAGCCTGAGCTTTCAGATTGCCTATGATCTTTCAGAGGCTGCATTACCTCTTCTTTACTGCTTGCGTAAATACAAAAAAGAATGGAAGAAATACTATCTCCCTATGATAGAAAATTGTCTTTATAGTGTGCAAGTTAGAAATAAATCCTTGCTTCTCTGTCCTAAAATTTGATACTGTAGTAACTTAAACACTGGATGAGTCATCTTGCTCATTAAAGCTGGAAACATTGATGAAAATGGCAATGCAGAAATTGCAGTCCTCCAGAGGAGTACAAAAAAAGAGAAGGAAACTGCCAGACTGCTGGGATTTAGGGCAGATTTGGCTATGAATTCTCTGGTATGACTGTAAGCCATACTGTTCTATTTAAAACAGGAAAGAAATATTCAAGATTACTGAAGTTAGGCTTTGAAAAGCATAAGTACTGAGTCATTGCTCTGTGTATGCTAAAAAGCCACAAAATTCAGTGTGACCTATGTGTGTGTCAGGTTTGCCAAGAATACATTTAGAAATCCCTTGCATAAATCCTGAGGGTTTAGGCAATTTTTCCACAGTCCCTGGAGCTGTACTTGGTTAAGGCTCGTCCATGTATGACACTTCTTTTTCTCCTCTACCATTAGCTCCTAAAAAACTTCGTGCATGTCCTAGAAAAATGAACTGTAGCGCAAAGTATTTCAAGAGCAGTTAAATATTCCAGTGACCACAAAGAAAAGGAACGTTTCTTTGTATTACTTATTTTTCTTACAAATCAGAAAGATTATAAAAGACTACTTGAAACTGTAGATAACACGGTAGTGATTAACAAGAAAACTGAACTACAAAAACCTTTATTAAGACTGTACTTACACAAATGAGAATATTTCTCATCTTCTTTTGTTCCTTAGTTAGATTTGAAATATCTATTGAGGTCTGGTGAATTGTTACAGGTACATCTTCATTGTGTCTATTGCTAAAGTTGACTGCCAGTCACCTGCAGCACCTGTGCCTAAACAGGTCCTCCTGCAGATGTCTGTGGATGTCTTTCTGTGTTCTCAATTCCAGATTCCCTGCACTCATTTTATGTGGTCAGATGATGGGACAATCCCCAGAATTGTGGTTATTACATTTCTTCTGTCCCCCATCTCCTGCATCTGATATCATGTTGATTATTCCTTCAAACAACTTTTCTGTGGATTTTCTAGAGTCTGAGACATTTACAAAATAAATGAATAAAACCCCCCAAAAAATCAATGCCAAAAAACAAGAAAATCTAACAAAAAACCAGCTAGAAGACACACACGTAAAACTTTATACTGTGGGAGATATGAAACACAGCATCCTCTCAAGGATGAATCCAGTACTACTTTTATGGCACCGTGTAAGAACTGAAGACTGTATAACAGTTGGTGAATTTAAGTACATAGTATTTGAACTGTGTTTGCTCTTTATGTCTCTGTGCATACACAAGAATTTCAAGAAGAATTGTCGGGATATTCTGACACTATGCTTTTTCCCATACGAGTCAGTAACAACCAGAAACAACTCCAAGTTAATATTCCTTTAAGGAAGAACAGAATTTGTAAGATTTGTCTTCATTTAAATACTATTTAAATATAAAGAGCAGTATCCTAGCCATGAGACTGTGCCATCTGAGGATTGGGTCCAAAGACTACAGTCATGTAATTAGCAATACTCCAGGCTACATCTTAATAAGACCATCTGGAAATTGAAGCTGTTTCAGAGTAAGGATATCCACTTTTCAGTGCAGTTTCATGTTAATTGTAATCAATCAGCGTATGTGCTGTACTAGAAGCTTGTTATTTTCCAGTTGGGAGGTTATTTCTAACCTATAAAACTCCAGTCCAACGTTGCCTGCTGCTGGTTAATATATCTAGAATCAACCTGAGGGTCTCATTCCTAAGAAATTTGGTACTTGGTTACCTCAGACAGGTGTACAAAGCCTATCTTAATTTTACCAGCATGTGAGAAAGAGGCAAAATGAAAGATTTAGGATGAACAGATGTTGTGATCACTTTCATCATAAGGCCAGGTAAATGTCAGGTTTGTTATACATGGGTTTTACTTCTGATACTGTGCTAGATAATCCTCACAAAGATAGTGGGGAAATAGATGGTCCCTTCACAGAAATTGAGACAAATATGTAAATTATTTCCAAGTAAATGTTTTCCCTTGAAAACTAGGAAGATGTTAAAAACCAATGCAAGTGTCATTTTTAGCTCTTTAACTCCGGATTCCCAAGCTACCTGATGAAAGCTTTTCAGAGAAAACTCAATAACTGCATAAAAATCTCCCTTCATTATTTGGGGAAACTGCAAAACTGAACCACTCACTCCATAGATTAACTGGAGAACAAAAGTAGTTTTTTATCAAAAAAAATAGAGTAGATCTGATTCTTATTTTACTTACATGCAGATAAATAAGGGGTAATTTCTCTGAAGCCAAGGGAGTAGTGCCAGTTTAGAAAACATATGAATTGTCAGAGTAGTGCCTGGTGTAATGCTGTAAATACTATGCAGATCTATTTGCATATGTAAAGCATTTCTTTGCAGGGTCCAACACTGACTTTTTTGACCTGCCTTGCATAAGCAGTCTGTCTATTTAAATAAGGGATAACTAGACACACGACTCCATATTTGTTATTGCACTCAGTATAGATGACAAAGGTGACAAAGTAAGTGCATTAGGAAACAATGCCTTATGCAAAATTCTGTTTTATTTTTATTCATAAGTTGAATCACTATAATCCCTAAACTTCAGGGCCATATTGTCCCTGAGATTTGGGAAATGAGATGGGAAATTAATATTTCATTTTAGATGGCTCAGGGTTTTTCAATGAGGTGTAGTACAATAATAAAAAGGAAATGTAGCTGACTGGTATATACAGTTGTTTGCCCTTCTGAAATACAATTGAAGTGTGTGAGCAGTGTCAGGGTAGTGGAGTTGTTATTAATAGTGGTATGCATTCTACTGGGAGGCAGTTCAATTTACACTGTGCAGAGCTCCAAAGCTGTTCCTGCTGCCCTGATGGTGAATCTACAGTCATTGCTTTAAAAGGGTCTAAATTAGGTAGCATTGAAGGCAGGGATTTCAATGCCTGCTCCTCTGCATTGTATAGAGTTCCAGTGCATATGAAAAGGTATGACAGTATGGCACATAAAATGATATCAAGGTCCTATTTTCTCTTTTGTTCACTACTGCTGAGGAAGGGTTTGCATAATAATGATTTGTAACTCTGCATAATAATGTTTTCCAAGTAGGTTTTGAAGTGGGTGCTTATTACAGCAAGGGATCCACTGCATGGTGACTGCAATAGAACCCATTCATGCTGCAGTGGATGATGTTCTACATGAAAGGGCATTTTAGTTTCAGACATGTATATGTACATGTTTGTTCAGTGAACCAGCACTGCATTGAATTCCTTTTTTTTTTTTTTTTTTTTGTCTTGTTTGATTTTGCTTGTTGGATTTTTGATTGTACAGTGAGTAGAGGGAAAGATGTGTAAAGATTTCTT
The DNA here is from genome assembly GCA_037834095.1 of Argya squamiceps. Lineage (NCBI taxonomy): Eukaryota > Metazoa > Chordata > Aves > Passeriformes > Leiothrichidae > Argya > Argya squamiceps. Next base: position 15,761,901 of record JBBMKD010000115.1, read on the forward strand.
TTATGTCCTTAGGATACAATTCACAATATTTGAGCTCAGTAAAGTTCAGCATTACACAAGTGACAAATTTGTATGAAAGTGAGGCTCTTAGAAGATAATATTCTGGTCTTTATGTGACAGACTAGAGTGCAAGGCCTTTTATAAGACTGCTGTCCCTATCTCCCTATCAGCTTAGGCACTTCTGCTCCTTACACATAGTGCTGTATGTAAGGCATGCAATGATTACTCCATTAACATAAATACTGATCTTTTCGGTCTGTCTTCTAGATCTGTTGTTGAGCAGGCTACCTTCTGTGATGACCCACATGAGTTCCTGACTTCAGCTAGCAAGTCCTGATTTTTCATTTTGGTCAGCACTGGCTTGTTCCAAGATTAAACTTTTGTATGATTTCCCAAGAGGGTGTCTATTTAAACAGCTTGCCTGCTCATCTTTCACCTTCTGTTCTTTGTGTTTGAAGACCCCTATCTGTTCCATTAAGGCACTGCTCCATTTTTGCTCAGTCTTGTGAATGAAGTAGTGAATGAAGTAGTAAAAACAATCTCTGAATTAACCCTGGATTAAAGAAATAACAGAATAGCCTTTTTTTTTTTTAATATGTGTATACGTGTGTTTGAGTGTATTTTTGTAGTAGGATGACTCTTGGAGAGAGGTGACTCATCTAAAGAAGTGGTCTACAACTTCCCCAAAGACTGGCAGTGGCTGGAGAGATATTAATTCCTCTCTCTAGCGAGCAGTAGTAGGTAGCTGTGTCAGGGGGAGTTCAGACTGGATATTAGGAAGAGGTTCCTTATGGGAGGGTGGGTGGCCACTGGAACAGGCTCCCCACAGCACCAAGCCCATCAGAGTTCAAACAGCATCTGATCAATGCTTCTGTCTTATTTACACTCCTGGTTTACTTTTAGGTACTTCTGTGAGAGGCAGGGAGACTATTTTTTCCTGGCTTTTTCAACTTGAGAAATTCTGTGATCCTATGATTCTGTGTGGTAAAAAACCCTCAGAAATTGCATAATAATGCTTTTCCTTCTTCACCTTATTTTGACTTCTCTTTAGAGCAAAAGGAATAAAGAGTACAAGAAGACACAAGCACCATAGTAATTGTTACATATATTAATTTATGGCATAAATATATATGTATCCAATGGTATGCATTTTATAAATACCTGGTATCTGATATTAAATGGATATTATGTTTAGTTACTAATTTATGCTAAGCTTATGCTAAGCTACTAATATACCTGTAATATTTATACTTATGTAATCCAATGGTTAATTGTCATCCAGGTTATTGCAGCAGGGAGGCAGGGAGCAAATTAGGAGTACAGAAAAGATACTGTGAAAGCTGTGCTTAAAATCTGTCATGTAGATTGCAGTTTCTGAAATACTAGATATATGTAAACTCATATTGCTGACCCTTCTGATCACATGGATAAAGATACTGTGGTCCTGTTTTCATCTTTAATCACTGCTGTGCAGGAATCTGTATTAAGTGGTTAGCAAAGATTTATTAAAAAATCAGGTCCACTTCTGTGATGACAGGCCAAGATCTGCTTGTAAGGTGCAAAGATAAAAACTGTGGGTTTGGTAGTTCGATTTTATTTTAGCAGTGTGTTGACATCCCAATATGAGCATTTGCTTCCCTTTCTTCTAAATGGAACTATTGATTAACTACCTTTGTGTGCTTTCAGTAGAGAATTACAATGACTAAAGCTGTAAATAACTGCTGTAGAATGCAAAAAAGGTAATTTTGTTACTAAAACCATTTGAGTAATCTCTTAATTTACTCCTACCCCTGTTTCCTGAGGTTGAAAATTCTGCTGTTATTATGATAAATTAAACTTCATTTCAGTGCATTCAAATTCAGCAAGCCTAATCAATGTTTTTGTATGATAAAAGAACTTCAGACATCTTGTCTACACTTGTCTCTTGCCCATTAAGTCTGTATTAATAGAGGAGACTTCTAAAAGTTATTGGCATATAACATCAAATGAGATGTCAAAATCAGCCAAACTAGACAATAATCAATTTTGAATAATTGATGGTGCCTCTCACACAAAGTCAGAATGTACTGCAATAGAGTAATTCTTTAAACTGCAAAGAGCAGAGGGAGATGTTCTGAAATTAGCTCAACAGGGAGATTTCAGATTCTAGCAGGATTATGTAACTGCTTGGTTAAGACTGGAGAACAGCAGAGGTAAATGAATGAAGTCGCATAGAGCACAAAAACATTGTAAACTGGAAGCATCTCTGAGTCACATTAGAAACTTACTAGGTCTGAATTTCTATTTGAAAAACGTCCCAATTCCTCAATGACTTTAGCTTAAAATTTCCCATCAGAAACTTTCAGGTGTTTCTGAGCAATAAATATTTTCAAGTGCTCAATTAGACAGTCTTAAGAGATATGCAAGCCAATATTGTAAATACATGTATGCTGTGCTAAGACAATATTTCTTCCTGACTTGTTACTGTGTTGTTGCTTGTTGTTTGAAAGTAATACATGGGGGAATTGGTAACCTTACTTTTTATACATGATAAGCTCTGCATTTGAACACTACATGAATGATAGTTCATTGCTGCCAGTGCTCCTCATACATTCTTTCCATCCTTCTTTTCTCCTTCTGGCTTCTTCATTTTGAATCTTGATATCAGCATTCCATGACAAAATCATTCTACTGTGAAGACTGCAACTTGGAGCTATGTATAAATACCATGTATGTTTACTTTCACTGTCTTCAGTCACCTTATGTTTCACTAAAAACCATTATTTTCACAAAAGAAAAGAGAAAATTAGGAAGTTATTTAATATATTGAAGTATAAAAGTGTTTGGGATATGAAAAATAAAGCCAAACTCTTCATTAACCATAAGTAAAAAGAACATTTTATGCCTAAGAGATAATGATAATGCCTTTTCAAAACAAGGGGTTTATAGCTAAATCAAACAAAATGACAGAAAATCCTACTGATAACAGCCAAACTCATGTAAAAAGACAATTTGGTAAGTAATTTTCTCCTTTATTAGTGGAAGAGAATACTTTTTTTGGTGATATCTGAAAAAGATGGTAAGATCAAGGAGAAAAAGACATGAATGACTAATAAAGATCAAATCTCATACTTTTAGATATCAATTATCTAATTTATTTAGAGGCAGTAACAGTATGCAGGGTTTAGGTTTTTTTTTTTTATTTCAATCATGTTTGTTTAATGATAGAAATAATACCAAGGACCAGCTACTACATTGTCCATATACTTTCAGGAGAACATGACAATATACAGAGGACCAGTAAATACCTTCATTCCTGAGCTAAGCTCTGTTCTTCTCTTCCACTCACAGATGCAGGAGGAGATGCAGAAAGTATAGTCTTTTTCAATGGGACTTTTAATTTGATGCATTCTTTAAGTATCTGGAAGCCTTTTGAGACTTCGATACATACTGGCATGGCCTTAGGACTTCCCTAAGCTTAGGGAATCAAGGCTGCCCTGAATTAATAGAAAATACATAAAATTTTGTTTCTCTCCCACTGGCAAACCTTTTGGCTTTGGGGACCACGACAGAAACATTTGACTAAGAGACAGTTCATGCCATGTAAGCGTGAAGTACAGGCAGAGAAATCCTGTCTGTCTGCAGTGCGCCCAGCTGATGATGGGAGTCGAGAAAAGGTAAACAAACAGGTCAGAGAGAGTTAAGGGGGACAAGACAGTAACATAACGACACAGAATATCTTTCAGTTGGGTGTTTTGTATTCATGGATCTAGAGCCAGAATTAGCAGTGCTCCATTCTAGTGACTGCAGTTTTGTAAATGGCCTAATACATATCTTTTAAACCTTCTTAGTTTTTAATCAAAATTACTCTCCTCTAGTAATGTAGCACAATGACTAGTAATTTTGCAGGGAACACATCACATTGGTACTGTTGAGGTGTTGTTGGCTTCAGCATCTGATTATACGTTATTTAATTAAGAACATTTACATTTACAAAAACTACACTGAATCTTATGACAGGAGAGTACATGACAAGGGTGTTGAGATGGTTATTCAAGGTGTTCTTCCCCTAGGTAGGAAATTTAATGGACAACAAAATACTTATATTCTCTGTAATGTAGTCCTGACAGTTTTACAAATTAAATGCATGTAGCTTGCCATAATTTCTTTCATGAGTTTATATTTTCTTTAAGATGGGCTATAGGAAGGATGAGCATGCTATAGGAAAACCAAATAGTTTAGAAAGAGAGAGTGAGAAAGAAAGAAAGTAATTTCAATAATATGCCATGCCTGCTGGGTTGGATTTTAAAAAATACAAGTGCAGGTTTTCTTCCCCTGTAGTTATTCCACTTGTGTGAATGTCCTGTGCAGTATTCAAGTAATATGCATTCTTATTTGATTCATTAACTTCTCTTCTAGAGGACAATGCTATATAGTTGACAGCAAGGGAGCTTGTGGAGAAAACAGATAAGCATTAAGAGCTTTCCTCCAGGAAACAGTAGGATTAGATGTATTTTTCATAAACTATACTTTGTAAAAGTCCAAATATATCCAATATCTGGCTAAAGAAAGTGACAATTTGTGTTATTTGTATCCTGTTTACCAGATGTTGTCCAATATTCAGTAAATACAGTTTCTATAGCAACTGTAGGTAAACAAGATACATATTATATAATACTAAATAAATTAAAAGGACAAACTCCAGGATATTTGGGGGGGAAAATTTATGCACAAAGCACCTTAAATAAACGTAGATGCTAGCATCCTGCACTTGTATATATATATATGAGACTGTTTTTGAAACTTTTCAAAGCAGTTCATCAGATAGAATTTTGGCAAAATACAAAATATGCCAAAAGTATTTAGTAACCTAATATGCTTGCATTTGTGAAAATTTGCCCTGAGTTCATCTGAGATTGAAATTGAACCCACAGAGGGTTTTCTTTCCACTTGTTACTTGTTAGGCTTTTACTTGTTCAGAAAAGCCTAAAATAAAGAAACCATGTAAAGAGTATTCATATGATATAATAGAACACCCTAGGCAGCACCCAAAGAGGATTCTTTATTGGGTTTAAGTTATGTGCCGGCCGTCCAATTACACCCCTGTCTGCAAAGGAGCATGAACACATTTGTGTCTGTGAGATAATTGAGATAGTGTGGCTTCAAACAAGGATGTGCTAAGTACCTGCCAGTGGTGTAATGACATAACATGCATTGAAATAGTCACTGAGACAGGGTCCAAAGATTCCTGCAGTGAGAAGAAAACATGATTTATAACATAGAAATGATACTTTTCTATTGCAGTTGTTGTTTGAATATTAGCTCACATAGACTGAATCTGAGTTAATATACCAAAAGTTACAAGGGGAAGTTTTAGCTGAGGTCGAAACCTTAGAAAGCGGTTATAATGAAAAAATAAGATTTTGGCAGAGATGATTTGAAGACATAACTGAGCTTTAGAAGACACAGTATGTTTAAATAATTTTCTACCTTTATGTATGATTACAAGGCAAATATTCTTGTCTACTTTTGCAGCAACAAGATTCCTGCTGTGGTTTTGGCTTTTTTTTTCTCTTTGACCATAGACAGTTAAAATATCTCTGGGGTGAAACGGAAGTAAACATATACTATTTTAAAAGCAATATATTCATTATATGAATGTGGGGTACTTTAATTCATTTGAAATTTCTGATTGCCTCTATTCCTTCAGTAGATAACAGAACAGACTAAATGACACTAAATGTGATACAGTTAGGAGAAAAATTACCTGTTACAGTATTTAGACAATGCAAAACTTCATTAGCACAAATAATATTACTTCACATGCATGATGGATTTTAAAAGGACTTCAGTACAAAACCCAATATTTGCAGGATGGCTAGGTAAGGCAGTTAAGTCAGCAGAATATTGTACAGGGAGATGACAGATTAACTGCTTGTTAGCAGGTGAAAAAAGTATTCCCAGCCATTAGCCCCATGCTCAATGATTCACACGAGATGTTTTGAAGGCTAAAGTTTGAGCCATCAAAAGCTTTGTATGCCATAGAGATCTTCTCCCAGAAACGGACACTGTAATCATATCTGAGTATTAAGTTATGTATAAATACATGCCAGGATGAGGAACTGTCTGTTTCTGGGTACATATCTGCAAAAGACCCATGTTGCTGTCCCAGTTGTCTCCAAAGAAGAGGGAAGAATGTTTATTTGATTAAGCTATGGTATGTTTCCTATCCCTGTAGGAGGATGGTGAATTACATGGGGTCTGAGAAAGTGACGCAGGCTTCCTGTGACTCTGTAGCGAAAGGCAGGATTTCAAAAATTGAAATTTATTACAACAGAGTATTTGGGTTCAAGTAAATACCCCAATACACAAAAGAATCCCAAAATATCTTCTCAAAACCTTGTGCCTGCAGGCCCAGACATAGAAATGAATACAGGTTTGATTCAAAATCTTGGAAGAAACTTCCAGATTTAGAGACCAGACACAAGAATGTGGATTTGTAGTTTAAGCAAAAACAAGCTAGGTTAAGCTGGATAGTGAAAAGTTTCAGAGTTTAAAGTTTAGATACAGAAGTAGTTATAAAGGTTTAAGGTTTAAGGTTTGTGTTTTAAGTACTGTAGGTTTGTGTGTTATTACCTGATTGGTTAAGAAAATATTCACTACAGCAAAACATGTAAAAGAAAGTAATTAGTGATTGGTGTGAAAACACTAACAAACTCTGTGGCAGTAGCTTATTGGCTAATAAATCTTTCAAAGGCATTGTAGCTTGTGATCTTGTGACTATTGACTACTGGCTTATGCTGTGAAGACCTTCTCACCCTTTCATGAGCTTGTAGAAGACAAGAGCAAAAAATCATGCTTTAACACGTCTCTCACTAGTCCCATGTCTCTCAAAATAGGTGGACAGTTTTGTGGAAATGTTGCTAACATCATGCATAAATACCTAATTTTTTAATCCAAACATTGGTTCTGAGAATGCAAAAGACAGTGTGTACATAGCCCTTGAATGGAATTTTGAGACACTGAAAATTCGGCCTTAGCATGTTCATGTTTAGTGTCTATTATTCATTCCCCAGAGCAGACGTCGCATAAGAATTTTTTTATAAAAGAAATAAAAGTTCTATATGAAGTTTAGTGCTAAGATTAGACAAAAAAAACCATCTGATGCAGAGCTAGACTGTTTTCTCTGCTTTTTAGATGTTTCATTAGGGAAAGGTATGCTCTCTTCTGTTGCTTGTTTATTTTTGTTTGGGTTTGGTTTTGTTTTGTTTGCTTGGTTTTGTTTTATTTTGGTTTTTTTGGTTTGTTGTCCCCCTAAAAGAATGTATTAACAACTTAAAGAGACAGGAGATCCATAATCTCTCTGTGTACATGTGTCAGTCTTTATATCTGTTATATGTGTACATATATAAAATCCTATTTAGAACAGAAAAGATGGAGAGTTTCCCAATGTATATTGTTTAATTTCTGGTTTTTCTGAATGCAAAAATCAAGAGGCTTATGTTTTATTCTTCTTGCCTACTAACTTCTAAAGGTTTATACTGATCTAATAGGATAAAAGACAGTAACAGACCTTGGCAATCAGACCAGAGGCTGATTTCCTGTTGTGAAAATCCTTTGCTAAACATTCTCTACTTTCAACTATTAGGACAGTGTAAGTTTAAATAATACAGAATAGAACTGATATGAGTAATCTAGGTGTAGACGACCAGCTGAAATACTGAAGCACCAAACCAATACTTTCTCAGAAAACTCCAAAGGAAATGGAATAACCTGTTATTAACTTGGTCTTGATTAGGTTTTGTTGATCTTCACAGTTTAGTGTCCTCATATATACTAACTCAGCAAGATATTTTTGAAAATTATTACACTGGAATGAAAGACCAAAAAGTTTGTAATACTTTTAAGAATGTTGAAAAATTTCTCAAATAAATACCCCAATGATTTTAAAGTATATATTTGTAATAAGAAAAAAACATTATTCTTGAGTTAAGTAGTGAGTGTGATGCACACTCACTTCCAGTTATAGTGACTAAAAATAAAAGTAGTGTCAAACCATTAGTTTGATTTAAAAGTTATTAGTTTCTAGAATGATCTTCACCTGCTATATCTGACTCATTCCACTAGTACACACTACAAACAGAAAAAAAACAGCTCTTCTCCTCCACATGGTGTCTGAGACTGGTTTTGTTCTATCTTTTTCTACTACTTGAAAGAGGAAATTATATGAGATAAATGAAGGTGGTTTTTAAGAGGTCAATCTCTTTACAGTGTACAAATGATGTAGGAGGACCACTGTTATCACTGGAACACATGTGAAAGAGAACATAGAGCAGGCCTTCCCCTTGGAAACCAGTTAAACAAGAGATCAATAGAATGGAGAAGTGTCTTAGAAACAACATCTCTTCATTCCTCTGGGATTTGAATGGAACATTTGCATTGAGCATTGAACAAGCTGAACTTGATCCTCTGTTTACTGTAAGAAAAACGAGTCTCTTGTTAAAATCATCTACAGTCAGTCTATCAAATACCATCTGCAGAACTTGATGCCCTTGGACACTCAAACTCCCTTCAGACTGAAGGTTCTACTGTTTTTTCCCTGTTTCACCCACTGAAGGAGCCAATCATTTAGATAAGTAACACTATCTGATGGTGCCAGGATCCTTCAGAAGGAGAGCAGGGAACAGGTAAGTCTGCTGAGGGTTAGGGAAAGGCAATCAATATGCCAGGTGTGCACTGCTAGAAGGCAGAAAAATTCAGGCTTCTCATCAATTTTACTAGCACTGCCATTGTTGTGAGCCAGGCATATCATCCTGTTAATATGCTTTTAGAAGGATGCTATTTTTATATCCCTGTATAGCAATTTGGGGTAGGGTAAATGAGCAAGCCTGATGATGTTAATACCAGAATATTTTGTGAGCTGATGATATTCCAGACGCCCTGTGACTTTCCCTGTGGATTTGACAGTCTCTTTGCCTGCCTGTAGTGGTTTGAAAGCAAAATGAGTGAGAGGCTCCAAGTCAGAAATAAAATTTAATAATAAGAAAAAAAGGTAAAATAAAATAAATGCAATAATACAAAAGACCACTGACAGAATCAGAATCCAACCTGAGTGGGATGATGGAAGCATGCCGTAGTGATCCTGTCGAAAGGTATGGTATCTCTGATCCTC
>JBBMKD010000115.1:15776077-15796167 GCA_037834095.1 Argya squamiceps
CAGCTTTCCATCAACCAGGATGCTCAGATCCCTTTCTACAGCTCTGCTTTCCCGCATCTCATTCCCCAGTCTGCACACCACAGGGTGTTCCGTCCCTCTGTACGGAACGGGGAGGATGGGGAGTCTCTCTGTTTGGCAGTCGGGGAGGATTCTGTTTGATAAATTTCTCTGACGGAAATAAAGCGCAAACACAGCAATTTTATATCTGAGAACTGTTTATTGAAACATAAGGGTAAGTGCTCCTGCCAAAGTGGGACAGAAAAGAGCACAGAGAGGGAAAAAAGAGAGACAGAACAGAAGACAAGGACAGACGGCCACCGCTGTCCCAGACACCCTGTCAACACCGACTCGGCACAGCGTGCGCACTTGAGCGGCGATGAATGAGCCTGTCCAGCTCTTGTGACCGGCGAGGCGTCGTTTCCAGCAGCGCTGGGTGCGTGTCTGCAGCACTGATGGACGGTGGTCGCGGCCCGGCTGCTGCAGGCCCTGGCTTGTGCAGGAATTGCAGGGAGCATGATGGCCGCGTCGACTGCTGGCTGCATGCAGGCAGCAGCTGCTCCATCGGGGAAACACGGGAGCACTGGGCTGCCGAGGTGATGACCTGGAAGAGGCGAAGCAGGGCAGGACAGGTGCGGACAGGGAAGCAGGACCACAGGGAGAAAAAGGCGAGGCGGGGAGGGTGGCCAAGCTGAACCTCTGGGTGAGCCTCCGCTCCCTCCATGAAACACAAAGAAAAATGGCACTGGTTTTGTTGCAGTTAACTGCTTTTATGTGCTTAGGCTTCTCCCATAGCCCAATTTCCCAGGCATTTTTTTCTGGGACATTCCAGGCATTTGCCTAACTGGGAAGAGGGGATCACTTCCAGCCCAGTTGTGGAAGGTTTCTCTCTCCTGATCGGCTGAGGAAAAGCCTCCCGAGGAAGAGGCTCCCAGCATGTGTACAGTCCCTAGAGTAATTTTTCACCTCATGTATAACATATGGTAAAGCATAAATAAAAATCAGATTGGTCCAGGGTTGCCCCATCCCAGGTGAGAATCCCTTATTAAACTCCATACAGGTGATTGCTCAGCCCTCTGATTTGTTGAGATCTCTCTGCTTCTCTGTCCTTGAGGGAGTCCACTGCTCCTTTCAGTGTGTCTTCATCACACTTACTATTCCTTTGAGTCTCACATCCAGGTCATTTATGAATGTGTTGAGAACTGGGCTAAGAATGAAATCTTTGTGGAACCCCACTGGAGTCGGTTGCTCACTTGTCCTGTAACACTGTTATTCAGCTGTGGCTGGCTATTTTGTCCAGAAGGGTCCTGGGAGACACAGTATCGAAAGCTTTGTTGAAGTCCAGAATAGTTATATCAACTGGTTTTCCTTGATCTGCTAGCTGATTTACCTTGTTGTAGGAGGAAAATATGTTTAACCAGCAGGATTTTGCCCTTGTGAAAGCAAAGGAACCAACAACTGTGTTGTCTTCTAGGTGTTTTGCAATACTACCCAGAATCTAATCTTTTCCATGAAAAATCATGGAGACTAAAGTAAGACTAACAGGCCTGCAGCTTCCAGGGTCCTCCTTCTTGCCTTTTTTGGAAATTGGGACAATGTTTACCAGTTTCCAGTCAGCTGGGACATCTCTGTATTCCCAAGACTGCTGAAAAATTGTTGAGAGAAGCTAGCTCCCTGAGGATTCTTGGATGAATCTCATCAGGTCCAATGGATTTGTAGAGATCCAGCTGGGGCAGCAGAACCCACACAGTTTCAGGGTCAAGTGAGAGTTGTTCATTCTCTCAGTCATGGTCCTTCAGCTCAGGGCACTGAGACCCCGTTGGTCCATCATCTTTGTTGAAGACAGACGTAGAGCAAGCCCTTAATGTAATGTAAACCTTTAATAAAGTTAGGTAACACAGACTTGCTTTAGAAAATCTTTGACTTTTAGAAAACTCCATAGATGCTCTGCCTTGTACCCCAAAGCAACCAGTGGAGTGACAGATAAGGCACCAGATAAGATTGGTACAGGCTGAAGCTGGGTTTTTGTTCTCTCTTTCTGTGTTGTCTTAAGATGGAGCTTTTACATAACCAATCTCTTAAAAGAGGGCTGTGCTAATACTTTGACAAGATGTTCAGGGCAATTCACTGTTAAAAAACTGTGAAAATTAAAAAACAGTTAACTGCCTTAACTGTTAAAAAATGAACTGCATTTGGAAACTGAGTGTTAGGGGAGTAAGTTAGTTTTTATAAAGCATGTGTTTGAAGTTGAAAAAAAAGAAAGATTTAATGCCAAGTTGGAGTGTTATTTGGGAAGTGAAAGCATATAAAACCAATCCTTACATCAGAGTACACATTGAGTTTGTGGTAGCCTTAAACTCAGTCTTTAATAATTGCAATCTGCTACAACACTGTGTAACAGATATAACTGTGTTAACAGCTTTTCTGCTCAGGCACCATATATTTCCATTACGAAGCCAGCCTTATTTAATTAGCATCATATAGTAATAAGCAGTTATAAGGAATGCTGGATACAAGGGAATCTCCATTTGCTCACCATCTACTTAATCTTGAGTCAATGTTGAGATTACTGCTTACTTAATTTACATATACAAGAAAAAATGCTGACATCCTCAGATGCTGTGATTCACGTCCACTTTATGGACTTGAAAAGAAAGTCTTCTGCGAACAGCAGTCAGGAGTACTACTTTCCCATTGTATCTTTCTGAGGGGATGAGGAGTGGTCACATATACTGTAATTGCTTTCTCGTGTATGCATTAGGTAGGTTTGTTTTTATTAGAAATAACAATAGTTAATTTATAAAGTATAAAAAATAAGGTTTACGTGGCAAAACATGATATCTGAAAAAAATTAGAAAAACCCCAAACCCTATGTTAAAATTAGTTTTCAGCTACAATGAACATTTAGGAAAAGAGATGATTTTTGGATGAAGACATTTCTGATACGAGAAAAACTAACTTGCATTATTTCATATCTCCCTTGTTTACTGCTAAGTGCAGTTATGATGAGACAAAAATAACGTTTTCTATTAATGTCTTCTAACCCTGTTTCAGCACATTAGAAATAATTAGGGAAATATCTGGGAATATCTGTATATACACACATATATATAACATTTTGAACACTTTGGTAATTGTCATAGTACAGAGAAATGCTTAAATTTTATTACAGCTGCTTGAGGTGGGAGAAGTTCTCCAGTGGCATTTTGGTCTCTGCAGAGCTGCTGCTGACAATGGTTCTTACATCCTACAGCCCAAGCAGAAGACTGGGCTAGACTTCTTCAGGGGAATGAACTGCAAATATTTACAATACCCCTTTTGCATTTGTTGAATAACTACCTATCTCACTGAAACCAATACAAGTTTTATAATTCCCTGTAGAGGGACTTGCTTATGGATATGTGTGATTTAAAATGATTGCATGGAAGTAATCCTAACTTCTATCCTAATTTTTAGCATTTGCAGTACACTGTTAATAATAATTAAGAAATGAATGAATGGATGGATGAATGAATGAATGAATGAATGAATGATGAATGAATAAATAAGGAATGTAACCAGTTCACAGTAACTTGAAGATCAAAAATACATTGAAGAAAAACAAGAGAGGAGCAATTTTCACTATATTTAGAGTTGCTCTGTTAATGGGTTTTCCAAGCAGTATAATTCTTTGTGCAAAAATCTGAAACCATAGAGGAAAACTGCACTCCGTGTGAAAGACAGCAATGTGTCGAAGAGATAATGATGCCCATAGTTTTGAGTACCTCACCTGTGAACTTATATGAGTTTTTGCGTAGATAAATGATCATTATTATAAAGTGAAATTCTTCTAAAAAGTTTGAGTTAGCTGTGTTTCTGCGGTACAGGCTTTTGATAACTACAAAAGCTTATTTTCATTAAACCTAAGTATTTAATTCATGGTTGTCACACTCATATCAATGCTTAAGCCAGCAGAATTACTTAGAAACATGTAATGGGATAATGATTTTCTTTGGCATTGAGTATTCTTCAGCTGACTAGAAGCGTGGTAAAATGCTTCTGCAGTTTTTGAAGTAGTTGGGGTATTTTCAACTGCCATGTAGTGAATGTATTAATGTTTTACATATGCAGTAGAAATTTTAACTTGGGTGACCTGTTGAATCACAATACTGTTGGTTATAACTTTTAAAAAAATGTATGATGTATATTACTTGCAACAATTTGTACAAATACATTATTCCTGATATTGTGATTGATTTTGAACTTTGTCAGACAAAACTAATCTCACACTGGCATACTAGGGATGTCAGAATAGACGTTTTCAAGGAATACCAGTAAAGCCGCTTAAAATATACATAAAGTGCAAGAATTCTATAGTTGTTTAATACAGGAGCACCATGTTATAACATTGGTAAACTTTACTTTGAGATTTGGAAGGAATTGTGAACTAGTTTTAGATAATGGAGTCAGAGGATCCTTCTGTGTCCTTGCCCATTGCCAGAAAGACAAAGAGGGCATTACTTTTCTTAAAACTACTGGCACCAGGAATGCAGAACTGTTTTTTAGAATTCATACGCTTCACGTGGCTGTTTCTCAGCTGAAATGAGAAGTGTGACCTGTCATCTCTTTGACTGTGCTGTATTCTGGGGGAACAGTGAGCATTGCAATGATCGTGAAACTTCGCAGTGGAGATAGGTTTAAGTAAATGCTGTCAAGGGTTAGAAAATCATTGCCTAGGCATGAACTGTTTGACTGATGTGTCCTCATAGGAAGCAAGTAAGTTAATACAACTAAATGGATAAAAATTCTCTTTAGCACCTTAAAATGATTTTTGCAGATTTTTGGAGGACACTATCAAGTAGGCTGTAGAACAATATAGCAACATGAGCAGATCTACTCAATACAAGGACTGCTCAACTAATTTTCAGAAAACAATCATTCTTTTAAAAACTTCCTGCTATAGCCATTACCCTGCAGTTTCTGAAAAAAACACAGGGATTTATAGTAGAATATCCCTTTTGCATAGCTGGAACATGTCTTGAACTATTTTTTTTACTCACAGGTTAAAAAAGATATTCCTCTGTTTTTTGTAACATGGCAAGGATGGTTTTGGTTTGGTATCTTTTAGTTTTGTTTTGTTCTTTCCCCCAACTTCTAAATATTTTCATTGGCTTTTTCTTATGTGTAGATATTTTGATCTAGGCAAAACTGTATGTTTTATACAACAGCATTTTCTGATTTTCAAAAGTGAGGTCAAAGTTAAATTTTCCTTCAGTTTTACATATAGGAAAATGAGTGGTTTTGATATATTACATAAGTGAAAATTGTTCTAATCTGGACTGATTATGGTACTTCTAAGCCAATAACAAAACTAAAAACTGTGACTAAGTTGCATTTAGGAGTTAAGTGCAAATGGATGCAAGAGAAAGATTGATCTTTGAAAAAATTTATAGCAACCACAGTCTCTTAAGGCCAAATAAAAATGCAAGCTAAGATTGAGTGCTCTAAAGTAAAATTTCACAGCTAATCTTAAATACTGTATTCCCTAAGATTTAAATGCTAATAGTTAGAAATAAAACTTCAATTAAACATTTTAACACAGAAAATATGGATCCCAGATTTTTACAGTGAACTCTTTGCATTAGTAATTTACATGCTTTTTTATGGAACAGTTATCATAGAAATAAAAATGAACTCGAAGTTACCAATAGATCTTAGCTAATACCTATTAATGAAGAAAAAAGTAGCCAAATGTAGTGCTGCTGAAAAAATCCAGCCCGTAGCCCTTTTTGTATGGATGCTTTCTAGATTCAGTACTCCAAAGTGAGTATAAATTCTTACACCTTTTTCTAATTTCCAAGTACTAAAATCTCTTAAAATCTCAGAAATAAATTATAAAATCTGCATAAAATTAGCTAATTTAATAAGAAATATTGTAAAATATAGCTGGAGGTTATTTACATTATGGAAAAAAAAATCTACCATATCTCTATCATATCATATATTTTATTTCTTTTGCCTTATCAGAAATAGGAAGAGTGTGGTGGAAGAACTACCTTGGATAGTTTTGGTTTTGGGTGGTTTATTGGGGTTTTTTTTGGCACATTTTCTTTATTCTGTGAGCATCAACATAATAAACTTGTGTTATTCAAAGGAACAGAGAAGTGAAGTAAGGGAGTAAATTAAATTTCTAAATCAAAAAATTCCATATTATGCTCAAGTTTAAGTTACTTGTAAAAAATGAGATGTTTGATGGAAAATTAGCTACTATTGCATTTTTCACTTTCAGTTACAATGCTGGCAAGGCTGTCTACATATGAGATTAACCTAAAAGTATATGATGATAGCTTTTTTAGATGGATATTTAGACCTGAAAGGATGTAGACCCAAAAGAATTTGCAGAACAGGATTTAGTAAACCTTCTCCTACCTTAGAGGTGACCTAAAACTTTACTTGCTTGATTTGTTCCCATATTTGCCAAAAAAAGAAAAAAAACCGGAGAAACAGCTTTTCTGTGATTTGGAAATATCTAAGGAAAATACGTGAGATCTTTTAAAAAAAGGTCAGAAATCATATGACATTTTGACAAGTTTTTTTTTTTTACATGGCTCAGCCTAATTTTACATCTGATCTACTGAGGTAGTGCAATACATAGTTAATCAACCTTCATATATCTTGTAAATTAAACCCACTTACTGCACATTCTGTTACTTAAATACAAATTGTAAGTTTTACTTAATGACATGTTCTAATTATGTTATTTATGTGATTTCATGTACAGTACTAACTTTATGAAAAAAATTAGGACATGCAATTAGAATTCTTAGGTGTCTATTTGAAGATGTTTATGAATCTCTTCCTGGCACTAAAATTCTTTTAAAAAGAATTCCTTACAGATATAAATGTGAATCTTTTACAGTAACTAAAGTAAATAACATTTTTGACCTTATATGCCACAAAACACAAATTCACTACATCAGAAAGCAATCTTTTTCATTTCCATGGAGTTACTTGCATATCTGAAGGGAAATACTTCTGGTGAGTAATTACTGGACTGATATTTACTGTATTTTCCAGTAATGGTTGTTCAGCTGTCAGAATTTCTACATTTCACAACCCTTGTCTCTCAACTTTGAGATATTTCTGATATCCTTAAACTCCTGATTTATGGAAACCTCCTGCTAAGCATATCAGAAGTATTTGTTGCCTTCATGCACAAGAATATTTTTTTATTAGGAGAGAGTTGTCCAAATTTTAAGGTTCATAATACAATTCTTGTGTCACGTTAGTGAGATATTTATAGTAAAAGTTAGCTAGAGGGCAAGAAGAGAAAACAGCAAAACAACACAGAATTCTGTTTATTTGTCAGGGGAAAGAGTATTTAACAACAAGAGGTTGTATAGAGTCACACTGGTTCATCCTAAAAAGTTTATTTACTGCTTTAGAAGGTTGTCAAGGGTTGTTTTTATTCAGTAAGGACAGAAAATCCATGGCAACAGATGACCCTAAGACTATTCACTAAAATTTTAAAGATAGGTAAGAAAAAGCAAGCACAGAAGAAAGATTAAACAAAGAACTGTAAGAATGCTTAAAGGACTCGTAAGTGTATCTCCACAAAGCTTCACTAAAATAGCTTTCGGCTAGTAAATACATCATTTGTCACATATATTGAACGGTTTAATAAATGGTCACAAGATAAAAGCAATTATACCACAAACTTTGCAGTACTGGATAAGAACACTAATATTATGAAGGACAATGAGTCTTTAGTCATGAGAGAGATACTGTTACAGGAAAGTATGGATCATAATGAATAATTTCTTTATCTGTAGGTAATATTCTGCTATGCAAAAATGCAGATTTTACAACAGCCTTAACAACCCAGGGGAGGTCGTGTGAACACCAGCTAACCTGTAAAAGTCACTGTCTTCTTTTTGCTAGTGTAACATCAGGGTGTAGAAAGAAAGAGTCATAATCCAGGCTCCAGTTTGGACAGAAAAGCATAGTTAAAGAGGTGGGTTTGCAACTGACATCAAGTCTATGGATCTGCAAAACAGAGCAACACTTAACCAGTTTTTTTTAATAGTAAAGAAAACTTCCCTCCTTTAGAATGTTTATAATATTTCTGTGTAAGATCTCTGAGAGAACTATAAAATGTGGATGTTAACAGATTAATAATGGTGCTTCATAAGAGCAGCTTTGTCTGCAAGAAGTGAAGGGAACAACAGAGCTCTTAGAATTTTATTCCTTATGATCTGACATACCAAAAGGCAATGCACAGAGCAGCTTTGTTAACTGTTAGTGTTTTTTAGGAGCTGTGGCTAAAAAGGGAATTCACCTCGTTAAGGAAATGTCACTTTTAGCATGAAGAAAGGGCCTCAAAGCTGTGTGTGAGGGGGATGTATGTAGGTGTGGGTGCATAACAGCAATATGCAAATCTCAGATTGGTTTGGGTTTTGACATTAGGATGTTGAAATCTGAATGATTTCTCAGGAAACCCACTTTCCCAAGCAGATGATATGCTGGAGATTTGGGCAGCATGGTCAGACACATTCTCAAGGACATATTTTCAGTTCCAAGACCTGCATAGGCCTTCTTCCTTTCTACTTCTGGTTTACAGGTATAGTATTTAAATTCTGTAAAATCTGTTTTTCTGTGGAATGGTGTTTCACTGGAATGTTTCGAGTCAGTGTTAATTGCTTTGGCTCTGTGCCACGTTAATATTTTTGGAGCGTTTTAAGGAAAGTTTCTTCTACTTATGCTCATAAGGGTTTTCTTTGACTGGACAAAACAGTCAAACACTGCCTCCTATCTTACAAAGCTAAATCTTGTGCCAAGAGATTAATGCATGTCTTCCACACCTTCAAATGACGTTTTAGTGAAATGTCAGTGGTGCACAAAATACAGTTTCACATTGGCGTTAATTTAATGATTTTGCTTTTGATCCCATATGGTAAACTTTTACAGCTCCTAATTACTGTGAGTTTAAGACATAAAGAAGAAATTTCATTTTAAAAAGTCTTTCTGAAGCAGACGCTTTAACTGCATGGACTAATTATGCTGCTGTTGCTCAAGAAGGAATTCTATATTAGTGCTGTTTATATATTGTATAAATGCTATATTTATCCCTGACACTTCACTGCTTAACTATGCACATATGCATGAAATCTGGCTCCTAAGAGCCCATTTGTTCCAGCTGTACTTCTGTGAGACCATAATTTTATTTCTGACATCAAAACTGGTTGCTGTGGAAATGATAATGTAAAAAACTTCAGCTGAGAGGAAAATATGGACTAGACAAATAATGAAAATTGTTATTTTCATTAATGATTTTCTTGATGAGTGTAGGACGTATTTATAAAACCTGTGATGCCAAAGTTAGAGAATAAGATTAAAATTAAAATGATCTTTGTAATTTGAAGAAGTTGTCTAAAAATCAACAAGAAACTCTGTAAAGGCATATGCAAAGTAGAACACAAACCTATGTTTTTGAACAGGGAAAATGACTGAGTGCAGCAGAACTTCCGAAAGCAGAAAAAAAGATCTGGGGAGCCTTGAACTCTAACACTGATTTTTAAAAGAACACAAATGTGATTCTGGAATGTATTAACAACAATCATATGAAAGTCCTGGAGGTAATTATTCTGTGCATCTCTTTTGTGAGATTTTGGCTTTCTATACTCTGGTTAGCTAGAAATACATTTTGTGATAAATTCGAGAGCATTGAAGAAGAGAAAAGAAGAAAACAGACAGAGATTTTAAAAACAGGAGTTACAGGGAAACACTGAAAAAAATGTGTTTTTTTAAAGTCAATATAAAAAAAGAAAAGACTAGAGAAGGACATGCTAATAAAGATGTTTTATTCTCCAGCTTTGCTTGGAGAATAAGAACAAAAGGGCTTAATTTACACCAAAGGAGATTTACCTTAGGTGTTAGGGAAAAACCTACAAGCACAAAAAACAGTCCTTGTGCTAAGTCACTGGAACAGATTGTCCTTGTAGATTAAATTATGAAATCATTTTTTCCAGGGTCTTTAAGGAGAAAACAAAGCAAACTAATACCAGTCTGGTCCTTCTGCACTGGATTTCAAGTCAGTTTCAGCTAATATTTTACGTGATTTATTGAAGTTCCTTCTACCTCTACACTTTCCTTAGATAAAATTATTTTAAATTATTATTTTAAAGCAAAATCATACTTTTCCAAGCTCAGTGAAAATACTTAAGGCATGAAATTATTTTTTAAATTTTTGTTTAAATAATTTTAAGGGCTTATCTAGACAGATGCAGAAATCAAGTCCCTTAGCTCTTCCCCACCACAAAACTCTCATGGGGAAACTCCAGAAGAAAAAGATGAGAAAAAATGAATAGTTTTGAGGTGTTGGCCTCAAAGAAGGCAATATCAAATGACATATAATAGTGATTGTTTCTGTTGGAAATCCTAAACTCTATAGGGTTCTGGATTTCCTTCAGGAAGGCTCTGGATCAACCCTTCAGTTTCAAAAGAGTTGGTATAATTTGAAAATGTAAAAAGATGCAAATAATTATAGAAAATTCTTCTTTGATTTTCTTTTCAACTTAAATGCAAATTCTTTATTGTGATACTCAGGTGCCCTGGTTTTAGTATGTGATAACACTTCTGATAGAATAGGAAAGGTTGGGGTTTTTTTCATTTGATATTTAGCCCAAAAGGCTTTGTGCGGTAGCATAGTATTTGAAAGTAGATATATTTTATAAAATTTTTGCTAGTTTGCCCATGAACAAATTGGTTAATGGTAGGAGTAAGCTATCTTGCAATGGCAAATCTTGATCAATTTTACATTGCAGAAAACATTGTTAAACAGTATCAGATTTACAAAGTTACAGATATAGTCTGCAAGAGAAGATATATTTTACTTTTAATCAGAATTATATTTTAGTCATGATTCCTATTAAGAGAAATTAATTATCAGACTCTATGATAAGGACTTGATCATCAAGCAGTTGACTGTGCGTTTCTTGTTCTTTATAATTTTTGTTCTGCTTTTATAAAATTATGCAAGAACAGATATTACTCACAGTTCTGCAACGTTTTTGTAAAAATCACAGTAGCAATAACTGTGCAAATTATCCGTCTGTGATCTGCTTTTATAACCACACAAATGATCCACAGCAGTTATCTTTCCCACAGAATTGCTTGGGAACTGAGCTATTTTGCCTCTGAAATTAACCCTGAAGGACTATACAGCTCTAACAGTGTACTAGAATTAGTTATTTACTAATATAGAATGAGTGAGTCAAGGAATGAATGAATCTTCCGTCTACATAAATTATGGGTGAATGAAACAATAAAACCTCAAGACAGGAGATTTTTCTTCTCTATGGGAGAAACTTAAGGCCAAGTATGCTAAAGTTTTATGTCAGAACAAAATTTGCACCAGTGGCCAATTTTCTTTTAAAACTGAACAAATTGTTGCCAACTAATTTAAGAGGTCTAGTGGTCAAAACCAGCTACAAAACTATTCAGGAAACAGCTGTTCCTAGGGACTGCTGTAATAATTAAAAATATATTTACTAGCAGAGAAATTATAGATGCAAACTTAGCACTTGTTTAAAGACTGGGACACAATTTCATTCTAAGTGAGTAATAAAATGGGTTTTTACAAATATATGTAGAGTTTTCCTGTCATATGGAAAACTTTAAAAAATACACTTCCATACAGTACATGTGAGGCTAAACTTGTGACAGATATTGAAAGAGATTGTAGAGGTCTCAAGAAATACAAAATAGTATGCAATATACTTGAAATGGATTGTAGTTTGCATAATGATAATAATGAAGGCAATGAAAGTTATGTTTGGCTAGAACAAGGTCTCCATACACATACCTTGATATTAGTGTTTTGAATAAACAGAGAAAGACCAAAATGCAGGAACGTGGCTAGGTTGACTGCACTGTTATTAAAGAGCTGCTGTTATTGAAGAGATTAAACCCTAATCCTTAAGAGGAGGAAGAGAAGAGACATCTGAAGTGGAAGAATTTACTTTCTTCAATCACTGGGAACTGCAGACTAATGTAAGTCTTATTGAGCTGTCCATCACGTCACCTTAAACTTTTTGGCTATGTCTGCCAAAGTAGGAATCTCTAATATTGAGGAAGTTTAACTCACCCAATGTCTTTTGTTGTCTTATTTTTCTCTTCTTGACACCTCTATACCAGCTGTAGTTCTTGCAATAGACAAATGACTGACTAAACAGAATTGTCTGTGATGTTATTAGATACATGAACGTGCAAACAAGGTGGTATCAGCTGGCAATAAACTAACAGCTATTCTAACACAAAGGATACAGATAATCTGATTGCTGAACACTATAGAGTCTTGATGCATTGATTCCAAAAATCAGCCATACATTTTGAATAACCTGCTATTTCTGGAGCTATAGAAGACCCGGACTAAATAATCCTATAAGATATTAGGCTCATAGTTTCCAGATTGCTTCTGTCCATCCAAATGAGTTTAGTGGAAGAATTGCATGACAAAATTTATTGCATAGTTGTTCTCTCAGCTGTCCTGATTTCCTCTGGCCATAGGTGGTCTTCTTGTAGCATTCCTGATTGTTCATTATTAGGTATTCTCCTGTAACTGCCTCTGATTCAGTTTTAGATTACTATCCATGCTCCAGTCTACTTAGCATCTCCCAGGACTGGACTTGGTAACCTGAACATACAACCCTTTTCATGGTACTTTGGTGATGATAGAAGTATCTTCTGGTTGATTCTCATTTGGTATAATTAGGAAAGGTCTAATCCTTGAACTACCAATTTTACACCATCTCAGGATCTGATTCAAGTAAGGAAACACAGACCTGAATATCTTAGATCAAGTGCACAGAAAAGATTTTAAATTGTTCTCTTCAAACAGCTCAGTGTTCAGGTACATGTTGGCTTGTGCTGGTTTTGGCTTCATACCAGCTTGGATGGCACATACACATAACAAATGGCCTAATGTACCAATTTATTTATTTCAATTTATTTCTCATCTAATATCAGATGAGAACTGTGGCAGAAATGTCCAGTTCAGTTAGCTTCACAGTTTTCAGTGTTTTTATTCATAAGAAAGTATATAGAAAAATGGTTTCTGTAATGATGTTATCACATTTTTTTGAAATTATGATATAATTTAATGTAAGTTGCAAATACAATAATTCTCTTTATATTTTATTTCCTTAATATTTTTTGTAGCTCCAAAATGGCAGGGGAAAAAAAATAGGGTCTCATTAAATAGTTCAGTTTTAGGATTCAGTAGATACTGCACCTGACTAATGAAAATAAAAAAATTAATTCAAGCTATCTGGTGATCACTAAGCTGATGAAAAATTGCTTTGAAGATTAGTGATGTATAGTATTGTATGAGCAAGAACAGGCATAGCACAGATCCCAATGACAAGCACTTGTCACCCTTCTGCTACATCTGTGTCCATTTACCACTTTTTTTGGCCCTCAGCAACACCACTAAGTCAATTTATTATCCAATTTAGAATGTTCATATCAATAATGCAGTGACTCTCTAAACTTCTGTAGATTTTTATGATTTCATTACTCACTTACTTTGTAACCTTTTATGCCAATAGTAAGGAAAATATTCCACAAATCGGAGTAGCAAGTTACTTTTGTCTGCTTTGAGTTTCATTAACATTTCCTTTTATGAAGTAGGTAAAATATTTTGTAATATGTGTAGTAACTAACTCCAAACACTGTACCATTTTTTCTTACTAGAGTAAAAGAGTGTCTTGAATTTTGTTTCACATGTGCAGTTTTGAAATAGTTTCTATTTTTACTGCTTTGATCAGACCTTGAGTTGGTGTAAGATGCTATAGTTCACAGAAGCTCTACAAGTTCACTTTTGGTTAAAAATATGCTATTTTTCTTGAATATGGGTAAGGTTTTGATTTCCAGGCTTAACATATGTAAAGATAATAAAAACAGGAGATAATTTCACTAAAATAGCTCAGCTTTCAAAGGAACACTAACAAATGAAAAAGGATATGAAAGGCAGATCTTGACTTTCTTCAGTTAGCAATTTATGATTGTTTTTCAAATCTTTCTATGTTTAGGTTGTCATTTTCTGTCTTCCTTTAGAATTCTGAAAAATAGAATTCTTTACTAAAACTTTTAGTTATGAATTTTTCATGTTAGCTGAATAAATTATCTATGCTTCTATAATGAGAAAGGTTTTTACCTTGTTAAATATAAGGTATTTCAAGTTTAGAAAATGCACCAAACTCTAATAATTCAGCAAAGGGCAACCAATAAAATTTTTATGTCACAGTAATATTTATCCTTATTGGAGAGAAATCCACATTATAATCCATCTCTAACTTAGTAAGTGCTGAACAGCTTGAAAATAACATTTTTTTTTAACTCGATGCATGTCTACGTGCATCCAAAATGAAGTCTGCATGAAAAGAAAAGAGCTGTGGAAGAGTTTAAGGGTGTTATCATTAGGCATATTTAAATAGTCAAATAACAAAGCTAAAATTTAGCTATAAGTATCGCATTCTGCAGTGGATTAAACTACATGTTGTAATTTTTCATTGTGGTCATCTTTCCATATAAGATTTTTGCATTCTTTAATCACATATAATAATTCTTTCAGGAAAATTACTGTTGGGAAATGGAAAAGATGGAATGGGAAAAATAAGACAAGCAATGGTGAGAGTTATAACCTCATGAATTTTGCAAATTCCTGTGTTTCTCAACTCTGAACTCCTAATTTCCAAAAGAATTGTACTGATGAGATGCAATGTATTTTGTTCATCTTTTCTTGCACTTATTAATATAAAGATGTGCTGATTTTGAGGTCATGTACATATGTTCATTCCAGAGTTATATCTTGTTACAGTTTCTCTAATGAGCTTTCACTGAAATGAATTTCAACATTTTCAGTAACAGTATGTGGAAATTCTTCACACCACAATTATATTATGTATTATCAAGCTGCCTTAAACACTGACATTCAGCACGCATAATGAATTCGTTCTTTCACTAAGTATTTCTTGGTTTTGCTTTGTAAATGGCACTGTAGGATGTGTTTTGTCTTTCCAGGAGAGTTGGAGAGCTGAGTGAGGTTTTTTCACATGTGGAGAGAAAAGGACTGGATGGTGACATTCTGCCTTCTGAGGCAATTACAAGAGCCCACGTTCCATCCTTCAAGATAAAGGAAGTGGTGCTGTCAGAGAAAAAGAACTGCAAAAAAATGTTCACCTTTTGATGGGGGAAGTCTTGTAAAGCCAATAATTACCATGGCTCCTGAAGCTTATTTTGAATGTATACTTGCATAAGCTCTGTGCTGGGTTAATTGAGAAGTGGCTCTGTGCTTCCCTAAGGTTATCAAACTATATCTTTTTCTGCTTTGATTTGGATTAGAAATGCTTTCAGACAGTACAGTCTTGGTATCCACATAATTTAATAAAAAACTAAAAAGAAGAAACCAGAAATACAAGAATGTGAGTCTGCCTGTTTTGGCTAATAAAGTCTTTAAAGCTCTTCAATACAGTGTAGGGTAACAATGAACTGATTTTGCTCTGATTTTTCCTCTCTAATAATATGATTTTCCTTCCAAGCAAAATGGGAAATCAGAATAAGCTGAAAGGGAGCTTTGGAGGACACCTCTAACTCCTAATTCTCCTCCAAGAAGCATTAGCTTCAAAGATTGGTTGGATTGCTTAGCAAACAGTCTTACCTTTTTTAAAGGATCTATGAAGATAGACATTGTACAGTCTTTTGGAGAGATATGAACTTGACCACTAACATTGTGGAAATGTTATTTTTTTTCTATCTAGTTGAAATTTTGTTTATTCTGACTTATTACTGATGTCTTTCTTCTTCTCTCTGAGCATGCCTGAGAAGCATCTGACTGCCTTCCTTTATAGCACCCCTTAAGAAGCAGAAGGCTGCAATAAGATTCCCCTTCAACATCTGCTCCAGGATGAACAGGCAGAAGTGTTTCCTCTCTGTCTCCTCAGGTATAATATAGTCCAGCTTTTTAACCATTCTACCAGCCATCTGCTGAGCTCTCCTGTTTGTGGCAGTGGGGAATCCACAGCAATATGTCAAATGTGGTCTCTCTAGTGTGGATTAAAATGGATTTTCTTAAGCTGCTGTCTGCTTTTCGTAATGCAGCTCAGGATATTTTTGTAAGGTAGTGCTTCAAGCTCACAGTGAGCCAGTAAGATGTTTGGATTCCTTTTAAAAAAATACAACCCTAGCTATTTGGTCCTCAGCTACATGCAGCTAGTCCATCCCAGGTGCAGGATTTTGACACAACATTTGAGGTAACTACTTGAGTGTAAATTTAATAACTCTTCATTTCATCATGTGTATAGTCCTATTGATACTTTAATTGTGAAGAACAATGGTTGCAGATGTCTAATACATACCGTATTGCAACAAATTACACTGTTATTTGCAGCTTGCTTATCTTGGCAATTTGTGAAAGTACTTTGTATTACACTCTTTGCCTGTACTTTGTACTTTTGCATCTTATATATATAGAGGTAGTAGACATATATGAGTGTGATTAAATAAGTATAACTTGGAATGTGTATTAATTTATATAGCTTAAGAAATTGCATCTAATGATGGGCTACCAGCAGTCTTTTGTCCTAGAGTACCAGAGAATAAATGGAGACTTAGAGGCACTTTCAGCAGACAGTTTCTAACCAATGAACCTGTCCAAGCTGTGGACAGCCTGTTTTCCCAGGAGAATGACGTGGAAGACAATCTCAAAGGCCTTGTTAAAGTCAGGGGAGACTACATCTTTCCATCATCCATGTGAAACAAGTGCACAGCTATCCCAGCAGTGATTATGGTGACTTAGAGTTGCCATTGCCCTCTCAATGTTTCTGAAAGGCTTGAAGTGGAATGTGGTTGGGACAGAAGGAGGACTGTGTTCCAGTCACAGAAATCTTCTGCTGGTCCTTCTTGGTATGCTCAGATGAGGGCTGGGAAAACCTGTGTTGTGGTCAAGTCCCCTGGGCCTGGATACCTGTTGTGTTGTCTCCTATACCATGGTGATCCTGTGATGTTGCCTAGCAAAATTCTTATGTAACGTGGTGTGTAATACGTTCTGTTTGTGCTAAAATAACACCAATATTTCAGTGTGACTGCAAATCGCAGAAGATTTCAGCCTCTCACTGAATGGAATGTGACAAGAGCACATGGAGTTCATGCAGCAGCAGCCGAATTTTAGTGTTGGGTGTCCCTTTTTATAGGGTCTTCAAATTTCCCATGCTTACAAATGTGATTGGTTAAGGGTCTTAACTCCATCCAGCTCACTGGCCAGTGATATGGGTGTATTAATGGTTCAAAGGGATTGTCTGGGGTCCCCTGTTTGAGTTTGAATTTGACCTATCATTAACATACTCGGGGACTTGCTTACTTCTATTCTGTAAGGAACTAGGCTGGTTGAGCTGGTGTGTGTTAGGGCCAATTTCATCTGGGCACCTATAGACCAGCTATAGCTGTCACAGTTTCCTCTTTCTATTTTAAAAAAATGCAGTGTTCTCTGTCATACTTCTGCAAGGGCTCTTTGCAGACAGGATGACCAGATAGCATGATGACACAGATGTTTCTATCCAACCCGACAAGCCTAGCCTCTCCCAGCCAGTGATGTATCCCGTATCATTGGAGATGTAACATTCATACCCAGGAGCTGTCAAATGGGATTACCAACAATACAAGTTTTCAAAGTGGTATGCAGCAGGCTTATTACTTTGAAGTTATAAACTTAAAACTTAACTCTATAAACAGGAAACATTTCAGCTTTAGAACCGTGGGAAAACCAACCAACAGGAAAACAATCTGTCTTAGTCCAGGTTCATGATTCGTATCCTTAAATAGAAAAAATCCTCAAGTCCTCATATGTTAAATACATACAATCTTCATGTCCTTAAATAGATAAAATCCTTAAATAAACTTGTCACCTTAAAAGTCCTAGATCTCTGTGTAGCAATTGCACAAGTTGTTTAAATCACTGCTCCACCATGTCTGCTGGAGTGCCATCAGGAAGGTGGTATCTCTGGTCCCATGCAGGATGTGGGGCAGGGGAGACACACCTGGCGAGTATGCATCTTGTTCCATTGTCCATGGAAACACAGGCATACCCACATCCCCATGTAATAAGATCCCATGGACCTTCCCACTTATTAGTGATAATATCTTTTACCGTTACTTTGGGTTTAGGTGGCTGGGCATCACCAGATGACTGCAGTGATAGGAAGTGATTCAAAATTACTGGATTCTGGGATTTTTCTGGTACTGTTAAGTGATTCAGGGTATAAACAGCTTTTGCTACTCTGCTCTGTGGGATCTCACCACACATTCCCCTTTTTTATCTAAGATATGTTTTAGAGTGCCATGTGCGCTTTCTACAATGGCCTGTTGTGTTGCTAAGTGGGGAGTACCAATGTGGTGTGACACACTCCAGAGCTGTAGGAATTGTCTGGTTTTTTGTGATGTATATGCAGGGCCATTGTCTGTTTTGGTGTTATGGGGGATACCCAAAGCAACAAAGGCTAATTGCCAATGTGCCATGGCATCCTGACCCTTTTCTCCTGTATGAGCTGATACCCATATAGCTGAAAAATTATCAATTGACACATGCATGTATTTTAGACGTCCGAATTCAGAAATATGTGTGACATCAGTCTGCCAGATTTGTAATGCTTTTAAGCTTTTAACAGGGCTTGGTCTCTTCTTTGTGTGATGTTCACAATGTAGACAGAATCAGTGACATTATTTAAAGGAATGTGGGGAAAACACTGAAAAGCCATAGCTACAGCACATAGCTCCACTAGCTGAGGTGACCCATTCTCATAATCTTCCAATGTTTTCCATTCACTTTCTTCTTTCCATGTCACAATGGTTTTTCCCATTTTCCACAACCGTTGGTAGAATGTAATGCCTTTTAAGAGTGTGCAACTATTCAGAGGTTTTAGGGATAGTGCAGTGGTCCCACTCAGCTGCAGTAATATATGATTCTATTTATGGTAACCAACTTGCCCTGAGAAATTTTGCAAGGCACTATGTAAAGCTGTGCTGTTGGCATAGCACCACTAAAATTCTTCTTGCATCACAGATATAATAATTTTTTAAGGATCTTTTGCACACAATTGTAAACATCTTTGACGGCACTGGATGATTAACTGGACAGTTAACTCAAAGATGGTAGGGGTTGTCTTTTTATGTTGGTGGAACATCTGTTCTAAAACATGCAAAGGGTCAGACCACTGAGTATCCCATTGTCCTATAGTACCAGTAGGATGGAAATCAACAAGGAAAATAAACACAGTAATTCACACTTCTTGGGATATCTGGTGGACTTGTCTGTGATAGCCTGCTCTACCAGTTCAAGAGCAGTGTTTGCCTCTGATGTTAATTTCCTGAGAAAATTTAGATCAGGATTACCCTTTAGGAGGTAAAATAAGGATGTTAATTGTAGGATGGTCAACCCTAGATAGGGTCTGAGCCAGTTTATGATACCCAAAAGTTTTTGTGCATCGTTTACATTTTTAATTTTTGTTGAGGATTGTATTGTCTAGGGTTGCATAGTCTGATCCATAATTTTGAGTGCGAGATATTTCCAGGGTGGTTGCTGCTGTACCTTTTCTGGTGCTGCTTGCAGCCCAAATGTTTTTAATGCTTGCATCAGGCTTGGCAAAATCTGAGAAAGGTCTTTTTTAGTTGGTGTTGCTATTAAGATATCATCCATGTGATGGTAACAGTATGCCCCTAGAAATTATTCCCTCACTTGATAATGCCTGAGCAATGTACCATTGACAAATTGTGGGGCTGTTTTTTGTACCTTGTGGCAAAACTTTCCATTGATAACATTCCACTGATGCAGCATTATTAATAGATGACACTGTGAAAACAAACTTTGGAGTATCATTTGGGTGTAAAGGAAGGGTAAAAACCCAATATTTTAGGTCCACAATTAGAATATCCCAGGTGACAGGAATCATTGTAGAAGATGGCATGCTATGTTGTAAGGCACCCATGTTCTCCATGACTGAACTTATTTTTCCCCTCCCCTCCCCTCCCCTCCCCTCCCCAAAGATGTTTGTAATGACATCTAT
>JBBMKD010000115.1:15840388-15883835 GCA_037834095.1 Argya squamiceps
CCTCAGACCAGAGGCTTTTTCACCACACACCCAAAATCCTCTCCTTTCCCCCAGCACCTGTGGTGTGAGGGTCTGTGCCAACCTGGCAGCTGATAGCCCTGGGGTGGGGTCTCCACTGCAAAGGTGCTGAGCTTGATCCCTCTGTGAAAGTATTCTTATCTTCATCAACAGACAATGAGCAGTTCAGGGCCCCATTCAGGGTTTTGGTGGTCGTCTCTGTGGTTTTTATACACTTTTGTTATAATCAGCAAACATTCATGAAGATGTTTAAGCCACAAATTAATACTTTAAGTCTTCCACAAAGCAGAAGCTGCATAGCTGATCCCAGCTAACTACATAACCCAAATCACACTAGTGTCTACTCCATTTAGGTGACAACAAAGTTCTTCCCTTTCCTGCAGGTCACCCACAGCCAGCAGCACGTCAGTGCTCCCAGACAGAGGGACAATTCTTACTATTCTCTTAATAGTGTCTAAAAATACAGCTCTGGGGGAAACCTGTTATCAAAATAGATTTTCGTGTTTTTTTTGCGAACAACCATAGTATTTGGAACATCATTATTTTTAACTTATGGGGACTGCATCGAAGTGGAATTCAAAGCTCTTTTTTTCTTCTTCTTTTTTTTAAATAGTTTTCCAATTGTTATTTACGTTGAAATATATGTATGATCTGAAATATCACATAGAATGTAGTTGAATACCTTTAGAGAAAAGACCTAATAATATAAGGAAGCTAGGTACCTGTGATCCCTATTAAGACATCTCCTTTACCTCATAGTTTTGAAATACATTATGCTCCTAATTTTACTTTATTTGTTGCTTTTTTTCCCACCTCTTACTGCCTATAAAGAAAAAATAGGAAACATTCATCTGAAGAGTTTACAAAAAGTCTCCAAGGAGTTCAATTTTAGTTTTGGCTAGAGGTCTAGATAGGTAAGCCAGCCTTTTGATTTTAAAATGTTGATTGGTTTGACAAACAAGGGTTCAGCTCCCTGTTCTTTCACATAAATCCTGTGTCACCATTGGCAAATTGTTTACAGTCCTACTGTGTCTGTGTTCCCTTTGTGAGGGTGTAGTTTTAGTAATTCCTTGCCTCGCAGAGGCTCTGTAATGGTAAATGCATCAATGATAGTGGAGAAAAAATATTGTAGTAAAAGAAGTCATAGAGTACCATGGTTATTTTCTCCTTGCTGGTAAGTAAATTCATTTTAAGTCAATAGGCATCTCTTTCTATTACAAATGGATGACTTTTCCCACAAGTATTGTCATAAGAGATTTCAGTCCATCTTCTGGGTTAATAATGCTCTTCCAAAACAATTCACTATGCAACCACTTCCTCATGATGATATCTCCTAAAGATTACTTCTCATTTACAAATGTACAAAAGAAAACTAGAAAAAGCCAGTACAATAGAAATAGAAAACTAAAATACTGTATTAAGTTTACTACAGCAGTGTTGAGGACTGCACTTTATTTGACAGTGGGTGATCATGCTAATATTTATTTATTCTCTGCTGAAAAATTGGTTCACTATAGAGTTTTAAATCTTGCTTTAACTCTTCAGGATAAGAAACCTATTTCTCACATAAAAAAAAAAAATCTTTTTGTCTTTCATAATTTTCTTGTTCTAGGACAAATTATTTCAGTAGTTTCTTCTTTTACCCTGAAAACCAGAAAGAGCTAATTTGTTTGTATACAAGTAGACTTCTATGTCTTTCATCCAGGGTGACTCACTGTGCTTGTTTAAAACTTAAGTTTGTAATCAGGCCCCCTGTTCACCTTCAGGCTCTACATTACAATTAAATACTTGTTCTTCTCAGAGGCTTCTTAGCTTTCTTATCTCTACTTCATCAGTGATAGGCCTGTTTGAGAAGCTTTATTGTAGAACACCATTAACACCTTTATTATTTTATTTTTTTATTCTAGCAACAGTTTTTTTAAAAATTATTATTATTATTATTATTATTATTTCTCTTATGGTATTATTCTTTATTTTGCCCATCTGAATTTATTTTATAGGTACTTTGTCTTTAGGCCAGAGGTTAGAAAACTTTTACCTGTTGATGGGTAACAATGGGATAGAACAGGTCTAGTAGATCTTTAGGTAATCATGCCTTTTTATCTTTTCCCTCTTTTTCTCTGTACTCAGATTGGCTCATAAAGTCACTCTCATAGAGAAGAGTTTGGAGGAATATACCTGTAATACACTTTGACTTTTGGAAAGCCTTTAAGATTTCAGTGACCCCTTCAAGAACGTGAAGATGGTTCTTGAGATGCTGGCCATGGGGATGCAGTTAGTCCTAATTTTTGTATATTAAATTGTGTATGCATAGTAATCTCTCATTGGAAAAACAGAATTTCTTAATCAGACAAGTGACTAGAATTAATTTAGAACCGGTAAAAATTTAAGTGTGTGCTTTATCCTTGAGTGTCACAAGTAGGATTCATTCTTAATGATGTATTCTGTGAGCAGAGTGAGGCAGAATTATATCTGTGTGGCGTTGTGCCTACCAACTGGTAACCAGATCTTATTATAGCCCTTACTAACTATCAAGGTGGTTTTCTGGTGGTATACTTGCTTAAGACAGACAAATGAAGCCAAAAACATAACCAGATTCAGATATTCTGCAATTGTGCCTGGTGTGCCAAAGACACTCGGTTGCTGGCAAGGTGAATTGAGCTGTATTCTGTACCCTGCCCTGGAAATTGCCTGGTTTATGTATTGTATCTATCTCCACCCTCATTAAAATGGACTGAATCTGGAATCATCCTGCTGATCTCAGAGAAACTTTTTTGTGATCTTTCCACATACATGGCTATTATTAGAAGAAAGCACCACATCTCTTATTAATTTACTTTTTTTTTTTTAGTGAATTTAGGTCTGAATGTATTATTAAAAGACCTTATATACTTTCCACTGTAAATGTGAAATAAACCCTGCAAACTTGGAGAATAATTATTCACAGTCACACTTACAATTAACAATGATGGAAAGACTTTACTTAATATTGTCATACATAAGTGGAAGACTTAAGGCGAAAGTAATTAAGACATGACAGAAACAGAAAGAGTTATTGGTGGCCAACATGAGATTGAACAGATCTGATTTTATATATATAGGGAAAAGAGGATGTAGAAAAGTTGTGAGGGCACTTAAATTTAAATTATTTAGCATGGCTGAGTTACTAAAATATTTCTGAATTAATCATTACAGAACAGTTACAGAAAAGTGTGGAGAAATGGAGGGAGAAAGAATTAAAACCCCATCACTAGAGGACAAGTTTGCGAATGAAATGAGAGTAAAGATAAATTGCTCCTCAGTGCTGATGTACTACACTTGAACTGGGTTTAAATGACTTTACTTCAAGAACAGTGTGTACCTAGTGAGCAAGTGGACACATTTAAAGAAAGTTTTCCATCATGCCTAAGATAGAAAAAGATCTGTAACATTCTACAGAATTAATTTTATATAGGATCACAGCGTCCCCCATGAAAGTCACAGCAGCTTAAAAGTGATTTGAAAAATATGTTGTTGAAGGTGATCATAATTTGTACGCATAAAAATTGTACATATACATGTATTTGACTTTCAAATATCATGGAAGTTTAAGCATATAGCTTTAGTCCTGAACACATGTAGGATTGTCACAACTGTGTCTTTGGAAAGGGACTTAAGACAGATAAATAAGGTAAAATACTTATATATTTCTGAATAATCAGCTCTAGGATTAAGATATGAATAAATAACTGAAGTTCTGTGACTGTGAGAAATAGGATGAATCTAAAAAAGTATCAAACATTCTCTACTGGAATAAATTTCACAAGAGCAACAGAAATGGACAAGAATGTGTAAAGGACAAGGCACTAAAACCACAAGCGTCTGAAGGCTTTGATGTGATCAATGGGTGCCTAGGCCACTAGAGCATTGCACAGTTTGATTGAAACACTCTGCGGGAAGCTGCAGGCAAAATTGCTCATCTGGATACTGATAGCAGTTTCATTTCACAAGTGGAGACAAGTTAATTATATGAACATAAGTCTGTGATGTAGAAGGGATTCCCTGTTGCAGTGAGGACCAGTTGATAAAATGAAAAAAATTCTAAAACACCATTCCTCACAACTGGCATTCAGATATAGGAGCCACACCAAAAATGGAGGGCATTTGCAAAAAAATCATCTGAAATGCAGTTCTGCTTTGAAAAATTGAAATTTCAGTATGGTTGTTTGCTAGTTAAAATGCCTAATTTATTTATTTTTGTGGTTCCAACTTCATGCCTTCTTCCGTCAGCAAAATTTTCATTTATTCATATCTTAATCCTAGAGCTGATTATTCAGAAATATATAAGTATTTTATCTTTTCTTGATCTGCAAGTTTTGTAAGATTCCTATCCCTCACTAATCTTAACCTTCCTGCTAAACAGCAGCAGAACAAGAGTAATAAGACCCTGAATGAAACCTCTGCAGCTACAAATACTGTTAACTAGTGAATTGAACCTATTTTAGAGGAACAAAAAATCCAGCTAACAATTATACACTTGCTCAAAAGAAGGAATTAATTTGTACCTGTATCAAGAACCTGTCTGTGGTATCATCCATTATGTTGGTTTGTATAATTCCTGACCATAGTTTAACGTCTTGGGTGTATGGAATGGCAACAAGGAATTGACCATATTTCAAGCAGGTGCAAGTGGTGCTCCAAACCAATGTTGTTTGTTATCTATCACTGTCTTATCCTCACTGAATATTTTCCATGAGTGTAAATTGCTTGTAATTTCAAATATTTGACTGTCCTTGGTAAAAAGAGCAATCATAATCTCCTCAGGGATGCAGAAGACCTCATGCAAGATGCTAGAGACACAAGATGGTTCTGAAACAGCTGGTGATTGGTGTAGTGAGGATCACTAAATCCAAAAATTAACAATTTGAAAGCTGGAAGTAAGCAATATGTCACTTTAATGTGACTTATTTACATTTTTGCAGCTTAGAGCCTTGAAGTTATTAATAATATTAATAATTAACAGTACCATTATTATTGAAATTCTATCAATAATAACTGACAGCACATTTATTAATTATAAACTAATAAAATTGTTATTAGTAAAAACTAACCTCATCCCTGAGATCAAATTTTTGGCTTCACATATGACTGAGGAAGAAGCTCATCATAAGCCCTCAAAAAGAGTTGTGAAAATTGTAAAAAATTGTACTTGGACTACTCCAAAGAATGTTTATCTGACCTGGAGAAGGAATAACAAATAAAACCAACAGGAGATATTTTATTGTATTTTTTGAATTTGTTTTGTTTTATATATTTAAAAGAAAATAGATGAAAATTTTCTGAAATATAAATATTTTAATAAACATCTTGGTCTTGAAGGAAATTTTATATACAATAATAAAAAACTCAACACTACTAAAATATACCATTCTTATTTTTATCATTCATTATAAAAATATTTTTGAGGGCAAGCATGTGGTTTTTCATAAAACAAGCTTGAAAGGTGGATATCAGGATGACTTATTTGAATTACATGAAAGAGTAATATCTCAGTGACCTTAATAGTATCACTTTGGCAGACATAACTCCATTTGGGAGAAAATTTTAACTTCTGCTTGGGGAATTTCTTTTTATCATGGAATGATCTGCAATCAGAAACCTCATTAATGAAAAAAGAAGAAGGCCCACTCTCGCAATGACCACACAAAATGCTAAAGAGAGAACAAATAATATGTAGGGAAGAACAAAAGGCAGGACATTTGAATATCTCAAAACCCTAAAAATAAATAAAAACATAAAATAAATGTGCACATGCCCAAGATAATTGCTTTTTTGGTTGCTATTTTATTTTTACTTCACTTTTAATTGCATTTAAAATCAGAACTATGACTTATTTTATTTTTTAAGTGAAATGGTAATTTTTCTCTTTTCCCTCTACTTGGGGTATAATGATATATTATGGGAAAAAAATCTTGAAGAAAGTGGTCCAATGATTTGGATGGCAATATTATCTGACTTTTATTTCTTTGCTCTAAAATAATTGTAGTATTCTTTGCAATTCAGTTGCTTTTTCTGCATTTAATTTCCTGGTGTATGAAATAAGAATAAAACACTTTTGATTTTGTAAAAATCTTTTCTCAGATTAAAGGTTATGGACCCTTATCTTTGAGGTTCCACACCAAAGAGCACACATGATGCAAATTAAACATGACAGGATGTATGGAATATGCTTTTTCACACACACACATACACACACATATACACACACACTGTAATTTTGAGACTCAAGTTACTGGAGCCTATTGACTTTGCTGAAACATGGCATGTGTTAATATTAATACCAGGGGTAATGAACATCACAAAAAGTCACGTCTTACTGATATCTACAGGCTTGGCATGATTATGGTTCTCTTAGAGTGCAATTTTCTTATCAATGAAGGCTGTAGAGCTATTACCTTAATATTATGATTGATAAGGATTTGTTGCTTTAGTCAGCTTGAAATTGTACTAGAATTGCATTTAGGCCCAATCCTGAGATCTTCATCAGGAGAGATCACAGCGGGGTGATATATTTGTAAGGCTTTTATTATCCAGCTATTAGAGTGTATAGTGCCTTTTACATCAATTATTTTTGTTATAAAAATTAGTTAATCTAACTAAATGGTGATTATAAATACAGATGCTAAATATAGAAACTATGATTAATGTGATTAAAATCTAGCTTCTGTAACTCTAATTTTTCAGTCTAGAAACTCTGATTAATAGAGTTTGCATAGTGTGAAAATGCTGAAGTCAGTAAAGAGTCCATAAAGCAGTTAATTTGCCTTTTATTAGTACTATATGCTCTGTCAAAAACTGTTATGCTGAACAAAGGCTGTATCAGAGCGTGAATCCACTGGCTGCAGGCTTCTCCAACAGGACCTCATGTTCTGAAATATTCGTAACCAAATTTTTGCAGTGTTTTACTTTCAAAAATCAGTGCTTCTCTTGAGATAGCTCCTTAATAAAGAAGATTATTATTATGATAGAACAGATAATTTTGTCCCTGCTGCCAAAACTGCTCCATTCAGCATCTCTTGCTATTGTCTTTTAGTCATATTTTAACATGTTTTCAATTGTCTTCCAGATTTTCCATATCTTATTATGTTTGAATAATATATCAGCTGGCACTATACAACTATTAGTCCAAATAATTGATTTTAAAATTAACCTTTCTAATTTTTATGAGTTTCTTCTGTGAACAAATTCATTCTGTCAAATTTCAATAACTTTGTAGACATTATATTCTCCAATTTTTGATAATGTCATATATTGCACATGTGCTTATTAAGCTCAGCAACATAATTCCCTTGTGAAGTTCTGCCCATGCAATATGAAACTCATAGTCACATAAAGTTTCATGTTTTCTGCAATGTAGTTCCTATCAAATATAAGTATATTGAAATTAAATTTGCTAATATTTGTAAATTTTTCACATTGGTCAAATCATCTTCCAAGATGTTGTTTGAGAAATTTATTTGCCTGTAAAATACAGGAAAGAACTTGAGGTTGACTACCCATTCTCATGGATTTACTTAATAACAATACGTAATAATATCAAACTTTAAATATCTGTTATATTCTACTTGGATAAAGGGATTACAAATCCTTTCATTTATAAAATATACAATTTTGTTTATTTTTGCTTAAATAAACGTGGACATGACAAGTACAGAAAAGCTGGCCTTTTATTTTGAAACAAGGAGAAAAGATAGGAGAGATACTCTTTGACATGTTTTCTAGGATATCCACTGAAACTGGTAGAAGGTAATAAAACACAATCACATACAAGTTCCAAATCTCACCCTAGATGCTATACCAGAAATGACATGATGTTTAATGGAGGATAACATTATTATCAGCAAAACCTAACATCAAGGTAGGATTAGATTTTGGTCCCTATGATTATTCCAGGCTTTGTCATCCATCTATAGTGGCAACTCCAATCAAGGCAAAGCTGTTAGCCTTCACAACCTGTTGGGGAGAATAAGACTTGGAATTTTAAAAAAAAAAGGATAACTTCTTCAAGAGAGCAATGTCCCACTTGCTGTATATTTAGAAAACCTATCCTAGCTTCAAAATATTTATTCAACATATGCTCTGCACACAATTGTGTGAGGTGAGGTGCCAACAATTGCAGGGAAATGGAAGTATTATCTAAACTAAAGAAACACCACTGCTTTGGGAATGTTGTGTTCAGAGATAAATGAGCATCCTGGATCTGTGGGTAGGCGTAAACTAGCAGGCCTGAAACTGCAGGTTTCTCTTGCCAGCAGCAAGCTGAGTGTTGTGGGATCCAAGGGCAAGAAGGCTGTGATTATGCATAATTGCAGAAGATCATTTGGAAGCTTCGGCTGAGCATACTTGTTCTGTAGGCCACAAAATGCAGCTCTTGTCTATTCTGCATCTGCTAGAAAAACTTAACCTCCATGTAGACAAATCCACAGTTCCCACCTTTGAAGGGTTGCCAACTGCTTAAATATATTTTTGCTTTCAGGTGGAGGACCTGCATTTGAGGTGCCCCTGTCCTTGCTTGGCCAGGAATTCTTGAAGCAAAAGAAAGGGAAAGACAGTGAGTCAACACCCTGCCAAGAGCGTGGGGTACTGGCAGGAGTATGCCAACATGCTGCACAGCAGTGATGTAGATCAAGATCAGCCTTGACCAGTGATATTTCCATGCAGCACATTAGAGTCTTCTTTTTTCTTTTTTTCCTTTTTCTTTTTTTTTTTTTTAACAGAATCCATCTTTTCACATCTCAAAAGAAAAGTAAAAGAAACCAGTAAAAGAAACCCTGATGAATAACAAGCCTCTCAACCCATGCACACTGCTCCCCCACCCCAAATGGCAGTGGGTGGCTGTGTCAAGGGCAGAATGCAGCCCTTTGCTGTCAGTTTGGAACAAAGATTTCTGTCTGCTCCTGGTAAAAGCTGTTTCTATTTAAAGAGGAGGATTTTGAGCTTTAATCCTTTGTTTCATCATGTTGAAAAGTAAAAATGCAGAATGATCAAATAAGATCTGGACTGAATTGAGTGTGTAAGATTTTTTAATTTTTTTTTTTAAAGAAGAAAACTGATTTTTTAAAACTGCCAGGATTCTGCCCTCCCCTTAGGAAAATAATGTTAAGCTCTAATAAAAGCTGTGTCTTTTAAAACATAGCACTCTTACAGATGTGCATAATAAATTATCCTGACTGCATACTACCCTAGATTATTTAGAACATATGCCTGAACTGAATCTGATATTTTCTTTGGAGTGGACACAGGTCTTACAGACAGCTGTGGTTGCAAAGTACATGCTTGATATGATACATAATTTTAGTATTTTTCTATGTAATATACCAAGTATTTTAAAATAATATACATATATGGGCAATAGCTTTTCAGCTCTGTTTGTAAGAATGCTTCATTAAAAAAACAGCTATAGTCCTCTTCCCCTTAGATTTCTTACATCCTTATTGTGAAAATCTGAACTGCTTAGCAAATGAAAACGTCAACTTTCTCATGTTGTTCACTGTATGAAAAGATATTTTCCAGTTTACAAGCTGTAGGATAAATTGTCATTGCATTTGTCTTGGCAAGCTAGGATCACCAAGCATTTGTGTTAACAAAAGTAAATATGAAAGAGAATTAGTCAGGAAGTGATCATGCAAGATATTGTGCGATATCTGAAGGAACTGGAGCTTAAGGGAATTAAAGGTTTTCAGCTCTTTCGTGATTGCTGCATTTCATAGACTAAAGCAAATATTCAGCAAAAACTTTATTGGTGCATTAAATTTTCCTGCCTTTCTGCTGTACTCCATCTCAGCTAGGACAATCTATGTGCCCTTTACTTTTTGTGAGTTTTGAGGTTTTCTGTCTTTCATTTTGCAAATCTCTTACTATGTTTAACTTCTGATAGTCTCGCCATGTGTCCCTGGATGATCTATTGGCACACTGTGTACTAGAATGCTAGACATTGACCCACTATTAATTGAAGACTTTATTATTATAGAAAGAAAGTAATTAATAAATACGGTTTGTAAAAAATTAAAAGCTGGAAGATGTATTTAGATTGATAGAAGTGAGTAGAAAATATCACATGTTACCCTTTTCTTGATTAGTTTTTTCTCTTGGAAATGTTTAAAGAAAATGGCAGGTAGGCCATGTGATGTCAGGCTTATGTAAACTTTGCACAAAAAAATTTGCACTTCAAAGTGAAGAAACAGCATTTTGTCACAGCTGCATTTCTTAATATCTATAAAATATAGAGACAGAGACATCTTGCCATTGACTTAAAATAAGCAATAGGTAATTTTAAGTGAGAGTATGGAATAATATAATTAATGCATGTCAAAGCACACATACTAGCACATCTGGGGCAGTCCAGAGAACTCTAAATGTTCTAAGATTAGGATAGGAAAAGCATTTTAACAATCCAGTAATTCTGGTGCTTAAACATATCTGACATTCACCCAGATTCTGCTCCATTCACTGCTTTACTTGGCTCTTTAGGAGTTACTGGTATACTGTTTGTGAGTTTTGCAGATGATAATTTATTAAAGAATACATTAGTAGATCCTAAGAGTTTGAATATAAAAACTTTCTGCTTGATAGGAGTCTGGACTGGTTTTGTTTGCCTGTTGGTTTTTTTGCTGGCTGGTTGGTTTCTGTAATCAATCATTCTCAATCTTCTCCTCTCATCTTCACTTGAAACTCTGTTCCTGAGGATTACTGTTGTGCTGCTTGGAAGATGTTAGGCACTTACATGTCCACTGGTCACCTCCTCACAAAATAATGATCATACGTTATGACAACTTGTCAGGTGCCCAAAAACTATTTCTGAACAAAGCTGTACTTAGAAATAACTCCAAACTTGATGCAGTTAAGATTGTTTCTGGACTGCTTTGCTACCAATAAGCCTCACTTATTGAAAATTCACATAATTTCTATCATTTCACTCCTATCTGGAGAAACTAATTTTATTGTGGCAGTAGTATTGTTACTTAAAAATTGTAGGTTCCACATAAAGCTTGTGATTCTTTATCTTCTGGGAAATAAAAAGCCATAAATATGTTAGACTTACTACTTTGTACTCTTTACTTTCTAGTTTAAAAATATTTTTTCCATCAGTATTTTCACTTAGGCCAGAAATGTTTTAGGGTAAAACTAGCTTAATTATTTGGAAATCGCACTGTTTTTGGGAATGTATTTGGATGAATAAAACTCATTAAAAGTACATTTAAATGCTTTGGTTTCTTTCACACCAACCCATTTAGATGAGGGCATTTAAAGAGAACCATGTTGAAACAGCTGTCTGCCTGCATGTTCTAAGCTGTATACTTTCACAGGATTATCATTTGTGAAAACATCTTGTATTAATTAAAAGATCATTTTATTGCTCATTTCTGTGCTATCATACTCATGCTTAGGTGGGTTCTGGCCCATACAGTTTCTGAAGGTCCAGAACATTCTTGGCACATTTTTTGTAAAACGCCAAGAAAAAAAGTCATATTTGTATTGCACAGTTCATTTAGGTTTTAGTGCATTTTATCTCCAGGAACAGTTTCTAAAGTGGAGACTTTCTATATTTCTGTTTTGTTAATCTTTTTTTGTTATTTAGTACTTATGGTGCTTTAATGAGAAAAAATGTAATACAGAATTCAAAAGGAAAATATTCTGCAATGATAAAAAAGTCTCTAGGAACTCTGTTTTGGAATTCATGCACATAAAAATATCAGAATTTTTCAACTAGGTTTTAGTATACAAAATTAATACTTTAGTTTGGAATCTGCAGCAAACACTTTGCACATAAAATTTTGATCAAATTGCTTAACTTTAATAAATTTTCTCCAAAATATGGACCTCCTCAGAAAGACAGCTTCAAAGACTGTACAATGACATATCTTTTTGTCCTAATAATTTATAGAAAATTATCAGATCAAATAGTATGATAGAAGTATTTCAGTATTTCTAAAATTCTCTGAAGAATCCATAGTCTTAATATAATTATCTGCAGAGATTCAAGTTTTAGTTACTCCCTAAGTGAATATTTTTTAACAAATAAATTAGTTAAAAGTCTTAACAATGGTAGGATTAATGGAAGAACATCAATTTTTATAAATAATTTGCTCCAGACTAATCCAGCAAAGTCTTTTCATGCACAAATGTATGTATTTAACACCTCTGTAAGTCAACATTCTCAATCTATTTTTTTTAAATTAGTGATTATACACATAAATATTTTGTCCTGCCATAATATCTCTAACTATGTGAATAAAATATGGATATAACAAAAGTATTCTAAAGAACTTCTAAGACTAATTTTGTCTGGGGAGAGGAAAAGCGAGTAGCAGAAATGTCTTGGGACAAGAAAGAATGAGAAAAATGGTTTCTATGAAACTAAGATAAAACTTCATGTTTCTAGGTAAAAGATTTAGATATCTCAATGAGATGAACAGAAATTAGCTTATCATAAAGGTATATTAAAGACATTCAATGCACAAAGAATATAAACTCTCCTATGATATGTACCCCACAACAAGTGTTTTTAAAACCTACTTTTAAGGACATAGTCAAGACTCGCCTGTTAAATCCACAACTGTCTGCCATGGTAGTGTCAAGAAACCTTAAGAAAAACTTGTCCTGCTTTGAGACAGCGTGTGCTATCCCATAAACAATGTATTTGTTTTTCTAGAATCCTGTGGTCTGAAGTGATTTGTGTGAAAGTTTAACTAGAAAGGAAATAGTCAGAACTCTTTCTTTTGTTTTATTGTTATATTCGGTTCATCATTTAGAAGTTAATTTTTTCCAATTTCTGAATCTTTTGGGCACCATTGGTTATAGAGCCTCCATCTACTTTACCATGGAGCTGAAATCCACCACATATCTTCCTGTGAGGATCTGTCATAGCTCAGTCTGGAAGATGGGGTCCGTGACCAGTGGCTGCTGCGAGGTGTTAAATTCTGTCATTGGAGGTGTACAAAATCCAGGTTCAGTAAGAAACCAGAAGAGGTAACTTTGTAGGAAAAAAGGTGATAACAACAACTCCATTTTTGTTTTCACTATCATTTCGGACATACTAAGAGCAAAGATACCGTGGACTGCACATGCCAAGTGCAGTTAAACAGGATATCTTCCAAAGAAACTCAAATTACCTATGTAGCTGCTGTATTGGGTTTGCATGGCCAGATTTTGGTAGCAGGATGGGGTGATTCCTATGAGAAGCTGCTGAAAGGTTTCCCCATGCTCCAGGCTCTAGAGCCACCACTTGCCAAGGCTGGAACAGACAGTTAAGGCAGTAGACCCTCTGTGATAACACATTTATAAAGGAAAAAAAATCCCATCTGTAATTGCATTAAGAGAAGTGAAGATAAGGACTATATGA
Source organism: Argya squamiceps (assembly GCA_037834095.1). Classification (NCBI taxonomy): domain Eukaryota; kingdom Metazoa; phylum Chordata; class Aves; order Passeriformes; family Leiothrichidae; genus Argya; species Argya squamiceps. Next base: position 15,853,788 of record JBBMKD010000115.1, read on the forward strand.
GAGGAACAACTGTGCAGACACAAAGGCCGTGGAAAGGAGGGGCAGGAGATGCTCCACATGCTGGAGCTGAGATTCCTCTGCAGCTGGAGGAGCACCCGTGGTGTGGCAGTTGTGTCCCTGCAGCCCTTGGAGGTCAGTGGGAATGCAGAGATCCACCTGCAGCCCATGGAGATCAATGGGAATGGAGAGATCCACCTACAGCCCATGGAGGAGACCCATTCTAAAACAGGGTCAAAAGAAGGCAGTGAAGCCTATGGCAATCCTGTGTTGGAAGCTCCTGGCAGAGACTTGCAGACCGATGGAGAAGCCTGTGCTGGAGCAGGATTGCTGGAAGGACTGATGTCTGTGGAAAGGGACCCACTCTTTGTGAACTGTTCCCTGTGGGAAGGACTCATGCTGGAAAAGTTCAGGAGAGCTATCTCCTCTGGGAGGGAGAGGGGAAGGACTCCTCTCCCTGAGCAGCAGCAGCTGAAGCAATGTGTGGTGAGCTGACCATAATCACCATTCCCATCTCCCTTTTCCTCTGGGGGCATGTAGGAGAAATGGGGTGGGAGGGGAGGGCAGGAAGGTGTTTTAGAGATTTGTTTTACTTTTTATTATGCTGGTCTGATTCTGATTGGTAATAAATTAAATTAATTTCCCCAGGTCAAGTCTGTTTTGCTCATGGTGGTATCAGTGAGGGGTTTCTCCCTGTCCTTATCTTATGAACCTTTTGCTTTATTTTCTCTTCTCTGTCTTGCAGAGGGGAGTGGTAGGGCAGCTTTGGTGAGTGCTTGCATCCAAGGTCAGCCCACCACATTGATGACAGAGTATAGTTAAAATTTGCAGTTACAAACTGATGACAGAAGCTTGTTTTAGCCTCTCATTAGCCTGTCTTTGTCAAATTCCATATGTAATGCACAGGTTTTTATAGTTTAAGCATGGAAGAAAGAATAGACAATGAAAGACCCATAAAATTCTGAAAGGGTGTAACCAGTGTGCACAAAAGGCTATCTGCCATGTTTTTCTTTGTTTTGCTGTGTGTAGTCTCATGTGTGACTGAACACCAAAGCTTCTCAAAGAGAAGTGTCTGACTGTTGTAGGAAAATTGCTGCCCCTTCAGGTCTGTATAAGACAAATAAAAGGCTGGTCATCCATGGTTCCAATGGCAGTAAACATCCACATACAGAGTTTGGCCAGTTAATTTTCCATCTTTTTATTTTTACTCTTTGGCCTTATTCCATTGTGGACATATCTACCACACTTGCACCATGTCAGTCAGGGTTTTTTAGCCATTGTCATTCTAGCGTTTCAGATATTCATATCTAGTTCTTAAAAGTACCACAGAATAAACAAAAAGTCATTATTTCCTGTGTAGTTTAGCTGTTCAAAGAGCATAATTAATAAGAATTTTTCTCATAACCAGCCTTTTGAAGGGTTAGGATGTGGGAGACCCAGCAAAGTTCATTGATATTCAGATTCTGTCTGAATAAAGGTTTTTATTCCAGGAATTGAATTTTATGCTGAGCATCTCTTCATAAAATACACCAGTAAAAGTAACACTTCTGTGTCCAGGTTATATTTTTTCTACAATGCTTTTACTCCCAACAGATGGTATAGATAATTCACACATAAGAACTCCGTTAAAAATAAGGTAATTGTCTAGGTTAAATGCTAAAACGCCAAGATGTTCTGAGTTAATCTTGGCAATCTGCATGTAACTCATTCTATCATCTGTCTGTACAGAGGGTCATGTGATCCAGAAGACTTTCTGCTCTAGGCTGGTCCTGTATCTCTGATACTTGATCATGCTAGTAACACAGAGAATACACCCCATATATATTTGTGATCAATGTTGATATGCAGGAGCTGAGGCAAATATATTTTTAATTCTGATTTTCAGAATGGAGATGGATGAAAAAGGCAAGGCTCAATTTAAACTTAAAGTGAATGAAAATAGCCAAATATTTTGTTTAGTTTGATTAGCTTGATTTTAAAAGTCTGTTTCAAGGTTCCTCTAAATTTTTAGGTATGCTCATGAATTAATAAAAATAATAATCAATTTTATTTTATAATAATATTTATTGAATATTTATTTTATAAGAGTTTTGTAAAACTGATAAGAAATAATATTTTTGCTATCAAAAATACACCTTGATTAGGAAGAAAGAATAACAAATTATTTTCCCATTTAATTTCACTCTTTTTACTTGAAAATGTCTATGTGTTTTCCAGATCAGATGTAGATCTCTTATTCCAGGGTTATTTAAACAAGATGTTATTTTATATTTCAGCACACTCAAATATCCATAATTTTATCCATATCAAAGGGAGGTTTGTAATCCAATTGTTTACAATGATTTCTTTGGAGATGTTTCACCCATTCATGTTTGAGAGTACTTGGAGACTCTTAAATTCAGAGGCCATATCTCTTTTGTGCACATTCACTCACTCTACACCTTAAATGCTCTTGTAAAACTCTCATTGCAAAAGAAAAAGGAATGTTATGTGCAAGGGTTAGCAAGAGCTCAATAATTCTAAAAGAAGAGAGATAAAACCAGAAGCTTTCACACTATAGAAAATATTTTTGGAGCTGCATGTCTCAATGCATTGCAATAGGATACTGAGTTCTGTTCTGGAGCTGGCTGGCAATCAGGATCATATCTTGGATGCAGATAAACCATGCTCATACAACATTCCTGAGTCAGGTTTTTGTTATCTTTTCAGTATGGGAATGCAGACTGAAGACTAAGGGCTGCTCTAGTATCTGAGTTTTTGGTTTTTTTTAATATCTCTTTGGGAATATGGATCCCTACTAGCTTCAACAAGCTGTCCTCAGCTGACTTCTCAATTAGAGTAAATTGTCTGTATCAGGAATTGCAATGCCAACAGTTGTGGAAGAGGATATTGTCCAGGTTTTATGTTTATTAACAACAAAAAAATAAGTTCATCAGTTGAGAAAAATGAAATCTCATGTATTTTGACTGATGAAATAAACAGGAGTGTAGAAATTATTTTTGAACCATCTGTGCCCCATTAAAACTTGAAACTTTTTGATGGGCAATTAATATTTGATAGACACCTTATCTTTTTTTTTCTTTTGACATATTTTGACAATCCAACATTGGATGCACTGTTATGGAGAAAATGAAGTATGTTCTGGTAAATCCTGTGTCTTTTGAGTGTAATAGAGAGAAAAGAAATAAAAATATTTTGAATTGTTTTCAGATTTTATTTGGAAATTTTATTTTAATCCTCAAAGATAGCTCTTTTTTCAGTCTTCTCATCTTTATTGTTTCTTTTAAGGAATTAACTTTCTTCTGCCTCTCTCCTGTTTCTCTTCTCCAATGTGAGTTTCACAGGCTCTAATCTAACATGTAGGGACAACAGCATGGGACTTTGTTATTTGTAGGAGAGAACAGCAAGAGGCTAAAAACTTTTTAGTACATGATGACATAAACATATTCTTCATAATCAACAAGGAAGATCTGAGAAATTATGAAGAACTTTCCATACACCCTAAATTTTCTGGATTTTCTGGCCTCTCCATTGTATCTTGTGGGAGAGCAGGGATTTAAAAGAGTATGCATGGAGGTCTTGGCCTTATTTGAATCTGTTGGAACTAAAAATCCTGTGTGAGTGTTTGGGGGCTGTTTGTGACTTTGATGTCTGTATTGACCTTAGGTCAGTCCATGTGATTTAATTTCAAAATAAATGTCCAAGCTCAAATTATGTATCTTTGCTCATTAGTGATGAATCTCACCAAGTTGAAAAGAGTTACCTATTTAACAAGAAAGACTTTTGAATCTAAAGCTTTCTTGTATGTCTCTTATTCCTGAAAAGAGATCTCCTCTAAATAGAAAATTTGGTCTTAAGAAATTAGAAACCACCTGGAAGAAAGATGTCTATTCGATATAACACGTATTTTCTCCTTGGAACTATTAAAATATTCTGAGGGTTTTTCCATGCAGGTGTGAGAATATGGTCATGTAAAAAAGATTATCTGTGGTCTTAGAACTGGCATATGAGACATGAGACATTAGGGATCTCCTGAAAAGAGCTTAAGTTTTTTATTGGAATGTTGAAAAAAAAGTTGTATAACTGCCTTGTTATTTTTTGGAGCACATATTTGTAGTTGTTTCCCAAAGGGTCACAATATATTAATTACATGTGCTGCTTTTCTGGAAATTCTACTTTGTAAAATAGACATACTGTGTATTATAAAGTAAAGAAAGAGTGCACTTTTCTGCGTTTTTTCCCCCTGTTGAATTTATCCTTCCTTGGATTTGTGAACCATTCAGCTATAATAGCAAAGTACTACTTTGCAGGAAAAAAAGAATAATAAATCACAGAGTGGACTGGCTTTCATAGGTAACATGTTCTGTATTTTGGCCATTTATACAACATATAATTCATTCAGAAAGGTTTGGAGTTTTTTAATGAAAAGAACTGCTAGATTTTCATCTCTTTTTTGTGTGCACTCATAAGTCTTTGAAAGTTTGAGTCCAAATTCTGAATCTGTATTTTATGAGCTCCTTTACTACCCATGTTGTTTCTCATTTTTCCTCTTGCCACACAGAACTAGAAACTGAATTTGATGTCTGACATAAAAGTTCTATTTTGTTCAATTGTAATGAATCATTGATTTGCTATGACCAAGTTACTTGTATAAAGGTAGGCAGACATGCTGTTGAGTTCAGTGCATGCAGAACTTTCTCTTGATCATCCAACAGGGCTGGATTTAGGTCAGAGTCCTAAGGAAGTTATTTCATCTTATCCTTTGATAGTGTCTTAGTGAAAAGCAAGGAATTTCCTGAAAGTGTTCAATATTTCAATACATTTGCTGAAAAATAGAAATCAGTTTCTAGCTCAAGTTCACTTAAGGGCAAGTTTTTCAAAACTCATTTTTTCTTTAATTGGGTATGAATATGTTCACTGCCATATCAGAAAGACTTGAATTAGGAATGCATGTAGAAAACAACGAAGGATATTAGAAATCAGTATAAAGGAGTTGAGTTGAACAACAAGTTCTGTCTATGTGTATGTGCTTTACAGGATTGGTATACTTGTTTCTTACTGTGTTTTTGTGGTCACAAATGAGCCGAGTGAAAAAAATACAACATTTTCTAAGCCTTTGAAAACATCATTGATACAAACACGTATTTAGTTAATTTATTAAATTGCTTCTTTTGGCAAATGAAGCATGCTTCTTCCATGTTGATATTATCAACACTCCCTAATTCATCACTCTTGTATAACCATGGCAGACCAAAATATTTTCTTTGAAAGAAAAGAAATTAAAAATTCTTATGTGAATAATTCCATCTGAGATCTAAGATTATACTTCTTATTCCTCTATTCCATTGTTGATATCCTAATCTCATGTTGTCTACAACTGTGTACTTTGTTTTATTGATTCCCAGTGTAAATATAATTTTAGATTATCTTTATTCTTCAGGGAGATTATTAAATAAGACAGGCTTGCAGTGACCAAGTTGACCTTTTTAATTTTTCAATAGCGCACAGTCTATGTTTTTTCTTTATTTATTTATTTTGAGTGGGTTGCAGGGGTGTTTTTTTTATTGTGTGTTTTTGACAGGCCTGGAAGACTACTTGAACTTTATATTAACAGCTACAGGGGAAAACAAAATAAATGTGATGGCTCATAATTACCTTTTCTAAGGTAAATATTTTCTGCAGAAGAGTCAATTCAGAAAAAACAAAGGCAGAAGAAAATATACAAGCAACCACCTTTCCAAGAAAAAACTGTTCATCAGAGAAAGTTGTAATATAAATTTTAATTGCATAGCATTTCATAATTAAAAAAGGGAAAAATAAAACCACTAATGTTTCTCTGAATTAAAAGGCAATTACTGACAAGAAAACAAAAACAAAATAAACAAAAAACCCCAACACACAACTGAAATTTTAGCTTTAATATCCAAAGTGTTTTTCTTACTGGAGGCACTCAGATAAAATACAGCTGCAACACACAACTTCGGAAATTTATAGAAGGTAAAGTCTTCAGTAGAATGATGTAAACACTTGGATCTAGAGACATTTGGTGTGATTCTGTATTTTACAGAATAAGGGTGCTTTCCCTACTTGAATCTATAAGAAGATATATGCATTCCTTATTTTGCTTTCATTGTTTACGTGTTTGACAGGAAAAGACTGCTATGATTGTCTCTGAGTCAGTCAGTGAGGCCAGATATCTTTGAATCAGGAGAGAAAATAAAGGTAGATTTTGTGATCTGTTTTTCAATGTTATTTTCCAATTGTTTTTAATATTTCATATAATACCATTTAGATGTACACTGTGTTAAGATAAACTGCTATACAGTATGTTCATATAGTTTTCAGAAGTATTTTCATTAGTAGGAGAAAGGATGAATTGTACAAGGATGCTATAATACACACTGAAAGCAGGTGGAATATGCCAGGGTTAATGCACTGCAATCTCAGACCTTTGGAGGATTTGTCCAGCTTAACTTCTTTAAATGGTTTGCTAACCTTTCAGAGGTGTAGCAGTAGAGAAGCCCCATTAAATCCTTATTAAATCCTGTAAACCTTGGGATTAATTATTCTAGCTGAAATTATTCTGACACACATCTTTTCTGCTCCACTTCTTTTCTTCAAATCTGATTTCACATTGATAGCTTTTGGAAGCATCCTTGAAACACTCATATACCCTTATGGAATAAATCACAGTGGCTTGGTTGGCTCTACTTGTTTGCAGCATAGCTTATCAGTGCAAGGCACACTTTTAACAAGTAGGACTGAGAACCTGTATTTAGCTGCTAGTCAAGGAAATATCAAAGTGATGGTAGAGAAAAAACATCATGATCTCCAAAACATGCAAGCCTTGAGTGCCCAAAGACAATGCAGGGGACAATGTTTAAGATGGCAGTGACAATTTTTTCTTGTTTGGCTTTGTTAAACTATTTATAGGAGGGGGATTCTAATGTTAAAGCTTTTCTAGAAGAGTCAGTAGGCCATGCTGTCCTGGAAGACATATGTCTTTTTGCAGTAGATATGTTTGAAGCAAGAATGAGTCACTCAGTGAATTTCAGGGCATGTGAAATCACATGGAAAGAAAAAAAAGAAAATAAAACCTAAATCCCATAAGAAGTTTAAATGTCAGGATAAGCACAGCCTTATTAATGTTTTACTTCTGTCTGTACAGATAGCCTAATGTTCCAAAATTCTATTTTTCTTTCATTGGTAGAAGATATACTCTGACTGCAGTAAATAGAAACCTCTGTTGGTGACATGTCTGCCTTTGCGAATCTGGGTTTATATTTGAAAGAGATAATAAACTAAGCCAAACCAACACACACAGAACCTTGTTACCCCAAACTGGTCACCTAGCTATTTCCCTTTGTAGATGTCTTTTCTTTTTAGAGATCCAGTCACTTCATGATGCAGTGAAGATAAGTGATACCAGGTGACCCAGTGAGACCCACATGATGACCATACAGAACTGTCCTCTGGAATTTATCATGCATGTTTATCATACATGATACATTTATCATACATGTAACTGCGAGGACAAAATATCACAAGATAAAAGCACCCCTTTCCTGGGTTGATGAAAATGTAGCATTTCACACTTTCCAAAACCTAGGATACCAAAATATAGGCTATTTGGTTTTTTATTCCACTATAAATAAGATCACCCATCTAGACTTCTCAGAGAAAGTAACATCACAGGATTGTTGAGTAGTATGAGTTGGAGAGCACCTGAGCACCTGTAGCTGCTGAAGCTGAAATGATATGCTGCTGAAGAAAAATCTGACAGTGTAAGAGTCTCATTGTCAATGAATGAAGCCTTTCTGTGCCTGCCAGTGACTGACAGCCAAATCCATTCTTACTGGGTTGCCATGCCTACATTTGCTTCAAGAAAAGAGCAGACCAGGTGGTCTGCAAGACTATCCTCTTCTAGGCAAAACAGGATGAGCTCTGAAGTCAAAGAATCTGTCTTTCTGTGAACTGGAACAGAAATCTGATTGCAATTTCTGAGGTATCATGCTGAGACAATGGTATTTTCTGGGGAAACAAGGAACCAAACCATTTGACCTTTCAAAGGTCACTTTTAATGTCAGTAAGAAATCACTTGGACACTGGGATTGCTGTGAAGGACTGGTGTTATATCTCCCAACAAAAGCACTTCAAAGTGAGTTGACAAATGGGTTTTTTCAGTAGTGTAGCTCCTTGGAAAATATGTAAATCTCCCTCAAATGTACTGACAATGAAGGAGAAACAAAAAAAGGAAAATGCTTGTTACTTTGCTTTGTAGATATGTCTTCCTTTTATAAATCCCTGGATCACTTTCAGAGTCTTCATTCAGTGAAGATGAGAGGGACCAGATTTGACCTCCATAAAGAATCAGTAGTTACAGAAAATATTTAAAACATCTTGTTTACAAATAGAAGAAATGCAGAAAATTTCTACTCAGTACAAAAATATTCTTGATTGTGAAACTCAGAATTTAAGCTGTATGAGTGCATATTGATAGTCTTTTTTATTTCTCCCTCCTGCTTCCTCTGCTGTTTGAAAACCCAAAGGGAGAGCACTTGAAGGCAGAGCCATCTGCTCCTCTAAACACATCAAGTTTAATTGTGTACTTTAGCAAATTATGACACAACACTTTTCACTTTTAAGGGAAAATTCTATGGTTCATTGTGCTTTGTCAGGAACTTAACTGCAAAGCACATTTGGCCTTCTCTTTTAAGTTCTTTCAAAACTGGCCATTCTGTTTTGTCTGATGGTCAATTCTTTGTTATTTCTCAGCTTCTGATGAATATTTTTTGCTTTTAAAATTTTTATTATTTATTTTCTTTCCGAAAAGAATAAGGTGGTTTCATTGTTTTCCATCAAACTCAGTTGCAAAGACTAACCCTCAATTTCACTATTGCAACTTTTCAATTAATTCAAAGGATATGTTGAGGACTAGATGAGGACTCTTAGCCCTGATGCTAAATATAAAAACATATAAACTCCTGTTTTCCTTTGCTTTCTGTTCTTTGATTTAACACTCCTTGAAGCTTGGCTTGTGTTTTAGTACAAGGGAAATAGAAAAGAAGGAATAGTTGTCAATGGAGGGGAACTTCACGCTATTCCATCCCTAGTAGTTTAATGCCGGGGCCAGGGAGAGATGCCCCGAGTCAGGAGAGGGATTGCAGGAGAGCACTTTAAGGGCAGTGCAGAGGAATTCCAGCCAGCGCTGGGCACTAAGTTGGCTTCATGGAGAGGCCAGCTTAGCTTTCTCCATGAGAACACAGATAGCGTGGGGATAAAAGCAAGAGGGGTGAGATAAGTGGGCACACCTGCAGGGCTATGATCCAGCAGCATTATAGGGAAATGGTGGGACAGCTCCTACACTTCTCTGCTCCTGGAGTGAGAGCTGGAGTGGAAAGATACAGGCTTTTAGAATGACAGGACAGGGAGATGAGAAGTCAGTGGGGTTCTTTATGTCAGTGACCAGCTGGAATGCATGGAGCTCTGCCTGGGGATGGATGAGAAGCTGACTAAGAGCTTACGGATCAGGATTAAAGGGAGGGCTGGGACAGGTGTCATTACAATAACAGTCTGCCACAGGCAGACCAAGCAAATCAGTTCCTCTTCAGACAGAGAGGACAAACCTTATATTCACAAGCCCTGGTGGTGTTCAACTACCCTAATATCTGTTCATGGGACAATACAGCAGGACATAGGCAATCAAAAAAGTTCCTGTAAAATATTGATGGTAAATTCCGTCTCTAAGCAATAGAGAATCTGACAAGGACCAGTGCTTTGTTGGTCTTTGTTCTCACCAAGGAAGGACTTGGGGGGAAAGTGAAGCTCAAGGCAGTCTGGGCTGCAGTGACCATGAATCAGTGGAGTTTGAAATCCTTAAAGGAGAAAGAACAGCCCTCAGAAAACTCATTATCCTGGGCTTTGTGACAGCAGACTTGGCCTCTTCAGGGGTCTGTTCTATAGAGTACCATTGGATGAAGTCCTGGAGATAAGATAGGCCCAAGAAAGCTGGATAATATTCAAGTATCACCTCCTCCAAACTCTAGAGGGATAGCATCCCAACAAAGACAAAATCAGACAGAAACACCAGTAGGCCTATGTGAACAATTTCAAGCAAAAAATGGAAGCCTGCCAAGCATGGAAACAAGAACAGGTACCCTGAGAGGAATACAGAGAGATTGTCAGAGCTGACAGGGAAGCTTAAAGCCTTAGAATAGAATTAAATTTGGCCAAGAATGTTAAAGGGAACAAGAAAAGCTTCTAAAAGTACATTGGTGGTAAAAGAAAGGGTTGGGAAAAATGTGATTCCTGTCTTGAAGGTAATGAAGACATGGTTAGGAGGCATATGGAGAAGGATGGACACAATTACTTTTTTGCCTGAGTCTTTACCAGCAAATGCTTCAGCCTCCTTGCCTGAGTCACAAAGGGAAAAGTAAGGGACAGGCAGAATGAGGAGCCATTGTAGGAAAAAATCAGGTTCAAGAGCATCAAAGGAAACTGGAAGTGCAGAAGTCCACCAAACCTGATGAGGTGCATCTGCACGTCCTGAGGGAACTGGTGGATGAAGTGGCTGTCACGGAGGCTTATATATTTAGACAGATAACATTCAAGTGAGATTTACTTTATAAACCCTGTTAAACCAAATAAAGCAATTAAGTCAATTAAGCCAGTTAAAGCTCTGTAAACATTTCAATACAGATTTGTGATGTCAAATGGATTAGTCACAACATAAGTAACGTAAGAATTCTTAGGGTTTTAAGAGGGTAGCCAAGCACGTGCAATCATGAAGACACTGAAAATTTTCTTTCTTTATGATGTAATTCCTTCTCAATTTTCTTTAGACCACCACCTTCTATCTTTATTCTATATTGTTATTTTCCTTTCTGTGTTTTGTTTTAAATGCCCTGCCATTCACCAATTTAGAGACTTTATTACCTTTGTAAAATCAAGTCTTTATCAATCGTTAAAATCAAGCATTTTTCTGTGGTGGAGTATAGGATCAAGCAATTGTTTTACTATTACTCAGACAAAAATATGTTATGTTGGAATGTGCTATGTCATCTTGGTTTATATTCTGAATCTGTGTTTGCACAATGTGAAGAAAAAAGATGCATGTCTTATGATTAAGTTAATGTATAGAGCTTATATATATATATATGTGTATATATATATATAATATATAATGTATAGAGCTTATATTTTTTTCACATATGTCTCTGGAGCATACAGACAGACTGCACTGTAATTAATCTGTTTAAATTTTTTTTCTTTGTGCTCTGGCAATTTTTGTCACACTAAGTTTCTTAATTTTCAGGAAAACAGAAAGAATAGAATCTAAAATTAGTAATTAATCTGTAGCTGCACAGGCTAGTGCTTTAAAATGACAGTGCATCTTTTAGAATTAAACATTCAGTCACAGCATGTTGCAGTAAACTCACTGAAACTTAATATCTTCTGAGAGACTTTTCTAACAGAGCATTTAGCTGAAGTCATGTAATGACACTTAACTGGATATTTTTTGCTGGCACCAGTCAATTGAAGGCATTATTAGTGTGGAGCACAAATGGAGCTGAATTTCAAGAGGCTCTCACTGAAACTGTCTTCTCATAATGCCAATAGAACATAGTTCAATCGTTGTAGCTTCTGTGGCTGCTAATCTTGTGGATCTGATTAATTGGAAAACCAGATAAGGAGCGTCTATTATCAGGATAATGTGACCCTGATTCATTGCTTGCCTTTGACTGAAAAGCACATTCCCCAAACCTGAGAAAAACACAAACTAAATGACTGTCAGCCTTGACAGAAACAACAGAGGGTTGACTAGCAAAAGATAAGATATGGATTTCATAGGAATATGATACACAGTAGTCTCTCTGAGTATAATTCAGTGAGAAAAAAAGGTCACTGGTTTTTTAAAAGCTTCTTTATAAAGCCATTGCAAGCACATTTTTCTACTAATTGTACCTGGTCTCATTTATCTAAATCCTTCTCATCCTAGCATATTTTTTATCACATTTATCCGTGACTGCACTTTCATAACAGCCACTTTGCCTGGAGGTGGGATGGTGGGACTTTAGGTACCATTGCACTAGTGCTGATTCTTGGACAAGTGACAGGTGGCTTGCTTCTGTCCCTGAGGGGTGGGATAATTTATCTCACCAATGGGTTCAGCCTCTGGCAGCCTGGAAACTAAGGGCCTTGAATGTTAACTCCAATAGTGGCTGGGGATGCATAACAAGACTATCTCTGGAGCCAGCACACTGGAGGATATCCAGCCTGCAGAACAAAATGCCTCTGCATGCACTTAGCTGCTACCTACTGATACAAAACTATGATAAAAAACACTGATCCTTGTGGCATATAAATTACATGGCATGTCTCATTTGTCATACCATAAATAATTCTAATTGTAGATGTAGAATTTCTAAGCAGGGAATATCAGGGATTTGAATTAAAGTGCAATGTGTGCACAGAAATATAAGAGAAATAATAATAATAATAATAAAAATAATAAGTATTGAGCTTGTGAGGAAAATTTAATTAAGGGAAAATGTAGAAATATTTTCTACAAATATAGCCATCTTACAGAAGACCTTACATATTTAGGATGCAGGGAAAATGACTACTCAGACCTAGTGTGATGCTGTGCAGGACATATGCAGTTATAGTTTATCATATTAGATAAAGTCAAAATTACTTCAAAATGTGATATTTTTGTATATTTCACTTTCATCTCTATTTTATAGAAGTTATGGATATTATAATATTTCTGCCTGAGCTGGAGGTGGGAGGAAAAGATAGCTGATAGCCTATTAGCAATAAAACATTCCTGTGGGATGATTAAAATAACCATGAAGTGTTTTCAGTCTGTTGCTAAAAATAGTCTGATTCTGCAGTTAATTTGAATGTATTTATTGAGTTACCAAATTTTTAGAAGATAAAAAAGTCACCAGAGGGTGGGGAATTCAGATTTAATATCTATATATCCCACAGAGGAGTATGTGGTCTTTTTCAGTACTGCTGTAGTGAGAGGTTACAGAAAGATCTTTGATAAACAAGCTAATTTAATTATAGGAAATTGAACAGTTAAAACAAACAAACATAATCTTTCCCTCATTACAAATAGATTTCTTAAAAAAAAAAAAAATGAAAGAAACAATATCAATTAGTTTTAACTTTATGCAAATTATGCTGCCCGTGTTATTTCTTTGCTTGGAACACCCAGGAGGAATGCAAGAAAGTAATTTATTTCTTAACGATCCAGAAACTCGTAATTTATTAGCAAATTCTTAGAAAATTCATCCTGTATGCAAAGAAAACTTCACAGTATATATCTCCAGAGTAAATAATACTATTTACATGTCACAAATGATTGAATCTCTGGTAGGATGAAACAAAACTCATCACAGGTCTATGGTCAGATCCTCAGTATTTTAGAAACATTTAAGGTATTGATGAAATCTCACTTTATGAATTTCAATTGTATTCTTGCAAGTAATCAAGATACAAGTAGTAGAAATATTACAACAAAGCACTGGAGCAGAGAGGGGGCAGAAATAAGGTTCAGATTATAAACAGCCATGGTTATTAACTGATAGATCTTATAGGGAAGAATTATGGATAATCTTAAAAGTCATTGAGCTGTAGCTCAGGCTGGGTCTAACACAGACTAGTAGATGAGATGGATACACTGGGGACAAAACTGTAGTGTTCTTTCTGACCTTAAAATGCATGGAAGAGGGAAAAAATAATACTGACTGATGCATATATGATAATTGATACTGACATAAAATTAAGCAACATTTTCAGGCAGGAAATAAGAAAAAAGATCCCAACACATTGCTGTTTTTTTAGCTGAGGGTTGTCTTTGAGCACGCTGACCATTAAAAAGAAATCCTCTCCTGGGGAGAGGAGCTGTGAACACTCAATGAAACAAAGAGGACATGGAGCCTTCTAATATAGGATACGTGTATGTGTAGATGCAAGCCTGCATGAGGTAGTGTTATTTCCACCCTTGTTTATTGATATAATTATTGAATGTTTTGCAAAAGGTTATTAAATTTGGCATTATTTTAAAAGGATAAAAATTGCAGGCCTGTTTACCCTTACTAGTAGAATATTATCCTTGGAATACCTCTTAATTCTATACATTGTTATCTTGCATGAGTTATTGAAACTCGTTTCAATAACTGAAAGTGCTGAGGATTGGAATGGAATGCAATAGTTTAATACTAAGAGCTTGATCTATGTAATAAATGAAAACTAAAATTAATAATAAAGAATCATTATTAATGTTTTTTCCTTCTAAATAATGATTGGAAATTCTTTCAATTTGCCCCTTCTTCACTCACCAAAAAGTAATTATTTTTTTTGTTAGTTTGTTTGTTTGGTGTATTTCATATGGAAGGCAAGAATGGGGAATTTGCTATATGGCAGAAAAATGTAAAGAGTATATTTAGGCATGGAGTAATAAATCTAGAGTTTAATAGATAGAATTATAGCTTTCCTCACACGTGCAAGCAAGATGCCTTCATATGAATCTTGACAGCCAAGAAAGGAAAGAACAAATAAAACTTGTGATATGATCTGTGGCTACATGAATGCAGATGGTCACAAATATTTTTTGAAGAGAAATCTTCCTCCCCTTTTTCTTTCACTATTAAATACTTTTTGAAGACGTCATCACACTAGTGCATTGCTAATGAATACCAAACAACTCAGCCTCATGGTGGTGTTTAGATGTTGCACTTAATTGATTCTTTGACAAAAACAAAAATTTTAATAGGTTTCTGAGTGGATTTAAAATATTTATTACAGTTGAGACAGTATCATTTTTACACTTATGATACCCAAGTACCTTTTTTCCTTTATTCCTCTTTAAAGTTTCTTGAGTACAGATTTAAAATTCATTGTGCATTTTTTAAGCAAATGAAAAAAACAGTTATTGAGCTTATAACTTGCTTATAGGTAGTTAAGAAGGTCATGAGTCAGCTTTATTTTAGTTACAGTATTTCACAGAACCATAGAATCACAGTGTATCTTCTCAGGACACACTTTTAGTGTGATGTCCTTCTCATATTGTAATAATATTGCATTATTTCTTGAGCAGGTTCAAAGCATGGTTCTGTTAGAAGTAAAACAAATCCAAGAAGAAAGTTTTTGCTAGAACACTGTACGAGATGAAAACTTTATCAGCTCATCATGTATGAAATTAATGAATGGACTAGCTGATTACCACTTAACCAGTTCTGAACAAAATTTCATTCTTCAATATATGATGTGTAAAGGCGGACTGCTTTGCCATATAATATGAATTCCTTTACAAAGATCCCTTTCCATTTTCTATATTATATGGTGTAAATTATTTTTTGATCCAAAATACTCCAACAACCAAAAACACCTTAGTGAAGAAAATTATGTTTACCTAGTGTCAAAGATCAAGACACATCAGTTGGAAAATTTGAATATGTTGAATTGGAGGTTAAACTCCTAATTCAATATGGATTACCTCAGATTTCCAGATTCAGCCAAACCTTATATTATCCTGAGATTGATTCACCACAGGAATCTCATTTTCTCTGCTTATATCCTGAAAGACTTTCTGTTTCCCCACAATACCCATAATAAATGGTGATGTTTAAAAAAAAATTAATCTCATTGGCAAAGACAGATATTCGGTCTTCCACATCAGTTTAGGCTCAGAATCCATACATTATAATTTTATTCATGGAGTGAAATTAAGCGTCATGAACACTATTGAGATTGTCGTATCTTGGACTATAGGCTATTAACTTTTTCACTTAACAAAATAGCAGGGTCAGGTTTTGTGTGTGTATGATCCAACAATGCAAATGGCATAACTGTTGTCCAGAAGTGCTTTGGTGCATGAGTAGTTACCAATTGTATAAAAGTAGAACTTCAATTCTTGTGGATCCAAGAATTTCAGTCCAACTATAATATTTTATAGCAGTTAGAAATCCCATGTCCTTGTGCTTTTTGTGCAAGAAATCAAATGTATATAGGCCAAGGGATTGTAGTGCTAAAATTCCCATGAGAGTACTAAAATGATCACAGCACACTTATAGTATGTGGCATTCTGGATTACTGACCATACTGAGAGATGCTTTCATGCAGATTGCGCAGTATATGTATTGCATCAGAATTAGTCTTTTCATGGAAATATTAGCATTTCAATTTCCTGGCTGCTGTAATTTTAAGTTCATAACATCTTCTGTATTAATATTAGTTTCTTATTTTAACGAAATTTGTAAGAAGAAAAGGAGATGAAAACTACGACAATTATCAAAAAGAGCAAAATAAAAAAAATTAGATACATGATTAATTTAAACACCACGGGCAAATTAGGCTCCCTGAGACTGCAAGAACTATATAGATAACAGTATCATCCCAGGTGACCTATTCAGTATTTTCTCTATCCTTTTTCTGTTCAATACTTATGTGGTAAATTCCATTTATAATCCTAGCATTGTTTCTGCAGCTGACATTGTAAGGAATGTCTATTGCTAACAAAAACCATGTAACTCATGTTGTAATTGTCAGAGGCTAACGCCTGACAGGATGCCTTTGCAGAGTGGAAGGACCTGGTTCTCCTGACTGCCAGCATCTGCTTTGTTGTTGGCACCATCTAAAGTACAAAGGACTTTCTCACTAATCAGCTGCTTCTGCCTTGTAGGCCTTCTAGTCATTGCAATGAATGCAAAAGGAAGGGAAATGTGAAGTCTGCAGTCATACTTAAAAAAAAACCAAAGAAAAAAAGAATGAAAACTGGGGCAAGGCAGGGGAGATGTTTGGTTTGGTTTTCCTACAGAAATCATAATAAATTAAGCCTCTGGTCCATCCTTTGTTCAATAATTGTCAGATGATAATGAAAAAGAACACAAATAAACAGAGAAGGTATTAGTCCGAGTGTGTTTTCTCATTTGAGAACTTCCTGCCGTCTAAGTGTTTTTCGTGCATTAGCCACTTTGTAAATTCAGGATGTAGAAAAGTGAATACCTGTGGCAATGTTGGTCCAGTCATGGTGATGGAAACTTGTACAGAGCTGGTTTCAACTATCATATTCTTGGTCTTAAGATGCATAAATCATTGCTGCACATCAGACTGTATCTGTAAAGTAAGGACATGGCATTTCTAACTTCTGAATCATTGTGTTGCAACTGGCAGGATCATGCTATTTGTAATTTACACAATGACCTCTTAATTAACTCAAAACATATTTCTATCTACTCAAAGCTTCCCCTCCCCTCCCCCACCAATTACTCTCAGTGTTTTGCTCTACATTATATTGTACTTATCCCTGAAGAAAATGGAGACATTTTGTCATCTCTGGCTTTGTTGTTGTTGTTTTATTTGTTTGTTTGTTTTTCCTTGAAATCTTAAATTTAGCAGTAAAACTTTTTAAAAAGTACTAACTCCCTATTAACTTGGAACAGGGCTCCTATATGTAGCCACAGTGGCTGCATTCAAATGATTCTTCTCTTCATTAACTTCTACATTTTCCAACATAATCAGTTTGTGAATAATGACTGTAACCTTCATTCAACAAGAGAGAAAAAAATAGCAGATATTCAAATGAGTCAAAGCAATCTGTGTATTAATTTCAACCCTACTCAGCTCCTTCTGTGGGCATTATTGATTGTGTTCATCTTTTTAAGTTTTTATAATGTTTTGTTTGTAACATTCGGGGGAGGATGATTCAGAAAAGATAATGAATAAAAAATTTTATAGACTTCTGGTTTTCAGCTTAAGAAATTCCCACAGCATTAACATAATAACACCTCTATTCTTTGCCTCCTGCTTGGCACCAGTGCCATTTATGTTAGTCACAGGCAGGGTACTGCATCACAGTAGGTGACTATCATCTAAACACGGTGGACAGGTGGCCTTTAAAACAGCATGCAGCAGGGAATATAAGAGCTCTTTCTGAGGAAATCTGGAAATCTTCACAGTTGAGAGGAAGCAATGCAGCGGTTGTGAATATCAACATTTCCAATTTGGAAACTGTCAAGAGCTGACTGGCTTTAGGTGTAGGAAATAGACAATATCTAAGGACAGACAGCAAAACAATTCAAAACAACTCAAAACATAATACAATGTCACCCACAAATGTTTACAGAATAATTACATTTCCCTGTGCCTAAATTGATGTTGCTTACCTTTGGGATAGAGTGCTGGGAATGGTGTGTTTTTCACCAGCTCTGCAAGGAAGTAAGTTATTTCCAAAGAGATCTGGCGTAACTTGGAACTGGTTGTCTCCATAATTGAGGAAGCTAGTTTGTCTTATGAAATGTGAAAGTACTCGAGGTAGCTGTGAGACTGATTGGAACTCTGTCTCCAAGAGTCTTCTGGAAGGACAGAGGAGAGAGCACTCCCAGAGTTCCAGAGAGTGTGGCTGAAGAGGATCCTGTGAGTTGCCCTGAGACACTTTACTCTTTATCACTGGGGTGAATAAAAGCTTCTACAGATGGCTTCTGACAGTGCATGGTCTACAAATTTGGGCATATGGGAAAGGTTCAAGTTCATATTGAGATATTTGAAGACTACTTAGTCATTTGTGCACCTCCATGTTTCAGGTCATTCCCTGAGAACTTGGTGGGACTCTTTTGAGAATAATTACCCTGGTGTTCTGAAGACGATTTGAAAACAGGCAAGCATGGGGAGCTCGTTTAGTTGTTTGGATTTTTTTACTCCTATTTCCTCATAAAACCTGGAGGTATGACAATCTGAAGGTCAATGACCAGAACCAAGTGCTCAGCTTCTCAAAATGTTCTTCTTAGATCTAAGTCCAAAGTCATTTACATCAATCCAAATTTGTACATGTTTCTTGTAATTGCTTGTCACTGTTGCAAGTGGATGTTTCAAAATACCAGCTTGTATTCACATTGCACAGTTTAGATTTCACTGCATCAGCACGCCATCTAAACCAGGGGTAGTTTCAAACTGCCTACCTTTCAGTTTCCATCCACATAGTGAATTTACATGCTATTTCATAAATTAACAACAGTTTCTAATCTGCTGATTCATTTGCAAGGGTGAAAGGTGAATGTTCAATTACTTCCCCCGCAGTTAACATAAACATTGACCTGATCAACTGTAGCGCTCCCTTTGTGCTATAATACAGACACAGATTTATCTTCCCTGCCCCTGCTTTGCTCCAGGCACCTGATTAAAAAGCCCAGACCAATGTCTGCTCTTATATGCTTACTTTGATTTTTGCTTTGGAGCACTTTACCAGGACTGCACTCATGCCTCCCTGATGCTTTGTGGCATTTATTGTCTGAATTTTCCTCTCAGTGTGGCACCACAGTCTAACTGCATAATGCACCTTCTGCAGGCAAGGATAATCCACATCCTCCCCATCCCTCTACTGCACTAGGCATGATTTCTGTAAAATTGTGAATATTTTAGGAAAAAAAACAATCACAGAAGGCCTTGAGATTTTCAGGTTGCCTCGGAAGGCTAATAAAATTCACCATATGTTTTTTCTATCTGCTAAGAACCAGGCTTCTCTTCTTAAATCCATGCAAGAAGCTGAAGGTTTAGTGTGGATGATGTCATCTAGATCAATGGCTTACTAGAGTTATTGCTATTAATCATGGCTTACTATTGGTCTATTAATCATGGCTTACATATGGGGCATAACACTAGTACAAAAATGTTTATTAGGAAAAATGACTTGGCAGAAGTAAAGACTTATGGAACTTGCACATGACTTGGAAAAGGAAAAAAAAAGAAAAAAAATATTAAACTACTCCATACTGCTTACAATGCAAGACTTTTCAAATAAATGACAGGGCTTAATGTTAATCTCATTATCCATACAAAAAAATCGAAGAATAGGAGAAGGTATTTCAATATTTAAAATGATGGCATTTATTCAATAATTGTTGGATGAGAAAACTTATTTTTGAGCTTTACATGTGTGTTTCCAGTCTGTGCAATTTCATGCTTTTTAATATTACCACTCAAATTCCCTTATCCAACAATGGTGTCTTTAGTTTTGAAGAATTTGATATGACATTAATAACAGAGTAGAAACTTCTAGGTCTGATACAATTTCCTTTGCTGGAGCAAAGCCAGCTCTGTAAAATGTGAAACAACAAAAATATAAAATATTTTTCAATACTTGGTTTTAGTAGTAGAAAACATGTTTTCCTATGGCCTGGAAGCAATATTAAATAACATTATTTCCTCTCCCGACGGAGGACACACAACTGACACCAAGAATGGTTGCAAGCATCAGCACTTTATTATTCCCCACTACAATGTTTTGCACCCTTTTCTTCTATGCATAACATCTGTCTACCCTTTTACTCTTTTGTGATTGGTCAATACAAATCAGCATTCCCTGCTCCTTTTCCTTTGATGATGATCACTTGTCTTGCACAGCTGCAGCTTATCAGAGGTGAGATTGCCTGCAGCACTATCTCTATCCTTTTACAATCCATTCTCCCACACTCTACTAAATGTGAAAAGTCTATAAGGGCATTCAGCAGTTATAGGAGTTAAGGGGAAACAGTAAGATTATTTATAAACAAAAAGAGACTAAAATAACTGTAACCAGCTAACTGTCTCATTCTTAAAGAACTGTGGTAAACTGATAAAATCCGTGATCAATCAGATTTTCACTTCACATACAGCAATGATATTTTTGATTCATTATAAATTTTCAGACCTTCCTGTGAAATGGTCAGCTTTCATATCTGACATGGAGAACAAACTGGAAGTGGCTTCTGCATTTGGAGATGTTTTCAAAGACAAACATTGCCTTCTCAGATTTATAGAAATCACACAATTTTAGCATTTAAAATTGGTGGCAAGGTCAGGTAATTTTTAATGATTTTGAAATTTGGGTTTTTAAATTTGAAAATGCCTGTAAATGCAACTTCTATAGTTACTTTTTTTCCCATGATTGTCTCATATTGGAGTTGAACAAAAATAGAAGTAACCAAACAGGCTCATTACTCTTTACATGATTATTTTTAACATTAAAACCCAAACACTTACTTCAGAATACCTCTTTATTTTATTAGACACTCTGTTAAAACCGATAAAATAACATACTTTTAAAATTTTACTCCCTATGAGTCAAAAACAAAAAAACAGAGAAGAAAATGAGAAAAAAAAAGGAAAAAAGAAAAAACCTGCCCTTGGGTTTTACTTGCTGTTATTTAATAGCTGAAGTGATGATGTGTGATATATGGGCTCTAGCTTAGCATGCAAAAGTTTGTAATAAGCATACACAATCAGAAATTGAGATCAAATTAAGTAAAAGAGCAATTGATCTTTTAGACTCCAGATGAATTCTTTGACAGAGTTTTAAATAATGAGTAAATGTCTTTCTTAATTATATGCTGTTATTTTACCAATTTCATACCGGAATTTTTGGATACTGAGGGTGATCCAGGAAATTCATAATTATTGTACCTGTATAATGACTGAGCCTGGTATTTATTAAACATATCTAGCTAAAACAAGTGATTTGTATTTAAGTATTTCAGTTATTACAGTATGATTTCCGTGACAGCAAAAATTGAGTGAAGTTTTATTTTTGCAGCGTGGGGACACCTAGATTGCAGAGACGAGGAAGAGTTCTCTGAATACAGAACTCACAGTTATACGTGTCAACTGAGGAACACAATTTTTTGCCTGCGGAGGTAAGAGGAGTCTCTCTTTGGTCCTATATGGCAGAGTAAGTGTGAGAAGAGTCCCTGTCATAGTAACAGAGTAATTAATGGCTGTAGAGACCAATGGGGTGGTCATCCTCTCCTCACTGCCCTCTATTCTCTCCCTCCCAGGAAACACTGTATTTAATAGAACTGAAACATCTTGGATAAAATTCTGCTTTTGAAGACAGCAGAGTCTTTACAACATAACTGAAAATTAGGAATATTTCTGCCTTTAAAATACATACTTCTTTAAAAATATATTATGAATTAATATTTTTATTTGCTACCTTTTGCAACATTTCCTTTAGTGTGTACTAATATTTTATGTCCAAGATAACTTTATTTACTTCTCCTTTTTCCTCCTTTATTCTTTCCTACCCAGTTGAAAAAAAAAAGTACATTTTAAGGGAAAGGAACTGATTAATTCAGAAGGAAAACAGAAAAACTCAACTGTGAGTCCCTCATCTGAGTAGTGAGGGAACAATCGATTTTGCCCATACTTTCTCACACAAATGTTGTAGGCATTTTATGTATTCAGATTATATCATGTAATTTGCCAGACATACAATCAGAGTTTTAGAGGGGATTTAAAACAAAATCCCATTTAAATTTCATCAGTCATTATCAAAATTTTTCTTCTTAAAACTGGCAACATACTGCCTCACCTTGTGTGTATACAACCCAACAAACAGGATCCTCTGGCAGATGATTCATTCCAATGTAGGAGCTCTCAATGTACTCCCAGTAAGGCAGAAGGACAAACTACATCTGGAAGAGGGAAGAAGATCTGTCAAACCAAAGTAGTAAAATGATGTTTCACATTTCTGACAAGTGCCTTACAAGCCTTGGAGACTCCTCTGTCACTAACATTTTGTCACAGTATAGCTGGGTGAAAAGATCATGGTGAAAATGCTGAATAATTTTCATACCAATTTAGACCTTTGCTGTGAAGTTTTGAGGTTGCACAACACTGTACATGTTACTTAACTGATAGTAACAGTCTGAGGTTTAAACTTCTCACCCTGTTGAGCTCAGCAGAAGAGATGTAATTACTATTGTCTAGAAAGGAGAAGTGCTCTTCAAGTGGTCAAATCACCAAGTCTTCATCTCTAAAGTGCTCAGTTTCATAGTTGTTGTTACATATAATCAGCCAGACAGAAGAATAGCATGGAATACCCTTGTCTGATTGCATGGTTCTGCTAGGCGTGGCTTTATCACAATTTTAAAATAAAAAGTGTCAAATGAACCAAAACAAGTGGTTTTGCTCTCTCAGGTTAGTCTCTCATGTTGTTTCCTATTTGCTGAATAAACTATAGAAAAGCAAATATCTCATACTTACTGATATTGTGTGTGAACTTGAGTAAGTGTTAAGTATCCACAAAATTACAGGCTCTTGTTCAGGTAAAATCTGCTATTCCATGGCAGTGAATTATACTTGGGAAAAAAAAAAAAAAAAAGGAAAGGAAAAAGAGGGGGGAGAGCATTGAGTACAGTAAGAATAACATACTATTTATCCCTTCCTTATCACTAATGGGTAAGTTTTACTGAATGGAAGAAAAATTCAAATGAAAGAAAATGTGTTTTTTGTTTGTTTGTTTGTTTGTTTCCTTGCGGGTTTTGTTTGGTTGGTTTTTTAAACAAGAGCTATTTTAGTAGTATTAGATTTATTTGCTTTCTTTCTTCTCCTTATGAATTTAAAGAAATTGAGACTTATTTTACAACACACAGTATCACAAATCTAATTCAGTGGACCCATAAATGGATCTCATACCTCATTAGTACACAAAAGTTTTTCTGGGTATTAATAAGCAAAGCAAAGTATTCTGACTTTTAGTATCAGTTGGAGACCACTCATCAAAACAACTCATCTTTACATTTTACAAAGTAAGTTTTTTCTGACTATCTTTGTTTTATGGATGTTTTCAGATCATACAAGTTCATACTTATAAACTGACAACAAGAGTTAAAATATTAGAATAGAGATTCTATTGTTCAAAAATTTGTACTGAACTTGATAACAGCAATGGGTAACATTAATTTTATTTCCCCAAGAGAATTGTCAATATTGTTAGTGTGAGTAATAGAACAAATATTTTCAGATCTGGATACATATTTTGCTATCAGATACTGATCAGTTAGTAAACACCTGTGCACACTCTCATTTAGAAATAAATATTGGATAGTAATATTTATACAGCAGAGGTTTCTGGTTTTGTTTTCCTTTTTTGTCTTTTTTTTTCTTTTTAATGTGGTTTATTTTTTTGATATCTTGAGATAATTTCTATATTTATTGGGCCTTTAGCATAGTTATAAGTATGGTTTTATTTCATAACAAGCAAAATTTACTGATTTACTGGAATTTCCTACAAGAAGCAAGTTTTAAAATCTCAATCATACCAATAAGGACTAAAACTATGCCAAATGCTTAAATAAAGAAAAACCTCAGAAGCTAGTTTATGATTGAAGGCTGAAAACTTATCATAATTAGAGGGGTATGAGATTTGCTGATTTATAGATATATACTTATGAAGATGTTACTTTATGTTTAAATTTGGAATCAGTCACCTGAAAAATTACTGGTTTTTTTCCACTTTTTTTTTTTTTTTTTTTTTTTTTTTTTTTTTTTTTTTTTAAGGATAAATTTATTTGATAAGGAGAAAAAAATCTGTGACAGAATTTTTTATGATTAGTGTTATTACACTCTGCCTTGGAATTTCAAGAAGATGCCTTGTCTTTTAGTAGTGGAAAATGGGTTATCCATGATCTCTAATAACTATAAAGAGACAATACATTAGAAAATTTGCTCTGCTTTTGAGAAAGAAGCCCTAAATCTCACAAACTGGCACAGAGTCTCCATTAGGGGAAATCCCAATACTCATTACAAGAATAGTAAATTTGCAGTGAATTCACCTTTGCATGTTTGACACCTGGGTCAAGTGTAGTGGTGAAAGCAAAATGAGTGAGAGACTCCAAGTCAGAAATACAATTTAATAAGAAGAAAAGAAAAAAAGTAAAATGAAATAAAATAAAAAATACTAAAGACCACTGACAGAGTCAGAATACAACCTGAGCAGGGTGATGGAAGCAGTCCAGATGAGTGGGTCTTCCTGAAGCAGTGATCCCGTAGAAAGGGCTGGTAGCTCTGGTCCTCTGAGAATCCAAGTGGGTAAGGGCCCCTGTACTGTCCCAAATCCCAGATTATATCCAGGTGAGAATGCTTGGCTCCTCCCTTGGGCAGAGCATCTCACAATGGGATGATGAGTCATACAGGGGGTCCTTGATGGCCCATTAAAGAGAGATAACTCCCGGAGGGAGTTATCTATGAGTCATGCAGCAGGCATTTGATGGGCCATTAACAGAAGACACATTAACAGAAGAGGGCCTGGGAGAACACTGCTTCAGCAATTGGATTCAACAGTTCATGAAGATGGTGATAGAATACTTTGTGCATATCTTATATTACAACCCAGGACAGTCAAGGAACTCAAGACATGCTGTTTCAAGTGGAGTAACACACCTCTCTTTTCTTAGTCTGACACACAACCTGTTAAGATGTAATCTATAGTTTTTCTAAGCAATTAAGAAAACTGTATTAATAGTACTAATTAGCTGATATGATCCCCATGATATTTCATAGAATACCAACAACTATTGCAGTGCTCTCTTAGCCAATCTGTAGAGTCATCTATTGCCTGGGGTCTCCTCAAAAACTGATCTTGTGCATCCATGCATCTGTGGTCAGGTTCTCACTACACTTCTCTCATTCTACTCTCTTTTATTATTTTAATCTACTAAAAGAGTCCTTTGTGTGCCACAACCATGCCTGATCCATTTAGCTCAGGTTAAGACCGACATGATGATTTTCATGTGACCACAGCATATAAATAAAGTACCCAAATCTTATGGCATGTTACTGTTTCATTGCATCTCCATCACCAGATATAGAATGGTTTATCTATATAGATCTCCAGCTAAGGAAAACTACTTCTCAGTCTTAGAATACATCAGCCCTTCAGGAAAGCCAGCATGAAATTTTAGAACTTTGTGGAAGTATTATGAGGATTTAAATCCTGCAACTGTAACCTCAACAGGGGCAGAATATCAGAGGCAGCACACAAACAACAAAACCAACAAAAAATCTGAAAATAATTTCTTTTCCTAGGGAGTGGAATAATGTTTGCGGGGCTAACTAGTTGTAGATTTCCCTGAGGACTAGCAAGAGAGCAGCATGGTACGTGCAGTGTTTGAAGGGGCTCAGCAGCGGGGTGTGACACCAAACTCTGCTGCTGTTAACAGCCGTGATGAACCCAGGAGAACCAGAATAAGCTCACAACAGCAAACTCAAAGGGAAAAAGACAGAGACCCGGCTACACAAATCATGAACAACAATAAAAAAAAGCTCCATTTGAAGTATTTTTGAGCACTTGTATGGGAGATTTCATAGGAGAGATTACTGCTATTGAGAAAAAATGTATCTGCTAATAAACAGACAGAGTGATTTTATTTTAGTTTAGCAAGTAACAGCTATGCATTGGCTGATAAACATAGAAATGACATGCTATTTGAAAATAATTTTTTCTACAATATTTCTTCACCTTTCTTCTAGAAATAAGTGGGATGAAAAGTACTTTTCACATTTTATATATCATATGACCACAGAGCACTGAATGTGATCTGAGAACAGTATGACATAAAGGTTTAAGATGCTTCAGCATATTTATTCAGCCTAAAAGAACAGACAGGCTGAGAACCTAAGGAGTAGAGGAACAGAACAGATGTGCTCTAACTACAGCAAGATCTAGATCATGTTTTGTAGAAACAGGTTTTGGAAGTTATTATAGTGTCACTGACATTTTCTTTACAAATGTCTGTTTCCAGTGCTTCATAACTCAGTAACAGGCATTGGCTCTAGGCTAAGCTAGTAGAAGTGGCCTTAGCCTCAGATAAACTTGTTTCGGTGTATGGAGCATATGTGTGCAAAATAAGAGAAAAGCAAGAAAAGATTTCCAAGAATCCAAAGAGATCCATGAAATTTCTGTATAAAGTACATATTTTTCTTAATTAAATAATCACATTTATTATCTAAAAAATTACATTGAATGTTTCTTTAGTTATTATCATGGTTTTAGTTTAATGACACTATAATGGCTAAGCGATTCAGATAAGATGGGGTTTGTGGCAATGGATAGTAGTGCTATATTTAAAGTACATCTGCATCTTTAGTTTTCTGTTATTTTGATTTCTGGAAAAGCTTTTTTGCATTGTGTTGCAGATTGTCCTAAAAACATACTGAGATATTGCTTTATTTTATCTATAAGCTTGTTTGACACTTACTAGTCTTTCTCAGATCAAAAGGAATGAAGTGTAGGTCCCAGATGTCCATAAAGTGCAAAAACAATTCAGATTATTGGCTGCTGTCCCTAGGGGTATCACTAGAACAAATAGGATATGAACCTTGCTTGGTATTCTGTGTTTTTTTCATTTTTGATGTCTGAATGGAGGGGCTGAAATTCAGATTCCATTAAAGTCAATAACATTGTCAAGCAATTGGCAGATTTTTCCAGTCACTGTGATTTTTGATTGACTGCATCAACCTGACTGACCTGCAGATCCACAGCAAGTCCTGTTTAGTGATATTCACTAGATTTATCATGTGCTTCCAGGGTCAAACACATTTGTCCCAGAACTGTCCAAAAAAGTCACATTTTCTTCATTTTTGGTATTGTGCAATGAGCTACTGACCCAACAGTTGTGTGGATAAATGACTGCAAAATTAAAAAAAAAAAAGGTCCAGGAAAACATTCTAGTTATAGCTGAAGTTATGCTATTACTAACTTACATTTCCATAGAAATGGGAATATGTTTTCATCCTCTAATCTCTTATATCAATTTTGGCTCCTATACTTCTTCAGATGGAAGTAAAATGTGTTTTGCAAGATAATGAAAATCAATTAATATAGATAAAAATATTAATAATAAGCTAAAGTAGTGGAATTATTTCGGTTAACATTAAAAACCTATAAAGAGGGAAGACTAAAAATACAGTCAGTGTCACAACAACAACAACAACAACAACAGCAACAACAACCTGCTATAACCTTCTTTGCAGGACTAGTTCTTCTCTGAGTAGATAATCTGTTTTTTATCCCGATAGCTCTATTAACCTGCACAGAGCATTCACCAGACTGTCCATTTTAAAGGAACTTAAAACCTATGGATAACCAAGAGAGCAGAAGACTTTTTACACATGGGCCCTAATTCTGCATAACTGCATGTGGAACAGCTGCTGCTAATGGAATTTGCCAGCAGACTAAGTGCCTTCAAAACCTTAGCAATCTTTGGGGAGGGGCACAGGAGGAGGGAAATATTTCCAAATTGTTTATATTTTTCTGGATATTGGGAAAAATACCGAGGAAACATTAAATGGTGAGTTTACAGAAGCCTTTTAAAATTATTCAGTTTAAACAATTTTGAAAGAAGGCAAGTGAGTTGCAGATCCAAAGTACTATCCTTGTCTTCAGACTGTCACAACAGTCAGACAAGTAAGGCAGAATAATGCAGAACCAAAAGTAAGATTACATAGGTAATAACAATTTTATTTCTAAACTGATAAGCTTCCAACATGATCCTTGTGTAATCATGGCTGTGGATATCACCTCTCCTGCAAAGAAAGCTCTCACATGTTTTTGCCCTGCTTTGAACTGAGCTGGGTAAGGAGGAAGGAGGTCCAGTCCACTTGGCTCTGAAAATCTTCACTGTCTCTCATCAGCACTTGGGTTTTTTTCTGTCATGGCAATGGGAGTCAGAGTTTCAGGTTTGTCAGGTTACACCAATTATTTTTTTCCCCTTCTCTCTCTGTCCCTTGGCTATCTGACCAAAATGCTCCTACTAGTGGTACTTGTGACAGCAGTTTAAACAGCAGCCTGACCTGGGAAAGTGAGAGAGGCGGTTTCTCCCAGGTTTGTATAGCCCAAGTCATGCCATTGTTATTAACAGCTGTAACAGAACTACATCACACAGCTCAGCTGCATTTTGGGCAAGGGAGAACAGTGTGGCTGGGGCTGGCTGTGGTTCTACAGTACAGGAGAGTGAAGAGAACACAAGAAGACAGGCAGGCAGAAAGGAAGTAAAGCAAGAAAGAAAAGAGGGCAAGGTAGGGATAGAGAGAAAGGAAGTGGCAAGAGACAAGTGGGAAAAGAGGGAGAGTTCAGTGAAAGGAAAGACAAAAAGGAAAGAACTCAAGAAGGAAAAATGGTGGAAAAGATCGTAGGAACAAAAATATTTATACATACAGAATAATTCCCTCTCTCTCTCCCCCAATAATTTTGTGTATTTTGGGGGTGGTGGAGAGGAAGGCTGTCTTTACCTCCTTGTTGCTCTCTTGAATCTTATTTTCCATATTTTTTTCAATTTCTCTCCTAAATGAACTTCTTATCCATGTGTACAGAAGTCCTGAATCATAAATAAGAGCTCTTCCACTAAGTGACATAAGAAGCAGTTAGCTGAATCCAACCTTAGATTGATAAAGCTTTTTACATAGAAAATCTGTACTGTCCAGTTTTGGTCAAAGTGTCAATATAGCTCTTTTTTTTCCATTTGAATTATCTCTCAGAACATGTGTTGCGGAAGACTCTAATATGAATATGTGAGAAAAGCAGCAGGTATTAGCTCTGTGCTGTACTGTTTAGGTGGATGATATGAGACAGTCATAATCAAAGCATGTGGAAAGTATTAGCTTAATAGAATATCCCATAGAAGGTGCACCTGTCATGCAAGATGGCATATTACCAGCCATTTAATCAATATTTTTGCAGCAACAGAATTTTTTTAGGACATTGCACAGAAATTTGGGGTGAGAAAGAACTGGCTGCGATGACTTTGCTAAGATGCTTTAAATTCTGCTGGAATCCTACAGACAACCTAGCTTACAGCTTTTTGGACATGGAGATTTAGATACAGGGAATGAAACCACTGCATGAAAGTCACACTAAACATCTCTAATCAGCCACAGCTTGTAATTAGGTCAACAACTAATCACATAAGTGTTTTTGTGTTGTTTCTCTCCATTGGCCTGTAAGCCTCAGTGGAAACTTTTTGTATTTATTGGATAGTAAATCAACATTAACCTGCTTCAAGCAGCAATATGTTTTCTAATTCTTTATTAAAATTTCAAGGCAACTGCCTTTCAGGTAATACAATTCTGTGCTACTCTCTTACGGCAGTAAGTACTGACTTGCAACCTGAATGCTAAAAGAAAAAAAATGCTCCCTGACAAGGCATGAGGGTCTCTTTTCTTTCTTTCTTTCTTTCTTTCTTTCTTTCTTTCTTTCTTTCTTTCTTTCTTTCTTTCTTTCTTTCTTTC
>JBBMKD010000115.1:15883935-15900747 GCA_037834095.1 Argya squamiceps
TCTTTCTTTCTTTCTTTCTTTCTTTCTTTCTTCCTTCCTTCCTTCCTTCCTTCCTTCCTTCCTTCCTTCCTTCCTTTTCTTTCACTAGTTAGAAAGAACAGTGAGATTTTGTGCTTCAAATGTGAATTGTGAGTTTTTTGTCAATAGCCAATATATAAAAAATTCCTATAAGGGACCATTGATGGCTAAGTGATGGTGATAGCTCCAAAATCCTTTAAGTTCAGCTATCAGGAAGAGTACTAATATATTTGGGGAAGTTCAGAGAAGAGCTGTGTGAATGATTAAAAGATTGGAAGGCATATCTTGTAAAGAAAGAGTCCAGAAGGTCTATTTACCAAGTTAATCAAAGATCAAAGGGTAATTCGATCACAGTCTCTGAGAAGATATGATGAGAATTACTTTTTGAAATGGACTCTTCAGTTTAACAACCAAAAAAACCACCAAATGGAAGTCAACATGTTGGAACTAATTATAAAACAGGTTTTGCTTTTATGCATTTTAGTGGAAAGAATTCAGAAAAGATAGCTAAATATTTTCATTTCTACAGTAAACAAACTCAAAAAAAGGTGGAATGATAATATAAAATAAGGTGGAATGAGATAATAATGAATTTGGCTAAGGTTAGAACAAAATAGTGGATTCTTTATCCTGGGAAAGAACTCCTGTGATTTAGAGTATAAACATTATTGCAGACCACAATATTTTGTGGAGAGCCTTACAGTTTGAAGTACAGTGAAATTCAGATTAATAAACTGCAGCACTCTTTTGTGGCCTTACTGTGAAACTGTGAATTTAACTGTGTGTTCCTGTTATCGTTTTTCCTCACTCTTTGATAATCGGACTGTCCTTTTTGTTCTCTTGCATCAGATTAGCTCCTGAGCATGACAGCAGTAAGCTTGTAAACATCTGATTTAACTGGGCTTGATTTGTCAGTGGAGGACAAGATGTATCTCTAAGAGAGAAACAATATTTTCCTAAGTTTCTGCAGCATCTACTATACAGCAGTATATGTCCTCACTGGGCCCCTTGGATACTGCCACAGCATGAATTGATGAAGAATAATAAGTATTTGAAAAAATGGAAAAGACTTTTACTGGATATTTTGAAAGTCATTTTTGTCTTTAGAATTACCTTTAGCATATGTCTGAAATTTGAAATGCAGCAACAGTTTTCCATCAAAATAAAAGGAGAAAGGCTTAAAAAAATAATCTTACTTAATTTTTCTCTGGATAGATATTCAAATGTTTGTTTTGTTAAAAATAACCTTAAAATGGTGATTTGAAATATTGTTTTATAGTAGCAGAGTTATTATAAATCAATATTTCAAATTACCGGTTTAAGAACCAATTGATAAACCACAGAGTAAAAATGGAAATGAGGAAGTGGAGAAAGGCTGCACTAGTGATTTTTTTTTCCTCAGAAAAAAAGCTTGACAGCATCCTAGAAAACTAACTAGAAAAAATGAAAGGTACAATTGGGGAAAAGCTCTAACACTTAAAGCAATAGATTTGTGTCATAATTTAGATACCTCTATTAGTGATTGAAAACCAAAAGCTACAACATTTTATTTATTTTAGTTCACAGCCACAGGGAAAAATAACCATCATCAGTCCTTTTCAAAGTTGGAGGGAGGAACAAAACAAACCAATCAACAAAAACTATTTTTTTGTTATTAGACTCAAGAATCAGAAGTAGACATAGAGATATGGACAAACTGAAAGAAATGAAAAAAGTGAGCAACCCTAAAAGAAAACAAATTAATCAATAAAGACAGAAAAGATTAAGAATAACAATGAGAAATGCCTAAGAATACCACAAATGATTTATGACTGTTGCAGAGAACAGTTTTGACCATCAGAGAAACTTTTCTCTCCATAAGGTATGCCTTTTCTCTAAAGGGATGCCTTTTGTACAAATATATGCCTTAAAGATATCCATGCAAAGCCTATTAGTTACATAATTTTTTCCCCTCAGAAATATATTTCCAACAGGTATTAAACATGGTCTTTGTGCCATTTATAGCTCTCTTACCAGATATAAGAAACATGTCCCTGTTCTAAAGATCTGTTGTCCTCACATACTAGCCCTACTGTTCACAAATTCTAAAAGACAGAGAAGAGTGATGATCTGGTTATGAAACAGATACAAGACAAACATGAACCCATTTTTGAGGGCTCCCTTCTCCTTGATGAAGAAGGCAAACACCTAACAGCTGTTTCTTAGTGTGGGCTTTCCCTAGTGCTGTATCTGGAAGCTGCTGAAGAGCCAGGAGAGGGATTTGCCACGTGATGCATCCAAAACTAATCCAAAACTACTTTTTTGAGGGGAGAAGTTGCCACTGTGAAAGATAGTGTCTAGGAAAGTGAAAGAAAACCTTAGGAAAACCTTAGTTTTGTTAAGAGTGGAATAATGCATATCTTGGAGATGAAGGAGTAAGCATAACAGTTGGATAACAGAGTTTTCAATGTTAGTTCAGAACCAGCTCTGATTGGTGCTGGATTGAAAGAGGTGTAGACCTGACCTGGTTTGATTGAAAACATCACTCTCAACCATCACAAGTGCTGGAGCAGTGACAAGACCCATCCGACTTTCATCAGCTCTAGGAATTTCTAGAAGTATATGTATTTTGAGTAGCAGGGATAAATATCAGAAATATATGCTGCATAATTGTTGGACTTCTTGATTTTTTGGTTTTTTTTAATTTTTTTGAGGAAAGGATTTTCTCGTTAAATATAAATTTCTCATTAGGCATATACAATCCTAATGTAGTCTCACAATTTGGCATTATGCAAGGGATTAATATCTTTTTGTAATGATGATGCATTTTTAAAGATGTTACTGGGACTTTTTTCTCCACAACCATTATTCCTCTCAACATATGAATAATTCAGAAAAAGGAAAAAAAAAGCAGCAGAGCAAATTCACATTTTGCTAACCCTTTACTCTGGCAAAGAAAATTCTCTCTTTCAGTGAAAAGTATATAATGAGAAGAAAGCAAAGTAATTTTGGTTTTATTCAAAGACTCAAAGTTTATTGTTATACTGAAATTCCAAAGAACACACTGAAGAGGATCAACTCTTTTTCATCTCTTGCCTACCTTGTTTCCAACTTTTTACTCCTGTTACCTTAGCTTAATATGGAGATGACTTAGAAAAAAGTTATGCATTACTGGATAGAATTTGATTTTCCATGCTCTATTTTTCTTACTCCTTTAAGACATAATGCATTGTATCTTAAATCCAAGTATTTTGTGTAATAAGCTACTTTAAACACCTATTTTCATACATGGAAAAGTTGTCAGTTTCTATTATATTAAAAATATAGTGCATATAAATAATAGATTACTGTTTTTAAAGAATCCTTCATGTTTAAAATCTCTCAGCAACAAAATAATGAGTCACATAACCATAGCGTAAAACTCTGTTAGGAACTCTGTCATTGTGTCCAAAGTATTTTATGTAGAGTTTCTAAACACTCATTGAAATGAAGAGGTGCACCTTGGCCTGGAAAATGAAATTCTGTGTGACAGACACAAAATTCTTTGTTTCTTTTAACAGTGAACTTCAAGTCACACGCACTACAGCTGCTCAGTAAGACACAAAACATGAATCAGCATGTCTTATCACCCATCAGAACAGTGTTAGTACCTGATCTCCTTTAGTAGACTATGCCAATGCCCAAATATACCCCACCTTAAATACTCACTGAGGGAGACTGGACTCCTCTGAAGGGTTCTGGGGATGTGCATGACAAACCACATGCTCACTAACACAAGCTTTTGCAAGACATTACTACCACCTAGATTTTGTATGAGAAAATGTGGACTTGGTACATACAGAACTTTGATACATATAGATTTTTAGAATGTTACGTTCTTAAGGGACTAGTTTGTATACTGCAAACTGCTTAGTATAAAGGTTATAAGAAAGGCCTATAATACTGTCTTGTACTTGGTAGTGGTACAAAGAGAGAAATAACTTAGTAGTGTTAAACCAAAATATTTTCATGATAAGAACTCCTAAAACAGATATTCCACTGGCATCTGCTGAACAGATTACAATATAAATGGTCAGTTTTTCTTTCCATTAGTAGGAGTCTTTCGATAGAGTGACCTGAAAAGAAGCTTTACCATGACTTCCAAATATGAGAAAGATGAGGAACATGCAGGCAGAAAGAAAACTGTGTATTAGTGTTTGTAGTTCGGAGTCTGCTATACATTAATCCAGATATAAAGCTCCTGTGTTTGCTAACCTACAGCTTACAATCTTCCTTCTTCTAACATTAGATGCCTTTCTTTAAGACAGGTTGAAAAGTACTTGTGTTGGTTAAAAAAAGGGGCAAAACTGATGGAATAAGAGTGTCCTAGAGAAAAGATGCCTAGCAAAATAAGAGCAACTTATATACACTGACTTTTTGGTTCTCCACCTCAATGTGTGCAGAAAAAAAAATTAATTTCAAGAAGAAGTATTTCTACTTTTGGAGCTAAGACAATACAAACCATTCTTTTATGCATCCAGTGATGCTGACCAATGATAAAATCATACAAACATGTCATGAATACAAATCTAAGGTAATAGCTAAAAAAATTGTGCTACATGGATATATGAAACACTGCTTTAAAAACTCAGCAACCAAAGAGAATATCAAAGAGGAATAACTTAGAGTAGGAAAAAAATCAGATTGATGAATTAGGCTCTATTCAAGTTCTTTTTTTTCCCTCAGCAAGAGATAGACCTTTCATGTTAAGATAATGATATATTTATTCTCAGAAAAAAGAAAAATTAGAATCTATTCCTTGAGGAGGATATTTTACATTAAAACCTACTGGTTTCTTTGGAGATATTTTCAACATAAAGCCTTTCAGATTTAGCTAAAGGAGGAAAATGGAAAAATCCAATGTTATGGAAAAATCCAATGTTGTGGAAAAGGTGATGTGCACCTCAGTGTTTCTATCTCCTCACAAAAGGTTCTTGACTGGGTTTACCCACTCCTGTCAAATTACATGTCGAATATTTCTATATGTTGCATAAAAATGTAGCCTGTTCACTTATTTCAAGTTTCACTTGGAACTTGAATTCAGCATCCACAATTGGTTCTCAGCAACATATATATGTATTATAAATCACATATATTTAATCCCAAAGAACATGAGATAATAAATAGCCCATGATCCAAAATCTTGAACCTGTCTCATCAAAGCGAAAAGAATATTTCAGATGTACTGTGATAGCTTCAGGCCTTGTCATACTGATAATAGTGACCTACCATTAACATGAGACAGAATAAACGTTCACAGTGATGGAGGCTGCTCTAGATCGCCTTTTGTAGCTCACATAACTCTGTATTAAAGAAAAACCTAAAACTTAATCAGAAACAGAGATGATTGTGTTCTTATTAGTGAGGTTTCTCACTTGGGCTGCCTATGAAACAATCCTTTATAAAAATTG
The DNA here is from genome assembly GCA_037834095.1 of Argya squamiceps. Lineage (NCBI taxonomy): Eukaryota > Metazoa > Chordata > Aves > Passeriformes > Leiothrichidae > Argya > Argya squamiceps. The sequence continues at coordinate 15,889,383 of JBBMKD010000115.1, forward strand.
TTTTAACACAATTGCTTTCATCGCCAAATGTTTATTATATTCTACCTACCTTTCAACACAAATATGCATAGATGCAGACCTTTACACACATCCATATTCAGTATTTACTAAATATACATGCACAAAGCATATGTGTTCATATACATATTTGCAAATACGGGGAGAAAGATGAAAGCTTACTAATGCAGTTATCCCATTACCCTGTATGTACAGGAATGAAAGACATTCTCTTATTAAGAGATTGGAATGAATATTTAAATAAACACAGAAGTGCAGCAGCTTTTGTAAAACCAATGGCTCCAGTGAACTTCTAAAAGTTTATGCAGAACTATAGTTTTGTGTATTGCTTCAGCTTTACATGGCAATACATGATTATTTAATACCTATGTTCAAAATGCATGGCATATTTTAAGAGATTATCAGTGTGTCAGCCAAAGTGGGGCTGGAGAGAAAATTGATTAGATTGTTCTCACTCTAGCCTCCAGGCCCTATTTGAAGCAGGTGTTGAAATAAGGATTTAAATATAAGGTAATTTAAAACTAAACTCAGAAAAGAGCTAATTTGTAGGAAGGTGAAATTCCCTATCAGTTCTTATTTTACATCATCCCATTCTATTATTTTGTAATTATATCGCATCATGTTGTTATGCTATTTGTTCAAATTACCTTTAAATTACAATCAAATATTATTACTGGCGCTTAGTACACTGCATGATGTATTTAATTGCCGTTGTGTCAAACAAAATGATGTTGAATGAGTACTGTATTGAATATTTGTAGAAAATTACTTTTAGAATTTAATTTCCTGTTCTAGAGTTGGGGGTTGTTTTGTTTTGGTTTTTTTGTTTTTCAGTTTGGAGAAGTAATTAGCACAAGCTAGGGGCATATATAACTTATGCCTACAAATGTAGTATTTTTGACTCACAGAAAGAAAACTTTCTAAAAACTCAGGTCTAGTAATTCAAGTTTTTTTAGGCAAGAATTTATGGCTATTATAACTGTCAGTTCTAAGTACCTGATTTTCATGAAATTTTCATGGTGTGAATGGCTGCCACATTACAGGCATCCTCTTGAGGCAGAATTGGGGAAAATGTGGGCAAAGAGAAACTATAATTCTAATCTTGGTTGTTTTTCATTAGACTTATGTTTCAAGCACCATATCTCCACAAAAGACTCTGCTGTTAGAAGTATGCAAGTAGTTTTCTGAAATAATTATTTTCATGTTTATGTAGTTATCAGATTCTATTAGTCTGAAAAAATAATCAAAATTCTTCTTGTTTTCCTCCAGGTAACACAGCCTATAGGCTTGCAGACAGGGTAAGATGATGTGATTTAGCAGAAGTCAGAATTTCATGGATTTGTATCAGTAGTGGATTGCTGTCTCTGCTTTACTTGTCAGCAACAAATGTTTGCCTAATTTACTTAGGTATAGCCTGCACTTTTCTCTTACCTCTGCTAGCTTTTCTCCTTTCTCCTTCTTTTTATCCTGAACATTTTTGTTACCCTTATCTTTTCAATTTATTTCAGATAGTCAGAATACAAGATTATGGTGTATTTTCTCTTAAAAATATATGTTTTATTATCCATTGTCTTGGAATTTCCATAAGTGGAGTTTGAATGAATGCAAATTCTCCAGCTGTGTTAATTACTTGGTAGTTGTTGTCAGCTAACATAATAACTGATTTTTTCCATATAAAGATAAAATCATGGTTTGTAAAGCATACAAATATACTTGCTGTGCTTTTTGTCTATAAGTTGAGTTTTCACTAACATTTTGGGAAAATATCATCTTTCCACACAAATACTTTTGTCATGAAATACATTCAAGCAAACAAACAAACAAAATATGCTTAAAGAATAGAATATTGCTCATATTTTGTAACAATATAAATCAGGAAAGCAAAAAAAAAGTGAAAATGAAGGTTATAACCATGACTTACTGCTTGCTGTCAGATTAGACACATCATCAGGAATAAAAAATGGTTCAGTTTTCTTCCCAGACTTATTTTGTTTATTTATTCCATAACTCATCTAAAATCTTCTAGGTATAGTTCAATTTTATATTTCTACAATGAAAACCTTGTGAAGAGTCTTTATTTGTCTGACTTCATGATCTTATTTTTGTGTTATTTTTGTATTATTTTGCTTTCCAATCCTCTATGTCACTTGCCTGTCGTTTTTACATTCCTAGATAGTCTCACTCTGAAGTAGCACAGCCACTCTCATTACTGGCTTGCAAAGTGATTCTTTAGACTCAGTGATAAGGACATCAGCAGCATACCTGATATTAAAGAATTTGCTTCCTCTAATTTGAATTCCTCTATTGTAACCCTCGAGATAAATGTGCATTACCATTTCAGTATAATGCCTGAACAGATGCAGTGGCATAACACTGCCCTGCTGAACTCCTTTCCAGATGTTAAACCTCTCTGCTGTTCCTTTTGTTGTTGGAACTGCTGCTTCCTGCTCACATTACACTTAGGATAGTGGATAATCACATTTAAAAAATGTTAATTGAATAAACATTCATTAAGAAAGTAAGTGGCAAAATAAAGAGAATACTTCATATAGCATGCAGTTGCTTCATTGTTGTATCATTTTCCCTTATTACCAATTAAATCTGGAATCTGACTTTTGTTATTTTTATGCAAATGTATCAAGTTGAAATATTTAATGGAATCAGGGAATTAAGAAGGTATATATCATAGGGCCTCCCAGTTAGACCATAACTTATCTCCACTTCTTATTAACAGAATCCTCAATTATGTCTGGAAATATTTTAGTGACACAAGATATTATACTATCTGTAAGGGATTTTGGGAGGTAAAGGCATAGATTATGTTATGCAAAGACATGGTCACAGCAGCTGTCCAAGACTGACTATTCTGACCTCTTCCCAATCCAACTGGTCCTCCAAGTAAAATTTGGAAACATGATATAACAGAGAGATTCCTTCTCAGCCTGTATCTCAACAACAATCTACCACAGTCTTCAGAAACAAGGACATCAATATAACCATTTTTAGTATCCTTGTTATGGAGGGTTTCTTTCTTTAAATCCACTGTTGTGCAGCTGAAATTAAAAACTTGGAATCAGTATGTATCACTGTAGTGATACAGTGCAGTCAGGCCACTTCAGAAGAAAGAGATGAAACGTGGAAGTCCATTACCAGAAAGTTCTATTCTGTTTTGGTACCTATCTCTTCTGCCACACAGAACCAATATTTAATTTTCTTCTGAAGCTCCTTCAAATTAGGTCTAAGAGATACATCAAACCTCATTCTGGAAATGTTAAATTGAATGAATTCATCACATATTTTGGAACGTTTTTGAGTGTGTAATTGACCTTAATAGTAAGATACTTCATTTAATTTTGAAACTTCTCTAGAGAAGATTTTTCTAGTTTCTCTTCCAGCAGTATACTAATGTTATTTTGTGGTTTTAATAAGAAGGTCTTGAAAAGCACAAAAGTTCTATTTTTTTTTTCACATGTAGGTTATTAAAAGAAAATATTTATGAATCAATAATAGCTTTAATATCTCACATAGGTCAGAGTTTTAAAAATTGTTTTTCTAATATATGGGTCTGTTCCATTATCTTTCAATTATACTTTTGGTGATTACCATAAACCCGAGGATAGAACTCTGGGTAAGTAATATCACACTATTTTAAGCGGCCTCTTCCATCAAATAATTGTTCCTATGTAACTAAAACTGTGTTGCTTTTTATAATCAGATAATAATAGGAAACATGAAATAACATTAAGTAGTCCATCAATATCTTCAGGTTAAAGGAACTATGTTATTGCACATGCTACTTTCATTCTTCGCAATCCCTAACATGTAGGTTGAAAAGAAATTATTTACATTTAACTGATTTATAAAAATAAATTCTGACCCAAACTTCATCTCTGATGTTAGAATAAGATCAGATGATATTGTTGGCAAATTTCAAAATATCTTTGATTTAACTTTCTAAGTTGTCTACTAATTTCTTATATGGCAAGCTTTTAAAATCGTAATCTCATGCCAAAAGTGAAGAAGTGCAGATGCACAATATTAACAGAATTACTTATATTTGCATCATTTATTACCTAGTCAAGAGAAAGACAACCAACTTGTTTGACAAGAACTTTCTTCTGGAAACGATGTTATTATCATTTTACCTTTTAGAGTTTTATTAATATTTATTCATGAAGTCACTTTTCCATTATTTTTTGTCTCATCAGGCTGGAAGACCTACAGTTCCTTGAGAAGAGAGGTTTTAGATATCGAAACAAAATTTGAAATAAACCCCTCTTTTGGAATATGTTTTTGGTAGCATCAATATTGGTATAAATATTAATATCAAAATTGGTATTTTTGATTATTTTGTTGTACAAACAATTTATTTGGGAATTGAGTATTACTTATAATTTTTGTCTGTCTGACTGACTTGGTTTTCTATGTGTATTCTATCACTTTAGCTTGACTCCACTAAACTATCACCAGGGCTTCTTTCAGTTTGTGCCTCATCCTCACATCATTTTAGTTTACCCAGCTGATCTAGAAAAGACAGTTAACATAATACTTTTGGACTTCAGCAAAGCTTTTGATATTGTCTCTCCCAATATCCTCCTGAAAAAAATACCCATCCTACAGACGGATGAATGTATGATACAATGGGTGAGCAACTGAGTGAGCTCATGGGTTGGGCACAAAGTTATAGTGAATCAGGTTGGTGACATGTCACTTGTTGTGTTACAAAAGGCTCCATTCTCAGCCCAGCTGTCTTCAATATCTTCATAAATGGCTTGGATGCATGACTTGAATGAGTACTAAGTGAGATCAATGATGACACGAAACTGGGAGGAACTGTGAATTCCTTCAAGCTAATAAAAGCCCCACAGTGAGACCTCATCACAGCCTGCAACTTCTACAGGGGGCTGAAGAAGAGGTGCAGGTACAAACCTCTTCTCTCTTGTGACCAGTAACAAGACTTGACTAAAGCAGTGCCAGGAGAGGTTTATGTCAAATATGAGGAAAGGGTTCTTCACCCACAGAGTGGCTGGGCACTGGAACAGGCTCCCCAGAGGAGTGGTCACAGCACCAGCCTGACAGAGCTCAGGGTGCATTTGGACAATGCTCTCAGTCACATAGTGGGACTCTTGGGGACAGTGCTGTGCAGGGCCAGGGCTCAGACTTGGTGATCCTGATATGTCCCTTCCAACTCAGGACATTCTATAGTTCTCTGATGCTGTGATCATGAAAATGAGAAATATTTGCATAGTTGGGGTTTTTTTGTCATTTTGATGTAAATTATTGTTGAGGTGATCAGGTGGTGGAGAAGGTAAAAATGCTTTAGCAAACATTTCTGTTAGAATTAATGGCATCACCTGTTGGATAAATTCACAGAGAAATTTTTCTGCTAGGAGAGGTATTTTCTTCCTCCATAATACTTTAGCTAAGCCACAGAAATCTCTCTTTGGTCACACAGGCATGTTTTCAAACATATTTTAAAATCAACTATATTGGCTGGAGTTAGCCCAAGTGTCTGGAGCTACCATAAAGGACTGCATTAGGGGCCACAAATCTTTGGGATATGCTAAGCCTCAGAATTAACTTGTGACTTTATTTACCCTATAAAAAATTCTGTCAATTTATACCCAACTGACTTGTTATTTCTGAAGGCTATCCTGCAGTTTCTGGAGGTTATATTTGCCTGATTATTGCTGCAGCAGGGCTATCATTTTTATCTGGGTTGGTTTCAGACACCACTATGATCTCAACAAGTACTTACAGGAAGAGACCAAATATCTGGCCGCAGTAAGGGACATTTTTCTTACACCATGAATAACCTTAAAAAAGGAATCTGATATTTTTATATCAGATATTTTGAAACTAAAAATCTCTTGTACCTGTGAATTTACAGATTAGAACAGAGGTAATGCTACTGCCTGCTAATGGTTGATGTTTGTTGGAAAATCTTTGAGTGAAATGAAAATAGAGGGGAAACCCTGATGTCTGGAATTGAGACAGGGAGAAAATACATAGAAAACCAGTGGGGTTTTTTTTGTATATCAGAAGAGTAATTAGAGAATTTAGACACTGATACTTGTCAAATATGCAGTAGAGAGTAGTAACTTAAAAATAGTTTCATTCACCTTACATAATTGGCTTCTATTCTTTTTTTTTCAATATACTTGTGTAGTTGCGTGCTTTTGAGTGGTAGAGTTTGTATTTAACTGCATATTTACTACTATTATAGTGGATTTTTATCTGATGCATATAGCACCAAGTATATGTTTATATTCTCACATACACATGTATGTAATTATGTTGGAAAGTATTGATATTTTTCATTCTGCTGTTCTCATGCTTGCTTAGCTTAATGAAACAGGTCACATTTATATATATGTCAACAAGTAGTCAGTTTTGAAAAATAAGCTTCAAAGATGTTCCACAGCCTACAGCACTGAAGGGACTGATATCACAGGGACAGGGGAGTTTGGTGGTTTTTAATTTGTTTTTGTAGCACAACAGTGTGCTACTTCCTTTTGAAATCTACAATATTTGATCACCAAACACATTTTTGATCAAAATACCATAGATTCTAGAAAGAATATATATCTGGTGTTGGGCACTGGTCGTCTTTTCCAGACAGTACTGCTCTTTAATCATATGTTCTGGGTAAAATCATTCCATGATTATTGGTGAGACCCTCAGTACAGATCTGAGTCTTTTTGAACCTTTCACTCTCAACAGAAAGACCAGTGCAATGGAAAGGCCAAGGACCATCTCTAAGTTGTTGTTTGACCACCACGTGATTGACTGCCTTTCACAATGCACTTTGGGACTACTGGGATTAGAACACCACTGTCAGGGAAACACGTGTTTCCATTTTTGTGCAATGTTCTTGCCAAACTAAATAAGCAAAATATGGAATTCAAATCAGGATCTCTATTAATAGTGAGTAATTAATCACTGACTTGACTGAAATGTACAAACCATTCCTTACAAGATTAGCCACTTCAAATGAAATGTTCAGTTAAATTTGTGATCCTAAGGTGATAGGATAATATCAATGGCTAAACAAATTGTCGCATTGAAATTGCAGTTGAAAAATTAATACCTGAATATCAAATAATTACCAATCTGAAGCTAGTCTACATCTGGAATGCTAATGAAAGATGTCTTTCTAAGTGATTGGTGGTGACAAATGGGTAGACAACATTTTTTCCCCCTGCAGAACTTTGCAGGAAACATTCTAGTATGATTCATAACCATGATTTCAAGATAAAAAAGCTGGTAATAGTAACCAGAAGCCAGCTTGATTCATACAGCTGCATAAATATGAACTAATTAACACACAATGCAGAGCTTGAGACTTATGACACTTCAAAGTGTCTTCTCCTTTGAGAGTTAAAAATTTGTATATTGACAGTGTATGGGATAGAAAGCATACTGTCAACAAATCATTGAGGTCTGAGAATGTTGTTCCAGAAACAAAGCATTTCTCCTGAAAATGGGAGGGGAATTTTTACTTTGGATCAGATTTATGTCTTGTCAAAGTCTATAATCTTTGTAATTGCTAAATAACTCTGCAAGAGGCTGAACATCCACTCTGTAAGAAAAGATGTTTAGTGTCAGTGTCTTGACACCAGAGAAAAGTGTATCCACTTGTTATTACAGAAGCATATATGCATAGAGATTTAATATCTGTATTTTAAAATATTTTGTCTGTTAATTGCAGTTTATGTTCAATTTTGAGGATTATTATTCAGGATATCGATGTCATAGTTCTGGTTCTTTGATAATAATCTCAGTTCCATAGTTTCACTTGTACATATAACTTGTTTCTCAATAAGTATTTTACAACAGATGGACTTAGTATCTTTTTAAAAGTTTTAAGCTGGAAAATACGTCAATAAATTCTCTAGATATTTTTTGTAACAAGTTGTTTTTAATGATGAAATTAACCCAGATTTAACCAAAAAGAGGTCCTAGTTCTAACAAAATCAATTTAGATAGTAATAATTTTGCATTAGGATAGCCAAAGTAGTTTTCTAAATGCAATTGTTTTTCTTCCCCCAGTCCTTCCCCAAAGGCTCAATCAGGGTATTAGGAAAATTACTTGAAAATCCTCTATGACTGATGTCAAATTAGATAACTTTTGAAGGTTATTTTGAAGTAAATATGAATATGGAAGTTGAAGTCACATAAGAACCTCTCTTTTTGAATCTGTCACAGTGGGCTTTATTAAATGTTTGAGTATGTCATATATTTATGAAAGGATTAAATCTACAGAACTAAAATGCTTTAGTTGTCTAGCAGTCTTTAGATCAGGCCCTTTAGACTAAAATCTTTGAAGTAGGAAAGAACATAACTACATATCATAATGGCATTAATTTCATGCATTGTGGCTTAAACTTAAATAAAAAGGGTTTCAAAAACCTAAACCTTATTTCTCCAAGCACCCCCCTCCCCCCACAAATCATCAGTTATTTATGGTTGGACCATAAATAGGTCCAAACAAACGTATAACAAATAAAGCTCTAGGTTTTGTGAAATAATACTTCTTTTGTAGCACACTAGCAATTGCTGTTTTCTATTAGGGACTTTGCTGTAGGAGCTGTGACTTTTCTGTCCTCTACTGAGTTTCTAATGCCATGAAAAAGGTAGTAATGTGATAAAAGTCATACAGTATTAGTGACTTTCTCTCATGTTGGTGAAATGAATTCTTATTGTTCTAACAAAACCAGAATTCCAATTGCCCTAAGAACTAGCAAAAATGACCAAAAAAGCTCTCATAAAAATCAAGAACACTATATGCATAGAGAAGTGAATAGGAGTCCACTTTCTGTGCCTCTGTTGTTTTTCTGAAGTACTCATTCTTATCTTGTGTTGAAGTAGTTAGTGCCTTCTAGAATGATACCTGAACATTGGTTTTATTCAGTCAATAAAAATTATATATTTAGGGAGTATTAATCACTACTGGTATGTTAATGAAGAAATCACTTCCAGCTGCAAAAAGACTAAAAAAAGCCCAAAATACCAGGAAATGTTATCAACTCTTTTAATAAACATTTGGTTCAGGTCTGGATGGATGGGAAGCTCTTGTTTGTGCCAAGCACAACTGCTCGATAATGGGGTTTTGTTTATGTTTATGTACACAACATACTGGTTATTTGTGCGAGAAATACTGAAGATGTTAACTCTGTAACAAAGTATAACAAATATTGGAAGAAATATACAAAGCCCAAAATGTCATGTGTTTTTGTAGCATAATTGATTAACATCTTTTAATCTGTAATTGATGTGTAATATTCCAAGTTATATAAGGCTGACATAATCCAAAAAAAAACAGCTGTCCAACTGAAGAAAGTTTTATTCAAAACTTTTCTAGTGTCAGGATATCATCACAGTGTGCTACAGAAGTCCCAATTTACCCATTCACCATTCATTCTGATCCTCTGTATCTTGAATTTCATTTTGAAATGGAGAATAACTCAGGAGGTGGGTATGTTCAGTGACAGTTGTTGTATCACAGAACATTCCATTTTTATTACAGAACCCTTTTTTTTTTAAATTTACCTAGATTATGTTAATATTGACTGAATTACTCTGTGCAGATTTATCTTTGTGTATGCAAACATATGGGTAATGCATGATAGTTCCCCAAACTTTGGCTTCTATCTGTTCTTCCTGTTTTGGCTGAGAATCTATTTCTATCAATTACCAGCTGGAAGCCTTCTGTTGTTCAGAAAGTTCCAAACTCCTCCTCATAGTCACTCAAACCAGCTTGGAAATGTGAGGGAAGAATATCTCCTGGGTTGTCAGAAATGAGTTTCCAGTTAGAATAATAACATCTTAAAATCTGAGAATGAAGAATGAAATTATCATTGTTTTCTCAATCATTCTGATATAATAGTGTTACTCTAAAAAATCTGAAGTGTGCTGTGTTAAAAAAAAGAATCACACTTAGGTCATAGTACAACATTTACTGGTAGAATTTTATGAATGAAAATCACAATTATAAACTCAGACATCTTTACACTCTCACTTCTACATGGCCTCCCTTGGTCAACCCCACTGTTGCCTGCTGAGATGTTATTAGCTCCATTTCAAGGGTCTGTGAGGGTCCCACTTTCAGAAGCCTTGGTAGTTCCTTATTCTTTGCCATACTGAAGTTTTGCACCAATCCATCTTTTTCTAGTTTATTGCCACTCTCTCTTCATGCATTTTCACACATGCATGCTCCTCATTCCCGTCACCAGAACTTCGTTTTCTACTTCTTGCTTTGTATGCACTTCCTTGAGCCTTCTGTCCTTGAAATAGTTTGTCAGACAGACTCTCACAAGTTCTGCCTAATAGTCTTGCAAAAATTGCTTTGCATTCTTCAGCATTCTTTTGTCATGATCACTTCTTTAGCTGGTTGCACATTGAGTATTGGATTTCTACTAAAACTGAGCTGTGTTAAGTTTCTTTAAGACATGTTCCTTTACACTTATCAATACTACAAAACATGGTTCCAAGAGAAGTTAGAAATGATTAGTTAATAGCAATACACCCTTGTTAATTTCTTCAATATGATTTTTCAATACCTTCAGATGAAATGTATAAATCTCATGCATAACAGACTTTATTTGTTAAGTCATATTTGCTACACTGAAATGCAAGCAAGCTGGTGTTATAAGTCTGGGTTTTTTTATCTTGAATCTGAAATTATCTTCACAAAAATGACTATCTTTTTTTTTTCTTGAAACCAGCAAGATTATGTAACATCATTACATAATGACTTCTGAGAAGTCTCTTATAGAACTAAAGTCATGTAAAGTGATTGTTTTGCTATCAGAAGTATTCAGTAGTGCAGAGTAGAAACAACTTACTGACACTCACGCCTTTATATCTCCCACCTCCTAAACCTCCTGCTTGTGAATTAAAATTTGAAGAAAATATGTCAATGCCTTTATGTCAATGCTGCATCTTATCAATGATCAGATGGTGAAAAATTGTTTGTGGAGCTGAATATAGAAACTTCTATTTAACCTGAAGTGCTGTAATAGCTGATAGCCATAGTTCTATAAAATAGGGAGTAATATGTCCTGTTTCAGAAAGCAAGCAGCATAATCCATGGACACTTCAGTACATAACAACCCTATAGCTGTTTTTAAGAAACAAAAAGGATTTTCAACAGGTATAGAAGTCTCTGAGACTAAAAACTTAAAGGTGGGTATTACATCCTCAGTACCATTTGTTGCGGTGCCTGGATGAGGTTTTTGAGTTTGTATTTGTATTTTGTTATTTGTCTGTACTTGCTTTGTTCCATTCCAAAATACCCCTACCCCTACACCCCTGATCACACCTGGTATCACCCTGTCCTGGACCC
>JBBMKD010000115.1:15900847-15962235 GCA_037834095.1 Argya squamiceps
TTCTGGGGGGCTCCTTCTGGAGATCTTCCCCCTAACCTGTCCTAAACCAGGACAGCCACTAACTCTTAACAGGCCTCAACGATGAGGCCCAGTCTGAGTGATTCAACCACAGTCCAAATACAAATTATATCCATCTTCCCTAAGAAATTCTGCAACAGGTTCTAAAGGCCTTCTTTGAAATGTATGCCATCCTTTTAGATTCTCTGCATGTTCACTGTACTTCTAACACCTTTGTGGTTTGTTTCACAAAGTGAATGCTTGGAAGAGATCTGCAAATCAATGAAACATCTAGGAGTATAAAAAACTTTTGCATTTTAAAAAACTCTAATTTGCCTTTTTTTTTAATTAAATACAACTTTTTTTGGCATTTTCAACTTTACAAAAGAAAATTGGAAAGTTTTTTCTCTGATTAGTTTTTTCAAATAATTTTTATTCTAATCCATGTTGCCTACAGCAAAATACTACCTGAAAGATCTAAAAGAGGCATAGCAGAGACCAAGCTGTTAGCTAGAAGAGTAGATCTCAGTGGGCTGAGAGGCTGGGTTTTGATGGGACTAACATGCTGCATGGAGATGTCCCTACACATCAGGTACTCATGTGCAGTAAATATCTAATGTATTAGTCTTTGCAACTGTTTGACAACATTGCAAGAGCAGAAACTCTTAGTAAATAGAGAAAAGGACTGCACATTTCAAAAACTGTGTCAGGAGTACTCATGCTAGTGGCAAAAGGAAAAAGACGTTGCTTCATATCTACCAAACTTTGCTAAGTGGATCAACATGATTCTGTCACAATTTCCCACTGAACTTCATACTCACATTTTAAGTAGTCTAAAAGGAGGATGCACTCCATGACTGCAGGGAATTGTAATTTTCAACAGAAGCAGCACTTATTAATTTCATTCATTTTTTCCCAGGCAGTTATGCATGACAAATAAAGCAACAGCAGTGTCTGGATCTCTTTCATGGCAACTAGTTTATTGCTGTTAACTACATTGAAATGTTGGAATGGTACTTCTAAATTTGTCACCAAAATAATTAAGGACATATATAAAACTAATGAGAAGTGATGCTGTTCTGGACACTTCAGAACATAAACCTATAATTCTTTATTAGACTGCCAGAATCTATTAGATTAGAAATGACCCCTGAGGTCATCAAGTCCAACCTATGATTGAATACCACCATGCCAACTAGACCAGTCTTCCAAGACACCCAGTCTTCCCTTAACCATCTCTGGGGATAGTGACTTCATCCCCTCCCTGGGCATCCCATTCCAATGTCCAATTGCCCTTTTCAGGGAGAAATTTCTCCTAAATGCCTGACCTAAATCTCACCTGGTCCAGTTTGAGATGATGTCCTCTCATCCTCTCTCTAGATCCCTGGGAGAAGAGATCAACCCTCACCAGGCTACAATTTTTTTTCCAGCTGTGATGAACAATAAGGTCATCCTGACCTTCCTTTTCTCCCTCAGCTGCACCTCAACAGACTTGTGCTCCAGACCCTTCCCCAGCTCTGTTTCTTTCTCTGAACTCTCTCCAGCATCAACACCCTTCCAGAATTTTAGGGCCCAGAATTCAACACAGGATTCAAGGTATGGCCACACTGGCATTCAGTACAGGGAAAGAATCCTTTCCTTGGTTCTGCTACCCCACTATTGCTGACATAGGCCAGGACACCCTTGGCCTTCTTGACCACCTGGATACAGCTGGCTTGTGTTCAGACACGGTTGACCAGCACCCACATGTCCTTTTCCATCATGCAACTTTCTAGCCTCTCTGTCCCAGCCTGTAATTCTGCAGGGGTTGTTGTGGCCTGGGGTTCTTTTTATCCTGACATTCCTCTTATCAGTATTATCACTGCACAACCAGCAGTGGGTAGTAATCAGGGGGCTGGATTAGTCCAGAGAGTCTTATAGTAGTATCCCTTACGCTAAAGAGGTAACAGATTTCCTTGTGTGTTGGGTCTGGTCAGCAAAGAGGGCCCTAAGTTAAATCAGAAGAGAATCATCCACCACATTACCAGTAGTAATGATCTGTCTGGTTGCCTGTGCTAATCTGGGAGACCCCTCAGACCTTCTTCTCCACTGTCATCTGCCTGACCTCCAAGTTCCAGGGTCCTCAAGTCTTCCAGAATTATTCACCTTCAACCTAAACAGTTAAATAAGCAGAATAGAATATAACCAAGTAATCAGCCAACCAATATTTTTGCTTCAGCAGGCCTTGGGTTTTCTCCAGGCTACCAGAAGTGAGGAAGATACTGGTGCAGGAAGGAAGCCATTCCCATATAATTACTGAAACATGGACTCTGCATGACCCAATGTTGTTTCAGAATATCTAGTTACTGTTACGTTTCTGATCTTAGGAGAGTACGGTTCTCTGTTTGACTGGTAGCTGGCTCAGCGTGACAACAATTCTGACTTGAGCACATAAAAGCTATTGTAATATAAATATCCAAGAGCTTTGATTTGATAGCTATGCTGCCCATGTATAAAATGACCAATGTTCTGTCTTTACACTCCCAGAAAAAAAAAATTGCTAATGCATAATAACCAAGGGCCAGCTTAATGAAACTGAACTGATTATTCAGTGAAAATTTACTTTTCTTATTAACAAACCCAAAGAAATACAAGCTCTGCTTTATAATACAGCCATGATCTCAGACATAATATTTTAAACTATTATGTATAGTACAGTTCAACACCTTCCAAGAAGCAGTAGTAGTCTTTTGTATAACAGCAGCAGCAACCATTGTGGCAAAAATGCTTAGATGTTTCTGTTTCAGATTTGGAAAGGGCTTGTATGCCTAAAACCTCTATTTTCTTCTTGTTATATTGTTTCTTCTAATAAAATATTTTTCCCTGTAAGTCTCACCCACTTTGTAAGTCTTTTTGATATTCACTAATGTGTTATTGGTCTTGAAGATTTTAATCTACATTTTCAATTCAAATGTCAGGTCAACTACAACATGATAAAAAAGACAGAAGAAAGCAAAGAAAGATAGCAAGAATGGGTTCCCATCTATATGTTGAGTCTCAAAAACAACATATATACATTTGTATGTATCATGTATGTGTATTAAAAAAATGTGACTTAACTCATTTGAGTTAATAAACTTAACTCCTTGATCCTGTGGGCAAAAAGAGTGGGAAAAAAAAGAAATCCTTATCATTAGGGGGCCAAATAATTGAATCCAGTGAACTATGAGACATCTTACTGCTTTCCACTGCTCACTGATATATTTCTTTTATGGCCAGAATCTATGAAAAACCTTTACTGCATGATATCGTGATTGTTCATAAAGAGAGAATATTCTTTTTTTTCTAATCTGCAGAGGGTAAACCTGACATTACAATCAACATGTCTGTATTCAATTGTTTAATCCATTGACTTACATATAGAAAATATATTAATATAGCAATACCAGAAAGGAGTAGTAATGGTGTTTATATTGCTACACATGAATAATTTCTGCATGTGCCTGAGAGTCTGATATGCTTTTGAATTTTCATTCATCAACTAGGGATTTTAGAATTTTACATCACACCATTGTTTCAATCTCAGCAGAAACACTGAAATAAATTATTTGCCTTGATAGTGTGAAGTATTTGCAATTCTACTTTTGATTGTATTGAGCAAAAATGTAAGGATTTTTTTCCCTGAATAAACTGAGGTATGTGATCAGTAAGTAAGTGAAAGAAAATCAGTCAAAGAGGGAAAAGAACAGGAAGGAAAATTCCTAAAGTTCCCAGTGTCCCTCCTCAGTTTACATCAAATATAATTTTTTTAAAATAAGGAAAGTTTAGAAATGTATCTAAAAATATCAAATTGAGTGTGATTTGGTCAATATTAATTTGAGTGAAAACCACATTTCTCTGTATCTGACTTATTTATGCCTTTAAAACAACATTCTGAAGAAACAAGCAATGTTACTTTTAGCAAATACTTGGTTTTGTTGCTAAACTGATAACAGTAGTTTGTGACGTAATTAGGTTATTTTTCCTTCAGGGATAGAAATACTTACTGATTTTGTACTCTATAGGCTTGAAAATCAATGATGAAACTTCAAGTGTGTGAATTGTTTACTGATTTGAATTCAAATTTTCTTGTAACTCATGTCCCTGTATTTTTGAATCACTTACAAATTTGGTTAATAAAAGAAATCACAGTTTTGAAAAATGAATATATATGCATATATGTTTTGGGCACCTGCATGAATTACTTTGTACTGTAAGCAAAATTTTAAGTAGAAAATAATGTCTTTTCATTGCTATGATGACAGATATTTACGTATGTGTATTGTTATTCTTCTGTTTTACATACATTCTAGAGTTGTATTATTTTTTTTTTTTTACTTTAGCTATTGTTTTCCATTATCAAAAGTAGTAATTGACACTGATTATCAAGTTGCATTGGCTTGGAAGTATTAAAAGTACTATGTTTTGCCATGTTCTTTAACTTTTATATGAATTTACTTACCATCTGCAAGACAGATGTGCAAGCAGAATATATTCCTGAAAGAAAGCTGAAGTATTATTATTTTATCTTTTGTTTTGCTTTGTTATTAACTTATAGCAATAAACCCAGTTCATTACCTGAAGCTATCCTTTACAGTTCATTATTCTTAAAATAAAGTCCACAAATAATGAGTAAAATTTATCTGGAATTTTAGACAGAAAAGGATATGTTTGCTTGGCTACAGTTGTGTTGGATTATGTCCTCAGGTAGGTTGTTGAAAGTTAAATAATACATTGAAAGATGGAGGTTTGCAGGGTATGAGTATTCTTATATTAAGCAAGAGATTATTCTTTGAACAGAAAGTTGTAACTGAAATAACAATGAAGAATTTTTTTATTTTAATCAATAAAAAAATTTCATTAAGTTTCCAAATTAGCTATCATACCTATATGCTAGATAAATATTGAGACAACTCTTAAAAATGCATTATGCATGCATTATGTATTATAAATCAACACATCAACAAACACAGGAATAGATAATGATTTATTTTGTGCCATACTTGAATTACAAAATACTTACGGGAGAATTTACTTTCTTTATAATTTGATCAAGTAGCATTATATTCCTTAAACATATTTTCTTCAAGACCTTTGAACTGCTCTGCACTTTTTTTATTAATTCATTGTCATATCCCTGCGTTGGTTTGTAACTCAGATAAAATACAATATTTTGAGAGTTAACTGCAGCAATAATGTTTGTATTTCTATTTCTGAATAAACAAAAACATTCAATATTGTACCTAACAGATTTTTTTATCCATTTAGAAATATAGGAACTATAATATAGGAATATTGGAAATATAGTAGTGGTAGGTGGCTGAATAATTCTTTCTTTTAACATAACACCTGAGAACTCATCAGAGTGGACTCTCCATACCTGAAAGGCCAGGAGCTGGGCCATGTTCAGTCATATGGTAAACCCTTTAGAACACAGCTCTATTTGGATGTTTACTAGCTGTCGATGGTTTAGAGAGTTCTTGGACAAAGCTGAGAGACTAGGATGTGCCAGGACTCATTCCAATGTATCTTCATGTGAGTAGTGTTTTTTGCAGCCTAGTTTTGTAATCAGACAATGATCTCTGTTTTTCACTCTGTAGTAGCCCTTGAGTGTCATGCACTTCAGCTCTTTGGAGACAATCCTGCAGCATTTTTAGTTACCAGGGTCACATGCTGAGCCATGCAGTCTGTGTTGCCCTGTCCCATTTAATTACCAATAACAATATAATCTTTAATTCAACATTACTGAAATATTGATTAACTTTCTGCGAAGTTTTTGATTAACCTTTAAGGTGTCTCACTGATATTCACATTCAGGCTTCAAATCCTGGGCATAAGCTTCTGATGACACTTATGTCTCTTCCAAATTTTATTTTCCGTTTTTATTTTATATTTATATTATATTTATATTTCCCACTTTTTTTTAGGGTAACACTGGAATTTCTGTAATTTTTGCAATATTTTCCCACCCATCCGGCAAAAATAACACTAAATACTACAATCCCACACACTTTGTTTTATTTCTAGGAGGCAAACTTATTTAAACATGGTTACCCAAATCAAGTGTCATAACTTGCAGTCCAATACATAAAAATTTTCCTATTAGCAATTCAGAAAGCACACTTTTCTAGACTATATGCTGTTGTTTGATAAGACAGCAGGGAAGAAGCTATTTTCTGATTTAAAGATAGTTTATCTTCTTTGACAGTTTTTTTTTCGGTAAAAAAAAGTCTTGGAAAATACTGTCTTCTCAAATTCAGCACAGATTGTGGTAGGCAGATAAGTATCTAAATATTATTGATCTCATAACTTTTTCTATGTTCATCAGGATCAATTAGCAGAAATTAATTCACAGGGTAACACACGCATCACTTAAGCCTTAAATTTAAAATGTTAAGCCTTAAAGTTAAGACTTAAATGTAAAATGTATCTTGTATGTCACTGACAAACTATAGATAATTTTTGCCTATGCTGATGATGAATCTTCAAGGTGTCAAAATACTTTTACCAAAGAAAGAATTTCCAAAAATCAATATAATCTACTTGTCATGGGCACGATGACTATTTCAAGAAATGTCCTGGTACACAAATGAGATTGTTCATGCAAATGTCCTTTTCAGTTTTCTTCCCCTTCCCCACTCTCCTCTGGGCACAGTCAAATTAATTCTTAATTAATTGAATTAAGAATGACATATAACTCAGATATGGTGCATTTCGTAGAGCATTAAAAGCATCCAGTGACTATTAATACAATTAAGAACTAGACCTAAATAAGTGAATTGTTTCGTCTGACAAATGTTGCTTAATCTTTCATATTTTAACTATCCCGGGTCAGATTAAAGCAGCAAATAACAGCTGCATATTTTTTTTTATATTAAAAACCAGCTACCATTATTTTTTAGTTTTTTCAAATCATGAAGACTGGTAGTTTGCATTGATGTACTTGCAGTAAGTATTTGCAGTATATACTATTTATGTTTTCCTTATACTGACTTGTATGTACTTACTTGTGCTTCAGATTAATCTTCAAATTATTCTGTGCATGTTTGGTCACAAAGTGGTAATACTTGATATTCAGCTACTGCATATTTTAAGACGTGGGAGGTCTGCTGCAATGGGCTAATGCTGCCTGCTTTGCTCTCAGCCAGAGGCTGCTGGAATTCGTTAAAGCTGCACTGCCAGATAATGTGGCTATGCCCTGCATGCTGAACCTCTTGGTTTCCAGGACATCTACATGCCTCCTTCTTACTGATGGTATTCACACCAAAAGGGATATCACATATCTCGCTTTGAATAGGGTTTCATGAACTACTTTAAGGCCAGTGAAGATGCCAAAGCGCTTTGCATGTTTTTTCTGGTGCAGGTAACGAAGTGTTTTGGGGAGTAACACTGATGCTGCTATTGTCTCTGTTAGATGTTTTATACCTGAAGTCACACATCTGATAGGGCATTCATGAGTAACAGGAAATGCATCTTAGTTGAGGATAAACTAATCAACGAATAGTCACTGAGGTTTATTATTATTAGGTATACCTAATAATTTATTTATTTATTATTTACAAGAATCACAGATGATCAAGAGCAAGATGTTGAGCACAGTCTTCAGGGCATGTAGCAGCTAAGTGCTTGCAGTTTGGTGATGGGATAAAGAGACTGTGGGAGCTGTTCCTATACTCACCATGCTGGGAGCTCAGTTTTACTGTGATTTCGTAGAAATGGTAAAAGACAGCCAGTCAAAATGCATCAGAATTCTTCTTACTTCCCACACTGACTGAGAGGAGCAAAGGACACACAGGTAACTGTTTTCCCTAAAAAGCTATTAAGCCTGGTGGTAGCCTGTGAAGAGTAGAGCAGCTGCTGCTTCAGCCTGCCTCACTGCTATTTTCTGTAAAAGAAAATGCATAAATACAAATGTTTACATTTTCATTATTTAGTTAGTCACATGCTTAAATATATCTGAAACATATTTCTGAAATGTTGACAGTAATAGCTGAAAGAGGACTAATTTCCCTAATAACTTACTAAACAAGATAAGGATCTTCCCTAGAAAAAGACTGCAAAATTTACCCTAAGATGTAAAATGATATTGTTAAATTGTCACAAGATTTTCTTTTTTGTATTGTGTTTGTAATTTCTTATTCACTCATGTGATCTCTTTCACTCTCACTTTAAACTTCATGGGCAATGAAGGGACTCATTTTATATGCAGTGAAAGTCTTGACTCTGAGTTTATAGATTGTCTTCCTCAAAGGGTCCTCTTCCAAATCAGAATTTCAAATGGGTTCACATTAAAGACAGAATTTGAACTGATGAGTCCTCCTGTAATTAACTGTGATAACACAGGGGATGTGGAATGCCCTTTAAAACATAGCTGTAGACTTTGCAGCTGTCTTTCTGGGATATACTGCAGTTCAGTCACTGTACTATGTATTATGATTTAACAGACCAAAAAAACATTTTCAAGAGATTGACATGTGATGTGGCAAAATTCAATCAGCTGAGAAAATAACCACTTCTTCTCAAGCTTTTTAAAACCATCAGTGGTAGTGTTGACATTACTAGAATTTGGCTAAAAGGTTACAAATTTGAATTTTTCTGCCCACGAGTGAGGTTTAAAAAGACATAGGAATAGCCAATCAACTTTCACTTAGTATTTCACAGATGGATGCACTAAGGTAAAAAAGAGTCCAATCAGTGATTACAGGAAAATGGTTCCTTTGCCTCCCAGCTTCCTCCTCCACTGTTTACAACAGACTGCCCTCAGCTTGCACTTCAGCCTTATCAAATCTGTGTGGTTTCTCCATTCATAATAAATAGCAGCCTGAAGGATGAACTTGCAATTAAAATGATAGGTGAACTTGTTTATTTAATCAAAGAAGCACACAGCTGCAACAATAAAATTTGCAAATACCATCCACAGGGAGATCTAGGCAGTATGCTGAGGATTCATAAGATAATATAAGGACTTCTCACAACAAACTTGGTGCTGTTTAAGCCAAAGACATCTTGAGGACACGAGTCTTTAAGAGAAGAAAGTATATAGGCTTTCCTGAACACTGCAAAGGGAACTCCACAGGATGGGAGTGGGCTGGTAGCAGAACAAAGAGTGTCAAGAGTAGATGGATTAATTGGCCTTAACCCACTGCCTCATGAATGCCAGGGGACAGCAGCAATGTCAGAATTGTCTTGAGGTTCTTGCCGTAATGAGGAACTGTGGAATAAGTTTCCTGTCTGCATTTTCCTCATGGGAGTACTTCACCCTCTAATGCTTCGGGAGGTTGAAAAGACAATGACTGATAATGCCTGACTCAAATTTAGATCCACAGGTAACAAAGCCAAAGCTAAGCCTGTTTCTTCTACCTCATTTAGATTGCAGTCTTAATCATATTTATTTGTAATTTCTAGAAAAATCTTTGGAGAAGGTCTGTGTTCTGTTGCATACTTATATATAAGATTATAAACACTGAGGCAATAATGTT
This sequence comes from Argya squamiceps, assembly GCA_037834095.1. Classification (NCBI taxonomy): domain Eukaryota; kingdom Metazoa; phylum Chordata; class Aves; order Passeriformes; family Leiothrichidae; genus Argya; species Argya squamiceps. The sequence continues at coordinate 15,910,342 of JBBMKD010000115.1, forward strand.
TTCCTTAGAGAGAGGTCAGGCAAAAGAATAGAAAAAATCATTGTGAGAACTGTCTGCCTGAGATTCCTGAGGTAGCTTTTTCTAACCTGAGATACTGTCAGGCAAGACACTTTCCTGTGTTAGTGCCTTAAAAGAAGCAATGTCGATGAGTGCTCTGCCCACCTTCTGTTTGACAAGTTTTCCTTAAATCAGGAGGATATCCTACATCTTTAAGATAGCACTAGTCTCTGATCTGAAGTCCAAATTGCTGTGTGGAAAGAAAGAAAATAAAATGTCTTAGATATTGTTTCATTCAGATATTCACTTCAGAAGAATATCTAAAATTAGTTTTCCCCTTTATTTTGTTTATTTTATTCACTTCAGGTCCACAGTTGCAAAAAATTTTATAGGTAGGCTATCTTTTCTTTGGTTTCCCTTTTTCTGTTTTGTCTTTTGAATCCCTTATACCCTTTTTTTTCATCTAAATGCTGTCATAGTCATGATTAATTGCAACAATATGCATTTTTCCTCTGTTATACAATGTTTTTAATATTAAAAGAAACTCAGTTGAAACAGCAAGAACACAATTACGTATTTCCAATATTTATTTGAATAGAGTTACACATTTTAATGACAATTTTCAGAAAAATTGGATATCTGTATGGACAAAAGTAATATTTACAGAATAATACAAGGACATTAAGCATTATTCTGCATCACGATGTTGGGCAATTTATTATACAGAAGGTACCTAAGAAATGGTTACGTGAAATCAGCTTTCCAAAAAACATTAATTTGTGTTTAAACAAACCTTTTTAAGTTTAAACTGTTTAAACAAGCCTTTTTAAGAGAACCATAAAGAAATATTTTTGCCTTTTTCCACTTCTTAATGTGGCAAGAATAACAATATATGGGCTTTTTAAAACTTTTATTGGGCTTCAGTTTATTATGTGGCAACTTGTTGGTGTTTTTTCTTTGTTCGGTTGGTTGTTTTGGTTTGATTTTTTTTGTTTGTTTGTTGGTTTAGGATTCTTTGTGGGATTTTTTTAGCTGAAACAATAGGACTTAACAAAGCAAAGCATAACTAATAGCAAATGTTGCAACCCTGGATGAATAAACAGATCAATTTCTTAAAGGGTAAGACAAACCCTGCAATGCACTATCCATTACTGTTCTAATATCTCTTACAATCTATCATTGTGACAAAAGCACAAGCTGTCTTCATTTTTTTGAGCTGTGGTCGCTTTCTACATCTAGTGAAATCTAGTTCACATCTTAGTTTGTGCAAACTGCAAGCACTGCAGAATATGGAATCAAATGTTGGTGACACAGGGAAGATTGGTAAAAAGGAGATTACACAATATTTAAAATGCCTGAAAATTGAAAACTGAAGTGGAGAAGATTGTAAATGCAGGTAAATGGAACTGTAATCTAAGTGCAGAGACCCTTCAGCACTGAGGTGTTCAGCAGCATCCCTGGAAAGAGCCTTGTACCCCCTTCCTTGAGGGAATGTGGCAGTCCCCCTGCTATCTCCAAATGCACCATTTCTTTCATCTATTAACAGGACTGCAATATGTGCTGACTACTCTTTGGCTTGACAAAAATGTGAGGAACACTTTCATTTTCACATTTTTTATCCCTTCCAGTGTTATCAATTTTAGTATTACCAAGTCATTGAAGAAGAGGCAGCAGAAAAGCACTGTGGAAGAAAGAGGGCATCTGTGTGATCCAAGGGAACTAAGAAAGAATTTGGGGAAAGATGACAATTGGTTTTGAGACAGAAAGAGGGGAAAAAGAAACCTGTCCCCTGAAATCTGTCAGAATTTTCTTTAAAATTTTCTTTTCCTCACTTCCTTCTTATTAGGACACTAAAATTCATCTTTTTATCTTGCATGGCACACCCAATTCATCACATATGTCCGTGTCTGTGTTCACAAAACTCCACCCACATGCATGTGTGCAGGTGACTCACTTCCTACTTTATATCTCCATTATTATCACTAAATATCCCAATGTGAATTACAAGCACTTCTATAGTTTCATAAAACAAAGGCAGTGCTTTTCATAAATTGATACCTAAAATCTAAGCCAAAAACAACAGTTAATTTAAAAAGACATTATTGTGTTAAATATTTTATCATAGTTTACAGAGCTCCTAATTTTCTTTGATGGTCTCTTTCAATGGTTCATAAGCTATTTGTATATTTGTATATTTATTTTATTAATTGCTCAATTTTTAGAAATCTGAAACACAAATTTTCCAGAGCCCTGGAAGCCATATTCATACAAAATCAGTTTCAGTCTGTTGCTTTTAAGTGTTTGTGATTCAGGTATTCAGAAATATTTAAATGCCTAAAAATGTATCACAGTCTGAAAAGTACTGAGATATAAAGGTAGAACTGGAGCATAAACAGTGAAATAGGCAGCTATTGTGTTATGTATTTCTGTCAGTCCTATTGTGGATTGGTAAATGCTTTTGAAATCTGGTCTTGTAATCTTAAATTTAGGGGTTTTTAAGAAGAATGTTCCTAAGGGAAGCACAATTATAATGTATCTCCACAGATCGTGAATATATAATACATGACATTATGATTCTCATTCTTAGTCCAAAATAGGTATTTTTAAATTTATTACTTTTGGTTTGTTAAAAATCAACAACCTTGCAGATGAGGTTGCCTTTGAATTTTTTATCACAAAACACAGATGTCAGACTGCTATGCAGTAGGTGACTTACAAGCTACTAGCAGAGCATTGATATAAACAAGGTAATAGACATTTGTCCTCTAAGGTAAATTTTTACAGTATTTATCAGTTCTAAATAAAATCAGAACTTTCTAGTTAAATTATGTGGCAATTATTTCAATGGCTAAAGAAACTATTTCATACCTGTTTCAACTGTTTGCTGCTGTGGTTTGCAAATTTAGAAAAAAACTGACAAGTCTTATAGGAAATCTATTTCCATGCTCAGAGGGGTAAGCTTTGGCTCTTTTAGGCCATTTATTCAAAGAAAGAATTTATGGGAATATCTTGTCCTCTCCAATAATGTTTCAAAGTCTTAGAATGCTTTCAACAAGAATGCTGGTAGAGAAGATCTGAAATACAGCAGAATCAGTCCTTTGCCTTAATTTTACTCTTTTTGCTTCCCACCTTCCCTTTCTCTGACAGAGGAGAAAAAATAACTAGGAATTTTTAAGAGTATGGAGACTGATGAGGGATTTTCAAAGACTGTCAACAAACGTATGTTCTAAGCAGAACATTCCCCATCTAAGCACAAAATCTCCTCTGCCATAGTCTATTGGGATCTTCATGGACTCCAACTCCTGTACACTTTCTGCTCCCTGCCAGTGTGCAAAAAACCCGCTCAACTACAACTTACATCAGAGATAATGAGAAGCTTCTGCAGAGAGAGACAGAGTAGGAAACCAGCAATTGAATCCAGAGTGAGGAGATAAGTATTAAGAACAATATTATTTGGGAACAGTATCATTTTGGGAGCTGGTGAAGGAAGAAGTCTGAGATCAAAGTGGCAAGCTATCATAAACATGGAGGAAAACAGGAAAATCAATGCATTGAAAGCTTTGACTGTCAGAGAAAGAAATTTATCTAAGAAGTCTTCAACAGGATGAGAAGCTGGAAGAGAACGGGGAAAAGAGTGTAGGGAAAAAGCAGAAGGAGTACAAAAACAGATTCAGCTGAAATGGGCAATAAGAGCTCAAATTCAGTGAAGGACACTTTCCAAGATCTAATGGAAGTCTGTGTCCTGGAGAAGACATCTTGTTTCTTACAGTTTACTATTGCCATGTTGACAGTAGCACCTGAGAAATGCATAGAAAATCATGGATGAAGAGTCAAGTTGTGTTTCCTACCTCTCAGCTGTAGGGTGTGGCACACTCAGCGCACTCCAGTGCCCCACCGCTCTGCTGACATGTCTTCTGGAGACTGAACAGGTTCTAAACCTTCTAATGGCTTATTTCTGTGTTGTTATCAGCCCCAGGTACACAGTTTTGGAGGTTTTTTCCATTTTCATTTGCTTGAAAAAAGCAGACTGAAAAACTGGACTTCCCATCAAGAAGTTTGACTCAGAAGTAGCATGGTCTGTGCAAATTTCATGTGACTTTTTGTACCCTTGCATCACATACCTGTATCCTGCATCAGCACACAGATGGATCAGACCTGCTGCTGAATTCAACTGTGTAATGGTCAAAACTGACCTATAGAGCCCCAATTTCTTCTGTTACAGAACTAGGATTGTGCTACAGTGAATAGGAAAGATGGAACTCATAAAAACAATAATAAGAACTGAAAGATGAAAAATGCGGAAAATAAGAAGAGGAAAGTAACTGGGAAATATACAAACATGAAAAGATAAGATGCGGGGTGAAAAGCTGTGGCTGAAATAACTTAAGGAAAAAGCAATCAGCTTTTAAGGTACACAAAGAATAAAGAAATGTCATGAATACTTCAACAAAGGATATAGTAAATTGTAAATTATGATACAAAAAACCAAAACTAATACTTCTGCTCAGGGTTTGGAAAGAAACACAATGATTTGCTAACAACATTTTTGCAGGGATCCAATGAAATCTATTGCTATCTGAGGACAATGTTAAAAAGAATCTATTAGAATGATGTAGTTTTACATAAACAGGCCTGTATAACTTTATCCACACATTTTGAGTAAGGTGGCTGAAGGATTTTCTGGACTTTTTTTAATGCTGTTATATTAGTTAACAAATCTAAGACATTCTAAAGGGCTCAGAAATTAAAGATTTCTCCAATTAGAAATCATGGATGTTTATGTCATACAAGGAAGAGACAGAAAAGCTAGCATGGAATTAAAAAATAAAAGAAAATAATATAATACAGGTCAATTGGTACCGTCTAAATGGGAAAATAAAGGTCTTGTAAATCAAATCAGATTCAATCTTTGGTGAGATTAGAACTTTGGTTGGTAAATTTAGTGTTCAGGTAAAAATTTTATGAGGCTTTTGACTTAGCCTCTCTTATCCTTTAATTAGCAAATAAATGATAAACAGTACAAAAAGCATATATTAAAATGACAGATAATTAGATAATTGACTGGTTGCAAGAACAACTGGCAATAAAGATTTCTTATTAAATAGGAACTGTTTCTAGGATTGAATAGTATAAATCCCCATGTTTCTAAGAGTGATTCAGAAGTGTGTATTACATTAGCAAAGAAGCCCATGAAGGTTACACAAACTTCACAGACAAGGGTAAGGCAAAGGGGAACAGATCAGGAATTGGAAAAAATAATTATTTTACAGAGGAACAAAAATTCTTCCTTTTCACCCAAAAGCTAAAATTCAGTATGTGTTGCATAATGAAAAAGCATTTCCTCATAGTAGAAAGTCTGCAAAAGAAACTCTGGGTCATAAAAAAAAAACCCCGTATTAATTCCCAGCAAAATATAGACACTATGTGGTTTGATGAAACCCAGAAGGAACAAGCAAGGAGGAGGAGTAATGAAAAGCAGTGGTGATTTTCTGCCTCTAGATAGCACTGGTGGGATTGATACTGGCAAACTGCCTCCTGCTCTGCATATTGCACACAGTTCATTTTTAAATGTCACTGAAAAAATTGGAGATGATATAGAAAAAAAAGCTGCAAAATTATTCCAGGCTGCAGAAAATTCAGGTGAACAAGGACTTAAAAATATCAGTCTGTTTATCTTAGCAAAAAAAAGCCCCCAAGAAACCAGATGGCAGGTAGCTTGACTGCAGTATATAAACTCCCTCACAATGTAAGAGAGAAGTCTTTAATCTAGCAGGGAAAGATGGAAACCAGTGGCTAGAAACGAAAGGCAGGAAAATTCAAAATAGAAATAAGATAAAAAATTTAAAAGCATAGGTAAATAACAGCTGGAACAAACTCCCAAAGGGAATGATTGCTCATTACCTGGTACTCTCAAATCAAAGCTGGGCATCTTTTCAGAAAATGTGCTTAGTCCCAAGTCACTGAAAGAAATATAATGTCTGGTAAAATTCTGGACATCCGTGACTAGATAATCTCTTTTGGCCTTAAAATCTGTCAGTCAAAGGTAAGGCTGTAAAACATTGCTGCTCAAAATTGGATTGTAACCCTCCTTCTATCACACAATATGCCTGGATTATGTCTCTCAAATTAGTCCACTCAAAATGTCTGTAAGTAGTTGCTGACATTGTTTGGTCAAAGTTTGCTGCTTGGATCTCCATGTTACATTCTTGTTTACTGATGGCACAATCAAAGCAAAAAAAAACAATGCAGAGAACTTTCTAGCATCTTTATCTGAATTAGCCTGTGGGAATTTCAAAGTAACAGAACTAAAAGCCTCTAAGCAAAGCGGTGATTTTCCTACTCTCAAAGAAGTATAGACAGATTTCACTGAGAAAGACATGAAAGTGTGCATTACATAATGACAATTTCATTGTCAAAAAAATCTGTAGGTTATAGATGATTTTGTTCAATGATCAAGGTAATGAATCTATGGATAGTGTACACTTACAGAAGTCTCTGTAAAACATATGCTCAAAAATACATTAAAATACTGACATTGCCTCACCACACAGTAAATTTTTTTATTTGCTAGTAATGCAGGCCCATCTTTATTGGGTTTCACACTGGCTTGCTCATAATTGGAGAAATGTCCTCTTCTCCAAGTCTTTACAAATGGTAGATCATAAAGACAGAAGTATTGAATGGATCCCATTATGCTATCTGGAAAAATGTGAACTAACTGATCCAAATACAGAAGTATAAACTGGTAAAATTACAGAACTCTGCACAGCAACATGGCACCAAGTGACCTATACACCTTGTACTGTTGTTTAAGAAACCTCTGGGCCCCTCTGACCAAGTTCCTATAGCTCTGGAATACACAGCAGTGGATAAAGACAAGGCTTGAGAGTGCATCAACTGTTTTAGAAAATAGCAATTTAAGCCCACGCCCACTACTTTGTCTGAACATAGGGAAAGTAGTAAGTTACTAGGTGTTTGTCCTTCAGGTTTACTTAGGAAATCTTCTGAAGGTGGGTAAAACATCTCTTTGTTGTGCTTCCCTTCTGGACAGGGATAAAACTCAGCTTTCCAAAGAAGGGGATAGGCTGCATGGACTAATACAGTTTTACAATTCCATCAAGAGTTAATAGCAGTGTCTTCAATCCTGCTCAGACATGAATATAAGGTAAGCCTTGAATTATCTTCTCAGCAATGGATATTATCCATTTTGTATGCAGATAAAATTAGGTACAGAAAGTCTTTACCTATCACCTTCTAAGGAATTTTTGCTGCCATTACATTGTCCAGAAACCAAGTTATTAAGTGACAAGAAATAATTGTTAGTTTTTCATCCAAAATGATGCTTTTTTTAATGTATTTGCTCATACAGTTGAACATTTTTTTCTGAAATAGCAAATTGCATTTATGCAGCAGTATTACAGAGACTGGGTCTGTTATTCAAATTCAAATATTCTAGCAATCTCCTCTTAGAAAGGCAATGGTAACTTGGCAGGGAGTCTAAGGAGATGTAAGAATTGCCCTATACTTACTTCTCAGAACAATCAATCAAATTATGGCAAGTACCCATGTACAGGCAACACAGGCTGTTAGCACACACAGCAGAAATTTTGAGGCGGTCCCTGTTGCGGTGCCTGGATGAGGTTTTTGAATTTATATTTGTATTTTGTTATTTGTCTGTACTTGCTTTGTTCCATTCCAAAATACCCCTACCCCTACACCTTGATCACACCTGGTATCACCCTGTCCTGGACCCCACCCCTTCCCTTCCCTGACTGGCCCAAAGTGTGCTCCTCCCAGGCTGCGACCTGGGAAATGGGGACACAGAGGCCCAGGTCTGGCTGCTCTGGCTGTTCTGGCTCTCTGGCACATGCTCCGGCAAGTGCTCTCCTGGCACATGGAGCTGGACTGAAATAAACGCCTTTTTCAACCCAAGCCAGGCCTGGTCCTTCTTCCAGCCTTAACCGCGCTTCAACCAGCAGATTTGGAGCACCCATGAACTGTTTTAGGTTGATCTGGGGAGCTGCTTTGGCCGGTAAGCACCCCCACGGAGACACCAATCTTTAACCATTGGCTTGCTGATAGAAAACGTCGCTTTGCTGTTATAATGACAAAGTCTACTGCAAGTGAAATATGTAGGAGTACAATAAGATATATCGGAGTGAATTACTCTAATCTTTGATGTTCATAAGATGTAATGCATTTTTTCAATAATGACAGTGCCATGAATTTTTAAGCATGTTCATGGTAAAAACTCTATATAAAAGCCAAGAGATAAGGACAGTCACGCAGCAATTTTCTTCTAGATCTGCAAAATTCTGTTTCTATTTCCATCAGAATGGAAGATGCAGAGGAAAAGTGCCAGATTAAACCTAAAGTGGAATCAAACAAAATATTTCTCTTCTGAATCTTTAAGCATAGCTGCCTGACAACAAAACATAATTTGATCTGTTTGTGAGTTCTCTTCTAATGTCTTATTTCTTCCATTTTTTGTAAAAATATCTAATAAATCCTGCTGTAAGTGCTTAGTGAAGATGGAACTCTGAAAGTAAAGAACATTGCAACTGATAAATCAGTCTGAAAACAAATATATACCTATCTTGTAAGAATAGGCACAGGAACAGTCAAAATAGACCATCTCTTGTATCAGGTGAAGCATTCGGCAGACATTATGTTTCAAGGCATGAATAAAGTCCTTAGCCCTTCCTCATTGCTAGTATGTGGTGGTAATAGCATATAAATGTACCGAGGATGCCACATTTCCTGCATGGCTTGTGTAATTTTGTCGGTGGCTCCTTCAAGATGAGTCATTAGTAGGATTTTCAGGCTTTACCTACAAATCAGAGCATTTTCTTTTGCCTGAGTCTTAATGCAGAATAGGCCATGTGTGCATGAGATCTGATATTTTTAGGCTGGCAACATGCATGTAGTTTCTGGAACACATAGCTTGTGACTAGTGGCATACCTTTGCTAGGGAAAAAATCCACTAAATGAAAGTGGTGAAATTTTAACAAAACCCCTTAGACTTGCCAAGTGCTCTCATACATTTCCTGATGCATTATTCTCTTGATGTAAAGTGAAGGGTCTGACTTGGTCCAGCAATGGGTTATCAGGTTTAATTTGTTTTCATACATTAATCTCTCTGGTGACATACCAGCTATTTACATTTGCCATCTGAGTTAAGAAGGTAACGAGCAAATTTTTGGGGGTTTGGAGTTGGCTGTATCACTTCAGAGCAGTTCTAGCATGGGCAGTACAAAAGGTCAGTCACCCTGGATGCCTTAATGAGAGCAATGACAAATAAGAGGAAACAGGAGTGTGCTGCAGCTTTGCAGAGCAGCACTGTGCTGTCCTCAACCAGAACAGTGCTGGAGGCATTTGAGAGAGGAGGGTCTCTGCTGCTTCCACCTCCACCACCCCTAACAAAGGGCATTGCCAACAGGCAACAGATAAGCTCACCATCCAGGGGAAAGGAAAATACATTTATGGCCAGTGCCTGCTAAAAAATTCCATCCTGGTTTACTGCCACATGATCTTCCCTTGACCATATACATGCATTTTCTTGAGAGGTGAATTTCCAAAGTGGAATTTTTCAACTCCTTGCCCTAGAAGACATATTCCAAACAGAAATATTTCATTGCAGAAAACCTGTATCTTTATGGACATTAAAGGAGTAAGTATCATACCCTTTCTAGTGGGAAAAAAAGGGAAAAAAAGCATTTTTGAAAGACAAACCCCTACAAAAATATGGGATTATAAGAATATTTATTGTCTTTATTATAGCTTCCATGATCTACTGCATTCTTAGTATATATGAAATGGGTTTGTAATATTTGCAATAACTTCTGGCATATATTCCTTTCACCTTAAATCATTCCTTTTTATTTTATAACTCAACAGTCTGGGAAATAAAGGCAAATATGTTTATAGGAAATATGGTGCTTGAAGAGCACTGACAAGTCTGCAGTTTGTGTTGACTACATATCAGTTAGAAGGATAAAGTTCCCACAAATCATACTTACAGATTGCACAAAAAACCTGTCAGGTAAGCTCCTGTGATGATAGAAAAGCATGAGAAACAAGTGTCATTATGAAATTGCTCTAAAAATTGGGAAGTAGTTACCAATTTTCATAATGCATAAGAATAACATTGTACCAAAAAACAAAATATGTTGTAACTAAATAATAATAGCAAGCAGAAACTAAGAGCATGAATGCTTAGTAATATTTCATGCTGAAATTATCAACAATGAAATTTACCATTTAATGCAATTTACCATTAAATTTAGGAAGAGTATTAGATGTAGTTTTATTACTAATCTCTCAACCCTATATCCTTTAAGTTATTTTGAATCTGAGTCGTTGAAACCTGTGTTGTACATAACCTTTTAAACATAGATGGATGTCTTACTTTTGTCTTACTTTTATGAGTTGGGCTGTTTCTGCATTAACTTCTGTAACTTTCTCCACTAATTATGTCCCACCAGAACTTCAGTGTGGTAAGCAGAGTGTCTGGATATATACAGGGAGTTAAGTTGCACATTGGCTCAGAAAGTACAATTTTCAAGGCTTATATTAATGGCATATGTTATACACTGGTTTTGTAGCAGAGTTGCAATTCAATAACCTAAATTTAATATTAAACTTAGTGTCAAACTTCATGATTAAATTATTATTACTTTATTGAGAAAAAAATCTTGTTTGAGGGAACCACTGCTTTTGAAAAGTTGAATATGAGCTTTTGTTTTGTCACCTTGATTTTCCTTAGAAAATATAGGATTTCAGCCATGTTGCTAACTTAGCTACTTTTGTTCAGGATGTATACCTACTAACCACTGTCTGCAAACAACAAAGAGAAAATAAAAGACAATATCTTTAGAATGTATTATATCTAAGCAGTCTGATTTCATCACACAAAAGTATGGCCTGAACACTTACTAAGAGTTGTGGAAAAATACTGGAAAATAAATCTCATCAAGAAGGGGTGTCCAAGTTGGCAATCAAAGAAAAATTGCAAACCTTAGGAGCAAGAGGAAGTTTCGCATACTGTCCTGAGAGAGATATTAAACAGTGGAAGTAAAGGCATAGAGGTCTTGTACTTAGGCATTGTTTAAATAATACAGCTAAATAGGAACTGAGTCAAAGGAATGGCCAAACCAGTGACCAGAAGCTATTTTTTTTTATTGACTTGAAAATACACATTAATTTTCATATCCTTGCAGATGCTGATGGAGGGAAACAGGCACATGCTTTGTATTTAGAACTAAAGTCACTCCAAATTCCACACAATAATGAAATTAAATCAGTTGAAACTTTATCTTTTCCTCTCCCCCAAAGCAAAGTAAGTTCAGAGAAGGAGATCAGAGAAGACTCAATTTGTATCCTGACATATTGACGGACAATACACCGTATACAGGGACACCTACTGAAAAAGCTTATACCAATGTTATACTATTGAAAACCCTTTCTAATACCATTTATATGCATTTATCAACAGCAATTTTTGAACCTTATTCTGATACAATAATCTACTAATCACACTTTTTACAAATGTGGAATATTATTGAATATACCCAGACTTGTAGTGTAGTCCATGTTATTTGTGCTTCTGGGATCTGAATTGTGGCCAGACTTAGAGGATGACCATGCTGTGTGTGCATGTGGCAGCTTACCAGACTTATAATGCCTAATTGGTTGTTCTGAATATTATCTGTAAAGTAGTCCTAGGGATGTGGACATACAGGTAATACAATGACTAAGAAGATGGAGGCTTAGATGCCCTAGATGCCTCGATGCCCTAGATGCCTAGGATCTGCACTATCTGCAGAAAACCTGGAAAACAAGGGGTTCTCCTCTTCCTAAATTATTATGTGGCAGTAGTCATCCTCTGCCATTCTGTAAATGACAAATAGCTCAGCTAGCAAGTCAAATTTAATTGGATTTTGATCTTTATTTTATGTAAAAACAGTTAAATCACCTTGCTGCCAAATCAATGACTGTCAATTTTTTGTGTCATTTTCCTTGAAAAAGCCTCAAATTAAAATTCCATGTGTAATAGACATGTTGAGTAAACAGTGTTAACCACTTCACAGATCCATTATGTTAATATATTGCTCTTTCTGCCTTATCAGACAGAATGAAGTGAACTGAGAAGTTTTTCATATATTAACTGTAAATTACACTTAGCTCAGCTAATAAAATTTTATTGTCACAGAACTGTTTTCCACTTCACATGCATTTGGGAGATTGAAATGTAAATTATTGTAAGCTACCTCTGTCTTGTTATAGATGTCTGAACAAATGAAATTTACATGATTGAAAAAAATGAAAGTATTCTCTGTGGATACCAGAAGCTATCACTTTTCCCACCATACTAATAGAATTTCAGAAGTAGAAAAAGAGAGAGAAAAGCAGCCCTTAATCTTCTTTGCAGGCTGTGCAATACCACTTCAATTTATGAAGGTTCCCTAGCAATTAATATTCCTCTGATTTGTTTCCATGTTGGTTATGGAAGTTAATCAATACTCTGCCCTTCTTTAAAGTCATAATAATAGTGCTGAAAAGATAGTTAAAAAGATGATACTGCTCTTCTTCTCCTGCTGATAGGTAAGGAGTTAAGACAAATTTGCATCTGTACTTCCTCTCTTTTATTCTAGGCATGGTGCAGGTGAAGTCAGCATAATTGTGTACAAATGTGAGCCTTACTTTTGAAAAGAGTGGAGATTGTCTTGTAGAGAATGCTTTAGAATGGGACCCACACACATTAGGACATCTCTAGTAACTGCGTAGTAATTATACTAGTGAACGTCAGTACAGTCTTTTGGCAAGTACTCTCACAAGGAGTGGATGATATATTTTGCAATCAAACAAATTGAAGAAATTTGTATAGAAACAATTCCACTGTAATGAACAAATCTTTCTAATTGTAACGGCCTTATTACACACATACATGCAAGCTACTTCATTCCTGACTCTGTTGACACTGTTTCTTCATGACAAGTATTCCATACGGGGCTTTTCAAACAAAAAGTGATAGGGGTATTTATTTACCAGGGATGCTGCTGTAATGAGAATATCTCACACCCTCAACCTATTTCTTACCTGTAAACTGGATGGTTTTTTTTCTAAAAATGAGAACCTTGGGGCAGCTGGCCAATTTGCAGTCCAGCGAAGTACCTGGACTCTGCAACTCTGTATATCACAGTTTCTAGTAGTTACACTCTGAGACCTCAGGGTGCAATCCTAAACCCTGTGAAAAGTGTATAGAGTGTGTATCTCAGACAACTAGGCAATCAAAAAGAAACAATTAACTGAGAGAAAACTTATCAGTAACTGACTTGTTCAGGTTAAAGCTAGCTGCAGCAAACTAAAGAGCTAATGCTGAGGATGGAAGAGTGCTTTAAATCCTTTCCTGGTGCAGGGTAGTACCCATCTGTGAAACACCATTACATTTTCTTTCGAAACTAGATTGTAAATTAAATCTCCAAAAAAGAAAGCACCACATGTTCTGGGCTTGGTTTATTTATCCAACTATATTGGGCTGTATCTCTCTATTAAGGGGAGAAGAATTTAACTCATGAACTGGCAGAACTCATTGGGAGGGTTTTAAACTAGGTTTGAAGGGGCAGGGGATGCAGGTGGGCTGTCTGAAAGCAGGCTCAAGGATGATAAACCTGAGTTAGGGGTGAAATCAGTAGCCCAGCTGATTTGGACTAATGCACGCAGCATGGGTAACAAACAAGACTTGCTGGAGGCCATGGTACAACAGCAAAGTTATGATGTAACTAACATCATGGAAATGTTGTGAGATGTCTCATATAGCTGGAGCGCTGCACTGGATGGCTACAAGCTCTTCAGGAGAGACAGGAAAGGGGATAGAGGTGGAAGAGTGGCTCTTTATATTAGGGAGGCTTTTGATGCCATGGGTATTGAAACTAAGGATGATGGAGTGAATGCCTATGACTAAAAATGAAAGGGAAGGCCAACAAGGCTGACATCCTACTGGGAGTGTGTTATTGCTCAGCCAACCAGGAAGAAGAGGTGGAAAACTTATTCTATTAGCAGCAGGAGAATGTTTCAGGATCACCAGCCCTTGTTCTTGTAGATGACTTTAACCTACCAGACATCTGCTGGGAACTCAACACAGCAGAAAAAAGGCAGTCCAGGAAGATTTTAGAGTGTATGGAGGACAACTTTTTGTTGGACCTCATGAGTGAGCCCACCAGGAAAGGGACTGTGTTAGACCTGTTGTTTGCAAACAGAGATGGACTGGTGGGAGATGTGGTGATTGGAGGCCACTTGGGGTACAGTGATCATGAAATTGTAGAGTTCTCAATATTTGGTGAAATCAGGAGGAACATCAATAAGACTTTTACATTGGACTTCCAGAGGGCAGACTTTGGCCTGTTTAGGCGACTTATTCAGACAGTTCCTTGGGAAGCAGCCCATAAAAACAAAGGAAGAACAAAGGAAGAACAAAGGAAAACAAGAGAAGTGGGTGTACTTCAAAACAGGGATCTTGAGGGCACAGGAACAGACTGTCCCTGTGTGCTGGAAGATGAGTTGATGAGGCAAATGTCCAGCCTGGATGGGCAACGAGGTTTTGAGGAAATTTAGAAATAAAAAGAGGATGTATCCCCTTTGGAAGGAGGGTCAGGTTTCTCAGGAAGTATTTAAGTGGATTGCTAGGACATGTGGGAAAAAAATTAGGGAGGCCAAAGCTCAGTTCAAACTCAAATTTGCAACTTTTGTAAAGGATAATATAAAATGTTTTACAAATATATTAATGGCAAAAGGAAGGGTAGGACCAACTTTTATTCCTTATTGAATGAGGGAGGGAACTTAGTAACCACAGATGAGGAGAAGGCAGAAGTGCTTAATGCCTTCTTTGCTTCAAGTCTTTAGTGGGAAGATGGCTTGTCCTCAGGACAACTGTCCTCCTGGGTTGGTTGTTGGTGTCAGGGAACAGAATGGTCCCCCTGCTATCCAAGAGGAAGCAGTCCGAGAACTTGGATGTTCATAAATCTATGGCCCAGATGGGATCCATCTCAGGGTCATGAGGGAGTTAGAAGATGAGCTTGCAAAGCTGCTCTCCATCATTTACCAACAGTCCTGGCTTACTGGTGAGGTTCCAGATGACTGGAAGCTGGCCAGTGTGAGGCCCACTCACAAAAAGGGTGGGAAGGAGGATCCTGGTAATTGTAGGCCAGTCAGCCTGACCTCAGAACCTGGCAAGATAATGGAACAGTTTATACTGAGTGTCATCACACAGCACCTATAGGATGTCCAGGGTCTCAGGCCCAGCCAGCATGGGTTTGGGAGAGGAAGGTCATGTTTGATCAACCTGATCTTCTTTTATGACCAGGTGACCTGACTGGTGGATGCAGGAAAGGCTGTGGATGTTGCCTATTTGGACTTTGACAGTGTCTCCCACAGCACACTCCTGGAAGAGCTGTCAGCTTGGACAGAAGCACTCTTTGCTGGGTTAGGAACTGGCTGGATGGCCAGGCCCAGAGGGTGGTGGTGGATGGTGCTGCATCCAACTGGCAGCCAGTCACCAGTGGTGTCCTTCAGGGGTCTGTGCTGGGGCCAGCTCTGTTCAATATCTTCATTGATGACACAGATGAGAGTATTGAGTCTTTCATTAGTAAATTTGCAGCGGATATTAAGCTGGGAGCATGTGTTGATCTCTTGCAGGGAGCTGGGTTGTTTAGCCTGGAGAAAAGGAGACTCAGAGGTGACCTTATCAGTCTCTACAGCTTCCTGAAAGGTGGTTGTAGTCAGGTGGAGGTTGGTCTCTTTCTCCAAACAGCAACTGACAGAATGTGAATACAGTCTCAAGCTGCGTCAAGGGAAATATAGGTTGGATATTAAGAAAAAGTTTTTCATTGAAAGAATAATAAAGTACTGGAATGGTCTGCTCGGGGAGGTGGGGGAGACACCATCCCTGGATGTGTTTAAAAAAAGACTGGATGTGGCAGTCGGTGCCATGGTTTAGTTGAGGTGTTAGGGCATGGGTTGAACTTAATGACCTTGGGGATCTCTTCCATCCTCATCATTCTGTGTATCTGTGTATAGTAAAGAGTCTGATTCAGTGTCCTAATGATCCAAACAAACAGCACAGAACAGGCCTAAATTTGGGACTTGCTTATGAATTTTATCCAAAGGAAAACTTATACAATACTCAGGAATAGTATAATAGAAAAATATGTTCCAACACTGAACTGTTATAATAACTCAAAATTTCAGTAGAAAACAATATCTCTATGAGACACAGGAAACACCAAAGGCTGAGCTTCTCAAGTGTTCCAGGTGAATACTGCTCAGTGAATATTAATAAATATTTTCTATCTCACAACTGTGTTTGGTGGGTCACAGTTCTGCATTTACATACTCCACAGATAGTGTATATTCTGCTACCTTAGCCTTTTTTTGGCTCTCATAGTGTTTTGGCTCTCAACATGTTTAATACATACAACATTAAACACAATTTCTTACATCAATGGAAAATCTCTCTAAAAAGATATGACAGGATAAGTTCCAGACTACTTGGTGCTACTACTGAAAAAGGGGAAGGGCTATGTGACCTTCATGATTTCCATAAAATGTGCTCAGTATTTAAAGTAATTTTAAAAATGCTTCATTTTTACATATAGGTATGGAGATGGCTTGCAGTGTTTGAACTTCATATTTGTTGACTAAATATATTCACCACCTGGCATTCTTTCCATCTCCTGTTTGGCTGAAGAAGTCAAGAGCCAGTTCATCTACTCAGGTTGAATAAAAAAAATTGAAAAATATTGTATTTACAACGAAGTGTAATACTGAAATTTCCCTTCTTGATATATTCACAAATGAATTTCTCCTATGAATCTCTGACTCTAGCCAGTGTCAAGTACATTAGTGAGCAATAAGTAGCTGAATTCAGAGTACGATACAGTATTTTTATGCCTGAAAGTTAACTAGATTGTATTGTAAATACACCTTAAAAATGTTGAAATGAAATTATTTAGCAGAAGACATTGCAGATCCCTAATTCACAATCTGCTAAATGCACTTTTTTTTTTTACAGTGGATTTCATTGTATAGTGAAATTCGATTATGGAATTCTAGTTTTCTTGACAATAATATGATTTTTCCAATATGCCTAAGGGGTTTTTTATGTTTCTCCACAAAAATTCAGTTTATCATGCATGTCTGTGGAGAAACCTGATTGTTTTGTGTCTCTGTTCTGTCCCACAGGAAAAATAGAAACAACTCACTACTTACTTTTTATTTGCAACAGATATCATAATTATAAATACATCATGACTCTCTGAATCACATCAAAGATACCTTGAAAAGTTAAGGGCTGCAGCAGGGATCACAAAGTATATGAATACCTTGCAAGTTACCTTTTGTCCCAGACAAAAATAGCTTTGTAAATTCCTGTTAACTTCTAGCAGAGACTTCCTGGTCTTAGAGAATAACTGCTTATACTTCTTGTTTTGAGGGAGTAAAGGTAAGAATAAATATTGACTCCTGTGCTCATGAACCCAATTTCACATTTAGATATAGTGCAAAAGACCTCAAGACCCAGACTGAATTGGTATCACAATCTGGAGCCAGGGATGGCACTTTAACACCTGGTCCCTTCTTCACAGTCCATGCATTACTTCTCTTGCACTGCTTCCTGTCCTGAACTAGGTTTCCTGACAAAGAAAGAACTGCTATGGTATGTACAATATATTTTTCATAAAAATAATATGATAGACTCCTTAAAAAAACCAAAACGAAACAAAACAAAAAACCTTGAAAATTTTTTTAAAATTATGATAATAAAAATAGCTATTGGCTGTCTACTATGCTATATTTATTATAAAATAAAAGAAGAATTACCTTCTCTTACTCAAGTGGTATGAAAATTTACATGTTCTTCAGTTTAATATAAGTATAGTAGCTCTACTCATACAGAAAATAATTTCTCGTGACTGTGCTCAGAAGACCCTTGAACCTCATACAGAATTTTAAAAATTTATTAATTTTTTAAAGCAAAGCTATTTTTGTACTTCAAAAACTATTTTTCCACTTTCCATTCTCCCTTCTTTTTTCTTTTCTCTAGTTTAACATTTAATGTTTTACTTGAGATTATATCCGTCCTTTTACTATTTTGCTTCTAAAATATGCTCAAAGTCACCTTATGTTTTTGGAAAAAAAAATAGAATCAGAAAAAAAAAAAGCCACTACAATATTTCTATTAAGAATATATTCAGATTCTAGAGCAGGTGAAGATGGATGATTTAATGAGTCAATTGGCTTAGCTGCTATTGGCCTTTCTGTGCAAGTAACTGTGATTTTACCTTTACGTCTCTCTAAATTTTCCTTAAAAACCACTAACCTGGTTCATGTTGAGAGCAGACAGACCAAGACAATCCTTTGGAGATTTTTGAAGGTTCTTTCTAATCATGGTGAAATATGGATACAAGATTTACCTTTCACAAAACATTTGTATTAAAACATAAATAGTTGATAAATGCTCAGAGTATGTAAGGACATCAATAGCTTGTAGAAATTACTGTGGGCTCATGGTCAAATTCTACATCTAATTTTCTGAGACACAGAGATTGTAAGCTTGTAGCAGGGCATCTCACTCCCTACAAGAATTTAATTGCTGCTTGTTGACCTGTGAGATAACCCAAATGTGGCAAGCCGTCTTGCAGTGAGTTACTTTGGTGCCATGGTGCCAGCAGTGCTCTGGTATCTTGCAGCTGCCAAAAACATCCTACTTTTGAAGTGAGATTTGATAAGATAAGCTGGATTTTTGACTGACAGCCATTTTCTTTACAATGATAAAAGCCACAGCAAACCTCCACCAAGTAGAAATCTTCTATACATTTTCCTGGAAATGTGTGGAATTCCTCCCATGAGTAGGGTCACTTGCATCACAGTTACTTGCAAGATTTCACTAAAGGAATCTGTGTTCATTATCATCTTTTTGGTGGTAAGTTACATTTGACTCTTAATCAATCCTATTTCTTTTGCTAGCTTTAATATATGCACCTTAATGTCATGCAGTGTTTCATGTCATTCTGTAAAATAATAGTAGTTCTTTTTAGTGTTATACATGTAGTAAGTAATTCTGATTAGGATGTTGCATCGGTTATCTTTTGTCTGTTTAATAAATAATTAATTCTAATAAATTATCTGATTTGCCATCACTAGAACTTGCAGGAGAAAGTGATTCACATACATCTCTATAATGTCCTTAAACTTGTCAAAATCTGAGGCTAAGGAAGGATTCACTTTCTTTTATACCCCTTTCTGAGAAGGATTTTAAATACACAGAGGAGGTCTTTCTGCCCCTCAGATTTGGTGACAGACTCTTTTTAATAAACATCATCTGAAGCTCCCACTCTCCCTGCAAAAAACCCTTGAATTTCCATCCCACTATACTTTGTAAAATCACCTACCATTTATAAAGTGAACCAACAGAATTATGAAATGTTTCCAAAGCAGACTGATAATGTGCTTGCCATACAATTAATTAGTTTCATGCCACTTTAACTGATACAAACATGATGACAAAAATAACAAACCATCAGACTTCATGCTTTCGTATGGGGAAGCTCTGTCATAAATTCTATAGGGTGGGATGATAAGCTCTTCTGTGGGAGTTAGGAAGTTATTAAAACCTTAAGCCTACTCACCACAGGAAACTTTCCAAAAACTATTTGATCCTAAAGATGACTAGCATTGCATGGGACTATATCAAGTGAAACCCCTCCCTGACCCTGAAAGAACCTGGTGACCATAATTGCAGAAATCAATTTTATAGTACAAATAAAGTATACATTGAGCACCTTTGGCACATCCTGAAAAGAAAAACACTCAGCAGTTGACTTCAGAAAATGTTTAACTGAAATGCTACTCTAAGTTCTGCCTGAGAGCAATTAAAGGCAACTTGAAGAGATGCAGTAAGAAAACAGAGGACTGTGCCACTATAAGGTAATCCATTTCAACAGCGGCACCAAAATGGACCTTGCCACTATGTGCCAACAGAATGTCAAGGCATTAGTGGTGATAAGGGGTTTGGTGTGGGACAAGGAGCAACCCCTCAAATCTTCCTCCTGTTGTGAAGTGTTTTACTGCTGCTCTGAGACAGAGTCCTTTGAACAGGCAGTACAATTGCTGGAGGGCAGGTTTTTTCTACCTGCACAGACCCTGTGGTGTATCAGGCTGATTTTGATGTCTAGATGAGGCAGAATCCAGTCTTACTAAGGATGTGATTGAGTATGCTTCTTGGTCTTTGATTAATTTGTGGATTTCAAGCAAACTGTACATAAACCTGCAATTACTATGTGAGGCATTTTAAAGTAGAACATGCATTTTTAGGAAATACTTCACAGATCTTGGCAGTGGTATACAACAGTGATATACATAGCTGCATGAGCTGAAAAACCAGATGTAAAATTATATCAAAGCTATAAAAAAAACTTAGAGTAAACTTTTTGGTTTGCTTTGGTTTAGTTTGGTTAGCTTAAAACAATAAGCTGAACAAAATACTTGGTCTTTTCTTTTCAGAAATTATAAGATTCCTCTGCACATATTTTTTTGAATTCCCATCAAACTCAAGTCCTGTAAAAATTTGCTTTGCAGGTTCATCATAATCTCAGGGTTTTGGTAAACCTGTGTTGGAAATATTTGGAAGTTTAGATAGCCTAAGGTGAAAGCTACTCTTGCTCTAATGGTTCATTAAGGCTATTTTGAAACAGTGAGACCTGTTTCCTGGCTCCCCTTAACAATGTCTTGGACAGTTGGTGCGTCCTCATGCTGAGAAAATATCTTGCAACAGGTACTGAAGGGTGCAGGTAGTCTGTAGGAGCAGTCAAAGTGATTATCCCTGGAGAGCAGTGATAACAGCCCACACTCCTCAGAGATAAGTCCTGCTCTCACCAATAATTACACTGAGGAACAAAAATTGAAACAAACAAAACTATACCGGGGGAAAGAAATTAAATGAATTGAACTGTTTTATTTGTATCTCTATGCTCTATGTAGCAGAGGAATGTATAGCAGAGAACATGTTAGCACAGAATGTATATTCCTGTCCTACAAGATAAATCCGGTAATTTTAATGAACCCTTTTACAGAGACAAGCTAAAACATGAGATCACTCCTGTTTGTTCATTATATTAATTTAAAAAGAGCACCTCTGGCCCTGTGAAAACAAAGCTGATTAAAGGAAATGCAGTAAGTCAACTTGGGAGTTGTGAAATACAGATCGTACAGAGCACATAGTGGACATTAAGCTAAAGTTGAACAGTCTTTTTAGCAGTCTTTTTTTCTTTGGGCTTGCCTGTGACTTTTCCTGACAATTATGTATTAAATACATATGGAGTATGGGAATTCACTAAGTGGGAATTCACTGACCAAGCACCAAAAAAAACCCCACAAAAAACCCCAAAAAACAAACCAAAAAACCTCTGCTGAATTAAAGTAATCAGAGTAGAAAACCTTGCTCCACAAAAAAAAAAAATATTTTAACTGGTTTATTCTCTTTGGAGGTTTTTTTTCCACTTAAACTATTACAAAAAGGATTCCACTTGGATGGGAATGGAGAAAGCAAGTTTTATTCAGATTATCTGAGCATGATGATCTTTAAGGAAACCATTTTTTCTTTTTGTAGAATTTTGCCAGCTCCATGGTATTATGAATTTCTGGGAATGTCCTTTTTTTTACTTCACTTTCATATTTCTTCTGATAATGCAGGTTTTTTTTGGAAGGAAACTAAAGCAGTCTAGTGGACTTCTGATAAGAAATTTCAAATATTCTTAAGAGAGAGGTGATGGATACTGAACATATCTTAGTTTTGCAGGTTAATTGAACTAGTTGTCTACAGCTGAAATTATTTCACAGGATCTGTGAGTTTTATATTCTGCCTCTGAAATATTGGATTTTTATTAGACTAATTATGATGTATTGTGTGAAAATACAGAAACACATGACACGTGACAAAAGGACAGCGTTTCCTCAAGCTGGGAATACAGATCCATGTGTTGAACCACAAAATTGTGTCTGTAATTACAGCTATATCAATATCAGCTGTTTTACAGTACTTTGGTAACCACCAGGCACTGTTGGAATAAGTTCATATGCATCTTGATTCAGTTTGAGGATAGAGCTTTGCTCAAGAAAATAACATTATATTTATATCCCCATTTGACTGTGGACATGAGTAAAGAAATCACACTGATTTTGTCAGCTTTGACAACAGTACTTTATTCTGTTGACTGTAGAGTTTTGCTGATCTTCCTGTAGTATCCTGCAGGGATAAAGTTCTCATTTTCATTTTGAAATGTGTAAGACTGGCAATTAAGTTCCCAGATAAACAATTCCACATAAAAAAATTGCAAGATACATTTTTTTTTCTTTTAACATTCCCAGAATATATGAATATATAAAATTGATAAAGCTTTCATACTGTCTTTGATATTTAACCAGTATTTGGTAAAATTCAGTGGAAGTGGACTATCTAGTCCTGCAATGAAACAGTAATTTTCAGTACAGAACCATATTTAAACTAAAAAGAGAAATATCAATGGTGCTATCACTACATATTTATCAGACATATTACATCCAGTACCATGTTTTCTCCACTGATTATTCCTTGAGGTGTTTAAAGTTTATTAAAGAAAAACACCAAGATCTACTGAAACAAAAACAAAACCAAAAACCGAACCAACAAAACCAAAGCACAAACAAACAAACAAAACTACCACAACTAAAAAAATAAACAAACTCAAACCCTCAAAAACACAAAACCAAAAAAAAAAAAAAGAAAATCCCCTCTACCAACCATCCTTATTCACCTAGGCAATAACTGAATATGGCATTATTAATAACCATGCTTTTAGTGATTATCACACCTGCAGCTCCAGTGCAGTAAAATCGTTGGTAAAAGAGAAGTTCAATTCTGACTCTGTATCTAGAAATTCCAAGGAAGAAAAGCAAGCTGTTCTGTCAATACATTAGGCTGGCATAGAACCAGAACACCAAAAGCAATATTCTTCAAGATAAGGACATGAGGATTTGTAAAATGGACTGATGAACTAACATAGAAGTAACAAGAGTTTTCATTTCTTAAGACTTTATTTTTGAGATTGTATTCTAGTACTTATATTTGATTTTGAATCTTTTAAAATATTTCTAAAGTAATGATGAAGAATTGCTCATGGGAAAATGAAAATTGGTTTTCATCTCCCCTTTTTTTACATAAAACATGGAGTTATTCACTATTTTAATTTTAAATAAATGTAAGTGAATTTGTTGACTCATAAAAAAATTGTTTACATATTTTCATTGCTACATTAATGCAGTTTTGACTTGTGAATATTTGCCTGTTACAAGTACGTACAAATATAGGTAGCTGGCATCTCCCAATACACAGAATTGGTACCATGTTAAATATGGTATTTTAGCCATGCTGAAACACTCAAGAATATTTCTGACAAAAATTTCTGTTAAAATCAAAAGCTGATTGAAAGTGAAGTTTGATTGCTTATGTACATAAATTCCAGAAGCAGTCTGAGAATAATGCGGGTTTTTGATTATTTGAGCTTCCTGATGTAAGTATCACTTGAAAAGAGCGGCCAGTTGATGAAGATGGAAAAATCTTTCCAGTCCTGTTCAAGTTAAAAAAGTGTCATACACTGTCACATCTTTTCATGTGCAAGAAAGATGACTGAAAGTTAAAAACGCCAATGTGATATGAGAGAGAATTTTATTCTGTTTTGATTTGGTTTTTGATTTGGTTTCACCCCATGCCCAACCAAAAAAAAAAGCCCAAGCTCAAAAAACTGCCAAAAAACCCCCAAACCCCACACCCAGCCCAAAACCCATTATAAAATATATTTGAAATATAAAAATTCCCAAGAAATTTTATCTTCAGGTTCAGAGGGCAGCCAAAGCCATATTATCTACTTCTTAAAAATGGAGGACCGGCATAATTTTGAATAGGACATTTTATGTAACCAAATCCTCTAAACCTCTGTTGCATTCTTGATTGTTGATACATCTGACATATATAAATAAACCCTATTTCTAGGTCTATCATAATTAAATTGGTTTTTAAACAGCATATTGCTTTGTGACAGATAATAGCCATTGCTATTTTTCTGTAGCATTCCCCAGTGGAGATGTGAAAAAATTCAGTCAGCAGTGAACATTTGGTAAAAAATATTTTCTTAGGGAGTTAAAGATTTGCAAGTAATTTGGGCAAAATAAAAGCAGACCATGTCAAGCAGTGAACCATATAATTTGAACTATTCTAAATCAAGTGGTTTCTGTTTTGGAAATGATGTATTTCCTCTTGAAATTTTAAAGTGGAGCTTTTGGTTTTATAACTTCATTACACTTCATTACTTATAAAACAATATAATTTAAAGAAGATAATGTTAAAACCTTGGACTGCCATTTAGATTAAAAGACATTGAGATTATTTGAAGCAACATTTATTTCCTTTCAATTGAAATGCAGACATCAGATAGATTAAGTTTTCCATGTGCTGAATCCATTTCTTCCCTGTTCCTTATATTTGAATAAGAAAATCTTAACTACTGTGAATATCCTTATCATGGATAGACTCATTGCACTCCAGAAACAAAACAATAAAAGCAATGCCAATGACTGTGGAAAAGGTAAAAAATAGTAGGAACAATCAGAGTAAAGAGAAACTTTATGCAATAACACCATGAGGGAACACAGCAACCTCTGTAGTAGGAGAGAAGTTGACCTGTTATGTTTCTTCCAGTAACCAGTTATCAAAAATTTCATTTCTTATCAGATTAAAACAAAAAAGTTTTATCTTTTCTTATAGCAGGAAGGGAAATGCCAGCACAGTGCAGAAAGACCTGCCTGTATCAGAAAGTGTTTTGAGTAAGTGGCAATATGGTGATGGTTGGGGGAGTACATGAAGACCCTGAAGAACATAAGTGCCTGCTGTGGAAAAATTAACTTGTGAAACAATGGGCTGAGAATGGAGCACAAAGGGAAAGCCCAGGGCTAGTCTAGAAAGTCATTACTTGCACAGCAATAGAAAGCAAAGCAGCTGCATAAACTCTCAGGAATACTACATGTGAGAGCAGCATACGGCAAATACTGAACAAAATTTGTAACTCATAAAAAAAAGGCAGTAATTTCAGTAATTTTCTTCTAACCTTTTGAAACTCTGAGAGACCAGAATTTCCTTCAGGTGATGTTCACAAGACCCTTGGCAGAAAAGTGTCAAAGAAGCTTGAAGAAATAAAGGCTTGCCTTGGAAATTAATATTTCTAATAGAAAGCAAAGTTGCTGCTTGAAGTTTCTTTGAATCCAATTTGGATAAATATTGAGTTACCACATGAAAAATTCTCCCGTGTGTGGAATTTACATTCTGCTCCCCATTAGTGGTACGACACGCAGCTGAGAGCCGATGTCTCTGTCATGGTTATTTGGCTTATTTAATTCAGGGCCATAGACAACTATGTGCAGATGGAATATTTGAGATTTTGGTTTGTTTGTTCTGGGGTTTGGGGCAACAGAGTTGGTTCTGCTTGGGTTTGAGTGTAGTTTTCAAAGAAGGAAAAGAAAGGAGGAATCCAATCACTAGAAATTTAATGTGCTCAAAATGCCTGTTTAAAGCTTTGTTCCTGAGGCTTATCATATCTGTTAATAATATTTTTAAGTAATATTTAAAAGCTTTTGTTTAAGCTGTTTAGTCAGACAAGCTCCTAGGCTTCACATATATGGCAAGCAATGTATTTCCCAATCTTGATTCAGAAATGAAAGAAATTGTCCAGTGGGTAATACCTACTTGCAATGAGGCTTGATATGAAATGATATTGTGCATACATCCACTGACATGGTAGAAAGCTGTTAATAATGCAGACTTTCAGACCTCTTGCCAATCTTTGATTGTCTGATTTGCTTTGGTGTGTATGAGAATCCCCAAAGTGTCAAATACCTCTAATGCTGTTTGATCATGGCATGAGGTGTTTTGCTTTGCTCACAGGACAAGTTGTTACAGCAATGAAATAAAATGACCAGCCTCTTAAAAGAACAGTTTAGGAGATATCTGAGCAACTTTAACAGAAAGTGGAAACGTATCAGCATCATTTTCACTGAAAGACTTTGAATTTACTGTCTCCACAGGTATGTTGAGGGTTCATATATGTATCAGATTTTGATCATTATGACCATTCCCTAATGTAAGGGAGTTCCTGAAAACCTCACATTGATCTTACAGGTGTTTAATCATGTAGAAAAGATTTTCTTGAAATGACACTATTCAGAATCCAGACTATACTTTGTCAATCCTCTGCAAAGATATGCCCTTTATCTTGAACGATATACCTGAAGAGAAGGACATATGCATTTTTTCCCATTTTTCTAATTATATGCTAAGAAAATAATGCATGTATCTACTGACTGACTGTGTTCAAAATTAAAGTTGAAATAATAAAATATGCTTGAATAAAAGAAGTTAGTTAGTAAAATAATATAAAGAATGTTCCATCTCCACCTAAAGTTTTGACACTAAAAGAACTCTTTCTAAAAAAGTACATAGCTGCTAATATCACCAGTTCTACTTTGATGAAGTAATAGAAATAAAAAGACAAAATAATCTGAGCAATTTCCATTTTCCTAAGAAGTCTGTTTGTGTTTTCTTGCCTGATTGCTTACAAAACACAAACCAAAGAAGGACATGACTGATACAGGAGATTCTTCCTTAAGAGCCCATTGCAGATCACAAGATAGCTAGAATGAACCACAATTAGGCTGAAATTATTAATGGCCTTCAAACAATTTACTCCCTTTCTCTAAAAGAATCACACGGCAGGGAAGATATAAGATACCACACAGCAGGAGCCTGCCTTCCAGGTCTTGTGCAAAGCCCATATATGCTGGGATGATAATTAGCACAAACAGGGGTTCTTGAGTTATTATATGACCAAACAAAATGCTATTGGTTGAAGCACATTACGCTGTTTTTAATTATATTGATCTTATATCTATTTTTCAGCTAAATACATTAAATCACTATTATTAGTTTCACAGTTAAACCAGAGAAAATATGTCATCATTTCTTGTAGATTTAATTCTGAATTAGAACTCCTTTGCAATGTGTACTTTAAAATATCTTAAAATTTTGTACATTTTATTTATGGAAAACTATCCACAACATTTAATTTACACATTGTGTGTTAATTTATCTATTTTACAAATCATGAACCAGTCAATATAAAAGCCTCCTGCCATTCTTTCCAATATGTATGAGTCAACATTCTTGTCAATATAGAAGATGCTAAGAGAATTTGAATTCCTGAGAAATTGTAAGAATTCACCTCGTATTAAGTTATTTTTCACAACATTTTCTCTGAGAAGTGTGGTCTCTGAGGTAATGTTCAAAGTGAACTTTGAAGCCAGGTTCTTGTCTACTTCTATGTAAATTTAAACACATTTAGTGTAAAGAATAGAAGTCTTCAGATGTATCTAGCATAATGTAATGGCTTTCTTTTGGAGAATATATGTGTATATATATATATATATATATATAAAAACACATTTTTGATTGCATTTTGTTACAAATCCATCTCTTGCCCATACATTCTAGTTTCATTGAAAATATTGGCTTATTAAGATAATTTCATGATTACATGAATTTGAAAGATAACTAAGGAGAGGTGAATGTTCAGCCAATCATAGATGTTCTGATGCTCTCTATGTAGCAAATCAGAGATTTAATTTGAAATATAGCAAATGAAGAAAACTTTTTATTAAACAAAATATTAGTAACTTGTTAAAAAAGTTATTGACACCTAATAAATGAGTTGGAACACAATAATGGCTAATTTCTACATTATCTATTTCATTAAAAATAAAAGACAAAAGCCTCCTACTTAAAAGTCTTATGCATTGATACAATAACTCCTCAAAAGTAAAGAAGTTGGAAAAGAATCCCCAGTATTATTGGAATATTCTGCAAATATAAATTACTTCTGATTTTAATCAACTCTAACTTGTGTAGCAGTATTCAGAGCATTGCATGTGCATCAGATGTTGCCTCCCATCAACTGAATAAGATCATTAGAAAAGTTTGGTTTAGAAGGGAGATTGTGCCATTCTAATGTGCAGGAAACCTTCCACTAGACCAGGTTGTTCAGAACCTCATCTAGCCTGGCCTTGAACACTTCCAAGGATGGGGCATCCACAATTTTTCTGGAACCTTGTGTCAGCACCTCACTACCAACACAGTACAGAAGTGTCTGGCTGATTTAAAGTGTTGATTTAAAGAAATGTTTCAAGCACTCTCAAGGACAGGAAATTTACAGAATATTTTAACTCTTTCTTAATTTTTCCTGTAGTTGCTGTATCTTACAGGGTAAATTAAACTCTTTCCACTTCCTTTCCTTCATGTTTCCTTCATAGAAACTTTTTCTTTCAAAATAATTTTAGGCACTGCACTGCAATGAAGTGAAAGAGAGGGGGAAAGGTAAGTGTGAACTAAATGTAGAAATTATATAAATTTAGTGCTCACATATTTATCACCTGCATCTGGTTAATTCTTGAACTATAACTCTTTTTCAGCCCAGTCATTGTCACCTGGTCAATTTTCTCTCTGGAGCAATGATTTCATGGAAAAATTAAGAGTAGCTTTGCAGATCAGTTAGTAGAAGGAATTCTGTGGCTAAACCATGCAGAGAAAGATTTGAAGAATATCTAGGACATCTAGGGAAGATTTCTGACTAAAAACTGGCACATTGGCTTAGAGGTTGGTTATGACAGAAGAGCAGAGCTGACAAGGATGTTATTCTAAAGAGCATAATGACAATGTAAAACATCCTGAAGTGCAAGAGCACAAAGATTTAATTTCCTGCAGCTGACTATACAGTGGAATAAACCAAAGAAATTATGCAATCCGATCAGTGGAATGGGAAAAGTAGATGAAATAGGTGTGCCATTAAAAAAGAAGGGATCTGATGTGGGTTTTGCTGAGCTGGTTGATGAGCTTGAAAGAATTTTCCTCTGCAAGTTATAAATGAAAAGGCAAGTAGTTTTCAATGAATAACTTTAGAGTGCACATCAATTCCATCAGCATACATAAAATGACACACACTAAATTGAGGATATTTAAAACTGGTTTTATGAATTAAAATTTATATATTTCGTATCATATGACTCACACAGTTATTTCAGAACGTATGTTCCTTTATTAGAAATCAGCACTCTCCCCTCTCAAAGATTCAAATGCAAATGAATCCTATACCACCAGGACAGTTTAACACACAGAAAAGCATAGTTTAAATATTTGTGCAGTTGAAATTTACATATTTGAAAGATTATGGAACTGTTAGTTTATATTTAGCTTCGCCTTTTATTGATGTTTTGTAAGCTTTTCTTCTTTTTGCTGTCATATGTCAGAGACTTACATTCTCTGAAGTCAATGGACCTGATCCTAAGCTAATGGTGCAATTCTCATTGAACCAGTGGGATCTGGTTAGAGTCAAATGGGATCGTAATGCAAATTTGTGACAGCAGAATGTGGGCTTTAATTATCTCAAGAATGTTAATTTTTAACTCATGTAACGCCTATCCCCACCCCCACTTCCTACTCCCTGTGGTGTGTTTTAGTGCACTTAGAAGCATTTTGTCACCTCCTTCTAATTCAGAAGTCTCCTAGTTCAGGAGTGAAGTTTCTAGTAATTGTTCGGATTGTTCTCTGAAAGGGAGACATTAACTCTTGCAGACTGATGTAGCACTTTACCTCAAACAGGAGTGCTAAGAAAAACAAGATTTAGAGAATAAAAAAACCCGACAAACTGGAACAGAAGAATTTGAAGGGAGATTTGCCAGTTGACCACTTTCAGCACAGATTTTTTATTAGAGAGACACCATTTGTGGCCATGTGTTCATGTCCAGCCATCCTCACAGTGCAGTTTTCTGTGCTGGTAGGGATAAGTAGAAGGAAAGCATGCCAGGAAAATAGTTTCTGGGTTATAGGGAAAGAGAGATTTGGCTTCACCTGGTAACTAATATCCACCTTTATGAAGAAGGTGGTTTCTATGTGGGGATTCACATAAGAGACAAATGTTAAAAGACGTAACACTAGGGCAAGATTCTAGTTTACACTCTCGTTGATGTCAGGAGAGAACTGTCTACTGATTCACAGAAGCATCTCCCCTTTTGTGGAGGAGTAGAACCCTGTGTCAGAGCCTTCTCTATTTTTTCTCTCACATCCTTCCTGTGCAACTGAGAGCTTGCTGGAGGCACACCTGTTACTAGCTGATAAGGACATTTCAGCTTGGGGTAGCTTCTGACAGGACGTGTAAATCTTATCCTGTATAGTGAAGATGAATGTAAGAGTTGTCACCAAATGATTAGTGGGAGTGCTTTTTTGCAGTGTTTGGTTTTTTTATTTTTGGTTTTTCTTGTCTGACAGTTTAAGAGGAGTCTCACATATTATGCTGATCTTTCCAGCATTTGGAGGGACTCCTTGACATCTAACATTATAAGGGACCCTGGTGGTGATGTAAGTTGGCCACTCAGTAGATGAATATTGTGGTAAATATGGCCTCTAACTGGTGAGCGGGTCACTGCATAAATTTGTATTCTGTGCCAGACACCTGTGAATGTGCTGTAGAAGTCCTCAGGGTAGGAATGCTGGCATCAGTCCACTTGGAAAGACTCTATTTAAAAGCAGAACATAAGAGAAAGAGGAGGTTATTCTACTTCCTTTGTAATTGGTATGGGCTCAGGGCTGTAATATTTACAGTGCAGAGGGTGATTGAAAAGCTGTTTGAGGGAAAATAACCAAAGTCCATAATGCAACATTGTTAAATAGTTATGAAACACATCTTAGACTTAATCATAGAAATAATCTATTCAGTTTATAATGGAGCTTTATGCAAAGGTGTTCACTTCCATGGCTTCAACTGGTCTGCTCTATCTTCCACATACATTTATATGTATCACAAATATACAATAACTTCTTTGCCTGCCCATCGTTTTACATCATAAAAACTACTGTAAAACAAGTTGCCATAAGTGACCACTTCAGCTACACAGTTTAAGATGTGGGAAAAAAAATTAGCTGAAAGAGAGGAAAAAATATCTTAAATAAAATCAAAAAAAGAGTATAAAGTATGTATGCATCATGAGACCAGTGTGCTGTTGAATTATGGAAAAAAGGATATATGAATTATATGTATAGTTACTTTTTTTTGCATGCATTTTATTACACCTCTGAGTATCAAAGGTGCAGAGAAACCAACTCAAGTAAACTGTACCAGAGAGAGATTTCAAACTGATTTTAATCCTGATGAAGACAAAAAAAGAGAAGTCCTGGAGAGTATCTAAATTGCTCTAGTTTCTGCCTTGGTTTGAAAGAACAAATTTCAAGGCTCTTCAACACTCAGACACTTGGCTATTCCCCCACACTCATGACAGTGGTTTTGCTATATCCACAACTCCACTGGTTTTGCATGTGGAAATTCTGTCAGGAGGTTGTGATGCCCATGAATTTGAGAGAAACACAAAAGTAAAAAATATTCAGAAATTCATTTGTATGTGTGCTAATATATTTATATGATAATATGGTTTCCTCGTGGAAATGAAGGTCTTGCAATAAAGGAAGCTCTTTATATAATGCCCTGAGTCAGGATCTTAATTCAGGGGGCAAATCTTAAGCTTTCAATCTCAGTTGTGCTGAGATGACAAATGCTTATATGGCATGCATAAAGCAGGAATCTCAAGCAACACAGCCTACAGAACTCATTTAAAAAGACTAAATAAAGACTAAAAAAGATCAGGTATTGACTAGTTAGGAAAGATTTTCCTTCATGCTCTTGTTGGTTGTTTATTTTTTAATAATGATTTTTTTTCCCCTAGAAGTCTATTGTTGAGATGTGGCAAATGGAGTTGTTGTCAATAATAGTTGTTTTCTTGTTTCAGGGCCAAACTCAGATCTGAGAGAAAATTTAAAACACAGAAGATTCAGAAGAATTACTCTCAATTGTGTCAAAATAGCATTTTGATTACTAGAGAGTAAGATATCTTTAGCAGGAAGGAGAACAAATACTGCAAAAAGAGCCAATAGTGACAAAATGCTTGATTTTTGTCAAATTGAGTAAGTATCTCCCCCAATGTAACACTCGAAGAAGATAGTGAAAATGGAGAAATCCATGTAGAAACTTCTCTTCCCTGAAATTTTGACCATTTGCTTGAAGAACTTTGAAACTCTACTCTAAATGTAGGTTCTTTCCAGCTGAATTGCACTTTCAATGTTAATGAATGCAAAAAGAAAATTTCTTTATCTGTAAATCAGTTTAAAGAAATTTAGGAATAGAAAAATATGCATGTGAGAAATATGTAAAAACTAGGTTTCACCACCTGCTTACTAATACTTTGAAAAAGACTCACATTTTAGGAAATTTATACCAAATTCAAAATGTGCTGTCAAATTTTCTTCCAGTAAGAGCAGAAATGCTGTTACAAAAGTAAGAGCAGAAATGCTGTTACAAAAAAAAGAACAATAGGCAAATTTTTCCAAAATTATTCTGATTTTGTAGAATGATGTAATAGATCTTGTTTGTAACTTCCTTAAAGCCATTTATTGATGCTTCCCTTCCTCTTAAATATGATACCTATCACTATAAATCTTATATTCCTTGTAGTGATGGAGGCAGCCATGGAATGCAAAAGCAAAACTCAAGAAATTAGTCTTTTGGCAACAAAAGACATACAGGAGATAAAATGTAAATTATGCATAGTATTTATTTTACATAAAATGTAATTAAAATATTGTTAAATGAACTTGTTACTTTTCATTGAGTAAAAAGGTTGGGAATCATGTAACTTCTCAGAAAAAAAGTCTTGTCTGTGACTTATACCAAGATAAGAATCCCGATTCTACAAGCCCCTAATTTTCAATTAATTGTGTTTTCTTCTGGAGTGTGTTAGAAAAAAAATAGAACTGGAGAAATGAAGAACACCTGAATTTAATATGAATAAAGTGGCTATCTAAACCTTTGAAGAAAGAGACATGGTTTACACCTAAACAAAACAGGAGTATCACTGACAAAAAAGGAGGGGTTTGCTTCCTGGTTTTGCTCTGTCTGACAAAGAGGCCTCTTCTCTGAAGCCAGTTTCTTCTGACTGGGATAGCTCCTTGAAGCTGATGTTCCACTCCTGTGAAAAAGATGAGCACCTCATTATCACATGAGTATCTGATTATGGCACTGGTGGTTGGTGACTGATAAACACTGCATGATGTACTACACTGGTTTATAAAGGCACCAAAGAAAATGTGCTCACCAGGGGTATCCAGCCTGAAGAGAATAATACATGCAGAAATATAATGAAGTTTCCAGTCTCAGGAGAATAAATTAAAAAAAAATTCTTATGTCAGCAGGGAAGAAGACATCAATTTTACAATCTATGTAGAAACAATTACTTGAAACTGATTTTGGCAGATATCAGTTCCTATAAAACTCATAAACTTGTGTTCATTTATTATCTGCAGTTTCTGACCTTTGCTAACTTGCATTCAGTATTTGGATTTTTTAAAATTCATTAACTATTTGAGAACTTTCAAACTACATCTCTCAAGGATCTGAGAAATCACTTGAATGTTCAGATGAATCTAAGTTTTCCTATTATATTTAAAATTAAATAAATGTTAAATTAAATATAGCAAGCATTCCATAAAACACTCCGTATGGCAAGTCCAAGTCTGAATAAAATATCACCTCACATCTGTCATGGTGCATGATTGAGGTTTTCAAAGTTGTATCTGTATTTTGTTTAATTTTCTGTATTGGTTTGCCCCTTCCAAAACACCCCCACCCCTGTTCCCAAAATATCACCTGGTATCACCCTGTCCTGGACGCCACCCCCTTCCTTCCCTCATTGGCCCAGAGTGTGCTCCGCCCAGGTGTGACCTGGTAAAGGAGAGCACAGGGGTCCAAATCTCTGTTCTGGCAAGCTCGGTTCTGGGACATGGACATCACTGAATAAACACCTTCCAAACCCACACCAGAGCCTTCCTTATTCCAAGCCATGCTCAGCCTGGAGACTGAGGAACCCACGAACTGTTTTAGTTGGTCTAGGAGCTGCATTGCCAGTAAGCAGCCCTGAGAGAAACGAACTACAATATCTAGACAAAAAAATTGATTTTGAGAAGACGTAATAGCTAGAATTTTTATGCTCTACATAAATTCAAATTAAAGGAAGAGGTTTCTAGCAAAGTTCAGAGGAAAAATAAAAATTTGCAAAGTGCAAATTGGATATCTTAAATATTACTATATAAATGAATTTGATTGTTCCTACTTATCATAAGGTATTATTTTTATCTTAAGATAATATTTCTTCTTTTCTGCCTTACATTTTCATTACTGGTTTTCTTAATGTATTGAACTTTGAAGAACTTTTGTGAGACTAAATCAATGTTTGTGTACAACTTCTGTTGTTCCTGCTTTTCCTCTTATTTCTTTTCATTTGAGAAATTTTTGCAAATCCTTTAATTTAGGAGTTGTGGTCATAATTTTTTACTTGGAAATTCCACATAAATTTGTATCAGAAAGTTCTTTCCACCTCTGTTCTCTATTCTCAAATAATACTCTGTTCTGGAAATACATCTCTAACACTGGATTTACATCTCATACTTGTGAGTCAGCTGTTGCATTTCAGAATAGATGTATTTCACAGACTTTCTGAAACTATGTGACACAGTTGTATTTACATTTTTGAAGGATCCAGAAAACACCTCTAATTTTTTCAGATTAATTATATTTCTATTAGAATTCACAACATTTCAATGTAACAATTTGAATACTATCTTTTATTCCCTATTAGATTTCAGTTTGGCACCATATATTATACTTTGCTAAGCTTGAGAAGTGCTGTTTTATATTTTTGGTATGTTGTGATTTACAGATATATCCATTTTTGGTGGTGGGTAATGGGTGGGAAGAATTAACTGTATAATATGAATATTTTATATATATATATATAAAATATACAAAATATATAAAATATATAAAATATATATAATATATATAATATATAAAATATATTATATATATATATAATATATAATAAGAATATAACTATATAATATCATTAAGACAATAATCCAGGGTCTCATGGTGCTTTAAAAACCATTGTATAAGGGTATAATATGATGAATAAAATTAATATTGTGAAGACTGGCCAACACAAAATCCTTACAACTCCTATATTAAATATTTTATTACTTCTCTAGGTCAATGTAAGAATGGAAAATATGAATTAATTGAAGAAAATGTCTGTTATTCCTATATTAATAGAGAGAATTATTTTCATAATGGAAAATATAGATAAGAATGAAGCTGATTACCTGATAAGTCAAATGTGGCCCAAAATTTTTTAAAAGAAATGTTGCTATTTTTTTTTTTTTTCCACATTGAGATATGGTGTGGTGGACCTGAGCTTGGATCCACATAATTTATGTTTAAACATGTAACTGAGTGGTATAAATTAGCAGTATAATTACTATTCCTCCTTTCTAGTGTTACTTGAAAGGATTAGACTTGTCTACAAAGCAAGAAGAATTCTGAGTAGCCTGTACTCTGCAAAGGAAAATGGAGTGCCAGTGTCCTTCACGCAGATATTTCAGCTATGTGCATAAGCATAGATTGGAAGGAATCTGGATCCTTAGTTATGGAACAGTCTGTAAAATCTCCCCCAAATCTGTTATTTTCTTTTCCTATATTAGCAGATTGTCAGCTTCAATAACTAGAGGTGAAAATATGCAATTGAAGTTAGGAAGGTTTAGGTGCATGACAAGTGCCATTTTGACCGCTTGCCACTGAGGAGTGGAAAACAAGTTTTCACTTTCATAGGAAAAGAAAAAGAGCTACTAGAAGGTGTTCAAATTATAAAATAAATGAACGTACAGAATTTGTTACTAAAATGGAAAGAAGGTAGATGGACAACAATATAGTAATGGAAAAAAATACAATTTTTTTAATATGGATAATACTTATCTAGCAGCATAGTAAATGACACATGGTAGTTCTTCTTTTAGCAATATTTCAACCTTAATTAACAAGTGTTTTTTTCTTATCTTGTCAGAAAACATTGTTTTACTGGTTCAATCATCTTTGAAATTATAAGAATGTAAATTACAGGAAGGGAAACTTTGAGAGATCACAGTAGATCAAATAACCAAGTACCTTGAGATTTGAAAAACCTTATTTTCTCATCTCCGTAGTTCACCCATCTTGATAACCTGATGTAAAAGCAGTAGCAAAACAAATTTAGTTTGCAGAAATGGAACTTTTATTTCTAGCTTACTGTCTACAAATGAAATGTAGTAGTCATTAATTGCTAACTTACAGGTTTGGAAATACCAGCACAGTGGGATAAAAAAGAGTATTCACTTACTTTTCCTGTAGATGAGAGGTAAACATTTTCAAATGTAAACTGAAATGTCTTTTTTTCCTCATTTTATACCACTTAAAAAATACCCTCAGATGTAAGAATCATGTATATTTTTACCTGTTAAACTAAGTTTTACTTGTAATGCATAAATAAAATGTAGGATGCACAAGAAGTGATTATACAGAGATTAGCTAGAGTTTATAAAAAGTCTCATAAACAAGTCTGTTTCTAGAATACTAAGAGCATAATAGTTGGAACTATCTGTTGGTTTCTCCTTGGGGGCTGCTTACCAGCTAAGCAGTCAACCTCAGACCAACTGAGACAGTTTGTGGGTTCCTCAGATCAGCTGGCTGAGCATGGATAAGGCTTGGAAATGAAGAGTGGGCTCTGCCGTGGGTTTGGAAGATGTTTATTTGGTGCAGCTCCATGTGCAAGAAGCATGGTCTGGCCTGTCCTTCTCCTTTTTGTACCCAAGGACACAGCCTGGGGCAGCAGGAGAATTCGGGCCAATGGATGGAAAGGGTGGGAGGTCCAAGAGAGGGGTACTTAAGACAACAATTGAAGAGGGCAGGTGTCTGTTCCCATTTGGTCGAATGCGAGATGATCTGCCCTCAATTTACCAGGGTGATTGACAATGGGCTCCCCTCTGGGAGATACCGTGTGAGTTTGGGAATGGCTGAAGGGACTTTGGAAAAAACATACCAACACAAAACAAATAAAATACACATAAAATTTCAAAAGGCTCAATCATGCATTGCAAAAAATATCCAAACATATATATGCACAACCCCTAGCTTTGCCTTTGAACTGAATGATCATAATGCCTTAAATGTAGACTGAAAGGAAACAGACTCTAGTCTGAACCATAGCTTTTTATTCATTTGAGGAATAAATGACACATGCATTGTGAGAGGTTGTTTTGAACTATTATGTTATACATATTCATTATGTGGTCATTTTCGCAGTTATAAATTGATGTTAGCTTGCCCACATCTTATTTGTTCTAAAACTGACATCTTGTCTTTCTCGGTTGTCCTTGTAAATGTACAGGTAGCAGTGCATTATAGAAAATTATTAATGCATTTGCAAGTGAAATAATAGCCCTTTGGCAATAGCTGTTGTTGTATGTGGAACAAGAGATGATTTTTTAATATGAAAACTCTTCTGTTTCAAAATAATAACCATAAGATTCCAGAAAGCTACTCTTATCAGAGCTATATTGGAATAGAGCTGGGATTTTTTTCAATTGAACAATCACAATATAGTATTATTGATAGGAAATTTTTTTCAAAAGAGAATCTTTTTGTAAAGTCTAATAGATAGCTATCCCAAAGTAGTCAGTCAATAGCCAGCACAAGAAGTAAGGGAAATGGGAAAGCTGGGACTTGGTCATATGCAGATCAGTTCCCTTGTTTGTAGCAACAGAATTATTGCTTTCTTCTGTTAGAATTGCAACATTTTAATTTGGTAATATCTATTTAATCATATTTTAAAAATAATAGCTCCAAAAGAGGAAACAAAAATCCAAAATACCAAACCAACAACAAAAACACCCAACCATCCAGCCCATCAAAAAACCTCAAACCCAACCAACCATCCCAATAACCAAACAAGAAAAGGGTGAAATCCTGTCACGTGTGTGAGGGCAAGGTAACTACTAGAGATGATATATTAATAATATAATATCTCTGGAATACGCTGCTACTAGAGAATTAGCAATCTATATAAAATCTTTTATCATTCATAAGATCTTTTTTTGCAAAGACTTTTGTATCATCTGTAAGTTTGATATGGCTTTGTTTTCTACTCATGTCTAGATCAAAATATACAATATTTGATACATTCCCATAGAACAACCAGAAAATCAAATAATGTCCTCTTTTAATGCATTAAATCTTGCTGGGTGAAGTTCTCAGCCAGATCATACAAATTGTGTCAGAAATCATAAATACAGCAAAACAAATTCATTTTATTAGCTGTCAGTCCAGGTGTTTCAAGTAGCTGGTATAACGTGGAAAACAGAATGAAGGGAAAGTGGTTGCTGAGATGAATTTGGGTTCCTAAACAGGGGGCAGGCAAACAGGCCTGTGTGTGCAGATTTAGGATGAACCAGCACACAGGTGCCCCTGGCTGGGGCAATGCTCTGTCACAGGAACTGGCTTACTCATGTCCAACAAGTCAGTGTGCAAGGATTTGCATGCTTGTAATGGGGACCAATAAACTTTATTTGTGCTCTGCAAATGTCCTCTGATGTTCAACATTTTACTTTTCCTCATTGCCTCATGCTTCAGTAGGTGTTACACGTTGCTCAGACCTAAATGAAAAAATCTGTATTGCTGCCCCACTATGAATAGAAGCACCCTCAAAATTGTGGTTCCCGATGAAGTTTATGAGGTGTATCTATAGACACACATATGAATGCATGCACTATGTTAATACAGTTACATATTAATGATCCAGACTCTGCTATCAGAATACTTTCTTTCTATTGCTCTTTTCTGGAGGAGACGCAGATCAAGAAATAATTCTTCATGTGTAACAAACTGTGTATGCTTAGGTTTAAGCATAAAATAGTAGTCTTTGAGCAGTTATGTGTTTTGTTGCAGGAAGATGAAGAAGCAGAGCTTATCCTTCTGTTAGATAGTTTGAAACACCATTCTGTAAGAATGTAGGAGTCCATAAATACCTCAGACAAAGCATGAATATTTCACTGCACTCTAAATGCATATCTCATTGGCAATGGGAAATAAGGAGTTCTTGAAAAGCAGTCCTTACTCACAGTAAGGTATGTAGAATGTTAAAACTCATGTTTTGGGGTAGCTCAGGGATTAATGATACCAGTGCATTTTGTGGGCACATTGAACAGAGTCCCATAATCTGTTGGGAGGGGAATTAAATAATCTCAAGTACTCACTTTTATTAAAAATGGAACCTTTTTTGTCTTAAATTTTTTTTAATTGTCTAGATTATTGTAGAGCTTAATTGCTGTGGGAGATTAGTGTTTTGGAGGATCATTCATGGTGGCTATTGGAAGAGCATTTTTGTGTTTGAACCAGTTTGGGGAGTTTAACTTCGGCCTGCTGACAGCCACCCACCCAGCTGCTTTCTCATTCGTCCTCTTCAGCATGACAGGGCAAGGAAATATTAGGAGTATTGTGTGTCAAAATAAAAATAGAGAGTTTACTCATCACTTACTCTCGGGGGTAAAACAGAAAAAAATTGGGAAAGGTTTTCTTAATTTATTGCCAATTAACAACAGAGTAGGACAGTAGAACATAAATACAAATTAAAACCACCTTTCCCTTCTCCCATGTACAGCTTCACCTCTCCCTTCTTCCCATGTACAGCTTCACTCCTGATCCTTCTGCCTGTTTTGCAACAAGAAGAGCAGAAGAATGGGGAATGAGGGTTGTGATCAGTCATAATCTCTGCCACCCCATACTAACACCCTTTTCAACCTCCAGCATGGGGTGTGCCTTTCACAGGATACAGACCTGCACACCCTGCTCCAGTGTGGGCCTTTTCCATGGGCTGCAGCTCTTAAGAATTGTTGCAGGCTGTGTGCTCCCCATGACATACAGACCTCCAGGAACAAACTGCTCCAGGATGGTTCCTCCATGGGGCAACCACTCCATGCTCCAGAGACCTTTTCAGGAGCCTATTCTGCCATGAGCTATCCAGAGGCTGCAGCTTCCTTTAAGGTATATTCACCTGCTTTGGTGTGGGGCCCTGCAATGGCTGGAGTATGGCTGTGTGGTGACAGCCCTGGCTGGAGGCCAGGTGCTCAGCAATTTCTTATATCCCCTCATTCCTCAGAAGGACAGGAGGGGAAAAAAAGGTGGAAAAAACTCATGGTGTGTCAAGTTAAAAGTAATTTCATGTAAGGGAAAAGCAATGGTCCCATCCTCTTCCTTTCCCTTGGCTTTTGTTGTTGAGCAGAATCCAAATGGAATATCCCTTTGGACAGTTTGGGTCAGCTGTCCTGTTTGATCCTCTCCCAAGATCTTGCCCATCTGCAGCCTGCTAGTGAAGGGGAATGTTGG
Source organism: Argya squamiceps (assembly GCA_037834095.1). Lineage (NCBI taxonomy): Eukaryota > Metazoa > Chordata > Aves > Passeriformes > Leiothrichidae > Argya > Argya squamiceps. The sequence continues at coordinate 15,950,814 of JBBMKD010000115.1, forward strand.
AGGGATGATGCTTGTGCTGTGCCAGCACTGCTCAGCAGCAGCCAAGGCACAGATGTGTTATCAATGCCTGTCTAGGTTCCCCCACACCACACAGAACTGTGGGGGCTGCTATGGGATAACAAACTCCACTTCAGCCAGACCAAATGCTCGATACCTGCTCTTGTATGTTCCTCCATGGACTGCAGGGGGACAGCCTGTTCCAACATGGTCTTCTCTATGGAATCTCTGCTCTGGCACTTCTTTTCCATCTTTCTTCTCTGACCTTGGTGTCTGTTTCACATTTTTCGCACTTCTCTCTCGCAGTGGCTGTGTAGCAATTTTTACACTTTGATTATATATGATACATGATACACTACTGGTGGCTCAGCTTTGAGCAGTGTTGGGATGGTCTAGGAGCTGTCTGAAAATGCCTTTTGTAGGGCAACCTCCAATGTCTTCTCACAGAAGCAAGTTCCTTCAGACTCCTGATAGCAAAACTCTGCTGTGAAAAAAACACAATCAACAAACATTCTCATTTTTTAAAAACATCAACATTTTTTCAAGAACTTTGTAGAACTATTTTAGAAAGGGATGGAGTAGGATTCTAGGCCGAATACTTATGCAGAATGTGCTCACTTTGGTTCTGAATTCTGTCATTAAATTAATTGAGTGCAAGAACTAATCTAATATCTATTTTGAACATAGAGTTTAGGTTTTGGAAGTGAACTCCTGCAATAGATTATGTGCATACTTTTGAAACCATGTTTTTAACATAACTAATTTTTATTTATTGTATTTACTTAAAAATTATGATTATTTGGTATGATCATATAATGCATATTGATTGATTAGTGATGCAGGCAGTAGTAATGTTTTACACAGCAAATATAGAATGAGCTTTATTTTTTTAACGTTGCTGAACTTCCATCCACATAGCATCTATATAGACTCAAATATTCTTAATTGAAACCTCAAGGAAAGAGGTTGCCTTCTTATTTTTTGAGTTTTATATTCTGTTACAGTTGTCTATAATTTTTAAAATGTTTAATTATAAAAAGAAGAAACAAAGCGATACATTGGAAGAACATAATCGGCTTGGAAATGTAATGATTTGGAATTACTGTGCCTGCTTCAAAGGATAATAGTCCTTAAATGAGTTTGCCTAATCTTTCTTGCCAAACTGTTAAAGATGGAAATCATTGGCTTACGTATTCAAGTGATTATGAAAGAGATCAAAACTCAGCCTATTCCCTGATGGAAAACACTAAGTTAAATTCTTGGCTGACATTCTTCTCGTCTGACATCCCATCTTGATCTCAGTGGAAGGCTCTGAAAACAAAAGCAATTTTAAAGAACAGGAACAACTTAAAGAGTGACAATTCATAGCCTTCTCTTCTGGGAAACAGCCCATTTTCATTGTATTCATTTTTAGTTATATTAAAATTGGACAATTATCCAAAAAAAACCCCTACAATAGAAGCTGGTTTTCTTTAAAGCAACTAGTGAGCTTTTTCAAGAGCTCTTTTTACACAGTGCAGCAGAGGATTAGAGAAAGTAAATCTTTTAGAAACAATAATGTAGGCAAATGCAGAGAGGGAATAAGTATGGGATAAAACAAGAGCCTGTGTTCCACAAGACTGCATTTACATTGCAAAGATCATTACACTGAAAAGAAACAGCGAATTTACTGACTTCATTTAAGTTGATCCTATGTCTATTACTGAGAATGGGATTTTTGGCATTTTTCTGAATTGAATCTGAAATGTTGGTTTGGGGATTTTTTTGGTGGTAATATATTAAAATATAGTCTACACGATTTGTTCCATTAAAATAATAGAAGTTGTAGGAAAGATGCGAAAGATATGCCTTAACGGCTTCCCCTTTTTATTTTCTTGTTTACTTTTATCTATTACACTACTAGGGAGAATTTATATATATGAGAGGTGAGAGATTAATTTGACCCTTAAAATGTTTGACTGAAAGAACAAATAAGTCCTTCACTGTCACCCTGATGCAAATGCCTTTTGGTTGTTTACACTCTTGAATTGGAGTTTCTAACACAGCTTCACAAAAACAATATATATTTTTAGCATTTATCTATTGTTTACAATTTTCTGCTCTGGGTGGAGAAATGTGATGGACGGTGATGTTCACCATCGCGGTCGAAGAGGTGGCGACCTGTGTAGCCAATCTCTTGACCTCTGTACAAATATATATAAGCAATGGAGTCAGATAATTAGAATAGAATAAAGAAGTAGAAGCTTTCCCTTGACCTGCTGCGTCTGCCTCATTCCTTCTGGTGCCTGCAACTGCCAGACTTCACAAAAACATTACCTGGAAGGGCTAGTTTTGCAGTCAGTGTAGCCTAATGACTCTGTGAGGGCAAAAGGGAAGAGCTACCAATGTATTCTACCTTCAATTCTGTAAGTAGATAGAAGTCTACTTCTGTTCCCCATAACATTTTTACTTCAAAATTGCAGAAATATGGGTCTGATGGATGAAGTGTTAGATTAGTAAGGCATTGGCTAGATGTCTGCAACCAAAAAGTTACAGTCAATTTTTCAGTGTCCAAGTGGAAACTATTAATGAGTGGTGTCTCTCAAGGGTCTGCACTGGCACCAACACTGCTTAATATCTTCATGAACAACATTGGCAGTGTGATTGAGTGCACACTCAGCAAGTTTGCAGATTGCATCAAGGTGAGTGCTGCAGTTGGTATACCAGAGGGAGGGGATGCCACCCAGAGGGACCTGGGCAGGCTGAGGAGTGTGCCTGTGCAAACCTGATGGAGTTCAACAAGGCCTTGGGCAAGGCTGGGGCAATCCCCAGTATCAGCACAGGGGGATGAATGTACTGAGAGCAGCAGAGAACACCAGTGGTTGAAAAAGTGGACATGACTCAGCAATGTGCATTTACAGCTTAGAAAGCCAACCATATGAAGCAGCTGGGCTGCTTCAAAAGAGTGACCAGCATTTTGAGGGAGGTGATTCACCCCATGCATTGAGAAGGTTGGACTTGGAAGGTCCCCTCCAACCCAAAGCATTCTATGGCTCTATAGTATTATGATTCTCTGAATAGTTACTTGCTGTGCATACAGAGTTTTCATCTGTCGTGACACATGCAATAAAGGGGGGAAACCCAATGAACACATTAATGCAGCATTTAGGTTTCGATTCATTTCCACCCTACCCACCCTGCTGAATCTAAGCTTAGGAAGGGACAGAAAAGAAAAGGCCAGAATTGAACAAAAATACCTTGCCGTGTTTCCTAACATTTTGGACTTCAAATGATTCATAGAAAATTAATTTCATCTGTGGGATGAGCCTGGTAAATTTCACAGAATTATACCAATGTGAATAAGAGGCAAATTGGAACCAATATTGTTAGTTCACTTTAAAATCAAAGTTTCAAAAGCATGTTGTTTTTATTCTGATAGCTTGTATGCTCTTGCTTAGCAAAATTTTTTTCTGGTGTTTGTTAGGTAGACTGAGGCATTTTTATCTGTGTCCCACAGTGAATTCTAATGAGGCATTCTGTGCACATAGGGCCTGATTTTATTTGTGCATCCCTGCTAATAACAGCATCTAATGAAGACATTCATTAAATGTCCATAATGTTAATGGAAAATTCCAATAGAACTCCATCAGGCTCTCCCTGTTAGTTTAGTACTGCACAACTCTACTAACAAATGTCTCAGAAGTTGTTACTGAAAATAATACTATACAACTAAAATTGCCCATTATTCAAGATAAAGAATAATGTTCTGTTACATTAGTTCTTCAATTGTCATGAATTATAGATATTGAGATATTTGTAAGATTTCTGTAGTTAGTTGTCATATAGTGACTGGCAAACAGGATTCATTAATGGGTCAAGAGAAACACATTAATTGTTAGAAAAAAAATATTAGCAGTTATGAGAGTCTATTTACTTGAAAAAAACCGCCAGTGTTTAGTAATCTGGAAATAAGTAAGGTTTATTTGTCAATAAAATTGCCTAAATCTGATGTTACATTTAGACTCATTACTGTACAGGTGTGAGCTACCAAAATATATTAGTGTATTAAGGCATTGTTTATGCTGGTATTCAGATTAGATATATGTTATACCTGAAGGTAGTTCCATATTGCCACATATACTGGCAGGAGTGGAATTTTAATTTTAAATTTATTTCTACAAATATTGAAAGAAATGTAATGTTGTAACCGGCTATATGGAAACACATTATGAGGAAATAGGAATATGGAATGACATAGTAAAATAACTTTAAAAAAAAGAAAAGTATTGCAAAAACTCGCTATCATGATAGAAAATGGGAAGCGAAGGGAAATTTTGGGAAAGGAAGTTATGAGAAGGGAAATTCTGGGGAGTTCTGGGAAGGGAAGGCAAGGGAAGGGCAGGACTTGTGGAGTAAACTTAGATACTTGTTAAAAGGAAAAAATAGACTTTGTATTTTATGTGTATATTCCTGAAAGATACATGGATAGTTATCAGAAGTTATTTTTAGTATATTTAATGCACAGCAAGAAAGCAAGCAAGGAAGACCTATAATTTTGTTGTTATGCTTTTTATAAATTTCTATCTGGACACATGGGATGTCAACTTTATATTACTACCACTGAATTGACATGGTAGATCATCACTCTGCATTTCACAAAAAAAAAGCTTTAGAGAACTGCACTAACATACTACATTATCCATTCTTATTGTACTGAAACCATCACTGACATACTCAAGAAATCACTCATGTCATATATTTACCCACTCTACTTACACTACTACAGCTATTTTTGTTCTTCTCCTTCCTTCTTTTATTGCAAATAATTCAAAGAGTTTTTACTTGTTTCTTACATTTTTAGAGGTACCTCACCTACAGCTGCAAGAAACACTTTGTTGGTAGTTTAACTGAAAGTCAGTATCACAAGAGAAAATATGCAAAACTTCTCATAAATGTACTCTTGATATAAAAGGAAATTGCATATGCTAGAATGTTATTGATAATATGTTTATTTAAGACAACACAAAATGTCCATCTCAGATTATGCTTATTTAAGGTCTGAAAACCTTTCCAAATTTAAGGTTAAACAGTAATTCACTCCATTCCTCTATGTCAAAAAGAAAAATTCAAAAGTTTCAAATATTTTGCTTATTTATGTTGCTTTTCTGCAGGTGTTATATTAATAAGCCATGATAGTTTCCCAGTTGCCAAGGATAATTGTTCCACCATCAGCAATTGCCAACTCCTGAAAGGTATCTCATTGTCATAGATCATACATCAAAATTTTGAGAAGTGGATAATTTCCATCTTCCTTGGAAAAATAAAAATTCTGTGGTCTTCAAACCTACCCAGTCTGGATCAGACAGCAAAAAACCTCCTCAAACAGCTCTGCTCTTGTTCATGGTTTATTGTACAGCCATACTGAAGTTTCAGTGTTATCCTCATCTGCAGGCCATCTTGATTTCCTCTTAAAATTATTGAAATTTCTACAGGACTTTCAAGTTGTTTTCAACCACCAGATTAATATTCTCTTCTATTTTGGTTTAACATTAGGTAAATACTATGAATTGCTGTAGACAGAGGAAGAAAAACATTGTTTTAATATCCACTAGGAATCACCAGATACTAAAATTCCACTTTGACTTCAACTGTATGCCAAGTTGAGAAACTAAATAGCTTTTCATAATCTCTTAAGGCATACAGAGAAAGCTTTCTAAATTATTTGCAGGTCGAATCATTCTGATTCAATTTCTGGTGTTGTTCTGACAGTTCTTGCTATCAGAAAGTTAAAGTTGTGACTCCTTACACTAATCACAAAGAAATACAACAAGCATTTCAAACTGCTCTCCAAAAAATTCAGTCAGAGGAGAAAGACTGCCCTCAGGATGCAATTCAAATAATGGGATCATTTGGAGATAATTTCTATGGGGGAAAAAAAGAAAAAAAAAAGAAAAAAGAGAAAGGAACAAGAAGAAAGAAAAAAAGAAAGAAAAAAGGAAAAAGAAAAAAGGAAAATGAAAAAAGGAAAAAAGAAAAAAAAAGAAAAAAGAAAACGGAAAAAAGAAAAAAGAAAAAGAGAAAAAATAAAGAAAAAAGAAAACGGAAAAAAGAGAAAAAAAAAGAAAAAAGAAAGAAAAAAGAAAACAGGAAAAAGAAAGAAAAAGAAAAAATAAGAAAAAAAGAAAGAAAAATGAAAACAGAAAAAAGAAAAAACAAAAAGAGAAAAAAGAAAGAAAAAAGAAAAAAGAAAACAGGAAAAAAGAAAGAAAAAAGAAAAAAATAAGAAAAAAGAAAAAATAAGAAAAAAGAAAAAAGAAAAAAGAAAACAGAAAAAAGAAGAAAGAAAAGAGAAAAAAGAGGAAAAAGAAAGAAAAAAGGAAAAAGAAAAAAGAAAAAAAAAGAAAAAAAGAGAGAATAAACAGTCTTGAACACATTTTGAGATTCCTTTTCCAACTACTCTTTGCCTTACAGGACCCAGAACTTCTACACTAAGCAAGAGGAAGGATCACAATGATTCTCTGAAGAACTGTAATAAAATTCTGTCTTATCCTGTGCATCTGAACAACAGAGAAGTCGTTCAAAGGGCACTGTCAGGTTTTATGAACTGGAGCAGGAAATGCGTTCTGGTTAACATCTGACACTATACGTGTTACCTGTATACCATCTCTCTGAACTTCACAGGGCATTCCTCTGCTAACCCACAGGATCTGAACAGTATCCATGCTTTAGAGATACTAAAGTCTCAATGGTTTTAATTTTCAGCATCCAGTGATTCTTATGCTTGTTTATTTTTCATCTGACCTCTGTCAGGTTATGATCTTTAGCTCTAGATTCCTGAGAATTCCAGCCATAAAGATTTTTGTGTATACTTGGTCTACTACAAGTGTAGTCTATGAATTCTAAATTTAGCAAAGTTTGTGAAAGATACTCAATAGTTTTTTTCTATTGTTAACATCTTTTCATTTCCATAATGGAAAAAAAGCTTTGGAAAGTATGTTTCAGTAATAGTACTGGCATTTCTATTAGATTAAGGGAGTGGAATATTTTAGTTCTAACTTTTAAATTTTTCTGCTGTTAAACTTCTAAAATTAATTTTTCTATTAAATTTGCCTTGAGATTAATTTGGTTTTTAACATTTTCTTTATTTCATTTCAGCCGTTTTATTCTCAGTGAGCTTTCAATAAATCAAGATTGGCTGACCTATAGGTATGATGTGTATTCTTGGAGGTATCAAGAGCAGAAAAATGCAAGCAACCTGTTTCTAACACCTGTTGCAGAAAGACTGGAGTTGCCACTGGCACCACTCAGTGAGAGCCACAATTAAGTACGTAAAGACAGCAAAGAGGTAGAAAAGAGGAATGGTAATATAACTGGAAGACTTGTCTGACTGTGTCAGGAAACATCATAGAAGAAAAATTAAAATAAAACGATTTTGTTTCAAAGCCATATTTGCAGTGCTGATTGCTCTGCACCTAGGTCTGAGAGAGCAAAGTCATTGAGTATCATGCTAAAAGAATATGCTGTAACAGAGAGCAGGAAAATTGTGTAATCACAAAACATGCAAAGCTGTGTCAGCTTAACCACACATTTCAAGCTTTTCCAAGAGTGAGGTAAGAAGTAGTCAGAAGTTCCTCTAATGTGTGTGGGGGTTTCTATCTTTCACAGATTTTTATATTCTTCACAGCTCATATTGTTTTAGAAATGAAACTAACATTAAATTAGCTTTCCATAAAAATTTTCTGAGAAAAAATTCTTCTTCTCTTTATGGACAGAACCCCTACAACTCAAAGTTTACTTTGCAATACTAGCTGCTGTTTCTAATAATTCTTATTTAGATATCTAAAATATTTTAAAAGTGGCCATTCATGAGCTGAGTTACTCTGAATCAGGTAGGCAGACATATAACAGTGGCATAGGTAAGAATTTATGTGGTAATTTCAACTGCTGTTAGCTTCAGCACAAGCAAAGGACAGGAAGTTCTTTACTTCACATTCTTGTGCCATATTTTTACTTGGTTCCACTGATCATATAAAAACATCACCACATTTTCTGGGAATAGGAAACCACTGAAATATCCCTGACCTCCTCACACTTTGTATAAAGACAGAAAGGTGATATATCTTCCTTATGGAAGGGATATTTATATTTCCCCAAAGGTCTATCCATCTCATTCATTCCCCCCATAAGTGTAACTCCGCCAATGAAATCTTGAGTTTCACGCATGCCTGGGTAATATTATTTTCTAGTACTGTCTCCAAGGTCAAAACAGGTCACTGTTTTTAATTCCTTACTGCAAAACTCTGATATTTGACCAAACTCTCTCTCCTCAGGCAATTATTTACTCAAACAACAAAACACATCAGCTGCCATGATTTTTGTAGGGAAACAATTCCTTCATGACCAGGTGACTGGTCACAACCACACAAGGTCAGGTGGCACAGCTTGTTATTATTCAGGCTTTCATATTGTTAAGGGATACTTATGGAAATGAAAGGAGGAAATGGTTGTCTGACACAAATAATTTTGCTTTTCTGACTCAAATCAACAGGCAGTGAATGCAGTAGTACTACAGCTGGTTATTTAGGTCCATATTTTCTTTCCCAATAGCCCACAACAGTGAGACTTGTTAGTATGCATTCAAAATCTCTATCAAGATCCTACTGATGTTTCATGAGAAATACTTATTCTTTAAATATCTTTCTGTAACATCACTAGTGACCTTTAGACTTACCAAATAAATAATCTAGTATGTCGAGCATCTTCCACTTATTTCCACTGTGCAAACACTTGAAGTTCTGTGAAAGAGCCTTCATAAGCAAACTCACGAAAGCATATCATTAATCCTGAAACTGTGAACTTTTTATTAAAAAGAATACTCAGAGACAGGTATTACTGTCTGAGAATAGATTTTTTTTTCTAGTGTAGAAAATTGTTCATATAAATGAAATGAAATTGCATTGCCCTACAGATCTTTGGCTCATGTTCAGTCACTGTCTTTCAGTTGAGATCTTGAGTTGTGCACATATGGTAATGATAACGAAAAGAATAACTTAAAACATAGTTTACATTAGAATTAATCTCCCTGGAAAATTTGTTTTCCACTGTTAACAAAGAGTTTACTGCTATGATAGCTGATAAATCAGATGGTATGCCCTAATTTCAGAGGATTACTGCTTAAATGGATTTCAGCGAGGTAGCACTATATTTCTTCATTTTTGTTTATTGCCTGTTTTCCCCCAGCACAATTAATGTGATTCTCTGTGAAAGCTGCAATTTGATGCAGCCTGGCTTAAAAGTGTTTTGTTCAATGTGCACAGAACACGTGATCTATTAGCACAAAAGTGGAGCATTTCTGCCAGTGCTTCAGGGTAAAGAATGAGAAACATAAAGAATGTCTAAATTAGCATGACTGCAACCTTTGGGTTACATGTGGGCAGTGTAATTCACTGAGTAAGTAATGCTAAAAGAAATTATGAGAAAACCTCTTAATTTCCAAGGTATCTGCATTCACAATCTCATTTGTATGTTAGGAAATTAGCTTGCTTGGACCACAATCACAAGATGAGACTGTTCTCAGCAAGCAGGTACTGAAAAGTACTTTAAAATTTTCTTATTTATCAGCTCATTTTTTATCCACTAGTTTTATTTGCTCAGATAATTTGAGCTGGCTGAACGAGACGAATAGTCTTCAATTTAATGTGTGTCCCATTATTTGCTTATTTTATTTTGAATAAATCAAAGGAATTTTCCCACAGTTTTATGCAATTGATAAATTGTATAACTTGGGAATTCTTTTAAAATTCAAACACATGGCCAAATTGTAAGTAGAATAGTACTATATAGGTTTGGGTTATTATTACCTTGTTTCTATGCATTAGTACATCTTTTCAATCAAAAAAACTCTGCCTGAATCCACCAATATTTTGAAGTAGACAAAAGATCCTAAATAAATGTAATGTCTTTGTCACATAACCAGTTGGTGATTTCACAGAAATGGTGGACATTTTTTCTTGCAATAAATTGGTCCTTTTGAGCTTCAAGGGACAAAAGTGGAGGAAGGAGCCTGTTCATCTATGCAGTGCTGAATGTTTTACTCTGCTTATCAAAAGAAAGAGAAAAATAGTTTTAAAGTACTTTGGTTTCCCTCAAGTTAGAACAGGTAAAGATCATATCTAGGGATCAAGGTAAAATAATTATACATATTTGAAATAAGTATCTTCAGGCATCCATATTTCCATACTGGAATTTCTAACATTTTACTACTGGCATTTTAACTGAGGTCTACAAAGGCAATACTTTTAAAATAATAGGAAAAAGTCAGTGGTGAATATGTACTCGTGATGTAGATCTGTTTTTATGTAATTTTGGACTTTTGCTATTTTCCTCGGGGTTTTTTGCCATTGCTGTGGTTTCTCTGGAGCAGCTATCCTGAAATAACTGTATGCAAGGAAAACTTTGACATTCTGCTCTTCCTCTATGGACTTTTTCTTTCACATGTTAGGACTTAAAACTAATAAATAGTTTTTTATTTTTCCCTAACTAAGAGGGAGCTAGACAGAGTACCCAAAAAAGGTGCAGCTGTCCTGGTTTCAGGCTGTAGGGAGTGCCTAAGCCTTTTGTAAAACATTGTAGAAGAGACAGAAGTTTTGTAAGGTGTTATCAGGTGAATGATCTGCTCAGCCTGGTAGCAGAGCTATGGGATTATGTAAGAAAGGCCAAGGAGTATTAGAGGTTCAGAAATGAACAGACTGATGAAACCAGGAGGTTTCAGGTGTAGTCAGGTATCCACCAAAACAATTTCAAGAACAAAGGGTTCCTCTGTCTGTCTCCAGCAAGGAGCAAGTACAATTTGTGAAGAAAGGAGAAAATGGTACTCCTGCTTGGAGTGACAAAGAAAGTCCTCCTCTGCCCATCCCACAAGGTGTCTCTGCACAATAGGTGGGAGGTTTGGTACATCAAAGACTAGCCTAAAGATGGTGAAGGTACAGCTACATCAGAGGTGTCACCACAATCAAGAAAGATCAATCCCCTGTGTCAAATAGGCATCCAAGAGGAAGTGAAGATGGGTTATAGTCATAAATGATTCCATTCTAAGAGGAACAGAGTTGACAATCAAGCCCAATTTACAGGGAGACCTGTTGCTTCCCTCAGACCTGGAATAGAAAAATCACCAGGAAGCTAGGAAGTTATTAATAAATGGCTCCACAGCTTGTGTCACCACCAAAATTTTGTGCTTTTGACAACAGAATGGACTACAAAGCACCAGGAATCCTGGCGTTGGACAGGACTCCCCTTGCTCAGTGAGAGAGTCTGCACAGGAGCTACCAGGGCTCATTGGCAGAGCTTTAAACTGGACATGAGCCAGCCACGGGCACTGCCAGCCCAGAAAGCCAAGTGTGTCCTGGGCTGCATCCAAAGCCCCGTGGGCAGCAGGGGAGGGAGGGGA
>JBBMKD010000115.1:15963621-15975942 GCA_037834095.1 Argya squamiceps
GAGAGAGTCCAGAGGAGGAACACCAAGGTGATCAGAGGGATGGAGCACCTCTGCTATGAGGAAAGGCTGAGAGAATTAGGATTGCTCAGCCTGGAGAAGAGAAGGCTTCTGGGTGACCTAATTGTGGTCTTCCAGTACCTGAAGGAAGCTCACAAGAAATATAGCAAGAGACTATTCACAAGAGCAGAATGGATTCAAAATTACAGAGAGTAGGATTAGATTAGATATTAGGAAGAAATTCTTTACTGTGATAATGGTGAGGTACTGGAATAAGTTGATTTTAGGGCAAATATTTTTTTCACATTCTTATATAAAGTCTACTTTCTTTCTGATTTATTTCATTTTGTCCCCTACTATTTTTAGCATGTATGGTTCTAAATTTTCTGAAAGCAACATACTATATTCATCTTTCTCAAATATAAAGCCAAGTAAGTGCCCTGTGTGAAATGAAATGCTCCCTGTAGTGATGGACTTGCCACACATACACATCCCACTCAAAAAGCAAAACAAAAAATCAAGTTTTGAACAAGTGAACATTATTATTTTCACAAAGGTAACGACCTGAGGTGAATGAAGAGTAAAAAGCAAAATTGTTAACTGATGAACTGATTGATATGTTTAATCAATTTTCCTTTTGCAGCTTTGGAGAGTCAATATTTTTGTCAATGACTGGTTGATACAATCAGGTTTCCAACACAAAAATAAAGTTGGTGGTCAAGGAATTCTGAAGCAACTGTCAGGAAGACTGAAATGATATTAATTTCAAAATACAGCTCTATACTCTGTTGAGATTTCTGTCAGCATGACTTTTGGACTAATTCCCTTTAGAAAACTCAAAGGATTGAGTTCAAACAAAAGACTTACAAGATCATAGCATGATTTGGAAGGCATCTTAAAAATTTGATATACCCTCATAGAATTGTGTTTAGAATCATCTAACAAGAGGATAACTCTGCTGCTTTATCTTTATGCAACAAGAAACATAAGTACTTTACAGTTTCAAGCCATTTCCCCTTGTCCTGTTGCTACAGGCCCTTGCAAAATGTCCTTCCACACCTTTCTCACAGGCCACTTTTGGTACTAGAAGACTTTAGGCTTTTTACAGTCAGAGAAATTCTTCATTTTCCCCTGCCTTTTCACTTTCAGGATAAAGATCTACGTCATTCACATGTATAGGTTGTCAAATTATTGCTGCCTAAAAAAGTAAATAAGGTAAAATTGTAGGACAATTTTGAGTCTTTCAAGGAGCAGTTTAAAAAGTGGCTTCTACCACGTAGCTAATTGTGCAGTAATGTGTTTTCTTTGAAGTGGTTTGATTTTGTTCTTATTATAAAATCTCTTAAGTCAAAGCAACAATGCAAGAAGAAAACCTAGAAAAAACTGCCAGGTATTTCTGGTATTTCTGTTATTCTGACATTAGCTTGAAGCAAAAAAAGCATGAAGGTAACATTGTGATGACAAGTCACACTTTTATTTTTAATTAGTATTTTACAAGGAATAATTATATTGTGATATGTAAAGGACTAAAGCTGAACTGGATCCTGAGAAGTAATAAAATAAGTTTTAATGTCACACAAAGAAATGAAAGAACATGTAAAGAAAATAGTGGAAACATTAACATAAAACTATTTCAACGTTTTGGTTTTACTTCTAAGACCCTCTCTGAATCCTCATATTTAATATGTTGCAACTCCAATTACAAACTTTAATTCTGAGCTTCCTAATAGACCCTCTATAGTGACAACTTCTGAGGTTAGTCAAAGCCAGAAAGGTTATTTCAGACACACAGAGAACTCTTTCTTGATCTCCCTTTGGCTTTAAATTTCTTATTTAATGCAGATAGGTTCTAAATAAATAATGTAAAGGTCCCTGATTTTCTATCTTGATTTTAAGCCTTGACTCTCAGGATAAACTATGAAACACAATATGCATATATATGTGTAGAAACACACACATGTAGGCTGTTTTCTGCCTGAAACTTGCCTTATACTGAAACAGTGACTTCAAATTTTTGAGACCAAGCTTAAGTTAGAGCTTCACCCCATGTGTTTTTAAGCGTCCATGCATACCTTTATGCTGGTCTATCTTCAAAGACAATGCTACCACCATGAGAAATGGGTTATAGACATATACTGGCATTTGTAGCTGGCAGCTGCAATGTAACAGTGGATGATTTTTTTTTTTCACAGCTTGTTCATTTCACTAAAAAAAAAAAAAAAATCCTATTTGTCCTTGAGCAACACAGTTTTTTGGTTATAGAATTTGTATGCATGTGACACAAAACCAGATAGAATCCTTCATTTAAAAGTCATTCAAAAACTGATTTCAACCATCAACGTTTTACTTAAGAATGAAAAAAAGTCGGAATTTTTGTTGGTCTCATTTAGTAACAGCTGGGACTAAAATTATTAGTACTAAATAATTCTGTACACACACATAGATATAGATATAAATACATAGAAGAATGTCACATTTATGGCCAGTGGAAGAGAGTTGATTAAGCAATCATGGAAGAATCTGATTCCGTTCTCTTTTCCTCATAGTTTTTCAGTCTGTATTGATTATGCTTTATATGTTTTTTCAGGAAGCAGTAAATTAAGCCTGCCAAGTACTCTGAACCCGAGAAGGCTTCTGAAGTAAAGCAGAATGCTTAGTTTCTACCTAGTCCTATAAAAAGTCCATGCAAGCAAGCACTACCCATTTGATAGGTATCCATCTCCTTGCCTTGTTAGCTCCTTCAAGGAGTGTTTTCCACTTCTGACCTACAGTGGGTGTCTTGTTGGAGCAGGGCATGCAACTTCTTTCCACTATTTTAATATTTTATCCTCATGGATATATGTGTGCTTCACAAAGTAACTTTAAGTCAACAAACGGGCAGACAGTCATATTTTTGAAATAGGTATATTTGTGATGAGGACTTGCACAGTCTCCATTTCTTTGGCCATCCTCTGACTTCATGTTATAAACTGTGCCTACTGTAGTTAAAGTTTCTAAAAAAATTGTAAAACATGCTAATACTATTTTTAAAAAAGCATATATCAAATTTATTATTCTATATACAGAAATATTAACAGCTGTATTAATCAGACAAATTTTTTTATAAAAAGTTCTTACTCCAAACCCACTTTACAGTTTAAAATATCGGTGCTGAAAAAATTGTTTACTCAAAACTCCATGAGCATAAGTCATCCCTGAAAATGGGAATGGCATGAAAAACGCATGAAGCAAGTCATTATCTTTAGAAATCAAGAATTTCTTTTTGATCCAGAGGTCTCGTACCACACTTAAACTCTACATGCGTCTGTGGAAAGCAATTCACAATGTTTGTACCTTTAATTTGAAGGAACTAAATTATGACTCCACATAATACAGTATCTGTAATAATTTATTTAAATATACTCTCAGCTGGTAATCATTCAGACTAAAATCCAAACTTAAACTTGTTGAGCTAATGTCTAATATTTTCAAGGGTGATCTTCAAAAGGAACCTGGATTCGCTTTTCCCACAGTTTAGAAATGAAAGACAAGACTACTTGAATCAGAGAGTGTGAGTGGGAAAAAACATGTATAATCTTTTTTTTCAAGGGTGCTTCTTAAAAGTGCAATTTATTTTTAGCAATTTAGCAAAATAGGGAGGAAATAAACATTTTTGTTTCATTTTGAATATTCTTGGAAATGTTACTCACATTAGGACCTGAAACTTTAAAAATCCTTGTTGTTCATAAATATTTTTAATTTCTCTTAAGATTGTGTGAAGGCAAACACATACACAGAGATAAATGTAAGTCAAAATCGAAAACAAAATTGAAAAATTGTAAATTGTAAATCAAAATTGTAAATCAAAATTGAAAACAAAACCCCTTTGCATGGCAAAAAGGGATCTGTTCACTCTCAGGGCATCTCTGCATATTTTATGCTTATCTGCTCTACTCATGCTTTTCTAGTGAGCAAGCTCTATTAATTCATCAAATTAATAAAAGAAAAAAAACACTTAGTCTGCCATTATGACATAACCAATTATAATAAGACTGAGAAATATATGAAAGGCATCAGTGCAGTAATTAAAACTTCATTCTTTCTAATTAGTTTTGGATTTTGGCAACCAGTAAGATGGGGAAGTAGATCACTAAAGAAGGGTTAAAATATCCTGGAAAGATTTAGTAATTACAGATATCATTGATTACTTTTAGACTCTGTTGAGCTGACAGGATAAGAAAAGCACACTTACCTGTTTGGTCCTTTTATTTCTCACAAGATTGATGAGTTAATAAACAAGGAGTAAACATTCACATAAATTCAACATCTGTAATATTTTTCACCCTTGAATTACTTGGATGAGAGGGACATCTTTTATGTGAAGTCACCAGAGAGGAGACAGCAAACTTGATCTGCAACCTGTACTCTTTCTTGTGATTAATACAGTGTTGATGTTTAAAGAGGAGCACCATTAGGCAAAAATTCAGTAAAGAGAAACTATGTTCCTTCAACTGGGACCTCCTGCCATGCTTTGATGTTTTCCCCTGTCTGTAAAATCCATCTTCTTCATGTATTAGGGTCTAGACTGTTATTTTCTGCATATGCTATCTTAAATAAATCCACCCACATCTATGCTTTCTAAATAACTTATTATTTTTCTTGTGTCTTTAAAAAAATAAAATTAATAAAGGAAAAAAAATAGCTAGTTGTAAAATTAATTAAAAACCCAAAAATGAGGGCAAGAATTTAAAAATATTTCAAAGTAACTTCAGTTGCAAACCTTTTTTTACCAAAAAATGCTTTTGGATCCACTATGCTCTAAAATAGATGATAAAGTAAATATTTAAGATAATTTAGGATGGGTTTCATTTATAGGAGTTCTGTGAACCAGTTAGCATAGAAACAAATCATTAAAGACAGAAATTTTCATTTAAGGGAGACAACCCTTTTTATGGTATTCAGATGAAGGCAATGCTAATAAAGTATGGAATACGAGTGAAGTCACATACACACTCTTATGTTTTCTGCCTAGCTACACTATTTACTAAACACATATCACTAGGAATATTTTGTGCCCCCAAGTTAGATTACATTGCAATGCTTCTGGGTTCTTTCAATTTTCTTCTTTCTGTGTCACTGCTGAGTATTTTTCCTCTGATCTTCTATCAAATTTAATTGTGGGAATCCTTGAGGAAATATACTCTGTGTGTCTTCCTTCCTTTCTACATTCATTCCAATTCATACAAGCACACCATATTTTCTCTTCTTTTTCTTCTGGACAGCAAATACATTTAAATATAAAATTTCTCACTAAAAATTACTCTTTTTTGCATTCTTTGATTTTTTGGTTCATTGGTAGAGATTATTCCTTCAAATTTTCTCTAATAGAAGCTCTTTATTCATCTATTGTTCTCAACATGAGGTCAGATTTGCCATTTGTTAAAATGCCATTTTAAAAATGGTTATTGCCTTTTAAATGTCACAATGACAATGAAGTGAATCTGCACTCAAAGAAAAATGTTGGCCCCTTATTTTGTCAGGAAGCAGAGAGCACAGAGAGAAAGAAGGCAGGTGTAGATCTCAGTCCAGATGAGCAGAATGAAAAAAAATATTCCTTTCTCAAGTCGCCATTTTTCTTAATGATAGTCCATAACCTTAATTCTATTGACCTTTATGTGATGTAGAGATGTTTTGATAGATGCTTGAGTTTTGCTGGATTTATTTGACTGACAGATAATAATTCTCAGATGAGAAAAATATTGCAAAATATGATTAATAAATAGGTTTCATAAGAGCTGATTAAAAATTAAAGTACTTTTTTCCCACATGTGAGAAAATAATCAATACATTTTCAATTTGAGAATATTTTGTATAAAGTTTTAAATGATCAATACATTTCTTTTAAATATTTTCAACACAGGAACACCAACATTCAAAACACAAACAAAAAAGAATCATCTCTTATTTTTAAATGTACATTTCCTATAAGTACAATACCAATAAAAAACCAAACCCAAAGCAATACTCAAAGAAAACGCACCTCCAGCCCCAAAACCCCAAACCCAAACAAACAACAAAATAAACCAGAACAACCACCCAAACAAATAAACAAATAAACAAAATCAGAGGAGATCCACTGTAAGGAAAATACATGAATACAACAGAAATGTTTACTACAAGAAATGCTTTTTTTTCCCTGGAAATTATTAAAGTTTTTATAGAACAAACATATTTTCTGTCCATTGGGCTTTGAGAAAACATGTGTCTTCCCTGAAATTTAGAGTAACGTGTAGTTGTTTATACCATTCTACCCCACCAATATTAGTTGCCAGATTAAAGTTAATTTATATATCAAGCACAAGAAAATTATTTTCAAGACTACCTATTTTTAAAATTTAATTTTAGTGACATAAAAATCAGTCAATGTAAATTTCTGAAATTCATTTCTGTATTTATAGGGATATCTGGCAAATTTTAGGACTTGAAAAATTCTATTCTATACATGATACAAATAAGAGAAGGATTCAATACTATTTCTTGTTCCAATCTATCTTATGTTTAAAATAACAATCTGAAAATTCCTAGATGTGTTAAATAATCTGCCAGGTTTTGGCACAATATCTTCTGCCACAGAGAGCTAATAGACTATTCTAACAAGTAAGGCTAAATTAGCTACAGGTTAAAAAAAAAAAACAACTTAATCATACTTTCTTCTTTGTAAATATCAGCATGCTGATTCTTCTAACTACCTAATTTCTTGATAAATAGTACCTTTTCTACATATTGGACCTTGTGTCAGATGTTCAGACTAACTGTAAATCATAGGCAGAGCAAATCCAGTGAAATGGTATTTAATACTGGGCTCTGACACAGGGTTAACACTTCAGAATTTCTTACCTAGAAGAACAGCATGACTTGGTCTTCATTGGCTCTGTATCTTGGAGTTTTTTTCCATATCATTCACAGATCCTTCCCCAGACTTCTGCACACACTAGATCTTCAACAAATTTTATCTAGATTACCATCCTCACAAAGAACTTACCAGAAATATTTAGCAAAACAGCAGGCCTTCAGTTGGCATTGATCCCTGGTCACCTGTAGGTTATTTGTACTGTCATTTGATTACCATCCTTGATCCTTATTCTGAGGCTTGACACAAAACTTTGTCATTCTTTGATCATGCTGTAAAATCTTGTCTTAAAATTGGGAGAAAATAAAAAGTATTCTTTATAGGAGAAGAAACCATAGACAAGGAAATAACAATTCTGATTACTCCTCAATTCCACCAACAATATTCAAGGACCAAAGTGACAACAGGAATCCTCTTGTTGTGACACTTTTTAAACACAGTTTAAAAAACAGAAGAGCCTAAACTAGGATCCCCTTACCACAGTGGTCCCTCTACTGCTTGCACCACTGGAACAAAATTTTTCTTGAGCTTCTATAAAATATTTTGTGATACAACATAGTTGGAGTTTGGGTATTTTTGTGTGACTTTCAAGTATATAAGGAAATATATCTTTATTTTCATTTCATAAAGGAAAAACAAAATATCTCGTATATCAAGGAGATATAAACAAAAGAAATGTGGAACACAAAAATCAGTTAATGTTTCATGATTTCAGCCCCACAGAGACACAACATTGAATTTTCTTTGGTCTCCATTTATGAATTTAATATCCTCTCCATCTCTCTCTGACTAGCATTGTGAAGTGTTTAAATGCTTGATGTTATATTGACTCAGCTGATTTTCTGGACACAGGGTTGTGATATGGGGATGCAGAAGTCAACAGAAACCAGACCACGTAATCATTCAAGTGTATGTTGTCAGCAAATTTCCAGGTGGCACGTCGAATACTTCAAAATATTTGTTTACAAGTGTGTATGAAAAATGCTCAGCTGTATGGTTTCGGGCCTTTTCTCCCTGTTGAGCATGCCATGTATGATATATGTCCAGGTGGGTTTTTTACACTTCAGTGTACCTACTTAGAAACCTTTTTGAAAATATTTATCTGATCCCTTTTCAAGAAGTGATATTCCAGCTCTAGAAAAAACTGTTGGCTCAAAATGTTTACCTCTCTCGTTGAGGATTAAGAGCTGACTTACATTTGAGTACCTGCCTAGAGAGAGAGATCCGGATATACTTTAATTATATTTTAATTTTGTTTTCTGTCTTTAATTCAGAAAACAAGAGCATCCTATTTTCCAAAAAAGGAGGTTCAACTAAAAAAGAAACATTAATTTTTAACAGCAGGGGCAATAAATTAAGGTGATAACTTATCTGGAGATCTGGGGCATTTTCCATACCTCTAAATCAAGATTGTCTATCATCATAAATTTCATTCAATCACAAGCCACAGACTGTTATAGAACTACTTGTTAAATTGTATGAATACTGTAGTAGAGCTGATAAAGAAATATTTGTGATTCCACTGTAAGCTAATGAAGAATGGAAAAGGCTGCTAAGTTGAGGAGAAAATGTCTTGATTAATTTTTAAATATGCTCAAATTTAATAAACCAGCCACCTGTCTTTTCCTATCAATTCCATGTACAGAGCTTTTTTTCCCTATGAATCTGCATAAAAGGTGGCATTAAATTATTTGCTGGATGCTTCTTCAAAATGCAGTTTAGCTTAAAAGTGTCTTCTTAGCTAAAACTGCAGGCAAGATACAATAGCTCATGTTATGTTTGTCATCTCTTTTTCAGTTATATGCTCATGTTGCTATTTCTTGAAAAGACCTTTTAAATGTTGCAATAGAATATGCAAAGAACAAAGAGACTTATATCAACTTTTAAATGCACCTGTGGAGAAAATCTGTCTGTAATATGTCTGGGTGATATATTCAGGTGTTATAAGATATCACCAATAAGCTTAGAAATAAGTAGAGTTTGTTTAACATCTATTTAAAGCAGCCACAACAAGGAAACAATCATCATGCTGACAGGGTGAAAAGGAAGAACTTTAGTCAAAATATTAATATATTCATTTTCTTCCAAGGTTAGCCAGTGTTTGGAATTCTTTAACCCAAGAAGAATAAGCTGAGTCAGACTCACTGTGATGAATCTGTCTATTTCTACTCAGAGAACCATTCTGTGACCCTGCAATATCACTTAAAAGTCATGTAGGAAGAGAACAATCTGGAGTATGAAAGTTCATTGCACAGAAACCAGTTATTGTAAGAGTCAGTTCACAAAACTTTTCAGTAATTTTCAAGAATTCAGAATTTTCAGAGCTGGCTGTCAGTAAAGTATTGACTACTATGTAAAGACTATAGGTTAACAGCATAATGTCATGATAACAAAGCACTTTCTTTTCCCTGTAACAATTTGATCTCTTTCAAATTCGAGGCTGGTTAGTGGCTGGGATGTGGAGTAGGAGAGTCAGAGAGATAAAGGGGATGGGACTGGGGAAATATGTGCTCTCAGGTCCTGCAGTTTTTTGGACATGTTTTATGCCAGTGGGGATAAACAACAAGAGTAATAGAAATTATTAATGCAAACCACTTCTAGTGGACATCAGTGGACAAGTCTGCCCTTCTTGTTATTCTTGTTGCTACAGCTGCCACAGAACAGATCAAGAATTGTGTCTTTCCTGACAAACTCTCTCCATGAAAGTGAACCCCCGTGAACTGAAACATGCTGTCCCAGAGATACTTCTGGGTGCGTATGACAGCTTTTCCTGAGAAAAGAACCCCAAACATTTCCCTGCTTCTGAAACATATGGACTTCTTGATCTCCTTGGAGGTGCTTCAGCACCTTAGATACAAAACCTTCCATAATTTCAGAAGGATGTCCTGATCTAGGTTTCCTGTGCTTGGTATCACACTCAGCTTTAAAGAATCTGTAATTTACATGTGATCTGATGGATAATAACAATGATATTGATAGTATTACTGTGACACTTGCTCAAGAAATTAAATATTTTTCAGCATATTTTCTTGTTTGAAAAGGTGCATAATTTTCCCCTTAAATTATTAGTGTTTAAGAATTATATTGACTCAAAGATGATAGTGTGCTTTTATTAAACTACAAATAAATGCAGACACAGTAGGAAACTATATTTTAGAATGGATTTAAAATATGTGTGACTTTTTATGAATCCAAAGGAAACTGTAACTCAGTCTAGGAATCAGAAAGCCTAATATAAAAAGAGAAAAAAAAATCAGTCATTCTGAATGCTGACTTGGCCATGGTTCCTATCAGAATCAAGGATCAAATAAAACACTGCTATTTCTTTAAAGCAGTAATTTTAAAGTTCTCTATTACTATTGTTGTTAATGACTGGACACATGAATACTTAAATGATTCTGGGAGCATTCATTGATCAAAGCAGAAAAGCACACCTCTGCAACTACATTTTCTTAGCCCCTGAAAAGTGTAGCTGAACACAAACTGCCTGCTGGGAATGGTGCCTGGCCATTCACATATAATTTCCCTGGAAAGTGTGATCTTTCCTATACCAAAACTTCAAGGAATTTTTATACTGATTGAACATGCTGGAGAGTGCACTTCTAGCAACTATGGGCATCCTCTGCCACCGCTTTTTTCCAGATGCCAATTTGGCCTTAGGGACTTTTAGAACTGAAATTTAAGGATGTTTAGGAAAACTGGGAATTCAGGTGCCAGCATAGTGAATAGAGTCGGATGTAAGAAAGCAGCCATGTGACCACTGTGATGGAGGTCACAGTCTGATGGTGGCCGGACTGAGCAGTGAACTTTTTGGTCAATGTAACCTCAATTTCTGAGAGCAAAACCGAAGGTACTGGAGCAACCGGAAGAAGCTGAAAAATGGAATCATTCTCCTTCGGGAATTCCCATGTTCCTTCAAAATTTTCCTTTACAAATACAATGATACATGTAGAAATACAGGGAAAGGAGAGCAGATCAGACGAAAGTGTTCCCAAAGATGGTTTTCTGACTGTGTCTGTCTGTGACACATCTCTGGATATCCATTTTTTTCTCAGGGCGGTGAGAAAACAATTCACCATAAGTTGAAAGTGTTTCTCAACAGAAAAGCCTTGGGAATGGGGATTCAATGGATGACTCAGAGGGATCGTTGATAGGAAGTATTCATACTGGTGTCTTATATTTCCTTTTCTTGCTTTCATTTTATTTGGATTTTATTTTTTTCCTTAAAAGAAAGATGATAAATCTATGAGACTCTAATCCTGCAAAATATTATTGCAGAGAAAGATTGCAGATATTCTAACTGCTGCAGAAATATATTCAGTTCTAAAGAAATCCCATATACTTCCCCTGCAAAGAAAGTGGCAAATGGATGAGTTCAAAGGTTCATAGTGATAAGTCTTTTCTTTCACCACCCAATAACATAATGTATTAACAACATACATGCTGAGCTAAATCAAAATAAGTATTAATCCTTGAAATAATTTTTTATACAATAGATGAACATATGAAAAGTAAGATGGTTAAATGAGAAGCATTAAATATTAACAGGTTTTCAGATCAGAAGACACCCACTCAAGGGTTTTGAATTGTCTCCCAGACAAGGAAGATGGAAACTAACTAAACAGAAAATTATTTTAAAGGTAGTGAAGTAGGCAGCTATAATAATCTTTAAAAATCTCACCAAATTGTTCATGGATCACAGTGTTAAACAGAGTAGTGGGTTATAGATACTTGTTATCTCCTAAATATGGTATTAAAGTGCTCTTTTAGGGCAAATAGACTCTCTGTCAATTTTGTTACAAGTTAACTGGATGTTCATAGCAGACTTTAGCTTTGTCTGGCCTCTGGAGTTAGTGGGATGAGATCAATCCATCAAAAAATACAGTACATAGGACTTTATATCTTATTGCTTCCTGTAACCTGTGAGAGCAGAATGCTCCCACTTCTGAAGAAACAAACTGACACAGATTTGTACTGATTCATGTATATTCTGTTATTCAAGCAAGTTTCTGGTTGCATTTAATTCAAATCATCACTTCTGACATGAGAACATTTATTCTGCCACTTGCAGAACTGGAAGTGTAAAACTACATGCTTTTTTTTTTTTTCCCCAAAATAAATGTTTTCATGTCTTCCATAAGGATTTGATTGGTAAGATAACATGCAAAAAAACCCCCGTCAAATGCCAAAAAGCCTACAGCTTTTACTGTGACTTTATACAGGATAGAATGCAACCACATTTTTAAGTATATGTAGATGAAAGGTCTAAAAAATGCAAGAGTATTATAGCAGCTATACTATAACTTGTGTAGTAAATGCTCATATCTTTGGGGCACTTCATTTGCTCCTTTGTACCTGTTTGTCCTGGGGTGACTCTGATACCTATCCCCAAATCGTCTGTTCTGTGTTCTGTACCTTTAAGACTGGTTCTGAGA
>JBBMKD010000115.1:15976042-16035094 GCA_037834095.1 Argya squamiceps
TTTATTGTTTCATATTATTATATTATTCATTCTTTATGCTTGTGGGCATTTTGTTTGTTAAATAAATAGTTTTTTTCACTCTTCTCTGAGGGAGTTCTTTCCCCGGACCGGCTGGGGGGAGGGGCTGTTTGGATTTGGTTTCCAGAGGAACACCATTTGGAGGTTTTCTCCCAAATTTTGCCCTAAACTAAGACAAGAACTTATTAAATATTTTGAAAAGCCTGAACCATTAATATTAATCTTAATGGAATAATCTCATATGTGTGTTTTTCATTTCCAACATAGGAATCACCTGATTTGCTGGTAGTATTTTCTGTTCCTTAAAATATTTAATAACTGTTAATTGTTAACATCTGTTTTAACATCTATTAAAAATCTGCTAATAATCACAAAAAGAAGCCATACTCACTTAAGTTTGTATTAGATGTTGTAACACATGCTTAAGTGCAGAATTTTACTTCAAGTAATCTAAAATATAATATTTTGTGCATCTTTGTTATCCTCTCCCCACCTTATTTTTGTCTCACAAAATCTCACATAAGAACAACTCTATCAGGTGTCATGGGATATAAAGAATTACTTCTAATTTCTCTGCAGGTGTTTCTATTTTATTTATCAACAAAACATCTGAGTGCTTCAGTGACATTAGTTACCTTTATTTCCTAGCTCCTCTGAGATGGAAATAAGTTATAATCATACTTAAGGCATATTTATTGGAACACAATTCTAGTACATAATACTAAGAGCAACTGAATAAGTGTTAAGATTAAATTTCATAGCTGCTCACTTTGAAACAGGACCTGAATATCAGTGTCTTGCATAAGCATTGGTCTTGCTTTACAGGCACACGTGTCATACATGTGACATACATGCCCAGTAGCACAGCAGCACTTATTTGAAAACTGGCAAAGACACATCTCTCTCCATGAATTATGTAGTGGTCTCAGGAAACCATCACAGATCTAAATTTTTGTTTGCATGACAAAAATGTCAAGTTAGTCATTTTCCAAACAAGTACTCTAGTACTTGTTTATTGCTACTACACAAAGACTTGTAACTCTTGGGTCATGGCTGTGGGACAACATGAAACAATGATACTATCTGGACTTCCTTATAGTTGCACTTTTTACTGCAAAAATTCACTGTCATTAGTAACTCCAGATGAGTTCCCAAAATTAATTGAGCTAGAAACTCTAAATGGGTTTTCAAAATTAAGTCCCATGGATTTCAAAACTGGGTTTCAGAAGAACAAAACTGGTAGCTATTATTTTTAATTGGGAAAATCTTATTTGATAAAGAAAATGGTTCCTTCCCTGGTGCCTGTCAATCCTGTGCTCTTAATGAGGCAGATTTCAATTAAAATGAAGTATGCAATTATTTTGAGTTTATGATAACTCAGTGTCCTGCATTATGTTTGTAGTACTCATTACAAAAGCACGATGATCTTCCTTGTGTCACCAGCCAAGGAAAGAGAATTTTAGTTTTGGTTGATCTGTATGTGCACCCTCAGTGCTTATTGAAACTATTAACAAGAAAAAAAAAAAAAAGAGAAGGAAAAAAAAAAAAAGGAAATAAAAAAGAAAAAAATCTTTCCAGTCTCTACCCTCTCAAGGGGTCTTCTTCCATTTAGAACTCTAAATGTTACATGTGAGCAGGATTGTGAGCAGCAGATACTTCTGAGCATGAAATACAGCACAGGAGGGAACTAATTATGACCCATAATCAGTCCAAATCTATATGGTTTTGTTTAATTGCAGAAAATCTGATGGACTTAGCTTTTACTGTTTCTGTAGAGAACATCCATTTCAAATGTACAGTGCATGAAGCATGAGCTCTGATGGTATTCAGGAAAAGCAGCTACACTACTGTTCTTCAACACTAGCTGTTCTCATAGCTCAGGCCTCAAATCCAGTAATTTTTGGCATGTATCATTTTTATTTCCCTCTCATCTCTCTGTGTTTCAGGGATGCATAGTTTACTACCTGCCAAAGTGAAAGGGATGGTCTGATTCCTGTTTGAGTCTGTGCTCTAAGGGCTGCTGTTGAAGATTATATTTTTGTTTCTGGAAAATGACTTTTTCTGTTGCAAGCACTCAGAGTATGCAACACTACTTTTGGAATGCAAAATCTTCAGGAAAAATTGAAAACAGTGACCAAAAATGGTCATGGTTATAGTATTGTAAATACATTGATGCTGAGAAAAATGGAAGAAGAAATGGCCCAGAAAGTGGGCAGGGATGTGAGGTCTGCTTAAACAGCATCTGTTACTGGTTCCATTGCAATCAATCAGTTGACCAGATAGAAAGTAAATGAGATGTTAAAATAAGTATTAAATTTTGTTGCAATAGGAAAAAGAGAATTCCAAAACTTCATGATTTTGGGAAAAACTCACAGTATGAGTTTAAACAACACAGGAAGAGAGCTCCTTGTGTGGTGGCTGCCAGGACATTTCCTAAGAAAGAGCTACACATTTTTATAATGCATTTACTTAAAAAATCAAATACGATTTTTTTCTGAAAATATATAATCAAAATATAATACCGCATACATGAAAATTAAACAAAAATAAAACCCTGTTTAGAATTCTGAGAGGTTTAAACTAAAAAAATTCAAGAGAACTGCAAATCTTGGCTAATTTAAACACAGGTCAGTAATTAGATCTATTGTTCCTAAAGCTTTGTAATTACATAGAGAGGAAGGCCTGTCTCACTGTGAAATCAATGACATTTTCATTTAGATAAGACAAGGAATCAAACTACAGTACATAAGGCATATGTAAATCTTCCTACAATTTTTTTCAAGTACACAAAGATGTGGCAAAATTTAAGCATATCACTGATTTTAAAAACCTTAGTATTGCACTGGAGAGAATCATAAGGTTAAATATTTTCTGAATTATCTTAAGAGCACTTTAAAATGTCACAAAGAACAAAGTCTAATAGAAATTGTGGTATGTGTGATTATTTAATACCAGCTGAGGCACTGGCAAAATGTATTAAATCTATACAGTTACAATTTTAGAAGTCCACAGTTATATTTTACTAGTACAACAAGGTTATTTGAAATTCAAGTAAGAACTGTAATCCAATTTCCCACTGAAAACAACCGAATATGAAGGGTCTGAACTTTTAATGAAAAGTGGCCAAGACCCTTGATACTACAAAGATATCCTTCAAAATTATTGTTATACTTACAGATTTATAATTTCTTATTAAATATCTGCAAAATTGTACAATTGCAGTTTTAAAACAAGGTTACTGCCCTATTTTTGGAATATTTTAATAATTATTGAGCTTTGTGAAATGTATTATGCTAAATGTAAAAGTTTTCTAATTTATCCAGAGCTGCCTGCAACTATTCCGTGTGATTTCTGAGATACTACTTCTTTTTTTCACATCAGAGAAAATTCTATGTATGTTGGGCAGAGTTATTTTTACTGTCTGGATGTCTAAGATGTTGCTTTTTCAGCTGTGGCTGCCTCTGTTAAACAGAGGCATAGGAAACTGGTGTATTTCTGGTTGCAAAAACCTACTTCATGTCATCAGGAGAGTTACCAGATGTCTTTGTCTTACACAAAACCATTATGTGCTCTCACTGGAGGAGGGCCTTCCACATCTTCTCTGGGTTATCTGTTCCAGTGCCTTACCACCCTCTCAGTAAAGAACTTCTTCCTACTATCTAATCCAAACCTACTCCTTTTCAGTTTAAAGTCATTAGCCCTCATTCTATTACCCTCTGCCATTGAGAAAAATCCCTCTCCAGCTCTCCTGTAGACCACCTTTAGCTTCTGGGAGGCTGCTGTAAGGTGTTTTTGGAGACATCTCTTTTCCAAGCTGAAAATCCCAACTCTTTCAGTCTCTCCATATATGAGACGTGATTCAGACCCTCTTGATCATCTTCTTGACCCTCCTTTGAGTTTGTTCAAGCAGGTTTTTCTTATATTAGGGATTTCAGATTTTGGCACAATACTCCAGATAGAGCTTCACCAGTGCAGAGTAGAAGGGTAAACTCACCTCCCTCAACCTCTTGCCACACAGTTTTTGGTGCAGTCCTAAATGATACTGTTCATTTTCTGGGCTGTGTGTTCACAATGCCAGCTCATATTCAGGTTAATATCCACGAATACCTCAAAGATCTTCTCCACAGGTCTGCTCTCAATGTACTCATCACCCTGACTCTATCCATTTTGGGGATTTCCCAGAGGCACATACAGAATGCATTTGTCCTTGCTAAACTTCATGAGGTTTACAGTGATCTACATCACCAGCTTCTCAAGGTCCCTCTCAGCAAATTGCTGCACTCCATTCCATGTCCATGTCCTTGATAATGATGTTAAAAAAAATCCAGTTTCAATAGCAGCAGTTGAGGAATGCCACTTGATGCTGATCTCCACTTGGATGTCACTTGGATACTGAGCTGACAGCAGCTCTTTGACTGTGAGCATGCAGATAATTACCTATTCACTGAGAGGTCCACTCATCAAATCCATATCTCTCCAATTTAGAGACAAGGATGTTGTGTGTAACAGCACTCTGGTTGGGGCTGTGTTTGGTCTTGAACTGAAAACAATGTTGATAACACAGGGATGTTTTTGCTGCTGCTGAGCAGGGCTTGCACAACATCAAGGATTTTCTGCTTCTCACCCCAGAAGTAAGAAAGCTGGGGACACACAAGGAGTGGGAAGGAGACAGATGACAGCTGACTCCAACTGACCACAGGGATTCAGTATCCTATGGCATCTGGCTTTGCATATAAAGCTGAGGGGAGAAAAAGGAAGAGGTGGGACAGTTGGAGGGATGGTGTTTTGGTGACCCAAGTCATTGCTATGCTTTATGGAATTATGCTTTCCTGGGGATGGCTGAACAGCTGCCTGTGCATGGGAAGGGTTGAACACATTTGCTTGTGTGTGCAGCATTTGCTTAACCTATTAAACTGTCTCTACCTCAACACATCCTGCCTAGAGTAAAACAATTTATTTCCCTCTGTGCCGTTCTTGGGGTTTTTTTCAAAATTATTTGACATTTTAATATGGCATATTTTTTAGCTTTAAAAAACAGTACCATGCTCCATTGTTCTTCAAGATACATTCAGTGACGTTTTGGATTGTCTCACAGTCTTCCTTAAAAAAAGTTGTATTTCAGAAACTAAATGGAGATTAAATGTTAACCAAACCAAAAACCCAGAAGTTCAGTGACCTAATTAATAAATATTCATCTAGTGATCTCGAGAATGACATCATACACATAACCTGAATCCCCATGACAAATGAGAGTTATATTTTGCCTCTTATTGAACACTGTGTCATTAACACATCTCTAAATTTTAACTCTTATTTCTTATTCCTTCATTGTTCTGCAGTGATCTATTCAGACAGTAAGGTGGGTAAAAAAGGAAGTGTTCATTCTATGTCTTCAGGGAGAAGACATACAACCTACTGTGAAAGAGATTCCACATCTTGCAGGTAATTATCTACATGATAATCACTGATGAAAGGGAGATTTTTTTTGAGAAGAAACCAGCAGGATGACGAGAAAACTGGACTTTGCTAAGAGGAGAAAGGAAGAGATAAGAAATGAACTCTTCTGGCTTATTATTTTTCTTCTGTTTTTTCTTCTTCTCCTTCTCTTTCTTCTTTGTATTCTTCTTCTCATTCTTCTCCTTCTTCTCTCTTCCTTCAACTCCTCATCATTTTTCTCCTCCTTCTCCTGGCAAGCAATACTGTCAGATAGGATATTCTAAGGCCTCTTAGATCACAATAGGCACCTAAATCCATTAGATCACTTTTTGTTAAGATTAAAGCAATAATGTAAATATAATGATTTATTTGCAGAATCAAAACCAGAGAACAATTAAATATTTCTTGATGGTTAAATTAGGTAATGAATACATGTTACACCACCGTCGTGGCTTGATACTGGCTGACTGGCACCTGTGACAGTCACTCAGTCACCCTCCCCTGCCACAGCTGGCAGAGGAAAGGAAAATTTAATGAAGGGTTCATGAGGTGAGATAAGGACCAGGAGAAAAGACTCCAAGAGCAAAACAGGCTCAGCTTAGATGTACAAAGTGAATTTATTATTAACAAAATCAGAGGAGGAAAATGAGAAGTAAAATAAGCCCTTAAAACACTTTTTTTTCATCTCAAGCCCTCCCTCCTTCCCAATGACAGTGCAGGGGACAAAGCATAGGGAGTTTGTTAAGTTTGTCACCCAAGGGGTTCTTCCACTGCTCAGGGAGAGGAGCCCTTCCCCTGTGAGACAGTGGGATCCCTTCCCCTTCCAGCACAGTTCCAATCTCATAAGCAGCAGTCCTCTCAAAACTTCTGCAACAGGATTTTCTCCCATGGGCAGACAGTGCTCCCAAAACTGCAGCCCTGGGCCTCTCTTCCCACGGGGGGCAGTCCTCCAGGGACAGGCTGCTCCAGCCTGGGAGCCAGGGCCCCCTCTCTCCTCTGGGTCTCCCGCTGGATCACAGCCTCCTCCAGGTATCCACCTGCTCCAGCGTGGGCACCTCCCCCACGGGCTGTGAGTGAATCTCTGCATTCCCCGTGGATCCCCATGGGCTGTGGGTGGATCTCTGTATTCCCCATGGATCCTCACGGGCTGTGGGTGGATCTCTGTGTTCCCCATGGATCCCCACGGGCTGTGAGTGAATCTCTGCATTTCCCGTGGATCCCCATGGGCTGCAGGGGCACAGCTGCTTCACCATGGTCTCAACATGGCCTGCAGAGGAATCTCTGCTCTGGTGCCTGGAGCACCTCCTGCCCCTTCTTCTCCCACTGACCTTGGTGTCTCCATGTTGTTTCCCTCACACATTCTCACCACCTCCTCTTCTCTGACTAGAGAAAAACTGCATCTGCTTTGTTTTGATTTTCTTCTTAAGTATTTTACCCCAGAGGCACTACCAACCTCTCTAACTTGCCCAGCCTTGGCCAGCAGCATATCCATCTTCAGAGTCATCAGGGATTGGCTCTGCCAGACATGGTGGAAGCTTCTCACAGAAGCCACTTCTGTGGGCCCTTGCTACCAAAATCAGGCCATTAAAATCCAACAGAAACACTAATACTATTTTAAAAATAATAGGGTCTTTTTTTCACTTATTCAGACAATGTTTATACCAGGTAGTGTCCTGGGTTCCAATGTCTTCCAAATTTTTTATTACACATTACTAATGTCTGCGAGACTATAACTCAACCAACTCACCCCTTACCAAGAGACTTGATCAGACCAAACTTTTAGGAGGACTTTCTCAGATCAATACATTTTCTACATCACTTTCAGAACTAGTCCCTCCCTTGAGGCAAAATCATTCTGTTCCATAATTCCTTGCCACTAACTGACATGTGGAAATGTGGGGCTTCTGTCTTCAGTTTAGTTATTTGTTTTGAGGTTGTGCTTGTTTGCTTGTTTGTTTGTTTTATTTGTTTTTTGCTACCTTGGCTTGGTTTGATATAGTGAGATATCTTCTCTTGAACCTGACTTTCATTATGACATTTAGAATCAAAATGGGACAAATTTCTCTTTCTTGTCATTTTATTTTGATGTCACACTGTTTGAATGGAGCCAAAACCAACACCCTTCCCTGAAACATGACAGAAATAGTGTAAGTTATAAGTTATGAATTTAAGTTATTCACTATAGTCTTATGATTGAGCTGAGAGACAGTGGCCACTAATTACCTCTTATGTGAAAATTGATATGAGACAGTTGATTTAAAAGCAAAAGATTATAGATAAATGGTCATCACGGTTAACAGTATGCTTATTAACAGTTGTAGTGGTTTGAAAGCAAAATGAGTGAGACACTCCAAGTCAGAAATACAATTTAATAAGAAGAAAAAAAATCGAAATAAAATAAAATAAATGCAATAATACAAAAGACCACTGACAGAGTCAGAATACAACCAGAGCAGGGTGATGGAAGCAGTCCAGATGAGGGGGTCTTCCTGAAGCAGTGATCCTGCAGAAAGGTCTGGTAGCTCTGGTCCTCTGGGAATCCAGTGGGCAAGGCTGCATGTACTGTCCCAAATCCCAGATTATATCTAGGTGAGAATGCTTGGCTCCTCCCCCTGGGTGGAGCATCTCACAATGGGATGATGAGTCATACAGGGGTTCCTCGATGGCCCATTAAAGAGAGATAACTCCCGGAGGGAGTTATCTATGAGTCATGCAGCAGGCATTTGATGGGCCATTAACAGAAGACACATTAACAGAAGACACGCTAAGAGAAGCGAGCCTGGGAGAACACTGAATGGTTCATGAAGATGGTGATAGAATACTTTGTGCATATGTTATACTACAACCCAGGACAACAGACCATTTTACAATAATTTCAGTTATCAATGGAATTTGACCAGCTTCTGTAAAAAACAAGTGCATCTGCTGTTTTAATGTTTCTCATTATTGTATGATGTGATTACATTTTTCCTCCTCCTTTAAGTGTGGTGTGTAGGTGGTAGAAGACTTTTTACCTGCCAAGGAAATGTGGATAACAAAAACTGTATACTTTACTTAGTATAGATGACTTAGATGACTAGGAGAGGGAAGACTAATTAAAGGGTCTCTTGGTAGAATTTATGCAGCAGATTTATCTTTCAATTAAAACTATTGATCAGGAAAGTGATCCTTTTATCTATGGGCATCTTTGTGGGTTACAAAGCAAAAGCCATTATTCCATATAACTGTTATTACATCTATCCATCCTGCTTTAGTGTAAAAGTCACACAGGTAAGATTCCCAAATGCTTTTCTGATTTTTAATATTGGTTTTGATAGTCTTTAAAAAACAGTTCTAATTTTGGAACTCAAAGCTAACAGTGACCTTTCATTGCAAGGATTTTTGAATGCAATGAGCACATTTATTATTATTAATCCCAGGTTAACCCTTATGTGAATTGCTTCTACTGACATTTGCAGCAACCCAAAAACCATGACCTTATTATAAGGTTTAAATAAAAGCCCTCAGCTGCTTCATTAGTTATAAGAATTAAAACAAAATGAAAATAAAAATTTTGAAGTATTTATTTTACTTCTTAAGATTCAGTGAGGTACAACATGAAGAGAGCTGTACATTTTAAAACACAAATGTTGTGATGTTATTTTATACATGTCATCCTCAGCTGTAGGGTCAAACAATGTAAAAAAAAAATGATTCATGAGTATTTTCTTGAATAACATTGACAAGATCATCTGACTCATTTCTTGAGGTCACATTATTTACAGTTTATGAGTGACTTGGTTGGCCCCTTGGAATTGATTACATGCTCACAATTCTGAGGTCTTTCACTTGCTTAGCTACAATTATGACTTTCATGGGAAGTCATGTATTTTTTTATTTATTCTTATTCAGTATTTTTCCACTGAAAGTGGCTATTTTTGATCAGTAATGTAGAAATTTCACTTAATATCTTTCAAACTGGATAAAACATATAGCAAATTGAATAACTAGCTGTTTTCTTGAGTGTTCTGTGAAGAATGTGGTAATGGAGGCCAATCTGAACATAATAGCAAGCCTAGAATCATTTTGGGGTATGTTTCTTGGCATATTCTCTTATAAAAGCAAGTCACAATGAACCATGCTTTATGCTTAGTCTTGACTTGCTATCAGGGCTTTTGTAATTAGTGCATCAATGAGATGAAATTTAACTTAGATTCCTCTCCATGTATCTCAGGAATGAACATAACTGTTAAATTGAATTTGGAAGGCTGCGTGATAATAACTAATGTTGAATTACTAATATCAAAAAAGAATCAAAGATCATGAAGACATTCTTGTTACTATAGACCTCAGTGTGTAACAAAGTAATAAGATTAGTGGTTATACCAGGTCTAAATTTTGTCAAAGCTAGGAGTCAAAATGTACCATGGTTTCATTATTGTTATCTGCACTTCCTGATAAGGAATTTCCAAACTCTGCTAATAGCAGTTATATTTGTTTTGTAGACTAATGAAGAGAAAAGGCATCATGCCTGACAAGAGGTTAAGCACTTGTTAAAGACTAAGGAAACATAAAGAGTCAATAGCTGATTCCTGTGGTGTATGAAGAGCACTGATGACTTGCTCTTGGGATAGGAAGTTGTAAGCCGTCCTTTCCATCTTGACTTCACAAGAAACTGATGAAGAAATGTTAACACATAAGGAGCATAGGAAAGGCTTACATTTGAATGAACCCCAAAGTTAGGTCTGTACTTATTTTATTTAGTGTCACACAATAAAACCTTCAGTGAGAACTAGAGACTGGAGCTTTGAATTATTTCAGTAGGGTCGCATATAGAATTTTATGAAGGAAGAGAAATTTGTGTTCTGCCATTTAATGCTAGTGTAAATCAATATTTTCCTTTCTATTTGATTTGGCCACTCCTGCAAAATCTTTGTATGTGTTGTCTGTTTTCTATTTAGTACATAAACACTTAACAATTTCTTATTAGACTAATTTTGATAACGATTTTAATGTGAGGAAATCTGAGATAATTTAATTCTTTTTGCCATGTCTGCTCCACACACAAAAGCTTCTGGATGCCTTTGACGTTATGACCAATCCATCACATACACCCTCAGGTGTCTATGCAGTGAAAAATATTGCATCTCGCTGCCTAGGTTGTTTTGCATGGGATTTTCTGAGACTTTGAAACAGGAGCATCTCTGAGAAAAATGTATCTTCTAGTCTTCACTAAAGGGAAAACCTCTCCATTGTATGGCAAAACAGTGGCAACATGACTGAATCTTGAGGGGGACCCAAGAGACATGTAAAAACTCAAGATAATAACTTCATTGACTATATTAGGAGAATACTATGTGATTTAGGTAATCAATCTCTTATTATCCAATAATGCAGAAAATTACTAAAACAGCACAGTTTAATTATTTCAAATATACCCATATAAAGATAGAGTTCATATTGAATGTATTATTACAAATCAGTCTGGGGAAAGTTTACCGAGAGAAAAAATGGAATCATTGTTTCTTATAAATAGTTTGCCTTTGTGTTTATGAAACAATCATCATAATTTATACAAAGATTTTCCTTAGGGGACCAATTTTTTTCTTTCATTTCTCTCCAAATACACAGTGTTTGTAATTTGGTATACATTATTCATGTGTATATACATCTCATCTACATGGTGGTGACAAACAGAGATGTGATAAATTGAACTAATTCTGTAGGAGTTTTGATTTAAATTCTCCACCCCAGTGGGCATTATCACTTTAATATGATGAATAAAGCAAGAAAATAAATATTTCTTTTGTCCCAAATATAGAAAGAATTATTTCCTTTTCTCACACAAATATGGACTTCTAATTTACAATGAAACAGACTAATATTTTATTTGCAGCCTAGTGCTAACAGGAAGAGTGAGGTTATGTATGTTTTGATGGAGTCAGTCTGGAAATAAACGGCCATCCTTGCCAGAAAGTAATTTTTTTCACTTCTAGTTTTTGAAGATTCTATTCAAAGTGAGGTTGCAGTACAGAGGGTTTATTTTTAGGTAATTAAAAAACAGAAGGGAAAACAGTAAGACATTACACTTTCTCATACCTCCTTATGTGGATATATTGTACTATTGATTAGATATAAAAGCAACACTTGGTATTAAGGCAGAAACAAAATATGTTACCTTAAAATTATTTTTTTAAAAATTCTTTTAAACTTACATAATTTTTCCTAGAAAAATGCTAGTGTCAAATACTGTAATTTTTATATTAATATTTATCCTTAGATGCCTAGATAATGAAGAATATGAATAGATGAAATGGAGGGCAATAAGAAGCCCCAGTCAATAGCTGAATTATCACATTCTGTGGAAAGGAGCTATGTGACATCCCAAAGTAATGTTGATACTTTATAGTAACATATTCCATTACCAAGTGCATATATACTTTAGCGGACACTGCTGTTTTGATCTGGCTTGCAAGTATGTGCTTCACCTTTTAATTAATGACCAATTTTAATAAATTCAGCAGAAGAACATGCCTACTTGAAAGAATGTCTCTGAGCTTCTACTATGCAGGAAACACTGCCTGACTCTTGCAGGATCAAACCCACAGAGCAAGCTTAATGCACAGTTTCCATATTAAAGCTTCATGATCTGTTCATTGACAAAATAAAGTGAATGTTAAGCAAATTTTGGATTTCTAGGGATCATTTTGGTAGCATTTAACTTGTGTCAAGTGACACATGATTGTTTGAATATTCTGCTCTTTGCATTTTCTGTGTGCTCTTACTCAACTTTTGAAGCTATGCAGCTCTGAATAGAGGAAAAAAGGAAAATTGCTTATCAGTAATATTTTCTTAGATTCTATATATGTAAGATTAAATTGCTATGATTCTAATTAACTTCTTACTGTAACATTCCAAATGCCAATTTTCCAAAGAATTTTTAATTTATTTTAAACCAGTAAGAATCAATTTTCAGTAGCCTGTGAAAATTGTCCATGTACTTATTCCTTTTTTTGCTGTTGCTAGGTTTTCAGTGGGTAAAGTATCTCTCAAAAGAGTTAAAACAACTCTGGCCCATGCAGAAAATATCACAGCCTATGGTTACAGGGGTTAAAATTATTCACTTAAAAGTAGTAACATCTTTGCTTTCCTATTGCTTCCAAAATCTGAGAATTGTTTTGCCTTCCATTCAAATTCATTCACTTTCATTAAGAGAAGTAGCTGTTTTAAAAACTTATAAAATATCGCAGGAACTGAATACAAGTGGGGCTTGCAGCCAAAAGCATGAAGAAGGATTTTTGTCCAATTATAATTTCTAAGACTGGCTGACAATTCAAGGAATATGCATGTTCTATAAAAAAAGGTCAGTGAATCCAAAACAAATTATTCCAACCTACATTTTGCCTGCAATCTGCATCATCTTTTAATGCCCTTTAGGACTGCAGCTCCTGTCAGAGGAGATGATCGTCCTGCTCTGCTCTCCACTGGTGCGGCCTAACCCCAAATCTTGGGGCAGTTTTGGGCATCACAATATAAAAAAATATTAAACTTTTAGAGAGGATCCAAAGGAGGGCCATAAGGATGGTAAAGGGCTTTAAGAGGAAGCCAAATGAGTACCTGAGGGCACTTGGTCTGTACAGCCTGGAGAAGAGGAGACTGTGGGGAGACCGCATCAAAGTCTGCAAGTTCCTTCTGAGGGGAAGAGGGGGCAGACATTGATCTCTGCCGTGTGGTGACCAGTGACAGGACCTGAGAGAATGACCTAAGATTGTGTCAGAGGGTGTTTAAGTTGCATACCAGAAGAAGGTCCTTTACCCAGAGGATGTTTGGACACTGAACAGGCTCCCTTGGGCAGTGGTCACAGCACCAAGCCTGGCAGATTCAAGAAGTGTTTTGGACAAGGCTCTCAGGCCCATGCTGCCACTCTTGGGTTGTCCTTGCAGGGCCATGGGTTGGACTTCATGATCTTGGTGAGTCCCTTCCAACTCTGTCATATTCTGTGATTCCTTCATGCATTGCAGCAAAGTAATTCAGAAAGAAAAAAAAAAAAAAGAAGAAAAAAGAGGCATGGTTAACTAATCGTACAAAAAGGTTTTGCTTATTTTGGTAAATATTTTGAACTATTATTTTTTTAATAGTATGCTGACATTCCTCTAGACTTTATTACCAACAAAAAAAAAAGAAGGTATTCTTCAGATAGTTAAGATAAGGGATCTGTTTTTCTACATGTTAAAACTTCATTAGACTGAAATATCTTCTGATAAGATAAGAATTGTCATCCACATAAAAGTAACAGTAGAGTCAGTTAAAAGAAAATCAACTCAGAGCCCTGAAAATCTTTAAATAGTTCCCTAGAGCTTTCCAGTTCACTGTTTTGAAATCTCAAAAGGACCATTTAATGAGTAGAAATAATCTGATAATTAACTTCTGACCTCCTTTTCGTTCCATGACACATCACATCAGGGTATACTCAAAAAATCTTTCACAATTCAAAAAAGAAAAAAAATAGCATTAGAAATAACTCTGTGTTATTGAACAAGATGTGGATAGTAAAACCTATGTCAAAGTCTTTGGAAGAACACTGAAATATTTTGAATGAGTAAATATGTGAACAAAACCTCTTTTAGTGGCCAGAAGGGATCAGAACCCTTGGTATCTGGAACTTTTGGGAGCCGAAAATTACACACTTACTGTATACAAAATAGTGGAATACACTTACCTCTTTGCTTTTCTTGACTTGTTGATGCTTGACTGGACTCTTTAAGCATATCATACATTCTTTAATGAAAATTTTAGACAATTAAAAAGCGCTTTCTTTCAGCAGGTTAATGGTAACTTTGGGCCAGCTGTCAATCTATAAGATTTCATGTTGTCAAATTTTTCATATTTTCAGATTTTCTGTTACTTGATGGGAATTCCAGCTTCCTCTTTGTTGTAAGACATCAGAACACTTTAAAAAGTACACATAAATGAGCATTAAGAAGGTAATGTTTTCAATGTTTTCAGAAGTTTTTCAAAGAAATAGAATATCAAAAAAACCTTTTCCAGAAACAAATCAGTATAAGAAAGATAACCAATATTGAAGAAATGCTCTTCCCCATTCTACATCTAATGTACTAGCTAAAGGTAAACTTCAGTAAATCAACAAGATTTTTAAATCAAACCAAGAAACTGGAAAAAGAAATAGCAAACTCATTAGTTTAGTTGAAGAGATATAAATCAAAAGTTAACTGTATTAATTAAATGATGACTATAATTTCAATTTATTATTTATGGATTCTTTATCTGAAAAATATCTAAATACTACTATATTTGGTTCAACAATATTAGTGGTCAAACTTTTACGATTCACATTACATTTCTCACAACACTAACAAATTGTTCGTTACACAGTCAGGTTTCCTTTAATACTACAGCCATTTATCTCTGTCTTGAGAACTTGATATCTATGTGCAATTTACTAATGCTCTTAAAGAGGTTGACTTTACAGTATGTTACTGAAGAGGTGCTTACACTACTGATTTTGAGATTCCAGTCCTATTGATGCCCTAAATACAACATCGTCTTTCAAAAAACCCAATCTGCGGCTATAAGGAGTATTTGCTAAAATTACCAACTATAACTTCAAGTTTCTTACTATAAGAGTGAAAAGAGTGTCAGTGGGGTCAAAAGGATGTTATTTGTATATTTTGTAACACCAGCTGGTGATTCATGTGCAGTCAACTTCCTCTTGCAAAGAAAACTGGGTTAATAAATATTCCTTGTATGCTAGTAACCAGGCATATGAACCTATGACATCATTCTGTACCTTTCATTTCTTCTGAACATGTCTCTGCTGAACATCCTGTTTAGTGCTTCATCATTGTGCATATTATAATGTATCTTACCTTTTCAGCTTTTTAAGACTGTACTGATGTATTAAAAATATTTCTATGAAACAGAATTTCAAATTCTCTTCAAATCTGAGTGATGCGTTCCATCCATGGTGGACTGGATGTGAGACACCTGAGTACACAACATACACTTGCACAAAAATATCTCACTAAAGAGAACACAAAATGTCCTCAATCTTTTGTTTAATTTTTTTCCTCACTACAAATATGATCACATTTTGAGACTTGTAATTAAAGAATTTGATTTCAATCATGTTTCATTTCTGCATAATTAACACTGATCAGTGTGCCACTTTTAGAAGTTTACTGAAATATTAATTTCATTTTCAAATGGGATGTAATTGAAATAAATGCTTCTAGTTAGAAATACTGTAATTTTGGAATAATGTGGGTTGCTTCAGAAAAAGCTATTTAATCAAGTCTGACATTTACCTTATTCAGGATGATTCTGAAAGATCTAGCAATTTTACTAAGAGGATCATAATTTTTCTGTTTTGACATATTCAACATTAAAAATTTGCCTTTCAGTTAGAATCAGTATTTCTTTTGGATGCTCATTAATGCTAAGAGTTTTATTTTGAAAATTAAAACTGCAAATTAAATAAATTTGTTCAGCAGTTCTGATGCTTTGAATTATGTTTGAATTATAGTTCAGTCCTTGTTTTGTAGACCTAGACTGCAGAAAATAACTTAAACACCATGTCTATGAATACTTCATGGCAATAGTTAGGTATACCTTAGTACAAGTCTTGCTTACCTGTGGGGAGATTCTACATTTTTAAACCTACAGTGACAAATGTGGCATAAACCTTTCTGTAGAAGTAAAAATATTCTGCTATACTGAGTTTTACTGCTTGAATTTTTAAAATTTGTACAATATTTGCTAAAATAAACTTGGTGAAAAAATGTCTATAATTTATTGAAAAATTATATATTAAATTTAGCAGCCCCTATGTGGTCCACATTATTAATATTTTCTTTAAGTGTTTATGTAAATAAAGAATACTCTTGAAAAGTTTGAATATGAAAAAATACATATCCTTTTCCTTCAGGAACACTTTTTATTCACTTCAATAAAAAGGGAATTTCACACTGAACACCTTGGTCTAATTCCTTGTTGTTATGAGAATTTGGGAACTATTCCATGGTCTGACCTTTCCTTTATATAACCAGCATCCACCTATCAATCCATACTGTCCTAAATCTACCAGATTCAATTCTTTTACTTAAGAAAATTTACATAACCATTTTTTTCTGGAAAACAAAGAGAAAGGATGATCAATTCTTTGTCCATGTCTAACATTTCCTTCAGTGATAGTTCTAATTTCTGTTTGAAGATCCAGAGAAATATAAAACCACCAATACTGTAATTGGAACATGCATTTTTATAGAGAAACTTCTTCTTCTTTCGGCTAAAGAGACTGGACTGAATTAATATCATATTCAAAACACAATTCCTTATATAGCTGGAAAAAACACAACCTTAGGAGTAATGTATACACCAAAAGGAAAAAACCCACCCTGATTAATAAAAGAAATTACCTCTTTTAACTCAAAATCTTTCAGCAGCAGAGATGGAACTAATTATCATTTTAAGTATCATTTAATGTATAACCACAGTTTGTATATGTATATAACAGGTAAGCTTTATGGGTGAGATGAAAACTTAGAAAAATGGTTGTTAAAACTCCCCATTTTGATGATGAAGTCTGTTGGTATCAGATATTTTAGTCTAGTCCAACAGGATTTTCCTTATGAGCAGAATTTTCACGAAAAGTACTGTACTTGAGTTTGCAACAGTTGGTCTGCCCTTTTCAAATGAGATTTTTAGATTTTTACAATTCCCATGCAAATACTCTTATTTACTATCAGATTTTTGAAGCGCATAAGATTATTTCTGGCTTTGGGGAGTATAGACCTCAAAAAACATACAAGGAAGTGCAAGCCTCTGATTGTTTTTTTAAGTTTAATTTATTTAATATGTAATTTTTATTTGTGTTATTTTATTTTTATGCAAATTTATGTAAAACTGAGCCAGATTTTCACTCTGTCAGAAATTTAATATGTGGTAGAATCCCAGACAGCTTTTATTTTCAGAGGGCAATTTTCAAAAGAAATGCCTTTCAGGATCATTATGTTCATCAAAAAGAGGGGGTTTCGAATTCTTTTTTTGTGTGAACACATAGAATAGCTGTGTCAGCATCTTGTTTTAACTGAAATTTTCTAGGAAAATAAATATAAAAAATTTTGTGTATCTAACTTAGGAGCCCTCCCAAGACAGTCATCTTAGTTTTTTCCTCTCCATTTTCCTATTTTTCATCTTCCTTTTCCTATTTTCTTTTTTGTGACTCCATCAGGAGTAGTACTCAAGGTATTATGTGAGCCCTGTAGTGTAGCATTATCACAAGTTGTTTATTTTATATTTAGTATTTAGTTATTTCATGCCACAAAGCAGTGCAACTTTATTTAGGACATAATGTGTTACTTTACTACATCTGCTTTTGGTCCCATTAGAAGAAGGTGCAGATATATAATTCTGATCTGTTAATGCAATCCCATCACACCAGAGTAATGTCAGCCATCTTTGATTCAAATCCAGGAGTGAAGAAAAGACATTAATGTATCGGGGCAGGCCAAGACAACCCAAGGAAAAAAGAAAAGCACAGTACAGATTCTTGCTTACAAAGTCCAACAAAATTTAGATGAACAAATTTACATTTTTCAGTAGCTTTAGTTCTGTCTTTTTTTACATCTGTTTTGATTCTGATTGACACAAAAACACTGTGGAAAAAAGGAATATGACCAGGCATCAAAGCCTATTTTTAATTTTAGGATTAAGTTTGTACTTGTAACTGAAATTTGTTTACTGATTTTCCAGTAGTTGACACTGAATTCATAATGATACAGAATTGTTAAGTACTTATAAATAAGAACAAAAATACAAAATTATTTTAAAATTTAATACTAAATGCTAAAACACTACTTGCAATGACACTGTTCACTGGTCATTTATATATATATATAAAACTGTGCAACTTATGTAATATTATATAGTTATATAATAAAAAGTGTGTGCATATCCACATTTGTATATAGACTTATTTTTAATGCGTTTACCAGAAATGGGTCAAAACCTGAAAAGATGCAAATTCAAAGTTTTTCAATTGTTCCTCAAATATTACAATAAAGAGAAGAGAAAAACAGTAAAATGATGCACAAAAGAAAGAGTAAAATTTAGTCTGTTTAGGGAGAACAAAGCTATATCTTATCCATAGTAACTTTGGGGTTTTTTCCTTTTTTTTTTTTCCAGTATCTGCCCTACTCAGGAAAATATAGGCACATACATATCTACAAATCATGGCATTGCAGTTAAGAGGTGGACAAGCATTTTTTTACACTCATGATGTCTTCCAGAATCAAAAAAAAAAAAAGGTAAAATCCTTCTGACATGAAACAAACCAGCAGTATTTTCTGGCATTAGTCTGCAATAATGCTCTTTGTGTCTAGTTCTGTCCATTGATTCCACCAGGAGTGCATTTACTTACACTCTTAGGAAATATGTCTTTGCTGATTTTCAAGAATTCGGGCTGCACTTTCAATGCTGTGAAAAATGGTATCAGGAAGGAATCCGCGACTACTCAAGATATTTAAGCAGGTGTTTCTTTTAAGAAGAATATGTTTCTTACACCATTATATTCAGTTGAAACTGAGATTTTATTTGATTGCTGGAAAACATGTAATGAACTTCCTGTGAAGTTGCATTAACACCCGTAATTAGGAATTCCACCACAGAAAAAAATCACTGTGATCATTTCTTCTGTGAACATCAAAGTACCTTAAGACTGAAATCCCTCAACCACTTGTAAACTTGAAATGCATAATTAAATTGTATTTAAAAAAATAATCTCACTAACAGGAAAAAAAATTGAAGAGATAAAAAATGTCTAATTTTGAAATAAATTTGATTTAAATTTTTATTAGAAGCTTAATAAAGCATTCTTCTTTGGAGATTGAATTCATCTTACTCTAAGTATATAATAACTTTAAAGAGATAATATTATTAACAGAAAGCATCATTTGTTATATGTTATCTAAAGGATTCTAATTATCTGTAATTGAACCCATACTGTGTCTTTTTTAGCTTAGTTCCATTTGTTCCCTAATATCACTATGCTCTGGTCAAAACATAGCCAACAGGTTTTTAAAAGAACTTTTCATTAACATTTACTCTTTCAATTTTTTTTTTTTTTTTGCTTATTGCTGAATTTAGTGACCCACCAACAATCATCAGATTAAACCTGACATTTTTCTGCTTAGTGTTGATCCATGCAGACATATTTTCACACCTGTTCTCCATTTTAGTATTTATAATTCATATAATAATGAATCAATCCTCAGATTTCTTATGTCATATTTTTTCTCTCTGTGGTTGCTCACAGAATGGTACAACAGGAAAAAAAATTGTGATGCTATAGGAAGAGTCAGTGATACCAGAGCATCATTGACTGCTAAGACCTCCTGTCTTTGTTCTCATGATCTGCTGTACTCTAGGGCTTGTAAATTAAGCAGTAAAACAAATTTCTTTTGGAAAAATAAAAGAAAAATCAATTTGGTTTTAATATATTTGAAAGGAGAGTACAAATGTGACCAATTTCTATTAAGATATTGAGGGAGTTTCTGGAAGAAATTTGCTGCTTTCTTGTGTCATATTTTCATTTTATACTTTTATTGCAAGTTTGTCTTATCAAGTAGGAACCTATTTGTTTTGCTAATTCATTTATTATACAGCTCCATTTCTTAATAGACCACATTCTATATCTTTGTATATTTCCTGACTCAAAATGTGTATTCCTCAGT
Source organism: Argya squamiceps (assembly GCA_037834095.1). Classification (NCBI taxonomy): domain Eukaryota; kingdom Metazoa; phylum Chordata; class Aves; order Passeriformes; family Leiothrichidae; genus Argya; species Argya squamiceps. The sequence continues at coordinate 15,996,226 of JBBMKD010000115.1, forward strand.
GTTGTGTGATAGAATAAACATTTTATGTATCATTCTGGGGAGAAAGACTATTCCATCATAGAATCATGGAATTCTTTAGAGTGGGAAAGACCTCTAAGATCCTTAAGTGCAACAGTTAATGCAGCATTGCCAGGTCCATGCCCCTGAGTGCTACATTCACATATCTTTTAAATATCTCCAGGGATGGTGATTTAACCACTTCCCTGAACTGCTGTTCCAGTGCTTGACAACCCTTTTGGTAAAGAAAATTTTCCTTTTTTCCAATCTGAGCTTCCTGTGGTGCAACTTGAAGCCATTTCCTCTTGTCCTATCACTTTTTATTCAGGAAAAGAGAGAGACAAGGTTCTCCCTGAACCTCCTTTCCTCCAGGCTAAACCACCCCAGTTCCTTCAGGAACTAACAAGTAAAAAGGAAGATATGTGATTAAATATGTCAGTCAAGCAGGATCTGCCTTTTATAAATCCATGTTCATGATCCCCTGCTTATCCTACACTTGCTGTGTGATGGCATTCACAATGATCTGCTCCATAATCTACCCCTGCACTCAGGTCAGAGTGACTGGCTTGTAGGTCCCAGATGCTCCTTCTGTCCCTTCTTACCACATTTGCCACTTCCAGTCAAATGGGAACTCTCTGCTTAGCCAGGGCTGCTGGAGAATGGACAGTATCTTGGCAAGCATATCTGCCAGCTCCCTTTGGACCACTGCATGGATCATATCAGGCATCAAACAAACTAAAACTATATAATCCAACAAGAATATTTAAAGATATGAAAAACACCCTAAGAGTTCATGCTGGGATATTTACAATAAATAGCACATGTTTTTTTCCTCAATTGAAATTATTTTCCTGTCTTTAGTTTCTGTCACAAGCCGTTCTTTCTCTATGATGAACTCTTACTCTAAATGTACATCTAATACAAATTATTTTATTTTTCATTTGTTATCTTTCATGAAATTGCTTTTGGATTTACATAACTGTAAATGACACCATATCGATCAAAAGATATTCATCACTAATTTGGAAAATGAAGGGCTGGTGAACAAAAAAGTTGAAATTTGTCCAGGAATGTACATTGTCATGAACATTTTAAGTCATACACAGAATATCAGTGAAAAAGTTTTTCTCCAAAATTTTTCTGACCACATGAATTCAGTAACAGATTTTGACTGCTAACCAGAAGACAAGTGTGCTTGTATTATTAGATAGGGTCAAATTTGAGTGCACAACAAAGGGGCAGACATACCTAAGAACATCAGAATATCAGTTACTTGCTTGGATACATGACAAATTGAAAAATATAGTGGTGAGAAGACCATCAGATGGTAAAAATATAGTAAGAAAAACATAGGGAACAGTACAGGAAAAATTTATTACCTAGATTTTTCTGCTGTCCATCGCTGAAAGGCTAGAGCTCAACAGAATTTAAGATTATTTATTTTCTTCATATTACCCACAGATGTTCAAAGCCTTCAGGAGCACCGGTACTGGTTTCTATCAGCAGAAGTTCACATAGACATAATCTTTTCTTTTTTGTCATAACCAGACCCTTATTTTATGCAGATATACTTGACTACTTCTTTCAGGAAGAACCAGGAAAATAATCTGCTGTCTTCATTTCAAATTATAAATGGAAGCCTGAAGGGCTGAAGCGGTGCATTATGAAGTTGGTTGGCTTTATATGGAAGAAAAGACAGCAGAAATTAGAAAGAAATAAGGGACTTTGTTGCATTAAAAAAATCACAAAGGTTTGATGGGGATCAATCCCTCTTTTATGGTCACCTTCCATAACACAACAAGTAGGCAAAGTATTAGCAAGTAAATTCAGGGCAAATTAAAAAGATATTTCTTGCATGATACATAGCAATTGCCTGGAATTAGTGGGCAAAAAAATCAAAATTAAAAATTGTATGTGGCTTTTAAACTGATTCATGCTAAAGTGACCACAGCTGGTTTTCCTGCCATGAAATCAAGCGAAGGCACCTGGGAAAGAGTAAAGGATTTCCTGACAGCCATGTGAACACCAGTTAAGATAAGATTAGGAAATAATTTCATACATTTTCAGAATTGCACAATTTTCTAGTGCACTTTGGGAAATTTGCTTTGGGACGCTTTCCCATAAAAGGATAAAGTTCAACAGCTTCAAATTTTTTCTGGATAAGGTTAAATAGCTTCAAATTTAATCTTGTTAGCCAATATGCTTTTTGTACCTCTTCTTTTTCATTCAGATTAATTTTAATTAATACCAGATATATATTTTGAGATACATAGTTTTTATTGCAACTTCTAGTCTGTGCTTTACTTTTTCTTCTTCCCTGTAATTTTTTACTTTCACAGAAGAAAAGAAAAAATCCAAAAAACCCCAAACCAACCAACCAAACAAAAGACAAAGCCCAAAACAAACAACAACAACAACAAAACAAACCAAAAGGAAAACAAACACACTAAAGCTAAAATTTCAACCAGCCAACCAAAAAAGCCCCCAGTGCAGAAACACAAATTTGGAAAGTGCTCAGAATTTGATATTTTGACACTTGGCTTAGATGATCATTGAAAGTCACTTCCAGCTGGCACTGCTCTGGTGTAGCTTTGCCTACTCTGGTGTACTCTGGTCTAGTCTAGTTCATGTTACAAAACACCGAGCCTGCTGTCAGCAGATGTGATACACCTTCCTCAAAGGGTCTTTGTACAGGAGTTTGTCAGGGCTCGTTGAAAGAGCATTCAACTAGATTTGGAGAGGGAAGGGCTAGAACCAGGCTCACTAGAGCCTGGAGGTAGTGCATTAAAGCCTGAGGTTTGCTGTCAAGGTCCCTTGGTCTGTTCTGTCATGTGCTGGGTACACAGGAGCACATTTGAAACATCCCTTTACTAATGTCCATGGCATCATAGTCACCTCAGGGGAGTCATAGAATGGGGATACACATGACAGCAGAGATGTAATGGTTGCTGATGTGTTAGAAGCCACAGAAAAAATTGAGAATTTTCATGTAGGAATTAGGGCTGCTCCACCCCAATAGATGGTGGGATCAACAGCTCAGCTAAAGTGAACCTAAAATAATAGTGCATGGCAGCATGGACAACAAACAAGAGAAGTTTAAATCCACTGCGCAGCAGGAAAATGATGATAAAATTGAAATCACAGAAACATGGTGGGTTTATTCCATTGGAATAATAAAATAGTAAAGATTTTTAATGAGTATTCATGGATATTTTATCACTGATCAGATAATTTGTATGGGCTGTGGAATTGAAAGCCAAGACTGGTCTATTATTATTTTTCATATCATTGACACAAATAGAAGTAGTGCAGAGTGAGATTTAAGATACACTGTTTAGCTGTATCTATGTTTGTTTATAAAATAAATAAAATACTTCCATAAATATAAATTTATGTGGGATTTTTTTAGTCCAGATTATAGTAAATTAATGAAACAGCTGTAGTGTTACTTTATGATTTATTTTGCCATTGTTGAAAACCTCAAAAACAGCAGCATCTTGCTACTACATTCAAGTTCCTTAAGCACATGGAAAACAAAATTTCAAAACTTCACATAAAAAAAAAATGCAAAAAAGCAATTGATATGTTGTGTACAAAGCACTTCAGTATTTTTCAATCAGCATTTTGAAATTATTTTCCAACAAATTGCTAAGAAAAAGTCTTAACTACTATAAGAAGAATTCTTTGTGTTTGATATGTAAAATCAAAGTGACATGGTTTGGCATGCTGCAAGTATTATTCAATTTTCTATCACCAAATGCAAAATATTATTCATTATTGATTCAGTTTGTGGCATTCAACATTGTCCTTCTCATCCATTGGGTATTTGAAATTAAACTTCATAAAAACTACACTGTAGTTAGGCAATTTTCAGTGCAACAAATGAGGGCATTGATGCCATGAACCTGCTCCATGTTTCAAATTGTGAGAATATCTTCAGTAGCTCATAACATGATAGCAAGCTGGACTTATGGTCAGTCTGACATTCTAGTAACTCTCTGTGGCCACAAGGGACCTTCTTTACAGCTTGGTAACACAAACATTTGATTTCCTTCTGAAAATTGTGGCTTGTGCTAGAAAATATGTTGGTATCAGTCCTAGAATTCAAAACAAATTTGCTTGACTTCTATTTTCCAGGGAGATAACACTAGAGAGCAGAGCATGGTCTGTGCCAATGGCAAGAGTTTTCAGCAGAAAATGAGATTTTTACAGTTTGGAAAAAAAAAGGAACGGCAAAACAGAAAAAACACTAAACATAAACAATCACAAAACACACAGACACACAAGCAGTAAATACAAGAACAAAAATATAAAAGATGGAATTTGACCACTGATAAGGAGTCTTCTAGTGAAGATTTTTCAGTCTTCACTAGATCTGCTATAAATGGAGAGAACATATTTCTAAATTTTTTTTTTCATAAACTGTTCCTTTTTTTTTTTTTTTTAATACTGAACCTCTGTTTCCTTTTGTTCTGGTCCAGAATCTAAAAGCTGCATGTGATTTGTAGGTTTCTTAATATAAATACGCAGTACTAAAAAAATAAAAGTTGATGCTTTGTGAAGAAATTTCAATTAAGTTTCTATAAACTATTTTCTTGGCATTAAATAACAAAAGCATTTGAGTTATTTTGAAATTTTATGTTTGGGCTTTTTTTTTCCACATTACCTGTTGACATTAACACTAGCAGCAGTAATTCTGGGAACTTGAAATTTATATAACTAAAAAATAATTACTGGATTTTTTTTTTTCAAATTCCGATAATAAGTTCATCTTTATATTAGCATTCCCAGTTATTATTTCAAGTCACATTGTCTTGAATTGTACTGTGGAGTGAATCTAAGTAGCATGTTTATTTTTTCATTAATCTTGTTGGTCATTATATCACTTACTGTTCATTATAGCAAGAGATAAATTGCAGAAATGCTTAATATTGTTAGTTCAGCTTGGCTGCATCTTTTAGTGATGCTAATTCTACCAAGCAGTTGAGAAAAATCAATGTCTGATGCATGATTTGTATTAAATTATGCTTGTTATATGATTGAATCAACACTACACAGAGTTTTCTCAAGTTAATTGATCAACTTCTACAAAATAGATTAATATGATACATCAAACTTAAGCTGAACTGTAGACCAGAACAGAACAAATGAGCACTGACTAAAAGCTGCACAGGTTCAAGTAATCATGTTTGGTTGTTTTTTTTTTTAGATGGGATTAGGATGTTACATTTTTGTCTTCAGTAGAAAATATCAAAATGCAAGTGGAAAATCAGATTTATCAGACAAATTCTGAATTATCATACTGAAATTGAATGGTTTTTCTGTTTGACTTTCAAAATTTTGCAATTCAGCAAAGAAATTCAGTCTGCATATAATTCAGCCAGGGGCTCGATTACTTTTATGCAAGATAGTAAGCATGATTTCACTGCTTTTTTATCCAGATATGTTTAAGAGGAATTTAACCATACCTCTCTTTCTATCTACTTTTGACTTGCTTCTTGTGAATTCCTGATCAATGTTCTGGGTCTGCTGCTTATCTAAGTCCCTCTTGTTTTGCCTATCAAAATGAATCAGGTTAATTTGAGGATCATTTTGTGAGAACTTTAAGCAGGACAAAGAAGGAGTAGCAGTTTTGATTGTGTCTTGTACCCTCACAGGAGCGGAAGGGGAAATTGAGAGTCAGTAAAGATGTTTTTCTAAGGGAGGCTAATGGGAGGGGAAAGACTTAACTCTTCAGGCAGCTGTTAGTCTCCTCTTTGACTAAGACTAATCACAGCTCATGTTTTGTTGTCCAGGCTGCAGACAGGTAGGGGGCAGAGACATTCTTTAGGCTGATAGATAATGTTTCCTAGCAATCATAAATAAATTCTCTCAGGCTTCTTTCTGATTGCTGGTGTCTATGTCTCAATTTATAGCAGGGCTATAGAGAATTTTCATGCCATGAAGAGGGATTCATCTCACCAACCTTTTGACATATACAATGCAAGTGTTTACATTGAGTCCCTGATTTATTTACCCTGGGGTCACTTTGAAATCTACAGGGATCAATCATGAACTTCTGGGGCACATCTCTTTTGACTTATATTAGAAAATTACATTAGAATGAAACAAATTGCATATTGAAAACACCTGATTCTGTTCTTGGACTATTTGGGAGAAATAGCTGAAAAGCTCTGAGGTTATTTTACAGAGGTAGATATACTAACATGTATTTTTTCTGATTTTTTTCATTCTGTGTGACTATCAACTGATCTCAGACCTTCTGGGTTTAAAATGCTGAACCTCAGTTAAAAGTATGAAGATCCTCTTCTGGGACCCACTGGTGGCAGACTTTTATTACTCCAGCCTGTTTTGCTCACATTCTATGCGTGCCAAAACCCAGGATGTGCAGAAGTCATCAAACTGGAAAAAACTGGCTTGTTTGTTTATTTGTTTATTTATGTGGGTTTTTTTTATCTTAATCTGGAACAAAGCATAATGAAGAGAAATCAAAAACATGTACTTTCAACCCCTTGAATCTTTCATACCATTTTAAATTGTAGGTAAATAAGAGACTGACTTCCTTATTTTGGGTCTATAACCAGTAACAGACCCATGCACTTGCAAACATTATATGAGTGTGGAATTGTCTGACCTTTACACTTTTAAGTTAACCATTTGACTAATTTTTTAGATTTTATTTTTTATTGTCCAGCTATTTTGGTAAATAATTTAAAATCTGTAAGTAAACATGTAACAGATACACTGTACTGAGCTGCCATATCTTTTTTATTATTGCCTTTTGTAATGACACTATATGTGGATGTCTAAGATATTCTCAAATTATAAGAAGTCACTTTTTAAAATTTGGCCCACTAGAAGATAGTACATGTAAACTATGAATTGAGTTTTATAGTACTGTTTGAAACAATTCATGCAAGTTTTTCATGCTATCAAACTTCAAAAAAAAAATGTTGTCCTTCGCCCTTATTCTGTTACTCCCACAATTAGAGGTTTAAAATATCCATTAACAATTTTGATTAAAAAAATAACAGCAATGCAAAAGGTAATGGATGCTTCCATCTTCCACAGGTCACAGGCCTCACAAGCTTAGCTGCATCAAGGAGAGAAACATAAATGACACTAAGCTAATTGATGTGATGACCCATACTTTTGATTGCCAAATATTTTTTAAATTATATGCTGATAAGATATCAATCAAGTTCAGAAGATAGCGAATCTAAATGAATACTTTTCTCCCTTTTTTGGACAGGACTGGTGAGTATCTCTGCTGAATTTAATCTATTACATGAAATGTAAGCAAACAGAAATGTGGAGGAACAGATAGTTAATGTCTAGATAATAGACTCCAAGATCTGAAAATTCTGAGTTCATGTATTTATTAGCTTTAAATGAAAATGAGTTCAGTGGTATTGGAATTGTCCCCAGTGAGTGTCTGTCTGAATTACAAAGGCCTGTTTGTAGTTTGCAGACATTTGCTTTGGAACTGCCTAGCAGCAATGCCAGAAATTTAAAATAATATTTCAGTTATATTTACAATTTGGTGGTAATCTAATAGGCACCCTGGCTCTTACCAAGTCTTGTTTATAATGCATAAATAAATAAATAAAATAATTTAGATAAATCCTATCTCCTGAATCATAAGATATATTATGAGGTATAAAAGTTTTAATTTAATTTATTTTTATATTAAAAATATATAATTTAACAAATATGTAAAATTTAGTTAATTCCTGACAGGGTATTTCCCCTCGTGTTTTTGATCTGCTATAAATTTCTGTCTTTTCCTAATTTCTTGTATATCAGACTGATATACTCAAGTGATGCACTTCAGCCAGGAATAAAATATTTGTGGAAATCATAGTACTTAGTACCTACAGTATTTTTAAAATATGGAATGGGTTTTTTTTACTTCCATGTACTACTTTTTATGTTTCCTTTGATTTCTAGTATGTTGAAAAATCTTATTCTGGCAGCCTGGTTTTGTTTTGGGGATCAGATATTTAATGTATATTGAAGTGCTGTTTTACAGTTTGTTTTCTGTGATTCATAATAATCCTTGCCCTGAAACTGATATGATTTCTATAAGGTTAATGTAGCACTAGATTGATGAATAATGAAGTAGGATTTAGTCTGTCTAAAAGCTAATTAGATGAAAGATAAACAGGTTTAACAGCATTTCTTGAGCTAGTTTTTGTGTTAATACATGCATTATTCAAATATACCAGTGATGTGCAGTAAAAGCAAAACTATTTCTCTTCAATTCAACTTTTAAAATAAAAAGCAAGCCAACCTGTTTTCATATATTGGTTGAGTAAGTTTTCATAGTTATTTTCCTGCATACATTAGACTTGTTTAATATGTTTCAAATATACATTATCTATAACTATATGGAAAATATCATATATATATATTTAATTTGTATATTTATAAGAAGAGCAAGATATAGAAGAAATATTATTCTAATTGTAATGTGTTAATTAGGAGAATATTAATTCTATTTTTTAAAGATGCAATTTAATGTTTTGGTAAAGATATGACAGTATTTCCAAATACTTACATTAAATCTTTTTCAAATGACATGGTTTAATCATATTTCTTCTAGATATATTGAGAAAATTTTACCTATAATGAATATTTTTGTGTATTGTTGATTGACCTCTGATACATCAACATATGCTCATTTTGTTCTTAATTTTCATCCCTCAGATACAGGACTAGTGATTAATATCTCTTGTGTTACCTCAGTAGTTAATGAAAAACCTTGTGTGTTCCTTTCCTACACAGAGTGCAAACTCATACAAAAAATTCACAGGTGAACTCCTTATGAACACTTCTAATTGCTTAGGCACAGTGTTTGAAAAGCTCAAGTAATTTGCCATTAAAATAATGAATAGCATAAACTGTAATTTTTCATAGTAATTAACTTGTGTCAGCACCATTATTTTTCATTAATTATAAATGAAAAAGAATGAAAGATCACCTGCAGGAACAGATGTGTGAAATTGTCTCTGAGGTTCTGTTGTAGATATTTTATTCTTCCCTCCAACAAATTATACTGAGAATGGGATCCAGACACACAAGAATGCAGATGGTAGAGATTGTCCAGGAGAAACTGGCCAAAAGCACTTTTAATACAGTTGTTGTCTGTGAAAGCTGATATTTTAATGAAAAATGCAATTATAAATGACAAAAATACAAAACTGTAAAAGATTTGAAAAGTTTTGTCTTCTACAGCTATTAGAAGTTAGAAAAAACAACCTGACAGTAAAACTAACTGGGTTCTTTTTTTTTTTTCTTTGTTTTAATTGGGAAAGTCTATTTGTATAATTCATGTCTCAGCTTTATGTCTCAGCTTATTTAAAGACATTTATAGGAAATATTTATTATCTTTTCAAATATTGAGGAGATTTTCTTCTTTCTTTCTTAGGTTTTCAAGGATGTTGATGGGGATGATGAAGGAAAAATAATTTTGCTATCTTTAGATGTTTCCAGTGTTGTTATATTTTCTACACATCTCTTACAGTCACAGAATACATAACTGAAAATGACCATTTTGATTCCTATGAAGTCCTGCTGAATTGTTAAAGATGTTTTCTTAAAAGAACATACAAGCTTCAGTCCTGAGTATGATAGGATAGGGTTAAAATGATTTCTAAAGGCATAAGAGCAGGATCTAGCTTCGTTGTAACCAGGATGTTATTTCCATGTTATTGTTGAATCAAACCAATATAACTTGCCTAGGTAATAATCAGGGGAGGTGGGGGAATGAATGTAATCCTTAGTAAATACGTAGGCCCTAGAAATAAAGTTAGATATTCTTTAGTAAGTCAAGGTGAACCTGTACCTGTATCATAATCATATGATAAATTACCTTATTGTTGATTGTAAGCATCTGGTAACTAAATACGATTATTATCGTAAACACGAATCATGAGAATCTTAAATACAAATCCTGAGAATCAATTTTTCCAAATTCATGCTTGGGTAAAATCAATTGAACAATGGGGTTTAATGGTTAACATGTATACTTATGTAACAAGAAAGTATAAAACTGTGTCTATTCCGAACTTCTGGTGATTTGAGTCCTTGGACCCCTGGCTTCCAGAGCTCTTCAATAAAGCACCGCATACAATCATTCCGTGATTGTGTGTTTCTTCCTATGCTAACAAATACACCTTCACTTAAACTCCCTCATCTATTACATTAAACAAACTACGAACATCTACTAAGCTATAGTGTTGATAAAATGTGCCCTTTTCTAATTAGGATAGAATGATAAAAAGATTTGTGGTGTAACTATCCTGTGTAGGTCATCTGTGTAGTTTCAATTCTCTGCAAAAACTGGAGTTACCTCCAAAGTTGGAGCACTATGCTCTGGACTTCATCCAGCTGAATTGTGGATATCTCTAAGAATAAACAAGTATAAAATAAATATAAATAGGTGGCAAATTTTGTATTGTAGAGGACATTTGCTGTACATTATGCATTGTCACTGAGTTGGATACTTTTCTTACTTTAAATTTCATATATTTATTTAATAAATCATATATATAGGAAGTATAATAATACTTTTACATATGTTACCGTTATATTTAGCTTCTGTTTTATTGTTTTTCCTCCAAGGGTTTGGAATAAAAAAGGTCCATAATGGTATTAACTGGAATGCATTAACAATTCCTGAATATATGTTTGAAAATGGAGACAAGTTAAGTCAGGGGATTTTCAGTAAAAATTGTATGTAATGTTCAACATAAATTCTCACAATTTGCCCTTTTTGAGGTGTCTGCCCTTTTCAGAAGTAGGAAATGAAACTTAGGAAACTTTTCATTATTAGGGAAAATTTTAGAGTTGAAAGTATTGAAGTTATGCTTATAAAGAAATAATAGTTGCTTATTTAAAATGCAGTTAAAAAGAATTAATAAGAAATAATCCAAGAACAAAGATAAAAAATATTATGAGAATAAAAAGTAGCACCAATATGTCATTATTTCTCTTTCCCATATGGTGAAATCAGTACTTTCGCCTTCATTGATTTAGTTTCTAACTGGTTAACATTTCCTTTCCCAGTAACAGCCAATGTAAATAGTCACCCTCGCTTTCCCTTGTATAACTTTAAATATCAGATATATTTTGGTAAGAAATACAAATTATTTCATTTCCAAACTTCTATCAGTGGGAGAATACCTGGGGTTTTGCTGCAGAAGACCAGGACATTGACTATAACTCTCAGAGGGCTGAGGTAGAGAGCACTGATGAGAAAGCTGTGGTGGAGCTGTCCCTGGTCATCAGGAGTTCTGCAGCAGCTTCTTGTGCAGAGCTTCTCTCTTCTTTGCTGTTATGATAATTTCCCATCATGCTGAGAAATTATGCAGCATCAACTGACCTCTGAGTAGCCATGGACTCCTTTCCTCAGTTTCTGAACTGCTGAGTTTAAAATGGCTGTAGCCAGATAGTTTGATAGTTTGATCTTATGCTTCCTATGAAAACAAGGCCCATTTTGTTCTTCCAAACCATTTTGCACAGCAAAATGAGGCTGGACCCTTCTTAACCCTTTGTTGCATACAGTTGAATCCCATTCTGTGACAGTGAACACATATTTCCATACAAGACATAGATTACAGGGAAAAACAAACATTTTTGTTGAACAGACATGGGTGTAAAGTACATTTTTAATGATAAAAGTAAGGAAAAAACCTTTTACTTTCTAAAAATGACCAGTATGGTCTTGCAACAAAATGATTCAGAAATGCAGAGGAACTGAAAAATATAGTTGCAAACACAATTAGCTTACATGTTTGTTTTCTATGACAGATCACTTGCAGAGATTAGCTGGAACATAATAGCTTGCTGCTGCTTTTAATGTGATATATGATTTCTTAACTTCAGAATAGAAGGAACAATTCTTTGTTGTCAGTGTTTTGAGTCCATATAGGTCATGTAAGATTTGCCAGGTCAATCAAACGTATGTAATCAAATGGAGAATATCGAATCATATTTTTGATTTCATCTTTTATAAATGAATAAAAAATGTGATAAACCAGAGATTCACTGAATCTTTTTTATTGTATGTGTCACAACATTTCCCAGTGTTTTCTCTACCACTCTTTATTTCAATTAATATTTTTTAAGTAAATCGCATATTTTTGTTTGCATATTTGTTTCTTACTAGGGTTTCCAAGAAAACAAATGTTTTTCAGGGTACAAAAAGATAGAGGTATATATCACATCATTCAATACAAGAAAGATGATGTGACTTTTACCTAAATTAAGCAGTTTTGCTGCATACATCCCCAGTATTCTGGTTGATAATATATGTTTTTTTCTTGCAAACAAGCATTATTATTGGTAAATCACATATGCATTAAATAAATTTGTTACAAGGAAACCAGGATAGCATAGGGCATATGCATACGGCATATTCTATTTCTATAATTGCTCAAGCCCCAAATGCAGATGACAGGAGACAGAATACTTACATTAAATAGGTGTGAGGGAGGTAAATGATTCAGGTTTAAAATCACAAAGGAATACATCAATATTATGACATTATTATATGTTAAATAAGGGTAAGTGCCAAAAAATGTCAAAAATTAAAATCTCCATACAGATACTACAATGAAGTTGTATATATATTTTGACAGTATTATTCAGAATTTAAATATTTGATCTAGTTTCGAGTTTAGTAGTTTACATCTATGTACTCAGCTCTGTGTTTCAATTTTAGTAGCTTACCTACACATACTCAACTCATAGTTGCTTATGTCTGTTGAGAACCAGGATTCTCAAGGGCTACATACCCTTATTAAGTCAGAATTGGAAAGAGGACAAAGAATACTTTCTTATTCACAGTCAAGTTATAGCTTTCCTAACTGCTTCAGGAGAGCAGGGCTCTAGTATCATGTACATAGCCCAGCAGCTTCAATTAAGACATGTAAAATGCTCCATATCCTTTTATCAATTACATTGGAATATTCTAATTTTTCTTTGAATTAATTTAATCCAAGATCTATTTTCAATATATTACAATAAAATAATATGAGGAATATGGAAAAGAGAAAAATTCACATTTTTATTGTGAGGCATCCTCTGGTTTTGCAACACGTCTAGTGATAATTTTTCTTCCAATAAAATTTCTGCCAAAACGTTTTGGATGCAATCAAGGTATAACAATCACATTTTTATTGTCAACAGAGAATTCTTTTACTTGTTATGGAAAATGTACTTTACTATTGCATATATCAAATTTTGTTGTGAAACACAGCATGGTTAATATTGCACCTTGAGTTTTGATAATAGGTCTTGTAGGAATAAGACTGATCCTACTAAGATGATGCTAAAGTTTACATTTAAGTCACTGTTTACAGTGCTGCAGAATGTTCAAAATTAAATAGAAAAGTTACAATTATTGATTTATTAAAAATAATTTTACTTTATTTGGACAAATGGCACTTGTTAATATTCTTCATTATAAAGCCCAAATGAGCCATTTTGTAGCACAAATAAGCCCCTCAAACTGAATTTGCCCACTGCACTACTACCTGACCTGCAACATTCTAGTTTTACAGTTTTTTAAAACAAGTATCTAATAAAAAAGGACCCCTTCCTACAAACTGCATATTCTTATAGTGCAAAGACTTGTAGCTTTCCATGGGCCTGAAACATTCACCTACCAGAAGAACCAATGCTAAGTAAAGAAGTCCAAACTAAATACTAAATGTCAATACTTTTTCTAATTATCCAAACCAAGAAGTTAGTGTAAGTCTTATTAACTAAGAAGTTAGTGTAATGTCTTTGCCCGAGTAAAAAGTCTTGGCATAAAGAAAAGAAATAGGCAATGGTAAAAGGGGATGTCTGAAATGTTCAAAAATATGAAAAAGGTACAAGATTGTGATGTCCACTGTTCAGGCTGATTTCCAGAATAAACTTTTAGGAAAATTATGATAAATGAAATGGGAGTAAGCTTACTGTGTTATCAGGAATAGAGTCAGTAAAAAAATATCAATATTTAGGAAAACTCCAGAATTATCAGAATCATTCTGAAGGCACAGAAGATTTTGAAAAAGGACCAATATGACATAGTTAAATAAAAATAGCTATTACAATCTCAAAAATATTCCAAAACCCCCACAATATCAAAAGTATTTTCAAAGACCATAAACTCACACTGGGAAATTAAGATTTAATCCTTGAAAAATTTTCAGTGAGGATAAAATCTGGACTACAACTCCAAGGGGGAGAATTAAGTGTCTAACTCATATCTGGCAGTAATGTGAGATTGTGAAAGGGACAAACTGTTTCCAGAAAAAGAAAAAAAAAAGATAATTGAAAAATTACCTGAAATCAAGGAAATATCTATCTAGATACTATTGATTTTATGAAAACACTAGTAATGTGACCACCACAAAACATATAGTAGTTTGATAAGATATTTGTGGACTTGAAGGTACTACCCAAAAAAAACCCCAGTCTATGAAGCTATGACCAGATTGTGCAAATACAATTATTTATAGGTAACCATAGGCTATTCAGTAGATTTTTGCAAGTTTAATATTTTTAAAAATTCAGTATTGAAATTTCAGTATCAGTAAGAACATGAAAAATGAAAAGATATGCATCAAGTCCAGTAAAGAGAAGCAGTAAATGCAGTGAAATTCCAGTGATCTGGAATCTCTTTTAATGCAATTTCTATTCTGTTTGAATTAATCTTCCAAAAAAATCTTGTAATACAAACTGTACCAGTTCAAAAAATACTACTCTAGACTTAGTGATAGAAACTTTCAAAGAAAAAGAAAAGGAATGTCATTGAAAGAAAAATATGGGGAAAAATAGAAGGTAATGAAAACAGTAATTTCCAGTGCTTCTGTTTATCTTTTAGGACTGCTGCTCTGCCCTGACTGCCTTATACCATTACTTGATATTCCTTCGCCTATCCACTTACGTTTAATTATTAAGCAACTAATTGAAATCTAGTGGGTTTTTTCATACATCTACCCCCTAGATATTTGAAGTATTTTGGAATTTTTTTTCTGAGCTTTTTCTTAGTCCTTAATGTGGTGATAAGCTGAATGGACGCATTTCTGCTTTCAGAGAGTCTGTGGTTATCAGTTATTCAGCCTAAAATCTTACCAAAAGATACTGTAAAATTAATGAACTAAAACATGATGGATAAGCTCTGTGGAACAGGAAATGAAGAAAACATCAGCAAAGAGCTCTCATCTGACTGATTGATCACTAAAAACCCCACAAACCTGGTCATAAAAATTATCTTCCAGCAGATCGTTGTATCAGAAAAGGAAGAGGAAATGAGACTATTGTGAGTCCCACAGGGGCTTGTGGACTGTGTAAGACTTCTTCCAATGTGTTATAAGGAAACTGTGAAACTGAACAATATCTATTATAGGATCTTTATGGGAAGGGGGACAACTGAGACAAAGGAGGAATCAAGGGACCAAAATCGGAGGGAGTGTGTTTAAAAGAAATCTGTCTAGTGAGTAAACATGCTGCTGGGCAATCCGCTTGTTTGTCCAAGCCCTTTGTTATGTCATAGCAGTCCACCCTGTCCTCAGTTTAACCCCACCAGCAACTAGTGGTCACTTTCTATGTGAGTGCTCAGTCCTAAGTGTGGTTGTGAGTAAATTTCATCTGGATAGTCAACAAAGAGAGAAGCTACACCTTTTGGTTATCAGGATTTGAGTTGAGACCTGGTTAAGGGGTAATTCTACATGGTTAATAGACAGAATGAGTCATTGTACACATCTGTGTGTGTGTGTGACTAAAGAAAGCAAAGGTGTGCATTGTTTATTAGTAGCAAAAGCCAGTCCCCACCAGAAATAGGAGGAGGAACCTGTTAAAACCCCTGTTTGGGTTTCTCCAAGTGCTGGTCATAATGCTTCTCTCCACAAGTTTGTGTCAGTAACAAAATCTTTGAGACAGCTGCTCAGCCTCACAAACCAGAGCAGCAGAAAGCACATTGAGAAGAGCTCATGCTCCATCCTAGCATCCTTTGGAGAAGCTGTCCTTAAACCTTGATTTTTCTGCTTCTCTAAAAAGCAGATTTCTTCTGCTTCACACCTCTGTGCAGCTGTCACACTGAGTACCTTACTTCATAACTTTACATGCAACCATAAAGTATCTGTTTTTCTCTTATATTACCTTTTTTGTTTCAGTAAAAAGTATCTTCCTTACCTCACTGTATCATTTTTTTGTGCCTGTAATCATAAGAAACAGTGGTAAAAATCATAGAGTACTACTCTGAGATTATTTCAAGATTCCACTACAAAATTTCCTTAGTGGAATTCCCATTAATAATAACTGGTTTTGAGATCAATTAAACTCATTTAAATACCTTCTAGTACATCTTCAAATCCTTAAATGCTATATGGAAATTACTGAGTTCTTGTTGATTTGAAATTATTCCACTTTAATTATGACTGTTTGAGAATTTCTTTAGTTCTGATGTAGTAAAAAAACTCTATCATAAAAATACACGAATACACATCCTTGTTTTTTTAACAAAAAGACCAAAAATGGATTTTCATCACTATCTTATATTCTATTGCATCCTCATTAATGATTTGTTTGTTTTACTATAGTTATGTCATGTTACTTTCTTCTCAATGTGATATATATAATTTTGATTCTGATTTGTCAAATTTTTATCTTTAATAGTTCTTAATTTTCATTTTACCTTCTTTAGTTTTCAAATTAAATATTTGTTTACTGTTATCATTATATATAGCAGTCCATTTTTGTGAATTTTGTTTTCTCATGTAAATTGGATGTTCCCAAGTAGGAATAAACCAGGAATTTTTTACATTATCTTTTCACTATATTTTAAATTTATAAAAACTATTAAAAATTGTTTAAATGAAAATGTAATTGAAGCCCTCAGCCAAGTTCCACCACCTTTCTCCAAAGCCACCACTTTGGGCTGCATCGGTTTTGTCTGTGTGAGTAACATCATTACTTGCCATCAGTGAAAAAGAAAGAAACAACCAAAACTAGGAAGCAAAGCAAGACTTTTTTTCAAATTATTCTAAAGACAATTAGTAGAAAAAAATTCAATAGAAATATGGAATAAAAAAAAACCTTTCACAACCATTCTGTGCTTCCTGTGTGTTCTGAACGCTTTTCTCAATAGTTATTGGTTTTATCATCAAAGTTGCCATTTCACCCATTGGTTAACTGGCCTTCCCATGAGAAGCAATATCAAAATCTCATTAGAAATCCTGACCATTCTGCTGGATTATTTGCAATTTACTTAGGAACTACTGCGTAATTAGTTTATCTTAGTTTGACCTACTGATTCCCAAACTGTAACATTTATAACTGCAAGACCAACTTTCAGACAGCTGATTTCCCTAGCAAGATTTTTTGCTTGTAGAGAATTAACATGCTATTCTTAAATTACCAGAGTGAAGAGGACTGTGGTTTAGTCCACTTTAAATAAAAATAAGGATATCTACATACATCCTGTAAAAAGTACAGACAAAGAATGTGAAATTGCCTGTTTAAAAGTCAGAAAAATGATTAAGAAGAGTCGTTTCTGTATGGGTGTGTACATATATGTGTGTGTTTGTCTGTCTGTATGTTATTTTCATTAAAAGAGCTTATTACTTCCTAGGAAAGTTATTTTTCCTAAAGAATAGATATCCATGACAGCCACACATGGAAATGCAACAACCAAATCACTTCTGGCAAACCCTGGAATACCTCAGGAAGTTCAACTTTGTAGTGAGAAGTTTTCTACTTTTATACAGACCTATAGGAACCATTAAGAAATTACAGCCTCAGTAGCCTTTGCAAGTTCTGTATTGCAGAAGCAGGACACATTTTAATGAACTGGTCTTCAAAGCAGATAATGGGCTTCATAGAGAATACTAATCAATATGTGCATTTTGACTGTAGCCATTGCCAAAGGAGTCTTTGTGAGAGCAGCCTTGTCTCTATTAGTGAAAAAGTTTTTTTAAAAATTTGAAATGTCAAATCTGAGTAGGCAGTGTATCTTCATTATCTAGTATTCCAATTTTCTCTTCTAGGGTAGGAAACCAATTTATTTTTACCAAAGTTCAACTCAGAGGTTTTATACCTACATGACTAAGCAACTGATAGAAGCAATTAGAGAAAAAGTTGCACAGGCCACAACAATCTAAAAATCAGAGAAAGAGAAAATAACTGGACACAAGAAGGCAAGAAAAGAGAAGGCAAAAATGAGTAAAATAATGAGCTCATTTAAAAGCTCAAGGAATGGGATTCAGTTCTAGAGAGGGAAAGATTTTTATGTAGACAAAAGGATAGCCTCTATTATCAATTGCCTATAGTTAAACTGGCAGAAACATATGGACCACATCTCAGAATGTCATTCTGGAGCATCTGCTGCAGATGGCCCACTCAGTAGCCTCTCAACGGGTTTTTGTAGATGAGCCAAGACCAGGCCAAAAATTTTCAATATGCAGTTAGTTCCTCACTCCCAGTGAAACCGTGTATATATACGCAAGACTTCATTTATACAGCTATTCCAAATCAAGATTTTGTTCTGCAAATATTATTTCAAATATTTTCATATTAACATTTTTTTAACAATTCAATTGTTAATAAAGAGAAACTATTTTAATAATAATACCTCCAAGTTGGAATTTGAATTAAATCATTAATGTGACTTATGAGTCCACATTGAATTTTTTCTCCCAATCAGGGAAACAAACAAAATTTTATTTGGTGTCTTTTTGAGAAAAGCAAATGAATGAACAAACAAATAAAAACATTAGAGAGGGAAAAAACCCAGCCAGAAGATAAGTAACATTTTTGTTATTTGGAATAATACTGCTAGAAGATGGAATGGAAAATCCTGCAAAATATGTTCAACATCAACTTTAACTGTTAATTCAACATCAGACTTTAATTGGAACATAGGTATTATAGTGATTAGCAGTTGAATGAGGTCAGATCTTCCTCTAGAGAAGCTTTAAAGTAACTCCTTTCACCTCATCTATTTGTCAAACTGTATAGCAAAATACTAATTCTATTACCTATTCTATAAACCAGGGAAAATTGCCAAAGCTCACAAATGAAAAACTGATGAATAGCTAGAAGAAAGATCAAAAAGGTATAAAGAAATCACAGGGAAAGAAACCACTCTTTTTTTTGTTTTTCAAAATCAAGAATGGGTTAGTAACATACACTTGCTGATACCTTAGTACTTTGTGTTTGAACTTGTACAATCAAGAGATGTTTCCACTGCAGAAGTTTCCACTGTGCACTGTGCCAGGTTGACATTAGTATAGTTTCATATTTTCCAGGTGCCAAGCAATGCTAGCATTTTGCCACTACAAAGAGGGGTTTGTAAAAAGTCACAATGCAAAAGCACGCCAAGTGATTGGCAGATTGTGGTTAATGAATCTGTAGATGCTCTGGTTCACAAATTAACTGTCTCTTTCTGTCAGCAGCTTGGTAGTTTTGAAATACCAGGCTTGACAATTATTTCAGTGCTCTCCACTTTCACAAGGAATAAATCATTCTCAAGCAATCCTTGAAACAGCTACAAGTAAATTTTTTTTCTGTATCTATTTAACCTTCAAATTCCCCACAGAAAACTATTCTGCTACTTTAGATAATCAATATGTAATTCAACGGAAATATAAAGCTTGGGGCAACACATGATGTAATTGAATTAAATACCTCAAGGACGGAGTCTCAATTTTCAAAACCTTTTTTATTTTTGTAGCTACAAGGAACTCCAGTCTGCAATACTGGCATGTTACAAACTTCAGAACTCTTAACTAAAAATTCAGGTTAGTTGTACTGCTGCAGAAAATATGGGAGCCTCGATTGCAGCGGGCACTGACTACAATACAAATAAGTCTTGTCTATGCTCGTGACCAGCATTTCTGTGGAAGAAGAACATTAAGTGGTGTTTGTATCCTTGACACAATATGAAGTGAGACTAAGATAAGCTTCTCTGTGGGTGAGTATAACAAGAGAATTAAAATTAAACAGCATTTTATACAACTGGAGATGCAGTAAGCTACCTAAAACTTAAAACCGCTATCAGTTTAACTTAAGAGGAAAGACAACGCATGCGTTCCACAGCTTTTATTTGTGTAAGCCTATTTAAAAGCCCTTTTCTTCTCTCTTTCTCTGGTGACAATAAGGTACCTTGGAATATAATCCCTTAATTTAGGCAGATGTAATTTAGGTAAACATGTCTGTCCTAGTTACCAGAGGCACTACTGCCCTCTGCCAATTAGGGACAACACGCGCGTTTATTTGAACTACACTGAAAAATCGCCACTTCATTCAAATTTATAAAATGTTCTATTAAGTTGGAAAAGGGTAGAGATTCTAAAGTAAAGGAAATGATGAATGTTTAAATGAATAAAGAATTATTTATAGCATATCAGAATATACCAAATGTAATGGCTTTGTTTCCCTTTTCTGTGTAAGATGACTGTGGTGACACAAGGAACTTTTTCATGCCTGTGGCTGGGCAGAAGTATGCCACAGCATATGCACCCAAGGAAAATCACCATTTCCTACACAGTCCAGGCACAGATGCAAGAGACATAATTGCAGCCACAGGGAACAGCAGGAAGAGCTGTGACTCATAGCTTTCCACAGCTGGTGGAGAGCCAGACCCTGGTCCCACAGGCTTCCCATGCCTGGGGCATGTTGGCAGGCAGTCAGAAAGGAACAGACTAATCTAGCAAACCACCAGTGTGAACAGCTGGAGGACCAGGCAACCAGCTGCATGGGGTACAGAAGTAACCTACACTTCCTTCCTGAATCAATAAAGTCTGAAGGTGCAGATAACACACTGTCTGCAAACATT
Source organism: Argya squamiceps (assembly GCA_037834095.1). NCBI lineage: Eukaryota > Metazoa > Chordata > Aves > Passeriformes > Leiothrichidae > Argya > Argya squamiceps. The sequence goes on from JBBMKD010000115.1 coordinate 16,017,053, forward strand.
CCCTGCGTTTCCACGGGCAATGTCTGGATGGTGCATGCTACAACCCCTGGGTCTTAGCTTGTCCCCATTCTCCTAAAGGCACCTGATCTCCAGGGATGGGACTGCCCTGGCTGACCCTAGCTTGTCCTGCTCCCCAGCTACTGTGAGATGAAGAGGACTGCTATTGAGTAAGTCACAGTATTCCCAGCATTCATGATTGTGTAATAAAAAGTGAAAAAAGAAAATTGTATCATACTATCCTGATTGTGAAAAGGTAACATTTTATTATGCCCCAAAGCAGAAATAATCTTCAAAAATAATGATTTTAAAAATGCCTTTCTTGCAGATGGAACACAGATATTTCACAGTCTTTGCACCTTCCACAGAAGTAGAAGAATCTCTCTTCCATTTTAAGAGAGATTCTCCCTCTTCCTTTTGTGGCAGGAACAAGTTTTAACAGCTGTGGAAATGTGTGTTTGTTTTTCAGCCACAGTGTAAAGTAGGTACAAAAATGAATGCAACCTAGAGACCTCTTCTAAATTCAGATTTCTATTGATGCAACTTCTGTCATGATAATTTTGTTTCAAGACTTGAGATATAATTATTCCCTCATAGGTTTCTCATATCACTTTTCCAAAGTACAATCTGCAGTTGTTAAAAACACCAAATGAGTTTTTGGAAAAGCAGAACAGATTTTCTATCAAATTTGCTATTAGTCCAGATGTACTACAATGTTTTTTGTGTCCCTGTGTTCAAATACCATTTTTATCAGAGTTCTCATTGTCAAGCAAAATTGAGGGCCGGTGTTGAGCCATACAGAACATTAACTGCATCTGTAGAGGAATTAAAGAAGGAATCATTAGAAGACTCAGGCCGTAAGAAGGAGCAAAATTTTTTAATAAGTGTATGGTACTGTATGTGCACAACTGGTGAAGTATTTGTGTAGTTAATGTATTTTTAAAGCCATGGACATTTCCTTTTTTTTCTATTTGATGAACTTAGCAGATCATTTTGATTAATGGAAAATCCATTACTTGTAGGATAAGGGAACAACTGATTTTCCAACACAGCTGCTGCGGCTATGCTACGTCTATTTCTATACCAAAAAGCACACTAGCAACATAATAAATCCTTGTAATAATCTTCCCCAGAACTTTCCAGCCTGCAGTTATCTCAAAGCACTTCCCTAAACACCATGTGATTTGCAGGTTAGGCTGCCAAACCAGTTTCAATAAACTGGTCACAAGGTGCTATTAACAGCCAACATCTAAAGAATATGCCCTGAAAACAGTGATTAGAGTCAGAGTTGTTAAATGCTCATTTGAGACTGCATTAAAAAAAGTGAAAATGAGGAAGCTTGATGCTAATGGCCATTGTGTTGAAGACCCTAATAAATTTAGCTGAATTTCACAGGAAAAATTTGGCAGAGTTATTCAAGCAAGATATGAGTAAGGAGTAATCAATATGGTTACTTACACTGCATGGAAGACAGATAGAATATCAATTCTAATAAGAACAACTCTGCAATAGTATGAAAGCATTGTCAATATGGTAAGGAATTATAAATCCATTTGGTTGCAATGGGATCATTCAGTTTATATACACTGCTTGAGAATGGTTATAGAGGCTGTCACTATTGCTGGAGGGGAGTAAGGAAGTGATGCCAGTACATGCCATTATCCCTATCCTAACTGCCGTTCAGAGGTAACCATATACCCACTCCAAACGTGTTTGAGCTTTATTACACATATCGAGCTCTTGTTGAAGATAATAGGTAACATTTACAGGAAGTACAACCTCTTTGTTCAAGTGAAGTCATTCCAGGAAATGAATGGAAAATCAACAGGCATATCTGGGAGGAAAATGGGTTTCTATCAACACATCGACATCATTATTGTTCTTGGTGACTGGGTTCACTTCAGTTACAGAGTCATTAAAAACGCTTCACACAAATACATCTAAAACATAGTTGCAATGAAATCAAAACAAACCTGTGATTTCACAAAATTCTACAAGTAATTATATACATTTAATATGATTCTGTTGCTTAAGCGTAAAAAATTAAAGCCATTTCAGATCTCTAATGTCATGGCTGTATGTCAGAATAGACAAAAAAGTATAGTCCCATCCACATAGATGTCTGACAATTAAGAATCACAGAATCACAGAATCATAGAATGTGTAGGTTGGAAGAGACATTCAAGATTATTGAGTACAACCCAGCCCTAACACCTCAACTAGATCATGGCATTGAGTGCCACATCCAGTCTCTTTTTAAACACATCCAGGGATGGTGACTCCAGCACCTTCCTGGGCAGACTATTCCAGTATTTAATCACTCTTTCTGTGAAAAACTTCTTCCTAATATCCAACCTATATTTCCCCTGACGCAGCTTAAGACTGTGTCCTCTTGTTCTGTCAGTTGCTGCCTGGAGAAAGAGACCAACCCCCAGCTGTCTACAACTGCCCTTCAGGAAGTTCTAGAGTGATAAGGTCACTTCTGAGTCTCCTTTTCTCCAGGCTAAACAACCCCAGCTCCCTTAGACATTCTTCATATGGCTTGTTTTCCAAGCCCTTCACCAGCTTTGTTGCCCTCCTCTGGACACGTTTAAGCATCTCAATGTCCTTCCTAAACTGAGGGGCCCAGAACTGGACACAGCACTCAAGGTGTAGCATCACCAGTGCTGAGTACAGGGGAAGAATGACCTCCCTGCTCCTGCTGGCCACACCATTCCTTGGATGGCCCTTGGATGGCCCTGGATGCCACAGGCCGTCTTGGCCACCAGGGCACACTGCTGGCCCATGTTCAGCAGCTGTCACCAGAACCCCCAGGTCCCTTTCCTCCTGGGCACTGTCCAGCCACACCGTCCCCAGCCTATAACACTGCAGGGGGTTATTGTGGCCAAAGTGTAGGACCCGACACTTGGACTCACTGAACTTCATTTTGTTAGACTCTGCCCATCCATCCAACCATTCCAGATCTCTCTGCAGAGCCATCCTATCTTCCAAGCTGTCGACACACGCTCCCAGCTTCGTGTCGTCTGCAAATTTACTAATGAAAGATTCAATAGCCTCATCCATGCCATCAATAAAAATATTGAACAGAGCTGGCCCCAGCACAGACCTCTGGGGGACATCACTGGTGACCGGCTGCCAGTTGGATGCAGCACCATCCACCACCACCCTCTGGGCCTGGCCATCCAGCCAGTTCCTAAGTGTGCTGTGGGAGACAGTGTCAAAAGCCTTGCTGAAATCCAAATAGGCAAGATCCACAGCCCTTCCTGCATCCACCAGGCGGGTCACCTGGTCATAAAAGGAGATCAGGTCGGTCAAACATGACCTACCTCTCCTAAAGCCTTGCTGGCTGGCCCTGGACATCCTGTAGGTGCTGCGTGATGACACTCAGTATAAACTGTTCCATTATCTTGCCAGGTACTGAGGTCAGACTGACTATAATTATTGGGATCCTGGAATATCTGGCTTCTTATGTTAAGACAGCTGAAGATTACTCAAAGTGTTTCCAGGGAACAGTTTACGTTTTTAAAGTGTTTCCAGGGAACAGTTTAAAAATGCAAAGATACACATTTTCATAAATGCTGTGTTCCAGGGTCAGCAGAGATGGACTGGCCTATTGACATTTGAGAATGGTCTGAAAGGAAGAAGGAGCACTAGCTGATAGTATAGAATTATCCCCAAAGGCCTCTGACCTAAATGTTATTCAACTACATGTGCTGTTGGCTCCTGAACAAAGAGAGTGCTCACAGTTTTCTTTCTTCAAGAACAATTTAATGATGAAATAGAGGAGCAGAATAAACTGGCAAATTGTAACTATAATTTTCTATACGAGCTTCTTGTAAGAGTAAGTTGCAAGGTATCAGAAATCTGTTCATACCTCTTGATATTCTGGCAGCTGCTACTACTTGAGCACAGAGATGATTTTTAAAAAGTTTGATGGCAGAAAATTTATTCAACAAAAATCAGGGTTAAGGTTATGATTGCATTTGTCCCAAGTTTTATTTTACCCCAAAAATGACCCAGTTATCTAACTAACAGATTTGTAATGATCTTCTTTCCCCAGAAACAGCAAGCTTTTCAAGGCATGCTTTACAAGCTGTACAGCTGCAATTACCAGTAATTCTCAGCTGAGGGACTGCCACAGTTTTACTGCCATAGAAGTGGATAACTGTTAGTATTGAAACATTTATTTTTAGAATATTTTCCTGACTTTGAAAGTTCTCTTCCCTCCTGCACTGAAAATGATGGGTTTCCCAAAATTCATGATCAAATATCTACAGATCAAAGTTCAAATAAGCAGTTTGGGACATGACAAAAAAGGTAGAGGTCCTTAGTAAAAATTATCTTACAATAAAATTTACAATTATCTTACAATTAAAGTTAAGTTTTCCTTTTCATTTACAAAATAAAAATAACCCTAAAACAATAGACCTATTAGTTGAATCCATACAAGCAGGAAATGTCGATATTATAAACTGACCTGTAGGTACCCTGGGTACCGGAAATACATCAGCAATATTTGGTGGCATTTAAAATAGTGGTGATTTCGCTTGCCAAAGAATATTCTTTCCTTTTCATGGCTTTTTTATACAATATTAAAAAGTTCTACTCAAAGCAATAGACGTCAGAATCAATATAATTTTAGAAAATTAATTTCCTAAAACTCAGAATTTAAATACCTGACATTTAAACCTCAGTAAGGTTTATTTGATAGCATAAAATCATTTAAACATTTATATAAAATAGAGAAATCTCACTCTTACTAATTGCTTGGAATTTTTTCAAAGATATATATTCCTTATTGAAATGCCTGGAACATTAGTCTTTAGAAAAAGGCATATAATTCATTGTTAGCTGAAACGTTGTAGACCACTTGCAAAATAAAGTAGATAATAGTTTGTAATAATTGGAATATAATTTGAAATTTTTTTGGAGATAACGTTAAAGTTCTTGGCATTATAAACATTGTTTAATGTAGTGAATAATGCATGACACAACTATTCACAATGAAAGAGGTTACACTCACACTCACATAAATCTTAATATCTATCTAAAACTTTTCCATGACATAAAAATACTACATTTTGTATTACATGTTTCTTAAATCTGGAAAGTTTTAAGTGGTGTCTTCACACAGCTTTAAATATCATTCATGTGCAGCAGCTGAGAAACAAGTATGTACTTATAGAATCAGCAGATAAAAGATCACCTAAGGAGTTGCTTTGCCTGAGCAGCCTCAGCAAAGATGATGGTGTTATCCTGATATTATAGTGACTTAATAAGTGTTAACTAAACAAATACTCATTCTAGTTAGTCACATAATATTCTGGGGGAAATATGTGATTAACATAAAACATAAAATAATTTCATATTAATGCATCTATTTCTGAAGCCAGGGCAAAATAGAGGGCTTCCTTGAACAGTTCACATTTCCTCTGTGTAAACCCCCACATCAGAAAGGCTACAAACTCTGAAATGTGACCTCCTTAATCACGAGTTTTCTTCTTAGTATAAATATGCTATTTCTTCCATAGGGTAGTTATTTCTATTCTTTGCAACCACATTGGTTAAAATGTACTCCCAGATAAAACAACATTGTTGAATGGTGTTATGATTTGATAGTGGCCGAATGCCTGGCTTCGGTAACAGTCACTCACTCACCCTCCCCTGCCACAGCTGGGGAAGTATTTAGTGAAGTGTTCATGAGGTGAGATAAGGAACAGGAGACAATACTCCAAGGGCAAAACATGTTCAGCTTAGAAGTACAAAGTCAATTTATTACTAACAAAATCAGAGAAGGATAATGAGAAGTAAAATAAGCACTTAAAACAACTTTTCTTCCCCCAACCTCCTTCCCACTGACAGTGCAGGGAAACAGGGCACGGGGGTTTTGGTCAGTTCATCACCGAGATTTTCTCCCGCTGCTCCAGGAGAGGAGCCCTTCCCCTGTGAGGCCGTGGGGTCCCTCCCACAGGAGACAGCTCTCCGTGAACTTCCCTGGCGTGGCTCCACTCTCCCGAGCAGCAGCCACAGCGCCCCTGCTGCAGCGTGAGCTGCCCCCACGGGCAGACAGTGCTCCCAAAACTGCAGCCCTGGGCCTCTCTTCCCACGGGGGGCAGTCCTCCAGGGACAGGCTGCTCCAGCCTGGGAGCCAGGGCCCCCTCTCTCCTCTGGGTCTCCCGCTGGATCACAGCTTCCTCCAGGCATCCACCTGCTCCAGCGTGGGCACCTCCCCCACGGGCTGTGAGTGAATCTCTGCATTCCCTATGGATCCCCACGGGCTGTGGGTGGATCTTTGCATTCCCCATGGATCTCCAGGGGTTGTGGGTGGATCTCTGCATTCCCCACGGATCCCCATGGGCTGCAGGGGCAACAGCTGCCTCACCCTGGTCTCACCATGGCCTGCAGAGGAATCTCAGCCCCGGTGCCTGGAGCACCTCCTGCCCCTCCTTCTCCACTGACCTTGGTGTCTCCACGTTGTTTCCCTCACATGTTCTCTCCTCCTCTTCTCTGACTAGAAGAAAAAACCGTGGCTCCTTTGTTTTGATTTTCTTCTTAAGTATGTTACCCCAGAGGCACTACCAACTTCTCCCATTGTCCCAGCTTTGGCCAGCAGCATGTCCGTCTTCAGAGTCATCAGGGATTGGCTATACCAGACATGAAGGCTTCCAGCAGCTTCTCACAGAAGTACCCCCCCACCTCCCCTCCCATTTCTGTGTCCGCCCTGCTCCCACAACCAAATAACCAGGCCATGCAAAACTAACGCAGATGGTATCAGGTTTAACTCCAAACAGCACTTCCTGTGCTTAGCTAGATATAACACCACACCATGATATATTCAAACAGATGCATGCTTTCAACTTACTGGAATGAGTGCTGGGAAAAAGTCAGAAGGCTGAGGAAGAGTAGCCTTTGAATTAAAATTCTCTCTTCTTGACCACTTTTGTTCACTTAGTTTTTCATTCAAAACAGCTATGAAATCAAAATGAAAATAGTATAGTTAAATCAGCCAGTCATGGTAAGCATGGCCAGGGCAGGCCTGGTAGGAAAGCATTAGGCCAGCAGAGGGACCTTCTGGGATGAGGCATCTCTCAGGAGAGAGGCTGGTGAGGGCTTGGTGCTGCCTAAGGGACTGCAGCTGACCCCACTACTCTACAGAGCAGCATCAGAAGCACAAATGACTGGGAGAACTGTGGGCAGTGCAGTATAACAGGGCATGGTCCTACAGCTCACAAGAGGAGGTTTTCATCACCATACCAGGCCAAAACATCTGTTCAACGGGTCATCACCCTCCCAGAAGTAACACAGCTATGGTATCCACATGGCAGAGGACACATTTTCTGCACACGTCAGAATAGGCATCCAATCCTGCCAGAGCTCCCCTAAAAACATGCAGCTGTTCATACCTTCAGGCTGTAGGGTGTAGCAGAGCTTATCACTGATAACTGATGGCAGCAGTAAGAACAGCTGTGTGCGGTGTGACTTGTGGCTTAATATTTCTTTTCTTGCTTTATGTTTCTATTTCCAAACATTCTTCTCCTTTATTTATCATAGGCATTGTGTCATTCTTTATCGTCAACTTTCCTTCTGGAATTTTTCTAACCTTTTATTTAAAAAAATAGAAGTAAGTATGAATTTATTGGGTGGAACAAAACAGAATTCTGTCCCATCTAAGATCCATAAGCCTCTACATTTTTCTTGTCCTTTACCACATTTATTTTCCATGATCTTTGAAGACCATTAGCAATTTTGATGCTCACTAATCCTAGATGTCTCCCGTTCCTCTCTCTTCCCCACATCTTTCTGTGAAATAGACCGGCCAGAAGTATACCTCATAAACAAAACAGGACAAGTGGACAAAAATAGTTGACATTCTAGAAGGGCTGAAAATCTTGAAAAAGTGAGAAAACTAGATGGCTATCAAAAATCAAATCTGTTTGTGACAGAATTTGACTGAAATGGTAGTATAAGCATTAAAACTAGGGCTTATTTTGTTCACTTTGTGCCACAAGTCACACCTCTTCCAGTGGTTTGGAAGAGATTATCTTGTGTGCCTTGATGGAATTTACCACACTTAAAAAAATTGAGCCAGTCAATATAGAGGTGGAAACAGACTTCAAAAAGACTCAGAAAAGCAGCATCTTACACTGATAAAGGGCTTTAGAGAGACTATTGTAAAACAATGAAATTGTTGAAAGATAATTCAGAAATAAATGTTCACTGAGAACTGCATTGTGACTTAGTGAAACAGTTGAATAAAATGTAAAAAAGGCCTGTACAATAAGGGTTTTTTTAGTAATAGAATATATAATTTGTAAAGTTTATTAGTACAGTGAGTATAGTTTTAAGGGAAATGTGTTAGACGTGTATCAAGATTAGCTTCTCAACTTGTTTGGAATGGCATCCTGTATGTCTTCCAGCAGGAGGACACTTGTTTCACACATGTCCTTCAGCTACACAGTTCCACAGAGAAAAATTCATCAATCATATCTCAATCACTGAGGCTAATACTCTGTATTCTTTAGAACATATGTGAAGAAATCACAAGGAGGGATATCAAGGTGCAGAAAACTTGGAAGAAGGCAAAATGAACAAATTTGTCAGTGATATGTCTATTAAAAAGTTTCATATGGAACTTTTGTCCTAGTGTATTATTCATCATAACTGTAGCTTCATTTCCCTTTGCCAAAATAAGATGTATGCACAAGTTTCTATCAGCAGTGACAGAACAATTAATTGTTTGAAAATTTGATTGTGACATTCATTAAAAATCTTCACAAAATTGGCAAGTGGTGTTAATCAGTTTTCTTTCCTTGAAGTGAAATTGTGTCCATTTTCCATGTTTCTTCTTGAAGAATTATCAAGAGAAAAGTACCATCAAGAAACAAAGCACAGATCTCTAAGACTCTGCTTGGCCACCCACCATGAAATTTTCTCAGAACTTAATGTAGCCTGAATATAACTAAGATCCTCATAGGGCTTACTGTCACTTGAACAAGATATTGTAAGCACAGCCTCACTATGCCTCTTTACTTCCTTCAGCACAACAGATCACTCTGGTTTTGGAAAGCCATTTCACAGGTATACCTGACCTTTAGAAAAAGACATAATCAATTATTATATAAACAAAAATTTGGCTAATTGATATATGTGTAGCAAATGTAACACATGGTGACAAAACTCCTGTAAATCCTTATTGCAAAGCTATCAGTTGTGGATGGGGAGCGGGCCTCATGTTGCTTTTTCTGTTGAAGAATGCTGAGATCAGCCTGATTCATCAGTCCCAAAGTTAAAGGATATGGAGAATAGTGTTTCCTGACAGAAACTGTCATTGGTGAGGATGTGGGAGACAAAGTTCCTGATAAAGTAACCAGAAAGTGATAGCCCTGATAAGTTACCTACAGCTGATCTGATGCTTCTGGCCTGGAGACATCTGACTGTGAATCACTTTATAATATAAAAGCCAAGCACCACTTTTAATTTCTAAAACACCCATTCTGGGGGTGTGTGGGAAGATTGCTCTCCTGAGTGGAGTGCCTCTCAAGGTTGTTTCTTTAGGCTGACTGAGAGGGATTTGCCCATGGTCACTGGTATGGATAAGTGAAAAAAGGCTTCACTAATAAAAATTTTGGAATTAAGGAATATAAAACAGTGCTCAAAAAATAGTACTGTAAACAGACAATGAATCTTGGTGCTGCTAATCTTCATGCCAGTGCACAGTTTGTGAAGTGCAGTTACCTGCACTTAATTTGAGAATGCTTTCAACATAAAAAAGGAACAATGGGAACAATGTAATAAGTTTTCTTGGATTTTACAGTTACAGAAATTCTTCAAGAAAGTAAAAGCCTATTTAATCTTTTTTTCCTTTTTCCTTTTGTTATTGTTCCTGTTCCTTTTACTATTTCTTAGCTTAAAGTATAAGCAATTCAAAACAAGTGTTGCTTAAAGCTATGTTTAGAGTATTGACAGATGACTCAAAATCAGATATTGCTGTTAAAAAGACTGCATTATTTAAACAAATGAGGACGTAAAAACTGGACCATGGGTAGCAAAAGTATTTTGCAACTAATAATAGCAACATTACTCTGTTCATCATTCTAAAGAACTGTACAATAGTAAAGGGTATTAAGACTTCTACTTGTCAACAGGTGTCTTGAGGGTATTTTCACATTCTTTTTTTATAATTCTGGTTTTAATATTATTTAAATTTTTAAAGACATTTCATCTACCCCAGACCTAGACAGTGGACCACCTGATCAATGTGTGTATCTTAACCTCTGATCACTTGAAAGAACATTTATGATAATGAGAAAGAAAACACAAGTATGAGAAATTCAAAGTATTTTAAAGTATTGCTACTTCATCAAAATAAGCATTTTTATTTTTTGTCTCTTATTTAATCAGAGTGTTCCACAGAAACAATTCAGCATAACCATTTTTAAGTACAAAAGTGTTCATGCATTCCTTCTGGATAATGAAAACATGCTGAAAAGATTAACTTTAAATAATAATAATATCACCATCATCCTCATCATATTTGACCTTTTTTCCCCAGAAAGTGTGTATACATATGCAAAACAATAAAATATTGTGAGTTCATAGGTGAGGACACCTATGAACACAAACTAAACAGAAGATTTGTAGGAATGGATGAAAATGCAGCTCTGAAAAGGATGAGAAATATTTCATCTCATACACTGATTAGGCACAATCATGTCCTGGGGCTTAAGTAGGTGACCAGAACCCTAGAAATCTTTTTCAAAAGAGCCCATTCAAACCCTTTCAGGAAACCTCAGATTTTTCTATTTTGTGTTTCTCTTAGCAAATAATGAGAGCGGGTGGAAAGGAATATTGTTATAAACAAGGGGGAAATGGAATTGCTTAGAGCTATTTTTCAATCTTGTTTTACACAGCCCTAACACATTGCTGTTCTAATCTTATGAATTTCTACCAGTTTTGTGAAATCATTATTTAAATATGCAAAAAAGTGTATGAGCTATAGAGCAGGTTTTTTAGGTGGATTTTCATCTGGTTTTTAAAGGAAGGCTATTAGATGATTTCTGTCTTTCAACCAAAGAGTTCATCTGAATCTAGTTTGGTGGTTATAGAAGCTGTTAGGAACAATGAATCATCAGAGATAGTAATACCACTAGCTCCAAGATTTCAGGATATTTTGTTCTAACAGTAGGTTACCTTTCTCAAAGAAAAACTCTGCTTATAAAACTCTGCAGAAATGAATTATTAGAATTTCATCTTAATGGGTTCTTTGGGTGAGAAACTATGCATTCATTTCTGTTGAGCTTTGCCTCTAATTTTTCAGATATTTCGTTCAAACATAATGTTTGATTTTAGCAAATACAAATACTTCAAAACTTCAAATTATTTAAGTTTAGAATTTTTAGAGAAAATAAATCAGACAAGGAAATGTTATAATGAGCATTTTCCTATCAGAGTTAATGATTTCTAAAAATACTTCAAAGAATTTCCATCTATTAAGTCACAGACTGTGAATTAGATTTATTCATTCTAACTATTGCCACATGCCCAAACTATCCTCTCTTAATAGCACCAACAAATCTTGAAAATTATAAGACAAGGGTAGAATTTGTTGTTTTCATGTGAAACTATTTCGGCTATTCCTTTGTAGCAGAAATCTGAAAATTCTAAAGACACTGAGAAAGTAAAAAACTATTCATTTAATATAGCAAATATTATTTTGATAATTTTTGATCTAATTGAAATTTAATTAGAATTTTTTAAACTCTAAATATAACTAATTTCAAATTATTTAATGTCTTTCCTCCTAAGTATTGATTTCAATAGATGAATAAGTATTTATTGATGGTCACATTATATACATATCTATTTAACCAATTTTGGGATTCATTGCATTTATTTAGAAAACTTTTTTTGTCATTTTAATGCTTTAAATCCTACCCACCACATGTTATATTCTTTAAATTTCAATGGGCCTAACATTAGGCCCCATGCTTTTCATAAATGACTTAGATGCAGAACCCGAAGGGATACTGAGTTCATGGACAGTATGAAACTGGGAGGAGCTATTGACTTCCTTGAAGGCAGGGAGGCCCTACAGAAAGACTACAACAAATCAAAGGGATGGCCAATCACCAGATATATGAAATTCAACAAGGTAAAGTGCTGGATTCTGCCTCTGGGATGGAGCAACCCTCAATGTATGTACAGATTGGGGCATGAGATGCTGCAAAGCAGTGCCACAGAAAGGGATCTGAGCGTCCTGGTCAATGGCAAGTTGGATCTGAGTCAGCAGTGCCCTGGCAGCCAGGAGGGCCAACCCTGTCCTGGGGACATCAGGCACAGCATCGACAGCTGGACATGGGAGGGGATTGTCCCAATCTGATCTGGGCTGGGGCAGCCTCACCTCGAGTGCCGGCGGCCGTTTTGGGTGCCACAGTATAATAAAGACATTAAGAGATTAGAGAATGTTCATGAGGAGGCTGAAGCCATAAGAGGAGTGGCTGAAGGCTGAGGCCTGTTGGTCTGCTCAGCCTGGAGAGGAAGAGGCTGATGGGAGACCCTGTTACAATCTGCAACTTCCTCATATGGGGAAGAGGAGGGGCAGAGACTGTGTGCTCTGTAGTCACCAGTGACAGGATCCAAGGGAATGCCCTAAAGCTGTGTCAGGGGAGGCTTAGGCTGAACATCAGGAAAAGGTTCTTCACCCAGAGGGTGTTTGGTCACTGAACAGGCTCCCCAGGGCAGTGGTCACAGTGCCAGCCTGATAGAGTTCAAAAAATCTTTAACAACTCTCTCAAAAACACTGTAATTCTTGAGGGATAGTGCTGTGCAGGGCCAGGAGTTGGACTCAGTAGTCTTTGTCATTCCCTTCAAATTCAGCATATTCTGTGGTTCTTTGATTAAATTAAACAATAATGATGAAGGCTAATTAAAAGAAAAAATCTGGGATTATGTAAATTTTGTCAAGCCATGTTATCTGGTGACCAAGATGATCCTGACATTATTTTGATGTCTACACTTGGTTTTCCATCTAGAATGAATCTCAGGTCAAAAACAAGATAAACCTGACATCACTAACTCACTAATGTTAGAATTTGGATGTGAAGGCACTTTACAGTAGACAGATATAATTTATTTTTTATCTTATTCTTATTTAATTGAAATGAAATTGAAATTTCCTAGAGCTTAGCAAATGCCTTTTCATGCATTTATTGCATGAGACATGCAGACTTCTTGATGCCAGGGTGGAAAATAACTGTGGGTTGTAACTTTGAAAAAAACCAAAAAATGTCCTTTCTCAGTTCCAGATATTTTAATAGCCTTTTTTTTTTTTTTTTTTTTTTTTAAAGTAAAGGAACAAGACTTCATTGTTATATGAATAATTAAGGCTTATTTGTATCCCAAGGGTGCTAATATTGTTCCTGCACTCTTTTGGTAATTAAAACCAGTCTGTCCTTGTTTATACCTTGAGAAGATAACATTCCCTAGAGGTTCACAATAAGCTCAAGCAGTGATTCCAACCTAAGCCTTAACATATGCTCTCTTGAAACTAGTATTCCTGAAAAGAAATCCTATGAAGCTTCTGGAGCCTAACTTATACCACCTCTGCATTTTTAATGCAGGATGTGACTGGGCAATGATTCTGGGTTGGGGTTTTTTGAGGCCCTACTCAGTAGGTGATTGGTCATTTATGATGTGGGGGATTTTTGAGGCCCTAGTTGTCTTCAGACTTTAGGATCTTATAACATAAGATGTTGTCTGCCATTCAAGAATTGTGTTTTTCTTTCAAGATTTCCTTCTTGAAACCATTATTTTCTGTGTCTTATGCAATAATATTTGCATTAAGTAGTATTATTAGAAATATCTGAATTTTTGGTAGGACAAAGTAATCAATCTGCTACTTTCCTTCTTCATAAAAAATATGAGTAATTTTGAAAAGTGTATGTGTCTTTGTATATTAGTCAAGTTTTGGAGAATATCCTTGTACTCATACATACAAACATAATTGCAGTTTGTGTTTGGTAGTGTTTCTATACATAAGCTATCAAACAATAAAAGAACATCTCATTTAAGCTCAACATTGTTTTTGTTCACATGCTTACTAACATTGCTAACATTTCATCTCCATCCTATTGATCTTCATATTTCAATATTTTGGTAGTATTTTAGGATTCTATCTCAGTCTCTGTTCTCACAATCAAGATTAACAGGCTGTGTTTAAGATACTACGTACAGAAACTGAGACATTCCCTTCCATTAGTTTCTGTTCTCTTCTGATACTCGAAAAGTCGGTTCACTTACTGAACATATTTACATTATGATCATCATTCATCCTACAAAATTATAAAAGCAAAGTGCCCCAGTGGCCCAAAACACCACTGTTTCTATCAGGCTAATAAAACTATCTATTATCAGTATCTGGTCCAGCTTCAAAAGATCACAATTAAAAAATAGCTTAACACAGTCACTTTGACAGCATGAACAGTGATTTTGCTGCATATTATTCATGACTTTCTGTAGCACCATCAATGTAGGTAAATGTAGCAGCAGCAGGTAAGAAGGTTTAAGCATCTGAGCTCTAGATTTCCACAGCCACATCAAATACCTACATTTAGTAAGGTTCTGTCCTCTGTAAGCCCCAACAGATTCAAATCATAAAGATTTTTGAATTATAAAAATAAATTGAGGCAGATAGAACGCTCTAAGTTTGCTGTATGAAATCATCTGTAGTATCTATTTTCCCCAACCTAATAATGACATTTGAGTAAAAGGTTGTGCTGGTTTTGCATTAATTAGCATTTGGTGAGAAAGGAAGAAACCACCCATGAAAATGATTTCTCTAAGAAAAGCTGGTAGCAGTTTCCTCCATGCCTGACAAAAACAATCAGTGGTTGGTTTTAATATTGACAACCTGTTAAACCAATTAAAGAGCTGAATACACCTCTGTGAGGTTCACATTTTAAGACAAACAAGCTGAGGAAAAACCTCTTTTTCCTTTCTGGCCTGGAACAGGTAACATGCTGGCCTGGACCCCTCCGTGTAGCCAGGCTGCACTGTTTTGGGTCCTGCCGAGGGCCCAGACCTCTTCCTGGGGAACCAGCTGGGCCCTAACCCAGCCAGGCCAGTTTTCCCCTCTCCAGCACAGTCAGGCCAGGCCGTGTCTGGAATTAAACACAGTACAGGCCTGAGACCAGCCATGTGGTCAGAGTGGCTGTGGCTGTTCTGGACGGGCCCCCTGAGATCCTGGCACAGCCCCAGCATGGCCTGAATCCATCACCCTGAACTGCTTCGGCCACTGCCCCACAGAAAACCCCTGCAGGCCCCAGGTGAGATATTAATTCTTTCATTGCACAGATGAAATTTGAAAAACATTGATCCCCTCTCAAGTGAGAGAAAAGAACGGAGTGAAGACACATAGAGAAACAACATAAAGATGCCAAGGTGAGTAAAGAAGGAGTCAAGTCCCATATGGGAGGAGAATGAGAAGATGCCTTAGTCTTAGGCTGAAATTCTTTTGTAAGGCCATGGTGATGGACTGTGATACACTAGAATATCCCTTTAATTCATGATAAAGCATGGAGGAATGGATGTTTAAATTGTAAACATGAGCAAAGTCATTTGTGCTGAAACAACTAAATGTTGAAGTAGCTGTGATGTCATGAGAAGTTTGAACAGAGATGAGAGTGATGAAGACCCTCTGCCCCCAGGGAAAGAAGAAGAAGACCTCTGTTCCCAAAGGGGAAGATGATCTCAGAGACAGATGAAGAGAACCTTTGCTTTTGAACATCTTATCCTTCACATAGTACCCCATAATTTGACATGGCCCATGAAACAGCTATGTGAAGGCTGTGAAAGATGGGAAGGACTTTACAAATGCAGATTTCTGGGTGGCTGCTTTCTGTCAAAATTGAAGCCACGAGAGAACTGTTTCTTGTGGAGAAGTCCCCATGACATGGCAAGAGAAATTCCTCTCCCTAAGAGAGCTGATGAAAGACTATTTTAGAGGTGATAAACTGACCTAAGTCCCAGGTTTTGTCTCTATTACATTGTCAGTGGGAAAGAAAAGAAGGTTGTGGAAGGGGGAGAAATGTTCTGATGTTTTTTATTCTGATTCTTATTATATTTTTTCTTTTCTTTCAGTTCTGTTGAAATAAAGTTTTCTTTATACCCTTTAAAGTTTGAGCCTGCTTTGCTCTTCTCCTAATCCTATCTTGCAGCAGAAAAGGAGTAAATAATTCTAGTGGGTTTTCTGGCATTTGGCCAGCATTCAACCCACCACATTACTTGGTGCATTCACCAGGAAACTCAAACTGGCAAACCAAAACCACTACAAAGGTTAAAAAAGCTACCCACTTTTCTTGGGGTGATTTAATGATAGCACTGAATTCCCCTATTGTCGGTTTTATGTCCAGAAATGAGTCCTGTACTTTTCATCTGGGTCTGGGTGCGGGGTGGGAGCCAGGAGAACTCTGGCACAGGCTGTGTTTAAGCACTCACTCCCTTGTGTGCTTGGCTTTGTGCAAGGAGGCAGTTACATTTTTTTGCCGTTAGCTAGCTTGGTTTTATTAACTGAGGCAAGAAGATTCCCTGGGACTTCTATGGCAATCCTCTGATGATTTCTGTGGTTTCTGGAACTGTTCAATTTAGCTGCACTCCGAGTACCAAACTGTCAGTGGGAGCTGGATGCTGTGGACCAGCAGAAGGTGGTGGGACACCACATCCCAGCTCCGGACCTCAGGAGAAGCCAAGCCAGCTAAAGAAAGAACTCAAAATCCACCAGTTTACTCTGCAGTGAGGAGGTTCAATATTTAAAAATTATTCCTTTTTTTTCCCATGTTGTGTGGGCACTTTGTTTGTTAAACAGTTTTTTTTCACTTTCATCCAAGAAATTTCTTTTGTATAGATGGGAAGGGAGTGCCAGAACCTGGTTTTTTATAGAGAAAATGTTCATTCCATAGTGTTTAGTCTGAAAATTGTCTCTGAACCGAGACATCACTTTAGGCTACTCATATTGTACAAAGAGCACACAGGACTGGCTATTTATTTATGCACTTGTAGCCCATGATAATGTATCATACTACTTTTTAGACATAATTTTAATTTGACATACTCATCTGATATCTATATTTTTGTGATATTTTAAGGTCATAGTTATAATTTCCTATATGTCTATTTCATTTTTTGTAAATCTATCTCTATTATCCCATCATCCAAGGATTCCATGAGCCTATCAATAATATATCAAAGCAGCTGAAAACAGGGGGAGTCAGCACCACAGTAAATACATAAGCCTAGAAAGTTCATGAAACAAAGTCTATTATTATGGTGACACAGTAAGAATCACTGAAAATGTACGTAAATTGCATACCAATTATAAGCCATATGTAGAATAACACTGGGTGAATACATCCTGCCATGGTTGTATTATTTGCCAATGTATTTTTTGCTTTGTTTTACTGAACTGGAAGGTGTCAATGATTACAAACCACCCTTTACAAAAGTAAGTTGTGCTTTGAAAAACAAGTACGTAACTGCAAAATATTTTGTTGTTTTGTTGGGTTTTTTTGTTAATTATGGCTTTGGGGTTTGTTGAGTTTTTGTTGTTTTGTTGTCTTCTTTTTTTTAAGGGGAATGTCTTAAAAATTATTGTCTTGTTACTCAGATTTTTACATGGATGACACTTGGGATTTTATTTAAAAAAATACAATTTTCTCATTTGGGCCAAAATGCCAAACAGGCATAACTATGTTCTTATGTTCTCATACTTATATGAATGTAACAATTGCCTATTGCTGATGTCAAATAAACTGAAGATTAATTTTTCCTCCATGCCAAAGAAACTGTGACTCAAAAGTGTTCCAGGCAGAAAATGAGTTATTTTTATTTGCAAAACAGTAGCACTAAGCATGTACTAGATCAGATTATATCTGAAACAGGAAACAACAGAAGATGGAAATGTGTCATGTAGTGATTTGAAAGCAAAACGAGTGAGAGGCTCCAAGTCAGAAATACAATTTAATAGGAAGAAGAAAAAAGGATAAAATAAAA
>JBBMKD010000115.1:16035194-16060262 GCA_037834095.1 Argya squamiceps
ACCTGGAAGAACACTGCTTCAACAATTGGTTTCAACAGTTGATGAAGATGGTGATAGAATACTTTGTGCATATCTTGTACTACAACCCAGGACAGTCATCAGAAGATTGGTAGGGAAAAACTTTGTGTTCAAAAAGCCATCCGGTAATCCATCGACCTTATTAATCTGCTGGGTACAAAGTTGTAGGGGAAAATGTAGAAAGCTTTCAACAAAAAAGAAATTCTAATTCATTCTACCAAAATATGGAATTGGAGAACTTGTAAAATTTACTAATAAATTCCTATGCAAACTTTTGGGAAATGTTACTATAGGCAATCAAGCCTAGTAGATGCAGAAGTGGCAGGTTCTGATTTAGATATCAGAAGAATTCAGATCACTAGGTCCATATAAAGTCTAAGTAAAGGTATTTCTAATCCTTACAAAATTAGAGGATATCTCTCCATTACTCCTTTTCTGGTGTTTATGAATAACGGTTGAAGATCTCAGTCAGCCTCTAAAGTTCTCACTGTTTTGTATTACTGCCACAGTTATTTATCTTAGTATCATATTCCCTTGCCTGACACATTTCTAAACAGGAAATATTTTATTTCTGATTAATATTACCTTTGGATATTAGTGAGCTGTGATGCTTGGACAGCTGGGAATATATACAAAAATTTCTGGTTTTTTTAAAGCACAAGTAATCTCTCAAAGTCTGTTTCTACCCACATTGCCAAAGAATACACGGCAATATAGTCTCACACAATAACACAGTAAACACCTATGCAGACTTACGTGCAATCACCTTAAATGTTTTACAATTCTATAGAATCCTTTACTATGCATAACTGTATTAATAATTAATTCTATTAATAATTAATAATTATTTTCACATGATAATCATGTTAGATAATTGAGCCCACTTACTTTAGCCCTTGCAGCTAATAAAATGGTTAAGATAATCACATAATAACTCAAAATCTGAAAACCTGTAAATAATAAGCTCTTGGAAAGTGTTCTCAAATTTGGTAAGAAGAAAAAATTACAAATAATTGCAGCTTTACATGGTGCAATTTAACCCTTGCAAGCAATACTTGTCATCACCTTCAGGCAGAGTTTTATCTCAGGAATTTCGAATTTCCCAGCTAGGTTCTTTAAAGACAGCATAGTCTGAGACTTCACAATATGGTTAGTCACTTCTGCCCTAAAGGCATTTTGTTTTCATGGGTTGCTACCTTTTTGCAAAAAAAAAAAAAAAAAAAGAGGACACACAAGTAATTCCAGGAAACACCGTCCTGATGTGAACACTGCCCTGAAGTTTGTAACTAAATAATAAGTGGGATACAGGAGAATATTTTACTGTTAATATACTTGTGTGTAACTGTGAATAGATCCTGAACTGTATGGGAGAAATGTAGAAACAATGCCTACTGCTGTCCATTGTGTTAAAAATAGGAGGGCAGCTCAAAACAGGGAGAACACAGATAAGTTTGGATATAAAATCTGCTAAATGTGATACACAGATATGTTTTAATAGTATTTAACAGCATCCTCCTAAAATGTAACATTTCTTTGCAGTTTATTCTTCTAAAAGACATAGCCATAGCATTGCAAAGACATAGTGGAGAAGGTGACATGCTGATATGCTGACCAAGATTATGCAATTTTCTCTGGGGTTATTTCAAGTTAAAGTTTCTTGTTACTGTTTTAGTTTCCAATTCCCAGCACAGGATTGGTTGTGTATGTTTATGAAATCTCAGTGCCTTTGGAGACAAATAATAACTGTGTCAACTTGACTCTATAAAATGATTAACAAGGAGTTAATAATTTTCTTATTGACTGTTCCTCATTATCACATTGTATTCCACAACAGATTGTAACATACCAAAGTGATGACACTACTTTCCTATACCAACAGTATGAATTATAAAAACATAGAATATCTGTACCCTGGGAATGGAAATGTGAGGAACAGAATGAGGGTGGGGGTCCAGTTTGAGTGTTGAAGGGCTATGACAAATAGGTTAACAAATCTGAACTAATGAGGTAAGCCTGTCTCCTGGCCAGCATTAATGAAAGAGCTGTTTTACAGTCTAGTTAGTTACTGCAAGGTGAGCTACACAGAGAAACCATATATATCTTGGCAACAACTATATTACTTCATAGGTACTTGAGACGTTACTCAGTTTAGATCTCCAATTTTATTCATTTTTTCTGTGTAACGTATATTCAACAGTCCAGATTGTTTAATGGAACATAAACAAGAAACAGTTGTGAATTATAAGAGTCTGCCCACAAGGTGCATTTTTTAAACTTCTGATAGTCATGATCAGCCACAGAGTGCAGTGCAAGTGCTCCATGATGCTAGCAGCATTTCAGTTTAAGTGTTTAAGTCTTTTCTCCCATTTGCTGATACCTGTTCTATTACAGGAAAATAGTACACTAGCTTTTAATTTACATACTTGAGAACATCAGCAACACGACTAAGGCAATATCCTTACTAAAAGCACTTTCCTTGTACACTAGCAAGTCATATATATTATGCAGTGCTGTTGTTGTGGATATGGCTTAAACCACCACAACTTTTGCCATTCTTTTATACAGTATTCTTTTGTAAGGCAAAAGACAAACAGTGATCAAATAAAGTTAAGTTGTTTACTAAGCCTACATGCTGGGATCTGACCATACACATCAGGGCTTGACCTCTAATTAAAACAATGTGTGACAACATTTTTCCCACATAATCATTGTGTATTCATCAGGCTGGAGAAATTTTAATTCTGTCTTAATATTTTATTTTTGATGGAATTTATTTTAAAAATTACTCAATGTTAGAAACTTCTATTTTCATATTGGTTTTTTGAATTGTGTTCCTCCCACTGTCATTCAATGAAGATCTTTAAGGTGTTGCTTTTTTTCAGAACTCTGTTTCTTTTTGTGATTTGTGTGCTAGATTCTCAGCTAGAACATACTGACCTACAGTAAATTTACTTAAAGTAATGGAAAGGCTTTTTAAAAATTAAATTTCATGTAATTTAGAAAGGCAAGATTAACCCTAAAACATCAAGTCTGCTGAAATCAACTTAGCATCTGGCTAAAGTTTAATAGTCAAACCTTAGTCCCAATTCTGCAATTTTCTTAGAATGTTTTTTCTCATGCCATTGTTTACTTCAGCTAGAAATAGTACCTCTGCACATGCTAGTACATTTTGTGTTAGCCAAAACTTTGGTTTTAAAGCAAATTCTAATTGTTAAAATGTATGTTTTAAAAATATGTTTTCCTTTGTACTGAGCCATTGTAGTTAATTTCAAATATTCACTGACTTCTACTCCAGTCTACATTAAAAGGAGAAATTGCGAGCTACAACTGCACTCTTTCTGAAATGTAGAAATAGTTCACGTATCTGGCTTATTATCCCAAAGGTAAAGATGATAAATTTATAAAATTTAATAAATTATGTAAATGAATATATTATACACATTAGAATTATTCATGTAGACTATACATCATTATTTACTGTGACCAAGGGCACTCTTAAAATTATTTTATTTCAAATGTATATTTTTGGTTTGCAATGTAAGATGTACAAGATTCCTTCCCTAAAATTCAAAGGTCTTTTGGAACCTGATCTTAAATCTGCTTAAGTAAAAATTTGTACACATGAATCATAGATTGTTTTGCATAGGTAGGGCTATAATGCCAAAAAAAATGTGATGCAACATGTATAAATGAATTTTTAGTGTAAATAGCTTGGAGACTATGATTTAACAACATGATTTCAATTACTGGATATTTATCTACAGTCACTGTAACTTTCCTGGTGCTGAAGCCAAAATGTCAAAGAGAATAGGACCTGGTCATGCAGCTGATGCAAGAATTTAGATCTATTACTCTCTCTATTTGGCTTATACTGAAATCATCACTGTGTCTAAGGGTCACAAACATTCTTTTTTACAAAGGCCTTTTCCTTCCTTTATGGTCTTTCAGTTCTTCTCTGCTTTATATTTCTGATGAGCGTGTAAAACCCTTCGTTATATGTCCTCTTGTCTTACACAATCTTCCTTTCATTTTTAATATACTTACCAATTTTTCAATATTTGAAACTTGAGTTTAAACTATTGGTTTTAGTAGCAGCAATCTTCTTGATTTATATATGCCACATGTCCTCTCCTTCTCCTTGATTTCTCTTTCTCCTTTTAAATATGAGGAATCTTAGGGTTCAGATTTATTAGGTACTCAGTAATTTACCTTAGTCTACTATTAATTTCCTTTTGCCATTTGTAAGGTACCTCTGCTAGTCTCTGTCTGGATCTCCTTGACCCAATCTATTCACAGGAGCAGACACTATAATCCAGCCCAAGATAATTTCCCATTGCAGAAAAGCCATCTATCTGGCCATCTATCTTTCTGACTGCAGAGGCAGTCAAAATGATACAATACAGAATAAAACAAACTGCAGCATCGAAAGAGCACCTTGCTTATTTGTTTATTTGTTGGGTTTTTTGTTTGTTTGTTTTAAGGCATCACAATTACAAAAGAAATTAAATTATAAAAAATCGCCTCTCTTTGTTAATGAAGGAATTGTTTCCTTCATTCTGATTCACTGGAATGTGACTGAATGCTTTTCATTCTGAGTTCAATTGGAAAAAAATCTTCTATTTAAGTTGTAATGCCTTCCTGGGAAAAATTATGTTCCCTCAGGATTTTAAGATTATACAGTTTCAGCTACAAACTTTGAAATTTTGAGGTAGCCCAGTTTTCAGAAGAGTTTTCAGCATTAAAAGAAAACTGTTTCCTGAACTTCTGGAATCATTAAACCACTCAAATATCTTTTGGCATAAGTAATTCAATTTGGCTTAAAGAAACTTCAAAGTACTTTCTTGACAAAATGTGTATTTTAAGTATCAAAACATCTTTCACCACGTAACTGTGTAAACCAGGTTCAAATAGAAAGAAAATTTGGTTTGGTTTTCCAGATGAGGGTGGTTAAGCTATAAAAATCACTCTGGCTATTAGATAGTTACTGAGATATTGCTAAAAAAATCAATTAACTGGAGTGCCAATAAAGGAAAGCTCATGTATATTTCCTCCCTCCCTCCCTTCCTCCCTCCCTCCCTCCCTCACTTGTTATTTTAACATACTAAAATCAAAACCTAAAAAATCATATCAAAACCTAAAAAAACCCCCTTAATAACTGTCAGATCAATTATTTAATCTCTAAGAATACAGATATATATAAATTTTCCAGCTGTGAACAAACAGCTTTGTTATATATATGATTCAAAATTAATTTTCCTTAGTCTGCCAGTCATCTTTGGACAAAGTTTAGCTTATTGATATTTTAATTTCAATTTATTTTAGATACTGCAGTTAAGTGAATACATTCTAGTGACAATTTTGCTTCGGACCTAGAAAGCATTTCATGAGCATTGGCCTGCTTCCTTTTCCTTTCTTATAATTTGTTTGAAGACTCATAGATGTAACATATCAGTGAGTCTCTGGTGAAAAATATGTCTGGCACTCTGGCATAAATCCTAGATGCCTGAAAGATATTGTGTCAAGCTCTTAACATTCCATTCTTCTTTCCTAACCTTGGACAAAACTTCTGATAAACCCTTTGGAAAAGAGAAACTAGGTAGTCAAGGGGTAAACATGGCTGAATTACTTTTCCCTCAAATTTAGTAAGCTCTGAGTTCTATGAAAAGCAAAAAACTCCTCAGTGAACTATAGGTGGTTCTCAAAGAGATTATGAGGTGCTGGCTTGGAGATTTATCTAAGAAAACATCCTTGGTAAACCCCATGAAAGAGGTTAAATTTAAGTGAAAGGGACTTGCAAAGTCAACAACTAATATTTGTTTAAAAGCAAGAGAATCAAATACATTTGATTTTAAGAGGAAACAAAAGGGTAAAAAACACCAAAAAAAACAGAATAGTGAAGGGCAGAATGAGTGCGTGAAGATAATAGGTGAAAGATGCCACTGTGTGGAAGATCAGATGGCAAAACTCTGTACCTGTAAGTACAATCATACTTACCTTGTCTCTTCTTATGGTATTGTGAATATAATTCCTCTGTTCTTACCTTGATAACTTTTCTCCACAGACTTCTTTTCACCATAAATCTTTGTCTAGTTTTTCACGATTACAGTACAATCTCACTCAATAAGTAATGAGATATAACTACAGAAAGAATGTTATTAAACCATAAAAAATGTGAAGAAAGAGACTTGTAAGGTTTTATCCACCTGGTTTAATTGTACAAGCACAAGCAAAAAGAATCTGCAAATATCTAAAACTTCTCACATGCTCATAACAACTTAATATTTATATAGTTTTCTCAATTAAAAATAGGATAACCTGTTTCAAAACTGACTGAAGTGTTTCATGTAACATTTCCTGGATATCTATGATTTTTATTTGAGAATGAAATTTGATCCAAATTTGATCCAAACATAAGAATTCTTTTTCATGTAAGTATAATTTCCAGATTGTATCCTTAGTGTCTTTTCTGTCTCTTTTATCTCACAATTGTCAAATACTTTTGCAAATATGATGAAGATGAATGAAGAAATTGGGATTCCACTTCATAACTGAAGTTACTGTTAAAATAAAATATTTATATAAATAAGGATGGCCCTTCTTTTTCTCTATATTTATTGATACAATGCTGCACTGTATTTATTGTGCCATATTCTTATGCATAAGCAGGTTGTTTACATATTTTTCAAGCTGAAAAGAGGGTCATGAACACTCTTGGTTCAAAGAGAAGAGATGATTAACTCTGTTTAGGACTTAGAGATATAAAAATAGAAAGTTATTTACTTGAGAAGGAGTTTAATAGATACCAGGACTGAAATGAGATCAAGGGAAAAAGGAACAAATTTTACTTTAGATGGACTAGAAAATTTAGAGACTACTTTTTTTCTGTTATTTTAGTTTCAGTTGTAGCCATAGTTTTGGAGAAAAATAATTGATAATGGTTAATGATAATTTGGAAAATATTCAAAACCTGCAGGTCATGACTATAAGTCATTTATCAAAAAGTGTATTCACACAAGTAAGAGGAGAGTGAAGGTTCAATCATAAAATTTGGTGTTAAAACATGCTTCAGACATCTACAGTTTATTGTAAGTGTCTTGTTCTAACTTTCATCCTGCTTGATGATATACACACTGTATGCTTGAAAATGCAATAGTTATGATAATGCTGCCACTTGCAAAAGAATGATATGTTAAAGGCATTTTCCATTTTATTAATGTCTTATATTAAACAACAAACAGCATACAATTTGATCAAAAAAATTTTGTCCTGAAGCACCTACAAGAGTACTTTCTGCATACTGATTTTTTGAACTGGAGATTCTATTGTCATGAAGTTAATTCTAATGGCAAATAATATGTTTTTTGTAGTTAAACTCATAAATGTTGCATTGGTCTAAACACATTCTTCATCGCTGAAGAGAATATTATCACTAAAATTGTTTAACATACTTAAAACCTTACAAGCATAGATTCTAATAATGCAGATTAGTGTTTTTATTTCAGGATTTAAAGCACCTTGTTCTCATAACCAGTCTTCAAAATACAAAGATTGAGCTTGAAATACATTAATTATTTCTTCTTTTTATCAGGAAGGATAATTCATGTGTAGTGTGAATCCCTTGAAAAATACGGAGCTTTTGAAATTCAACTATTCTTTTAAGTATTTTAGACATAGTTCCAGTATATGTTAATGAATTGTTAGCCTTCAGACATTTAACTCTACGTATGGCAATAGTAAGCTATATGAAATTTATACATTTGGATCTGGAAGTTCTTACTGGTATGGCCCTCAGCTGAAAATTGTTTAAAACAATACTAATAGATTGGGGAAATGAAAGATTCCAAAATGGACTGATTGTATTTGAAAGGGGAGCAAGCACACATGGGTTGTGAACACATGTAGGTTGTGAACACATTGGGAAATTGCCTATTGAGTAGTCTCCCTATAGAAAAAGATCAACCACTTTATAACTTTTGATTGTTTTTTAATTAATTGAGTAATTAAAGGTGATAGTGGCTTTAACAATCACACACTTTTAAAATCGAAGTCATCCTTTGGGACTAAGCCTATTCTCTATCACTCTTAATATCTCTTCCATTTTTCTGATGCTCTAATACCATTTCCTCTTGAGGCTTGGTGGCTCAATGCAGCAGTATTCATTTACACTTTATCAAATATCCCCAATGGGCAAACATTAGTTCACTCATCAGCTTGAAGGAGTGTGTTTGCTAGAGTTTGATTATCTATCAAATGTTTCCCTAAAGCTGTAGGGATAACCTACATTTTACAACTCATTCCTGAGAAAAACTGCAGCCCAATGAAATCTAGAAATGATATATATAGCTTTGCGTTTCTTGAGAGATATCCATTTCTGTCAGGTTTAATTTCTTTGCTTTACTTTCTTGTAGTTTTAAAACCAGAAATAGTTTGACTTTCACAATGAAAAATAAACTCCTTTTATGTTTAGAAACTTTTGCACTATGTGCAGTCATTTATGTTTGTTCAGTTTGAATGAAGTGTGAAAAGTGTGCCAAAGAGACAGAGATGTGGCATCTACTAAACATGGAAAGCTATTATCTTGGACAATAGAGTAAACTGAAACTTGATTCTAGGTGCAGTTATTTCTAAATTTTAGCAACAAAACTCTCAGCTTTTACAGTTGATAACACTTCTAGGAGCATTCAAGGAGAGTCGTGAATACAACCATGGATCATATATACACTTACATCTTTCCATATTAATTGTTGGAATTCCACTTGCCCTGTCTGTTAAAACACAATAGGAAGAGACACGTGAGGAAGATTCTCTTCTGCAAAATTGTTTTGTACAGGAACTGAAGACTTCTCACTGCATAAGGCAAGTCTCTGTGGAGAATACCAGGAGCGCCTGGAGTATGGGACACATTTTGTCAGGTCCATCTGAAAGCAGAGACTAAAAGAAAATTAACAGCCAACTTGCTAAGTGCACTTTCCTGCCATGAGTACACAATGTTAATATTTCATGATTTTCATTGCTCTCTGTCTTCCAGCTGGAACATAAGATGTTTTTCAGAAGAAAGGAAATCTAAATACCCTCAAACATGCCTGTTTGAATGGCCATTATCCTTTCCTGCAAAGATAGTCAAAGCGACTTCATATTTAAAGGACTGCAGAAAACTTGCTGACTTTCTGTTTTTCAGGAAACAAGACTCAATATCCTTTTCATACTACAAAAATAACATGAATTTATTTGGTGTAGAGATGGGTGGGAAGGTAAGGCTGAAACAAGAGGAAGAGGAAATTAGTTATTCATAATATTTTGTCTAAGATCTAAGATTTTTTCATGTTTGCTTCAAATTTGTAATTTTCTGTATTGTGACGGATACAATGTTTCAAAATTGCCAGAAGCAACTTACAACCTGGGACTTGAGCTTTTTCCTTCTCCTAGCCTCTTTTTTTAATGTGTGAAACCAAAATAAATAAATAAAATTTTCTCTCTGTGGATACATGTGGTTCCATTCTTGACTGCATGGGCTTTTGATATATACCTTCAAGGCACAGAGCATGCAAGTCTGAAAGAGAGTAGGATCATTTAATTTGATTTTGTTTTGTTTCATAGCTTTTATCTTCCTGTGTATACAGGCTAAACTTTCTTTGCCTTGGTCACAGTCTTGTTTTCTTCTGGCGTTTGATTTTGCTGTATCTGCGTTTATTTGATAACCTGTGGCTTAAAAATGTTTTCCTTTCTGGCAGAGGCTTCACTGATTTCTGCCATATGTTGGCTTATATCAGATTATTTCATTTTTGGCAACATATTGTTTTTTAGCTTCTCAGTTTCTGTAACAGAGTTGTAAAATATTTTCTTTTGTTTGTTTTTTTTTTTAGCTTCTTATGATTTGTAACTTTTTTTCTCTTTTTTTAATCCTCCCTTTTCTATATTGCCAGCGTGAACATAATTTACCATATATGAAACTTCAATGCACTCAACATGCCTGAATGTAAATATGATCTAATTAATAGTCTACATTGCTTAAAATGACAGTGAAAACACAGAAAGGTCTGGCATGAATCACCTGATGAATCTATGACTATTCCTTGTCAATACAGCCACTAACTTTTCTGTGATTTACCGGTTTCCGCTATTCAACTCATACATTTTTTTTTTCTTACATCTGCTTATATTTCTGTGTGACCAAAATCAATGTACTGCTAAAAATATCATATTAAAATATCAATATATAAATATTGCTATTATAAATATAAATATTTATGCATTTCATCAGGAAATGTTGATATTTTATGTGTCTTTGTGTGTATTCTACTTATTTATTTTTTATTACCTTTTAATCAAAAAAGTATTGGTTGAGTTTCTTTTCTACAAAGGTGGACTACTGGAATATTATCATCTACTTTGTTGCAGTCAGTTATACTATGCAGAACATTTTCAGGAATTTCCTCTGCTGCCTTTATTTTAGTAGCTGCCAATAATGTTAGAGGTGAAGCAGCTTGATCTACAGAGAGGCTCCTTGACAAGTTAACCAGTTCTTGAATGATTAATTCTAAAACTAAATCTATGTTACTAGAGGTATGTTGCTCTGTATAGCCTATACCTGAGTTGACAGGCTGTTCTCGGATTGAATATTCACTGTTATACATTGTTTTTTGGATTGTGTGTTTAGCTCATTCTCCTCTCTTTAAAGGCAGTCCTGTTTATTGTTCCATAAGCATTTTCTACTTTCCCTACACTCCAAATCTCAAACGCACTATTTTCCTTTTTAAATATTCTTTATTTGGTGAGTAATCTTTTCAGATAAATGTGAAATTTGTAGTAAACATCAATTGTTAGTTTAGAACCCATTTTTAAAACTATAATCCCAACAAGAAGTTTCAGTTGTTGTTCAGCAAACCCATTTATGCCTTCTACAAAAATGCATTAAAATATAAAGCGATAGAATAAATTATATAGTATGAATAAATTGGGAAACTTTAATTCTCACAATATTCAAGTAAAATCCTGTCCATGTTGATGCTTATTATAATCTGTTGCATTTTCAGATCTAATGACTTTGTTTGCTGCAACTACAGGATTTGCATAATTTTCTCAGCCCACTGAACTATCAGTAGATTTCTGTTAAATTTCATGACTAAGATTTGGTGTTAACCTAAATCAGTACAAAAAAAGCAACATTTACAAAAGGAATAACTTCTGACATAGATTGCTTCACCTGAATGCTTGTTTAGAAAACCTCATATTTTATTGAGCTCTTCTCTCAGGTTATAGCATTGTTATATATTATAAAGTTGGCTTTTCACAAGGTGTGTGTGTTATATGAATAATAACATTGTATTAATAATATAAGATTTTTATTTCTGCTATTAGTAAAGAAAACTAGGCATAATGGTAGTAGTTGATATAGTGTGCTTAAACTGTCTGTTTGGTCGGGATAACATCCAGTGAACACGTGGAGAAACCCTGCTATTGATACACCAACTATCAGCATCTACCACCTGAAGAAAGTATGGACCAAGGCCCAACCTGGAGGTGATAATGAAGACACAGCCAAGAAACACGCATGCTCTAAAAAGGCAGACCCGAGGAGGGACCATGCAAAACAGTTCCTGGAGTATGGAAAATAGTTTATAGAAAAAAATGAATATTCAACAGATTGATGCAATAGAAAGGGTATTTAAAGAATGTCTCTGATGCAGCAAGATGTGGACTTGGCTGAATGCCAAGTCGCCCTGCCGGCCGTACTTTACCATTTTTCTATCTCCTAATTGTCTTACTTTCTATTGAACTAATCTCTTAAAATCTACATAGAAAGTGAACTTCATTTTTCACAGCATCAATGGCATTTTCCTCAGAAGTGTATTATCAAAAGCGTGCCATAGATGTGCATTTCTTAATCTCAGTTTTTGGGACATGACTTTGGTTGCTGTTGAGCAGGAGTCTACCAAATCCTGTCCCTAAATTTAAACAGACCCTTAACTAAAGTTCTGTAATTCTTCTGATTTGTTATATTTTTACTCTTTGTCTCTACATTTTTCAGAGATATTTGATAAAGAGACAAGTTACCAGAAGGAAAGACGTATGGTGTATTTTTCAGAATGGAATTTACAATTCAGGAAAAAAAGAGGTTCTGATGCCTACGGATATTAGTTCCAGGGATAAGCATGTAAGATCATTGAAAAAAAAAACCAAAAAAAACCCCAAATGATGCTACTCCATAGAGACTGCATTCAGCTCTTACTGTAGGTTTAGAACTTTTTTGCTAAGGCAACAATTCCTGATGAAGAAACTCATGGCCTACTGGTGGTAAGTGAGCCAATGTAATTTGCCAGAGTAAAAGTAAGATTATACCATTGTAGTTAGTCCCTCTTTGTAATGGAAATTATGATCACCTGACAGAGCTTTGTCTCACCAAGAAAAGAATTGTGAAAATTATTTTGTACCACCTAAGTCAATGAAATAACAGTTTGGTGTTGAGTTTCTCATTTTGGATAATGGTGTTTTTGAATGTTTATATGCCTAAATTTAAAAATCATTTTACATATTTTCTCTTTTGCTTGGTAACATTTCAGACCCTGAGTAGAAAGTTGTTCAGGTTCATTGCTCATTCCCAGCAATGCAGCACCTCACCTGTGATAAAAATTTAGAAACTTGTGTGTGTCACCAGACCTAGACACACACTCTAGCAGAATCATTACACTTCAGCTGTAAAAAACTCACAGTGTCTCCTGCAGATTTTTTTCTCTCTTTTTGGCTGACTTACAGCCTTTAAGCCTCAAGAACTCTGTAACTTCCTTAGGTGATGTGTGCATTTCAATGAGCTGAACTTTTGCCCTAGGCAATTGCAAGATGAGAGACTATTACCTTTCAGATAATGAGTATGGGGAATGGGAAGATGGACAGTGTTGGCCATGCCTGCTACAATGTCATCAGAAGAGCCTGATAAGTACAGAGTTAATAGAATACTAAATTACTGTTGGTTTGAATGCAAATCTGCTCAAGTAATTTCATTTCCTCTATCACCAGCAGCATTCCTCAGACTTTCTGTGTAACAGATGCATACAAGTACAATTTTCAGAAGATTCTGGTAAAATGTAGAAACACTTCATACCATAAAAGGAACATTTGTTTATAATGTGACCTCTAAAAATACTCTATTACTTCAAACACTATTTCATTTTAGAAGTGTTTTCTGAGTGGAAGCTATACCATATGTAAATTTCAATTGTTAACCCTAAAGTGAAGTTCATAAAAGGCACATATAGATAAAAAAATTCCTTGAAGTATTTTTAGGTGTTTGTGGGTTTTTCGGTTTTGTTTTGGGTGGGTTGTTTTGTTTGCTTGTTTGTTTGTTTGGGGTTTTGCTTTTGTTTTGTTTTGGTTTTGGTTTTGTTTTTTGTTTTGTTTGGTTTTTGTTTTGTTTTTAGTTTTCAAAGTAACTAGAATCTATCTGGGAGCTATCAATTTGCTGATAATGTTTCACAATGTCCGTTTTTTCACATAAGAGTATATATATGCCTTCTTGAAAAAATAAAATTCAGTTTAGGTCACATAATGTAAAGTTATGTCTTTTTGGAAAAAACCTTTCCTGTTCATTAAAAAACCCTAGTATTTATGTTTAATTATTTACTTTAAGAAAACAGGCTGCCATAGTTGTTATTTTCACAACTTTCAAAAATTTATCAAAACAATGATACAATGTCTAGTGGTTTTGACATTAACATAGCTGAGCCATGCAGGGAATATTAGTTCTCTATAATATCAATTTCTTGAATACTTTTTGTATTGCTAAGGTAAGGTCTCCAAAATAAACTACCTCTGTTTTCTAAAGTGAGAGACGTAATCAATTTCAGTGTTTAAATATAGCTGAAAAACAAGGATTAATGTTGTCCTCATACCATAATTTCCCTCATTTTTTTCAGGAAACATGTAAATCACTAACTTGCTTGCAAAATTATATGAACATGGATCCTTGACATGGAGCAAAAATGGATTTCAAAAAACTACTTATTACATAATTAATTCCACAAACACAAGACTAATTCTATCATTTTGTGCATCCCTCAAGAAATGGAAGTTGTACATTGCAGGAATAGGTACTCCGTACTTAAATGGTGATTCTTCTGGCCGTTGAAATAGAATGACATGAAGATTAATACTTTAATATTGAAGGTTTTATATAAACTCACAGTGACTAACATCAGTGTTGCAGATCTATTGTGACCCTCTATACTCTCTTAGCCCGCTTATTGTGCATGATTTTGTTTGGTAGTATAGGGCAGTAACTAAGAGAGAAAAAGTATGCCATATTACTGACTCTTTCCAAAAAAACCCCATTCTAGTTACAATTTGGGAGAGGAAGGAGACATGAAGAACTTTGTAGCTTTATTTTTCACCATAGTGTAAAATGAGACATGTATGTCTTCTGCCTGCCTTGAATAACTTTTTGTTTCAATAACTTTTTTGAGATGACAATGGTTTAGTTGGATTGCCGTAAAAAGATGCTGTGAGACTGTTCCCATGAATGAACTTGCTTTTTAAAGCTTTAGGGTGTACAATACTGAGGAAGAAAACAATGGATAAGACAAAGTACAGAACATTAGAAAGAACATTGCTGCTTTCTGCTACTTTCCATTTTCAAGACTACATTGCTTGCAGGTAACTCACACTTTCTTTAAGAGTTCTCAAATGAATAGTCAAGGACTAGGGAGACCTCCAGGGTGCAAAAGGGCAGAGTAAAAAAATATGGAGGATCAAGTCAAATGGAAAAATTTCTGTTAATTTCAAAGTGATCTGATTTCTCTAGAGTTGCATATGCCAGCAAATCTTTTGCAAGTTTTATCTACATATACATATAGAGAAGAAACTTTTTATTCATCAATGTATCTTCATACAAGCAAAAATCTGCCACATGCTTAGAACATAGAGGAACAATTCAATTGTCATTTGTAAATTACATATACATTAATTCCAGTTCTATACTTCAATTTTTGTACATATGCTACTGAACTTCCGTGGTATTTCTTTTACTATTTATTCTATTTCTATAATTGAATGGAATTTTGCATTTAATTGTTTTTTCCTTTTTGCTAGTGTCATGGATGTGAGCATAATCCTGCACTAACTCTTCTTGTACAGGTGTACTGGCATCATACATAACCAATATGCCATGGTTGGGTTGAATTTTTACAGTTCTCCTTTTATTTTTAGTATTAACAGCCTTTCCATGCAAGTCTACTATGTAGATTAAATTTGTAACATAAATCTCTTCCTTCTGGAAAATTATGATATTGATAAATTTTTATGTTTCATGGTTAAATGATTAAAAAAACCAAAATAATATGCACAGTATTTGAATATTAAAATTCAATGTGCTTTAGTAAAAAAATTATGTCATATAAGCTGATCCAGCAACTGACTGCCACCAGATATAACAGTCCCGTTTCTCTTTTCTCCTTTTTGTTTGCTGGTACTGAGATTTGTTTGGCTTTATAGTAAGCTTGTTGCTATGGAGATTGGTGAGAATTGGAGCTATTTTTTTGCCTCAGAGTCCTGAACCATATCACTACTAGACAGTGGGCATCAATACTTTTAATAGTTTAGGGTTTTAGAGGGCAGAGTCACACATGTAAAAGGATATCCCAAGAAGACAGGGAACTTCTGTTCTTTTCTTCCTTTGCTTTTCTCCCCTCTTGTCTTTACCTGAGAGCAGTCCAATCCTTTTATTTCAATAATGAAATTATCATCTGGCTCCACCTCATTGAAACACCGCCTCATTGAAATTTCCACCTGTTTGGTAGAAGAGAAGCAGATTAACACGTTTTTACAGGGAGTTTTGCTTTCTGAGAACCCAAAGTAGCTTAATTTTTTTATTCTGAAAATAAGTAACTGTTAAGATCCAGCAATTAAAAATGTGAAAGAGAGGCCTCAGGTCGAGTTAAGGTACAAATAAGACCATATGGCAAAGTGTCATTATGGATTATGTTTAACAGTAAAAGTGATGTGTAGAGGGAGATAGAAGGAAATAGAAAAATAGGTGGTGGGAGACAGAGGGAGTGACAAAAACAGATTAAGGAGAAAATGTACATCTATGGAGCCTCGTAGAGTCCTGTTAATTGTTTTCTTTTGGTTTTCTTGGTGGTGAGCATCCCACAAAACACAGAGTTCAATGGATCAATATAAGTCTAAGCCATGGGACTGCCCAGGTGCTTTTCCTGGGGGGTAAGAGGAAAAGTTTGACACTGTCTTGTAGCAGACTTTGGATCTGCTGCATCACTTTGCATTATGTGCAGTGTCTGGTGCGAGGTCTCAGCAATGAGCCATGGGGATTGCAGGGGTCTTTGATGGCTTATGGCACCTTCTCAAGTGAATGTCCCATGTATATGTGGCCTTCCTGGGGTGGGGTTTATAATCCTCTCCATCTAGAGCTTACACTAAATACCCAAAAACTCTACTCCTCCATCCCGATCTCAGCCAGAGCTGATTTTCAGGACAATTGCTTTCTTTGTGGATTCTTTTCTCTCCCTCATTCTTGTTTATTTCTTCCCAGACTCGAGATAATTGGAAAATAGTGTTACATTTATCTTAAGTTCCCTTAGGTGATAGTGATACACTCTGTAATGGTGACTAGTAGGTCATATCCTAAAACATTTCTTCTGTGAAATTTAAATCGTGAATTCAAATCCTTGGATTATAAAAAATTCATTTTTGTCATCAGAGAAATGTTCATGGTGAGAAAGAATTTTCAGAATATTTTTAAATAGGTTATTAAGCTGGTTTGAGCGGAGAATAATTTTAAAAGCTGAAGAATTCTGCTTCCTTTTCAGACACTAAAAGAAATGTTGATGACTGTCCAGAATCAAATAGAAAGAAGTTTTTTTCCTAGTCCCTGTCTAATCCTAATCAATTATAATTGTTTGCTTTACAGGGATCTCTTAGATATGTCTAATTTTCAAGATACAACCAGTCATAAGAGCAAGATGTATAAATCTGGACCCTAGTACTAAACACACTTGTCACAAAAATAATGGTTTTTAAGAGTTTTCATGTGTAAGATGAAATAAAATGGAGAAGAAAATTCAGTGTAACAAGTATGGTGTCTTCAATGTTTTTCTCTGTGCATTCAGAAGCAAATAAAATTCAAATAAAGCAATAATATTTAAAGGTATATTAAACAGAATAAATGGGTATATATAAATCTGTTTGTATATTAGATACGTAAACAGATCTCTTTAAATAGAATGGATCTAAAAAAAGCTATTTTGAAATTATGAAACTACTTTCAGATTAAACTCAGAATTTGTAAAATGAATTCTGGTAAGCTATTTTAATTCAAGTAACTCTAATATTGATTCAAAAATAAGCTCCTTAGTTATAAACTCTCTAGAACTTTATTAGATTAATAACCTTTTTTCACACAAAGAATTTTAAAAGTGTAGTTCCTTGGTCCCTCCATGTCACAAGGATTCTTTTTCCATGTCAGAAATATCGTAAAGTTTTTTGAATTCAACCTTAATGAGCACTATGCTCTTTAGTTCTTCTGAAAATCAGGCAGTTTAATTATATGGTCTTGGAATACATTTACTGTTGAACCGTGCCTCCTAATACTAAAGAAAAAATTTGGGTCCTATATCATCCATACATTTTTTTCAAAACATTCTTCACCTGTTTTATAGAGGAATAAGATAGACAATAGTTTTGTGTCTTAAACTATACTTCTGAAGAACTCGTATATACATGTTTTTATTAATATGCATTTGGTGTTCTTATGGGCTAAAAGTCTTCAATTTCATTACAAAGCAGGTGTCTGGATATTGATGTTTTTCATGTTGCCTCAGCAGAGGGTCCCTTTTCACTGAAGGCAATTGCAAATCACAGTGTAATGCTCAGCAGGAACACTAAGGAACAGAAAACTGGATATTGCAGCATCCAGAAATGGTTTTCTACTGCATAGCTAAATAAGAGATGAGAGACCTTCATGGTCAAAATTATCAAAGAAAAAAAGAAAAGAAAGTGAGCTGTTTCATTAATTGCAGAATGATCTGACTGAGACTTACACTGCATAATAGAAAAAATCTTTCTCCCCTACCATGCCTAATAGTATTTGTTACTTTGAAAATATTTAAGAAACATTTCTTATGGAGAGAGTTTACAGATGAAAAGAAAAAAAACATAAGTTGCAAATATTTGAATTTTTGCCATAACTATATTCTCTTTCCCTGAGAGAGGCAAAAATTTCCAGGTTACATCTGTATTCTCCTGTGATACAAGCTTCTTAGAACATGCAGATATAATCCTGAAAGACTTTGTTTTCTCTGTGTCTGTCCCTTTTTGTCCTATAAAAAATTATAATGATTTTTCTATATATTCTGTTTTTCATCTGGATTTAGTTGACTTTGAAAAAAGTACTCCAGATGTAAAAAGACAAATATACTTGGTCTTATTCCATAGAGTAGTAATAAATTTAAAATTATTTGCATATTATCGCATAACCTAAATTAGCGATTCTAGTTGTAAATGGTTTGACTTTTCCATTAAAAAAATATTGTGAAGAAAGAGGTAAGAAAAATATCTGTACTGAATTATGCCATAAACTTTAGCAGAAAGCAGAGACTTATTAACTAGAAGGTTTTGAAACAAAATCTTGAGAGTTTAATGTTTGATACATTATTCTCCATGCTGTACTACTGAACTAAATTAATTCACCTTAGAATGCTGATATGGGATATTCTTAGTTAGTGAAAATATTTAAAGTAATAATATGCCTTTTTCCTTTAAGTCCAGATAGTGTTTATTCAGTTTTAAATATTGATTTTCTACAGTCTTGCAGTAAAATTTAGCCAGTTGTTGGTGTGAGGTTTATTTATAAGGGTAACCCTATAAAGCTTCCACATCTTTCATCATTTTCAGCTTTGGCCTTATGACAAATAGTTTGGTTTATTAAAAAAAATAACATCTTGGTTTATTTAAGCATTCACAGGGATAATAAAATAGATGTTTATAATGTCTCCATTTGATAGTGTAACATTTTATACATTGTCTTTGTCCAGGGTTAATTTTGGGAGCACTTGATCACATGCTAACTTTACTCCTTTCAATATCTTGAGCTATTAACTCTTGGTATGAAGGAAAACACACATCACCTCATATCTAAATAAGCAGGACATCCTTGGTTACACTGAAGTCATTCCTGAAGCCTATGAGAAAATCTAGAAACAACTGCCTTGTGGTAGATATGGTAATATAGCATTATAACATATGCTAAGGCTTTAAGACCTTTAATTAGCTGCATGACAGTTTTGTAGTGTCTATGCTATTTTCTGACTTTACTATCAGTTCTGGATGGACTTGACTTAGTTTTATTCTGGTCTACCTAAGCTCCTGAGGTAATGGTTCAATTGAATGTCAGGAGACCATTGGAGCACTCAACAATGACATAACTTAGTTTTCCTTAGAAGCACATCAGTGTTAAAATAAAATCCCAGTGACAATCAAGGCATCTCTAGAGAGGCTAAAAATACTGCTTTTGCACTTTGCTGATAAAAGGTCAAAACACTCATCTGCTTCTATATATTTTTGATGGAAGAATATGCATCACAACACTTACCACCTAAATGTGTTATCAAACTAGGCATGTCATTCATATAGCATCATCTGTGTAATCCTTTATGGCTCTGCAACCATGCGTAGTACTTAGTTAAATTAGAACAGTACCCTGAGGTATTCTGGTCTGTTGTACTGTTTTCTGACTGCTGATTATTAAATTGGGGGGAGAAAAATGGGTGAAAATTATTTCACCATTTGTACTTATCTTAATCAACCAAATAAGAAATCCTTAAGAGAAGGAATATGTGGATTTAAGTAAATAAAAGCCAAACAGTTAATTAGTACATAGGGTGAAATTAAGAATGATGATCTGACAAAACAGTAATTAAAAAAACAAAAAAAAAGGAGGATTAAAGAAGAATTGTTAAAACTAACTCATATAATACAGTTGCATATAATTCAAAGACATAATTAATTTTTTGTTTTTTAATTAAGAACTTAATGGCAATTTTATATTGATTAGTCTATTTTAAGCACATTTAAGACATCTTTAAGCTCTCCGATTCGAAGTAATGATATTGAAATAGTGCTATTTAACCTCTCTACTTTGATATTAAATTTCAAGGCTCCCAAAGAGATAGCAGAAAATTGACTTTCCAATAAAACATTTTCACTGTTCTTTTTGGTAAGTTTGTGATAGTTTGCAAATATTGAATCCAAATTGCTTTTCCAATTAAAGCAAATAAAGTAAAAAAAAAAAAAAAAATTGGCATAGTCTTGTTGTGAGCAGTTGCCAAACTGTTAAGCTCAACATATGTTGAATATTTTATTTAAAAGTGATTTATGGGAAAAATTACCAATGATGACAGACAATATTTTGCTTAAGTTTATTTTCTTAAATGTCAGCAGTTTTAATGATTCAATATCATTATGTATTCAAATACCAAGAACGTGTATGAATTCAAGCTCTACAAGCCCCTTTATTATTATATTGTATAATGCTGTAATTTATAAAATTTATTCCAAATATTTCTGTCCATTTCCTGCAAATATCTAGTAACTCATGTTGAAAGTGTTAAGTAAGAAACTTAGCCTTTGTTTTCCTTTTCTTTTTTTAATCAAGGGAGGAAAATTTTATTTTCCTCATTTGTACCTTAAGACATCTTCCAACAGGAAATGTTATTGTTTTGGTTGTTTACAGAACATATCTGGTCAAGAAGAAAAATGTCAAACAATAAAACACTACCAAAAGCAAAAACAACAAAATTAGACAGGAGTTTGCAAAAACCTCGTATTATCTCTCTGATGATAAAGAAAATAGGTAAAAGACAGAAATATAAAACATTTATCTTATTGGGAATTACTTTGAGAGGTAAGGCACTAATGTTGGGTCATGAACAATGTCTGTGTTTCTATCTCCCTAATTAAGTACATTCCAGGGGCATAGAAATAATTTTTAAAAAACCAAAAAAAACAAAAAAACCACAAAAACACCAAAAAACAAGGCAACTAAAAAACTGTCATTCTCCCTTACTATTTAATATCCAATTAATAAAGCTCACAATAAATGACCTTTCTTTCCTTACCTCAATGTGTGACACTATAGCTTTATAATATTCACGAGGGAACAGTGTTTTTTCTTCCAAACTGGAACTTTAGACTTGTCTTTGCTCAAGTTGCAGTATAAGTATACACCAAATATTGTATAGTATATCTTGTGTCAAGTCTGAGTGATGACACTGCCACAGAGCACTCAGGATATTCTTTCACAGAGCATGCATGTGAATGCTTGTAACTTACACTCCAACACTGCAGAGAAAGAAGGCCCTGCATTTCTATAAAATAACTTTCCTGATCTTAAAGTACATTTTCCCTAAAAGGATTCAACTTAAGTATGTAGAGGAGGCAACCCTGTGCAAGAATGAAATTAAAATTTGAGCTATCAAGATCCTGATAAATTTGTAAATTGAAACTTCTGCTTCTTCAGCTTTTGCACTTTATATATTCCATGACTTTGACTTATTCCATGCCCATGTATAGATGCTGAGTATATCCTAGTTTCCTAGGTCAGATATTCAGGAAGTTTAAAAAGCTTGAGATGATAGTATTATTTTGTTAAACTTTGCAGTGACCAAGTTAAAAAAAAAAAGAAAAAAAATACAGCTGCTTCAGTATTGCTAAGAGAAGTAATGGCAAATTTCCTGTCTTTGATGGGAAAAGAACAAAACAGTGAATATATAAAATATAGGGACTAACTAACAGTCTATATCAGTCTGGGAAGAAATAGAAATAATAGAAATACCTTCTGTTGCTTTGTACATACAAAGCAGGAATAAAGAATACCTGTGTAGATTCAACTTACACTGGATATTTAGCTGTAGGTGTGGGAGTGTTACAGTTCTGTGTTTTGTATTATTAACCATGCCAACATTGCTCTCTACTTTCTCTACTTCTTTTTAAAGTTTAATCTAAGCTTTTTAATACTCACAACTGAGCCTTACCAGGAAAAACTCAAACAAGCAAAAACCAAACTCCTCTCTCCACAAAACAGCCAGGAAGCATCACTAGGTGAAGAATAACAGAATGTCTAAAGAATGTTGTACATGACTAAGTAAGCCATACATTTCAAAGACCTAACATTTTTGAAACCTTGTCTTGTCTTCAGTTTTTATCAGACCCTCTACTTTTCTGAGATTATAAGATAAATAATTAATATAAAGTTTGTATCCAGTTGTACAAAAATTTTTATAATTTGATTTTTAAATTAGACAAATTCAAGAACTTCAAAGTCAAAATAATGAATGTTCAGAAGTCAGCATTAACATATTCCTAGGGTTTTTAATATACACTAGAGATGTGACAAATTTTTTAAAAAATAAAGGAAAACCTGCACGGTGAACTTAAAACCCCATTATTTAATAATTGCTCAAGCCTGAAATTTTGATGGAGACATCTTTTCTTACAGGGATTGGATATTTCAGAGAGGTGGAAAAGAAAGGTATATATAATGGAATGAATTTTTCTTAGATCCACTGAACCTAAAATATAATCTTTCATCATCTTTGACCATACTGGTAAAATATTTTACTGGTATCATGTCAAAGTGCTATGACATTAAATGGCCAATAACTTAAAATAAAACATTAAAGGTTTAGGATCTGGAAAAATCTTTCTTTGTTAAATCTTAGGGTAGCAACTCTAAGTTATGACTGCTTGAGGTCCCTGTATAAATAAATAAAAGACAATTGCTTAATAGACTCAGGTACATTTCATTGAAGAGTTCTTAAAATTACACAGATTCATCATTACCGTATGAAAGTGCTTTTAATTTGCCAAGGATTAATGCAACACCTTAGAACTTAATTTCCCTTATATTTAATTTTGCATTTCAAAATGTGGCAAAATTTAGTAAAAAATTAACATCTCAGGACAACTGCATCATGACTTTGTAAGCATCTCAAGGTAATCACATATGCAAATTGCTAGGTAGGTATGCACTTAGTCTAATACATATACCAGAAACTGATTTACATGTACAGTGGGATCCCATCTTTTGAAAATGTGTGTTTAATTTCAATATGGTAAAATTCTTTTAGCAAAGAGTATAGTGGACTCTAGCTCTCTGGTGCCACATTGTACAACACAGGACATGCAAGCAGTAATGCAGGTAGACAAATCATCTTTGTGTGTCTCATTCTTTAAATACCACAAGAAAGAATGTATCACAATGTAGAGATCCTTATCAATGAAGCCATAATTTTGATTTTTTTTTATAGTCTTGGAGACCACAAATTAAGCTCCACAAGAGATCAGTGATTATTTAAAGGAAATTTGTCTAAATGGTTATATCTCTCATTTCCTCAATTTAACATTTTGAAGAGAAAAGCTCAAAAAGTCTATAAAAACTAGATGTTTTATATTTAATTAATCAGGCACCAAATTCTCTATAGTTTGGAGTCAAACACTTGTTGACATTACTGAGAAGAAACATGCTGATCTGTCCCATTTGGAGCCGCTGTTTCTCAGAACTGAGAAAAGGTCTGTAATGTAGATGAAACAATGTCTACTAATTTTCTTTTTTCCTGAAGTACAGTCCTATCTGAAAATTGTTCTTTCTTTGATGATAAATTGATCATATTTGATAATAGTCTTTAAACTCCACAGGCATCAAAATGGCAGAAAAAGTAAAGGAATGTCCCTGTGAGTTTCTAAGTTACAGGGTACCCAAACACCTGAAAATGAACTGGATTGCAAATCATCTTTCTACATACTGTAGAAATAATATACTGCAGAATAATGCATTTTTTATAAATGTAGCTCGTCTTTATAGAACAAAAAGTTTAAGAAAGACATATTACAGACTACACCCTTTTAATGACTAGAAAACCACAGTAAAATAATAGTGGAACACCGGGCTGCAAATCAAGTCTTAAATCTCTCAGAAACAATAATAATTTGCGTATTTTACTCAGTTCATATTGCCCTGACAGAGAGATGGGGTACTTTGTACATATGATTATGTCTGTGCTGTACTGTGGATTAATTCAGCAGTTTCATTTTTCATGCATACAAGACAACAAAAATAACAAAAGACCAGGTATGTGTCCCCATATAACCTAAGTGTTTTCTCACAAGCAGTATAACCACCAGGAACTGAGTCTTAATGACTTCCTCTTTTGGTACTGCATTTTTTGCTAGTTTTGAATTGAGTTCTATCATAGTAACATAATATCCATTGACACTCAGTCCTGGACTTTGAAGATGGATCTGTGGTGATTATTTCCTAAACATTATGTTCTTCTCAGCCTTTAAGAGAGAACATATTGCATATTGTTATTTGCTCTGGTTTATAGATATACAGCATAATTCCTCACAGCCAAGACTAAGTCCGGATAATTGTAGGGTTTATTGCACAGTAGAAGATGCCGTAAAGAGCAAACAATAGTGCACACAGAAAAACCACATACAGCCATTTTAGTGCCACTTGTTTACAATGGTTGAAAAAGGTATTTAAGAGTTGTACTACTTTGCTCTAGCAGTGACAGTAAAAGGATCTTCATCAGCAGTAATGTGTGGATATAGAAGGAATTTTATGAATTATGTTTATTGCTTAAAACACCTATGTAAACAATCCTTTGCTCATCTGTTACAATATCTGGTCTGGGAAGAGC
Source organism: Argya squamiceps (assembly GCA_037834095.1). Classification (NCBI taxonomy): domain Eukaryota; kingdom Metazoa; phylum Chordata; class Aves; order Passeriformes; family Leiothrichidae; genus Argya; species Argya squamiceps. The sequence continues at coordinate 16,059,917 of JBBMKD010000115.1, forward strand.
ATTTTGTACAGTAATGAGTCTTATCCTGAAGATGAAAGCAGATATATTATATTTGCCATTTTTAATAGCTCTTTCTAGTGACATCTCAACAATCTGTTATCATTTCTGCTACAAGAACTTGGATACAACGTATTTATAGTTTATAAAGTATTTTCTGGAAATGGAAAATTAAAAGAACTTGTCATTAATGAAAATAGATTTTCAGAGTGTAATTAACAGGGCCAGCAAGAAGACTTAGGTTTTTAGGTATTGAATAACTCAACTCCTTTGGTGTTGCAGTGCATGTTTCAACCTTTCAGTTACATGTATCAAGTTTGTAAGTGCCTAGCCTGTTCCTTCCCAAACC
>JBBMKD010000115.1:16074021-16087713 GCA_037834095.1 Argya squamiceps
GAACAAAAACGCCATCTTTGAAAGAGTAGTTTAACAGGCCCAAAACATAACAATCATAGAGCACGAACCCCAACACCCCATGCAAAACTCAATGCTAGAACAGAGGAATATTTCCTGAAGGAACTGCAGCCCTCGGAAAGCCCATGCTGGAACAGGTTTATCCTGAAGGACTGCTGTCCATGGCAAGAAGTCATGAAGATGCAGGAAAAAAAAATGTGAGGAGGAGAAACAGCAGAGAGGAGCTGCTATTGACTGACCGCAGCTCCCATTTCCCATCCCCCTGAACTGTTCCTGTGTGGGGCAGGAGGCAGAGGACTTGGGAATAAAGGAATGAAGTTGGATGTGTTAGGAAGAAGCTGTTTCACTTTGCTTTTTTTTCTCATAGTCCTTCTCTATTTTAATTGGTGATACATTATCTGATTTTTCTCCAAGTCTCGTCTGGCTGTCAGTAATTGGTGAATGATTCCTTCCTGTCCTTATTTCAGCCCACAAACTTTCCATCTTATTTTCTTACCCCTGTTTTGTGGAGGTGGGGAAGGGTGAGTTACAACCCTTTGAACTGAATTTAGATTGTAGAATAAACTCATGTCAGTATTTACTTTAACCTGATGTGGACACCACTGAAGAATAACAGGGGTCTATATTCTCAGCTGTTTAAATGAAGAGTCTGCTCAAAGATTAAGGACTGGGTCTTCTTAACTCCATTCTGTGAAGGGGGAAAAACAATCCATAGGTGATGTTTATTATCATATCTCTGTCAGATATTTCCTTATCCAGGAAAACTATTCAAAATATACGAATATTGCTGTTCACTTGTTTATTTTTGTCTGCAAATTTAGCCCTGCTAAATGGAACAAATGTCCTACTTCACACCTACACATTATTATGACTAATTTTTCTTCTTCATTTAACTTCTTCCTCCTTGGGTATTACTGGAAAAATCAGTTTTAACATCAAAAATAACTTAGAGGCTATGTTGTTTTGACAGAATTCCATCTCCCAGTGTGAGGTGGGAAATTGTTGGAATTGAGTCTTAAATGTGAACTCCAACTCTGACAAAATGAGCAGATCTAGCCTCTGGATAAAGTAACAACATAGAGTGCTTCTGGCAGTTCCCACCTACAGTGTCCACTCTGTTGACAGGTACTGGACACCCTTCCCTGAGTAGTGTGACTGAATCCAGTAAGTAATTTTGGATTGAATTAGTTTCTGTGGCAGACAAAACAGACTTTATAGTAGGCAAATTGAATTTCTCTGGTTCACTGACCAGTATGGCATTGCTCCTCTCAAGAAGATTTTCACATTATTGAGGGCTGGTAGGTTTTCTTGTAAATATCTACAGGCAGGACACATTGCAACCCAAGAGATTCCTCGTCTGTTCCCATTAAAAAAAAATTTCTGTCTACATCTGCCAAGTCACTTACACAAGTGTGTATAGATAGGCATGCACATACAGAGAAAACAAAATGAAAACATCTGCATAAAATTTTATTTTTGTTCTATTGGGACTGCATGCATATATCCAGAAAATTCACATAATGGCGTTCTTGAGAGACTTAGCCTCAGTATCTATTGTTACAAAACACAATGTGTTTTTAATGGAATGAAAAGGCAGGAAGTATTACCTATCTTAAATAAAATTCTGAATGGGGAACCATCACCATGTACTTTGATTCAATTAGGTTACAGTAAAATGCCAGCCATATCAGGAAAGGAAATACAAGAACCTCCATATTTAAGTTGTCACTAATATTGTTTTGCAAGTCTGTTATCCCACACTTTGCCTATAGCTGTCACTGAACATAGCCTGTGAGTATTTTCTTTATTTTATTAGACTGATACTGTATATATACCACAAAACTGCTATAAAACTAGCATCTGTAGAATGTACAAAATGCAATTTTTAAACAGTACTTATAGAATATTTCTATTATATATATAGAATAGCATATACCATAAATAAATGTTTTTCAAGTATCTCCATTCACATTTCAGATTTTCAAAATCGTGTTTATTTTGCTAAAGTCCATTTTTATTCTTCTCAAAGACAACAAAAATTATTCCTGTTATTTTCATGGACGTTTTCTTCCTTAAACTGGATTCTTATTTCATGGATAATTTTTATTTTCTTTTTGCTCTGACTTTTAAGAAAGGATAAGCACAAAATAGTGAGATGCAGAACATGCAAGTGAATTAGGACTTTTATTATTATATATCATCATGAACAATATAATTTCAGATGATATTGAAGCAGACATAGAATATCTCCACTGAGTCTTCTGAGCTGGCCCCAAATCACAATCAGCAATGTGGATGTATGACACAGATATATTTCATTGTATTTTTGAAAGATATTCAGAGGTCAGAGTAAAGCTCCAACACAGTATGGGAGAACATAAGCCTAACAGAAAGATGCATTTCTGTTGTTTCTGACAGTAATCCATTATTTAGAGCTCCCTAGTTTCAAGTCATCATTGCAGTAGCAATACCTTTGGATGAGGTAGTGCACAGAGAGTCCTCCAGAGAAGCAGTCATTATGGTGGCCAGCAAAGAGGTACTTTTTCATTACTGGCTGGGGTTAAGAGGCTGGTTTATGAGGTGGTGAAATAAATGGGAAGTCCGAAATACTTTAAAAGCAAAAAGAGACAATTTTTTCTAGAAGCAAAAAAAGCACAGGAATATTATCTTGGCAAATCTTTCAGCTCCTGTCTTTCAGAAATCATCAGTTATGTGAGTCGCTTGGAACAGAAAAACATAGACATATTTTGAATGTCTTTTAACTATAGAAAAAAAATTAGTTTGAGAGCTACAACTTCAAGCAATCAAAGTAAGAAGTTTTATTATCCTATTTCGGTTGCTTTTCATAAAAATTGACATTGGGTTATTATCTGTATAATTTAAAGAATTGCAATTGAAAATTTTCATTGACTCAAACCTATTTTTTGCTTATCCACCCTTTAAATATTTGATAAGTTTAGTCAAGTTTGATAAGTTTAGATTTTAATCTTTATTTTGTGTTTGTTTTTTTGATTTTTCAGACATGGGTAACCTCTAAATAGTCTGTGTTTTTCCTTCCTGTTCAGCCCTAACATGCCCTATTGGTGTCTGGAAGGTTGAAAACATTTCTATCAGAAAGATCCTTATGAGACACTGTATGTAATTTTGTATATATAAGAGTATTAGCAAACTATAAAAATTAGATTGATGAAATAGAAAACAGGTATTAAATAAGTAGACTTTGTTCAATTCTAACCAATAGTCTTACTTTCACAGTTGTTATTGCATAGCTTCAAAAAATAATGCCCTAAATCACCTACATTTTTTTTCCGGGTTTATTACCTGCATGTTTATACAAATAAATCCTAAGCAATTGTGAACTTATTTTGTTTCCTTTTAACTGTTTATCACAGCATTGGTAGTACGTTCTTAGGCATGAAGGTTTCATTACCTACTTTTGGGTTCCCATGGGATGTCTTTCCTACCAGCACTTCTTCCACCCAAAAATGAATTTAAAGTGCTCTCAATTTTTTTTTAATTGCTGTAACACAAACAGAGATTAAAACGGAATTTCAACTCTTTATTTTCTACCCTCTCAGTAATTAACTCCATTTTGTGGAGCCATATTTTTAAATAGTTTTCATGTCTTTATTTCTACTTTTGCAATACAGAAATTAATAACAAGAGAGCCTTAAGTTTTACAGAGAACTTGTCTTTTTAATTAACTCTAAGTCTGTATTTAGAAAATGTTATTTTTGCATTGCAAAACACATACATTGTATTTGGATATCAAGGTGATGGCCACTTTTTCTAAAGTTTTTAAGGAAAAACAAATAGTAGAGTAGCAACTAAGTAATAAGTATGCTTTTTAAAAGAAAATTCATTTGTCCAAGAAAAATATATATCTGTTTGTTTGCAGTTAATGATGACTGGATACAGTAACTTCACAAGGTACATCTCAGAGAGGTCATCCAGTGAAAAGGGATCTAAGGTTTGAACCCATCCATTTGAATTCAAATGTATTTTTCAACTTTTGTACATCACAAGGCCTGTGCATCTGCAAGTTTTAAAAGCCCAGTAAATGCTGTGTAGGGGCCATTGAGAGTCTGATTGTTAGTTTAAATTTCTATTTTTCCTATGCCACCATACAGTCTGTAAAACAATTTGTTTACTTGTTCCAGTCTGAGAAGTCTAGATGAGAGCATTTAAGTTTCTTGTTTCCTCATTTACATCCTCTTTTTCTTCGACTTCCTCTTCAGGAATTTTCTTTAGTGTACAGTATTCTGTGAAAAAAAAAATACTCTTCAGCTTATTGTCTCTACACCTAGAAATTCATCTTTTTAGTTCAAGCTATCATCTATGCCCACAGTCCAGGACTCTGTGCTTCTGCCCCTGATACCACAGTCTTGTCCCAAATTCTTCACTTCCACTGCTCATATGTGTAATTTCCTGGCCTCAAGAAACTTTTGCATTGACAAACGTCCTGTGGTTTGACAGTGCAGTTTCCCACTCATTGTGAAACTCTTTACTTTGGAATTCTAAATGCTAAAGAAAATCTTGGATTGTCTGAGAGGAAGTATTTGCTATCACAGGAGAAGCAGCCTGTCACAGAACTGTGAAATCAACCACATGATCATTTGACCAAAATTAAATAATGGTTGCAATTGTTTTTTAAACTTTATAACTCATTTTTTTACCAGACTGTGCAATTCAGCAGTGTAACTAGAAGTAGTAGACAAACCATGCAGGTGTCAAATTTTTTATGCTTATTAATCAACAAACAATTAAAAATAGGAAAATAAAAATATTGAGTTGGTATTTCTGAGCCAGTTATGAATAATCTGGCAGAGGAAATAACTGAGAGATTGTTTAAGTAATTGCTCCTAGTCTAGTGAGCTTAAACTGAAAGTCTAAACTATTTTTAGTTATCCAATGATATTGTTAACTTACAAATCCTTTGGTCTGACTGAGCCCCTTGTTGATAAAATACATTCTGATTTTTTTCATAAGCGTCATATGTCTGTTGCAATGCTAGAATTTTCATTAACATTTTTCTTGCCTAACTTTAGCAAAAGCATAAATTAATAGCATTACCAAAGTGATTGCAATGGCATATGGGAAACTAATGTCAGGGTGCACAGCATTCTTTGGTAAACTACACAAAATGTCCTAGGATACAAATCAGACTGAGTTCAGAAATTACTGCATAGCTTTGTTTCTATTCTCCTTTAATGGGTATTATTTTTTTAGATTGCATTATCCTAATGTCACACATGCTGAGAGTATAGATAGGCATATTTATGGAATCCCTGGAGCAGTATGAATTCCTTTGTTGTGCGGTTACTATTAGTCTTGATTGCATTTGCTGAGGGGGAAATTTGAGGAACAGGTTTCTTTGGGCATTTTTGTTTATTGATTTACGTTTTCATTCTTAATTTTGTCCTAGTGTGTTTCCTTCTTTTCTTTTGTTCTTTTCATAATTTTCCTTTTTTTTCCACTTTTTAAGCAGATTTCTGTTCTGTTACATTATCTGTTTTACTTGTCATTGTAATAATCACTTTTATGTTTTCTTAGTGCCAGTTTAACATTCTGCTACTGATTAAAATTTTCGTCATATTTACTGGAGCTCATGTTGTACATATGAGAATACTTCCTTTATTTGTCTCTTAAATTTTCTTTTCCCCTTGTTAGTGGTTTCGCTATCTCAGTTTCAATGTTCTGGCTGGTTGCAATTACAAGTTTTCCCAGCTGGGAGCTTGTTTCATTTTGCTTGGTCTCTGTGACATGCTAATCTAATGGAACTGTAGTTCAAATTGTTTTGTCTCTCTGTTTTACATCTTCTTTCCACACAGTATAAATGATGACTTCACTGATATTTTTCTGTTCAGGATTTTAAAGAAAAAATGGTAGTTACAAAAACTGGTCCTACTCTGAGACCTCTTACATTAGAGTGAAATGATTCCCAAGTGGATTTTGAAGAAAAATATCAATGTCTATAACTTGTGAATGGCCTGAAAATTTGAGAAAACTACTCCAGCTGTCATTGTAAACAAAAAAGCTGGTGATGAGGGCTGGTGATAAATACAGGTCTAAGGCATCAGAACTCTCTGCTTAGCTTTTGACTTGTGCTTAAAATCATATATTTTATGTCATCATAAGCAAAAGTTGTTGTAGTGGTGGGAGCTTCTTATGGCGTAATATTGAGAGGACGCCAACTGCTTGGACGGAATCTGACAAGCACTGTATTTGATAAGCCTTGGTTTATAAAAGGCTGTATAATCAGTGTTTTGTACTCTGGCTTACCAGAGTGCACCTGCTCTGTTCTGTGAAGAGACAGAAGGATCTCTGTAGCTTGTGATGCCTTAAAGAACCTAGAAATAAAATAACATTCTTTTGAGATAATATTAATGTAGAAGATAATATAAAGGCTGGTCTTTACTGGAGGCCTCCAAGGGGCAGGTATGGAAAATGCCCAAATGCCCACCCCTGCATGTGGTGAATACAGTTTCATAGGTTTTGCAAATTAGCATAACTGATAAAAATCCCTAATTGGAGACATAAGTGTTACGGCAATCCTTCAGGTTCAACCCCTTTCTAAATTCTGCCCCTCAGATGGGAACTAAATTTCGTGAATATGTGTCCTGAAGAACTCTTTTCAACCTTGGGTCCCAGGAAAGAACCAAGATAGGATAAGGGCCTTGGAACCCCCAAGGCCTGGAGCTCTGGAACGTGTTTTGTCTTGCTGCCTAGGGCAAAGGTAGGGAAAAGTACTGGGGCTAGCTACAAATACAACAATACAGAGCTGCCAGTATATGTGTACAGAATGTAGGGAATATTTAAAACCAAAAATCATTCTGGCAACACTTGACAGAAAGATGTACATGAAAGAAAGTGCAGGGCTTTATTTTTACAAGGAATGTGGGCTGACAAGCGCTCTTTAAAAAGTGCTATCTATGACTCATGATTTCAGTTCTTCAGACTAATTGCAAATTGCCTTATTTAATTATGGTTGATTAAATCAAATCCTTCTTATTATTTTTGCTGTTTGGTTGGATGAAGTGACTTGTGTAGATGGATATGATATGAAGACTTTTGTGTAATTGTTGAAGACTCTGCTCCCATGAGTGTTCAAAACTCTGACCTTATAAAACCTGCTTTGGAAAACATTGGGATTTTTCCAGAAACTACACTGAATCTGGAGCAGATACATAAAACAATTATAGTAAATATATTTACTAATTTTTAATTAACTAACTAGTTAATTATAATTAAAATGGTCTTAGAAAGCAGGATAGAAAGCAGTATAAATATATGAAAACTAAGCTAAATGAAAGTATGAATTATCAGATTTATTTATCCAGCTCTGGTCCATGTTTTAGAGTTCCTCTAAATACAGGAAAATGTAGGCTTTAATAATCTATACCAGACCTCACAGAAAAAAATTCAACTTTTCAATAATAAGAATGGTAGCAGAATTGCTTGTATGTGTCCAAATATTCCTGATTTTTTTTCTTTCCCACCTGTGTATTTCGCTGTTGATTTCTGGAAGTCTTGCAATGCACCTTTTCAATACTATAGCTACCCTCCTTTCTAAGAATTGCTTGCCAAACACTTAATTTTGTCTAGATTAAATTTCAGGTGTCATTATCACTAGATTATTCCATCAATTAAAAAATCAACAAAAATTACAGTTTCCTAGTTATTTGAGTATTACAACAACAATAATATTTCAGAGCATTAATCAGTATTAATACAGAAAGTAAAACTAACTTTATTCTTCAAAACTCATTCTTTTATAAACATAAGATTGTGCATATATCATGAAAGATTAACAGCATTTCACACTTACCTCTGCGTTGTTGAATTCAGTTGGCAATTTATTTATGATTTCAAGAAAAACAGAATAGATTTTGCACTTTCTGAGGAATCTACAAGAAATTATCTTTCTGAGAGTCAGAATTTAGTTGACTGCCTAACTTTAAGTGGATGTAGCCTTTGAAATTGTCACCAACTGATGAAGAGATTGAGTATTGATGTATAAAATTGGAGAATTTAGACAGATAACTGGGTGAAAGTTATTTGGACACAGGTTTTAGATTCCTGTGAATGCAGGCAACTAGACTGTGTTTCTCTCCCTCAGCACCATTTAAAAACTATCTAGACCTTTTTTCTCTACTATTCTAATTGAAAGCCTGGTCCTTTGTCTTTTAATGTTTAGAAACTTTAAACTAATTTCAATTCTAAATTTATTCATGACAGTTTTATACCCATGTGCTCTTGTGCCAGCATTGTCCTTTGGCTTAATTAGTTTTTGTCTTTCCCCAGTGTTTCCCCCTAGTTTATTTATAACAAGTAATTATATCCCCATTCCGACTTTGTTTTCTAGTCTTTTGGAGCTGAGCTCTTGTCTGTTCTTAGAATGAAATCAATGAAAATCACTGTTAGATAGGTTATAAACTTTGGTTCAAAACTTCAGCATTAGAATGTAGGATGCAATGTTAGAATGTTGCTTAAGGGAATCTGAGCAATACCATCAGTAGCTGGTTTGCATTCAAAAGATCAATAGACAAGCTTGTTAATACGAACCTGTCTGAAGGGTAGTGGAGTGTGAGCTCGTTGGATGGATTGTTACATCAGGGGACTGAGAAAGTCACAAACATATTACAATTTCCTTGTGAAATTTAGAGCTGTTACAGAAAAACAGTTGCTCATTATTGTTACTTTAAAAAAGTATTTCAAAAAATTGTGTCATCTAAGGCATAGCTTTGAGGCACAAATTACATGCCAAACTGTGGCATTCGTTACATGAACAAGACCAGAGTTGAAGCCTGGATATAGCCAAGAGAATAATTAAATTCTTTTCCTTTAATTCCTCAAATTTCACTGGGAAAATGTGTTACTTATTGTTGCAAATTATTTATGGAGACAGAGAGGTAGATATTTATATGCACATATTTTGCATCCACATGTGTGTTTGCATACCTATATGTTTTCCACAAATCACTTTCATATTTCATAATTGTAGGGGTGGGGTGATCTGTGGTTTGTCTGTTTTTAACAGAGAAAGAATAGGAATACCAAGAAAATAGATTAAACAAATAAAAATAAAGCCTCCACACCCAATTTCTGCTCTGCCTCTTGAAGGTTAGCTACAGTAAACACAAAATTCAGTGTTGAATTCAAATTAATGATGTGTTTGTTGCTTTAGGGGTTGTAAAGTTAAAAATACAAAACTTGCTACTTTACTTACTTGTGACACAAGTACTTGATTCAAATACCATCTGGCCTGCAAGAGAGAATCACAAAAGGAATGGAAATGAAGATACAGTATGTCTATGGCCTACTTGTTATAAGAATAATTTGTGATAAAACAATGTATGATTTTTTTTATACTTTATATTTTGTTTTTCCATTTTTTTTTCTGATGCATTCTTTATTTTACTCTCAAGTATTTTTTTTGATCAGACAAACATAACCTAGAAAATAGCATACATCTGACACAGCTGAAAACAATGGTCGATTTCAAACTTTTATAGAGCTGTAAATTGATCTTGAGGATTCTTCATTGTGCCTATGTCTTTTCACTCCTTCTGTACTAATTATATTTCGATATCTCCTCTGTTTCAAAGGCAGTTTCTCTACTTCCCCAGCAAAGGTAGCCTGAGTAATTTTCCTGTCTCATTTTGCATCACTGTGTCTTTTACTACTTGGAAAAACCATGTGTTATTTCTTGAATGGGAAATGAAAATTATAATTTGAAATCTCATCAAATACATTATAAAAACTTCAGTTATATTTTCTCAGTGGTTCTAAAGGATAAACTCTTGATCTCAAGATCTGGAAAACAATTTGAAAACATAGGAAGAGTGACAGCTTATTGCATTATATAATGCCTTTTACTTACTGACTTAATATTTCCTTTTTCTGTCTTTTACATCAAGTATAAAGGCATTTACATCTGTCTTTCTTTACCTGTTTGTTTTTCTAATTTTTTTTTAGTCATTAATATCCATGGCTCTCTACAAAAATGAATCAATCATGTGACTCATTAACATCTAGATAATTGTGATTTGCACCTTTCGCCTTGAGAAAAAACTTAAGTTTTTCTAAACTTTTCATGTAATTCCAGTCCCCTGGGTGCTTTAAAATTCTATTCCGTGTTAATTTATCTATTTTTTTAACACACAATTCTGCGTGAAACACAGAATTCAAAATTATGACCAAATAACTTTTGCTCTAATAATCTCACAATTTATGTGAACCTCTTAATGTAACTATATATAAATATTGGTTCTTGTTGTAAAAGTTCTTATAACTGCTAATATTATTCAATGATTCATACAATGCTGACTAAAAAAAATACTTTTAAGTAAATTGGTTGCTCTCTATTCTTTTAAATTTTGTATCATTGTTTAAAAAAACTCCAAAACAAAATATCCCCCCATATTTATTTCAGACCTTAAAATCACTGTTTGACATATGTGTTAAGAAGACCAAATGGAAAATAGTTTGGAAAGTCCTGTCAGAGGATAATGGAACAGAAGAGTGACCTCGGACTGTGAACAAACTAAAAAATTCCTGAGGACTTTGCCTCAAGCCTTAAGATTTTCCACTAATAGATTGTTCACACTCTTCCCAGGTGACTGTACAATGTTTAACTTTCTGGTTATTAGAAATTTTTTCATTATGTCTGGCCTGAAATCCTATTTGCTGCCATTTGAGGCCATAATTGTCATCCCATGAACAAGAAAGTACAATATTCTTTCCTTACTACAAGAATTCCAGTGACAACCTGCTTGAAGACTGTTATTTGAATTCATCTCAGTGTATTTCCTATTGAGAAAAAAAAAGATACCAAATCACAATAAAATTCAGCTCAGGAAGATGAGATTTATAAAGTATAAAATATGAGTATAAAGTATATGAGTGAATCTCATAGGATGCCTTATTAATAAATACTAAACATAATCAAGGACTTTACATTATCCCACAAAAACAAGTGCTTCCATTCTCAGAAATGGACTGGTTGATGTGCCAAATAGCCATCATTCTGCCACTGCCTTTGGTAACTCCTTGTAATTACGTGACTTCAACCAGTGGTTTGAACGCAAGAAGCTTGCAAAGGCAATTAATGTATTTTGGAATTTTTATATTCTGCTTTCAGGCAAAATCATTGAAAGACTGGCCAAGCTAAGAGCAGTGAACTGAAATAATACTGTGGAAAACAGCATTTATAGAAAGTCTCAATTTGCAGTTCTGGAAGGAGCAAGACTGTAAGGTCATTTTTTTGCTAGTAAGTTGTTGTATTGGCTGGCTTTTGCAACAGTTTACATTAAAAAAAGCCCAACAAACCAACCACCCAACCATCAAAAAATGTATTTGTGTATGTATAAATTCATATAAGCCAAGTGGCTCTGTACTTAAGCTATCAAGTTACATAAGAATTGCCAGTTCCTGTTCAGATAATTTATATTAATATGTGTCTTGTAGTTAAATCTAGTGTGTTATACTTTCCAGCTGCTGCAAGTTTAAAGGAATTCCCAAGGAACTGGCCTAGGGATATGGTATAAGTAACAGAAAAGTGTATCAGAAAGTTATTTTGAAGTCTCAATAGAACTGATACTCATAAAATCCTGCAGGAAATTTAAGAAAACTTCCTTATATGTAAACAGAAAAAAGTTGAGTTTTTTCTGATGGAAGAAAACTACATGAGGATTTGAGATGCAGAAATTTGAGAATTTGAGCTGCATGAAAAATGCAACATGACATTTATTTAAAAATTAATCTGTAGTTCCACCAAAATTTATAGTTATATTTAGAATTTACAGCTTATATTTATAATACTATATATTAGTACTCAATTTGTGGACTATTAAGTAGCCATGTTTAAGAAAAAATTATATTTCATCATCTTGAATTCACCCACATGCATCTCGAACTAAAGATGCTTGTATTTTTGGCTAAAATCCAATTGTCTAGGATCTTTATTTTAAAAATTTAAAGTTCTATCTCCTATCAAAGTAGACCTTCTTCATTCTGTGTTACTTTTGTATACCTTTTTTTCTTCTGAATACTGTTAGCAACTCTAAGGGATAAAAAATGGCAAGTTATTCTCTCCTTTTTAGATTATATCAATCACCAGTGTTTTCAATATTGGAGTCTTCAAAAATTTGGCAGACTTTTCTATGGTAATGTTATGTCTCATATACACATATCAAAATATTTGCTTTGAATTTCAACAATTTGCTATCATTTTAAAGAAAACAGCAAGAAAAAGCAGGATCAAAATATGCATATTCTGCATGGAAACTGTAGCCATATTCAGAACAGTATGGCTGCTGGCTTGGCACAACAAAATTTAAGATGGACTGCATCGAAAGCATTATACATTTTTAGGCTACATAAATCAAAAAATCATTTTTCAGAATGAGTTTTCTTGTAGAGGCTTTGTTCCTTTTTCTGAAACATCTGCCATCTGCTGTCATTGAGAGAACATTATTGTTCTGGGCAGAACATCTATTTGCTCTGATATGGCATTTCCTATATTCATATACAGCCCATCCTTATAAATTATTGCTATTTTTTGCTGAAAAAAGAAATGGCCAGACCAATATTGCTGTTGCAGGGCCTTTTCTTTTTTCTTTTTGAATTGTGTTCCTTGCTGTGCCCTAAATGAATGATGGAGTTTGTTTTGTATTTTCAGAAACAAGAACATACAGGATTTATCATTCATTGCCACAAATGCCACAAATTCCCATCTTCCATTGCTCTATTTCGGAAGAATATCAGTAGCATTCTTAATCTCAGAACAGAACAAAGCAGTACATTTCCAAAGAAGCATGAAAGCATGTAATTTAGATATAGAAGACTTCTTTAATAAGCTTAGCTCTAATTTTCAGGAAAAAAAGTCTATTTATTGTAAGAAAATACACTTTCATTATGGTCCATGAAATTTTTTTCAATTTCTAGTTTACCTTGAACATGGACTTGAGTGAAGTACCACCATTTTGATGGGTTTATTTTCCAAGAAGGAAAGGAAAATTATAGGAAAAGAAAGCACATATTCCTTGAGAATTACTGCTTAACCCTATTAAAACTTAATAGTGAATTATAACACTGAAAGGGAAAATGACTAGGCACGTCCTCCTGAGCAAGAATAACAATTAAATTTTTTTCTGGATGGAGGAGAGAAAACACTCTTTTCAGCTTTTTGGCCTCGAGTGGCAACAACCTTGTTGACTGCCTGAAATAGTGCTGCAGTTAAGCTGTGCTCTGGTTCCATATCACCATCAGGAAGCCAGGGTGATTCATCACTCACCATGAAGAGAAGCACACCTATTGCTGCACTTCTGGTAGGCTTTGCAAAAATATGAGATTCTCATCCTGGGCAGCTGAAGTTACAAAGCTCCTTGAAAATCTGAGTCAAACAAATTAGGACTTCAAAGCAATAGATTTATTCCAATAAATTAAGAATTCATTCAAAACATACCTCAATTAATTGTCTTCTATATCCTGAACTTTGGTCTAGATGGCTCTAGTGAAGCATTTAGCCCTAAGGTTCCATGTATTTGATGGATTCGGACAGCCACCAGATGGACAGGTGCTTTTGCAGTTTTCTGCATTGTCCTGGGTTGTAGAATAAGATATGCACAAAGTATTCTATCACCCTCTTCATCATCTGTTGAAACCAATTGT
>JBBMKD010000115.1:16094634-16156880 GCA_037834095.1 Argya squamiceps
TCTTGTCATCTGCATGGATGAGATGGCCTCCAGAATGAGGCACTCCATCACCTCCAGGGACTGAGGTGGGCCTGACTAGCCAGTTCCTCCCTGGGTCTTCCTTGCCCTTTTGAAGACAGGGATGATATTTCCTTTCTTGCAGTCCTCAGGAACCTCTCCTGATGGTCATGACCTTTCAGAGATTGTCATGAGCAGCTTCTTCATGGTGAGCACATGGATGCTGAGCACTTTGTGGATGCTGAGAATGAAGGGCTGTGGACCTGTGGATATCATGTTTTCCCAGGTTTTCTTCCTGACCAAGGGAAAGTCTTCTTTCCATCATTTCTTTTCCCTGGTCTGCTGGGTCAGAGATTTATGAGTGCTGATCTTGCCAGCGAAGACCAAAAACAAAGAAAGCATTCAGTAACTTCTTTGGATCCTCTGTTACCAGGGTCTTCCCCCTCCATTTTGTAGTAGTCCCATGTTATTTGTTGTTCACCTTTTATTATTGATAGATTAAAAAGGCCCTTTGTTGTCCTTTACCTCCCTGATAGGATTTAATTCCAGGCGAGTCTTAGTCTTCCTCATCTCATTTCTACTGACTCTAAGACTAGTACTGTAACTCAGCTTCCAATTTCTCAGTCATTACTCCAGATTTTACCATGGAGTGTGATGCCATATGGTATGAGACATGTCTTAGCACAACTGGGGTCATTTGTCCCAGTTGTCCTCTCTCCCAACCCTCTTGCTGGTTGGGCAGTCTGAGAAGCAGAAAAGGCCTTTGTGCTGTGACCACTGTTGAGCAACACCCTAAACCACTGGTGTGTTAACACCACTGTTCTTATTACAAATATAAAAAATGGCACCATACAAGCTACTATGAAGAAATTTAACAGCCCCAAGCAAAATTAGTACACCAGCCTAAATGGAGTAAGCAACATTGGGATTCATTTATAAATAGATTACAACTTTCATAACACCAATTGCAAATGTGGGCTTACTAAAGCCATTAGTTTGCCTAACACATCCATACAATTTTGTTTCTCACTGTGTGGGTTGCAGCCAACTGCTTCCAGTTGTTGTTATTACACTATTTTTTGCATAAATTCTGATTTGGCATTAAACCATTTGAAGATAGTTGACACACTGGAGACGACAATTCTGATTCATGAAACATACCAGATACTGAAATCAGTCTTTCCACACCAGAGTCAGAAGACAGAAAAGAGAAATCTTTTAGAATCCCATTTGAAAAGATAAACTTGCCCCACACAGGTGTGTTTTCATGCTGGAAATCTGACACTAACTCAGGATTGGAAAAGCTAGATTTCAGATATCTTATTTGTTTTTCTCTCATATCACATGGAAAATAGAGCCCTGAATGTACACCCCAGGCTAGAAAAATTTATTTGGTTTTGGGACAGTGGGGAAGAGTTTTGATGATAAAAAAAGCTTTGCCACAGAAAATAATGTACTTTTTTATTGCTTAAAACTTCTTTTGGATGGAAAATTCTCTATGAAATGTGATTTCCAGAAACCTCCTTTTTCATCACCACAATTTATTTTTCTTATTTTAACTTTTCTAGATAGCTAGTAACACTCATTATGAATATTTATTTTGTCTAGTGGCAGTGATAAAGAGTTTTGTAAACATAGCAACATTCCATAATGGGTTTTATTTCTCATCTCTGTTTGCTGGCCAGACACTAAGGTGGACATTGCTATTAACGCCCAGACAGCTGTCCCTGGTTTATTCTTGCCTGTACACCATTACAGTTCTGACTTGAAGAGAGAGAATCCAATGATTTGCATCCACTGACAGCAGTTAGATCAAAAAGATCAATTTCCTTTGAATTGTGTCACATTTGTCTCAGGTGATAATTGCAATACCATAATGATCATGGACTTTGTTGAGGGTTTTCTGATTTTTTGTTTGTTTTTTGGTTGTTTTACTGCTGTTGGGGTTTGTTGCTGTTGGTTGTGTGTGCATGTTTTTCTTCTTGCGTGTCAACACCCACCTCCCTAGGTATTATTCTGCTCTTTTAGGTAGTTTCAACACAATTTCTTTGCTTACAGGTCGCAAAGGACATTTAGAGTATATTTTAGCTGGTTTTTTTTTCTTTCTTGCCATCTGAATATTATCTGAATTGAATATTCTGTACTTCACTATTTCCTTTCAGTTTCTCTCTTTCTACAGTATAGATTATCTCTCACTTTGTAGCATTCTTCTAGACTGTAATTTGCTGATTAGTTTGATAACCTAAAGCTACTGTACAGATTTGTCTGTGATATGAAAAGAATATGTCCTAATCTTGGGAAAGATGAAATCAGTAATTTCATGGATCCTTCCTTTAAATGTTTTTTATCTACATTTGCTCCAAAGCCTTCCAAATGCCTTTTATGATATAATTTAGAATGAAAAAGGAACATGATTTACAACTATATCTAAAGCATAACATCATTTCTTGAAAGATTATGGCTTACTGTCCAGCCTTTCCAAAGTAATTTGTTTGTTTTCTCCTTATGGAAAGACAGTTCATTTGTTTATTCACATTAACTATACTATTTTTCACGTTATTTCTATACATTTCCTTTATTTATGTGGCTGTATAGTTCAGTTAGCTCTCATAAATTGCGGAATGATGGAAAAATCCATAATCTACACTGTCCCTTTTAAGTTGAGAAATAATTCTGCATTTTCAAAATAATTCAAGTAATTCATTAACAAGTTAATAGTATAGTATTCTTGTCCTCTTAAATATTTTTTTACTCCATACTTTGAAAAAATTCTTAAGAAATAAAAGTACTGGAGGTCAAGGCACAGGTTTCATTAAGATTTGCATTTGTGTTAAATCCATGTTTGATGACTACTGCAATTATACAAACTAGTAATGTCTGTTCCAGGTGGAAAGAACTCAACCAAATCTCTTCTGGCAAACCCTTATTCTATTCCCATCTGTCATGGTTTAACCCCAACCAGCAGCCCAGCCTCAGACAGCCACTCACTCACTGCCCCCACCAGCAGGGATGCAGAGAGATTTGGAAGGGTGAAAATTACAAAATTCCAGGACTGACATACAGACAGTTTAGTAGGGAAAGCAAAGGCCTGCACACAAGCAAAGCAACACAAGGAATGGATTCACAGCTCCCCATGGGTGGGCAGGTGTTCAGCCATCTTCAGCAGACCAGGGCCATAACACATGTAACGGTGACTTGGGAGGACAAACACCATCACTCCAAATGTGCCCCTCTTCCTTCCTCTTCCCCCCACTTTATACACTGACTGTGGTGGCATTTGGTCTGGAGTACCCATTTGGTCAGTCTGGGTCACCTGTCCTGGTTGTTGTCTTCTCCCTGCCTCCCAAGAACCTCCAACATTTTCACCAGTGTGGAATGGTGTGAAAAGCAGGAAAGGCCTTGGCTCTGTGCAATCCCTGCTCAGCAATAATGAAAACATTGCGGAATTATCAGCCCTGGGTTTGGCACAAATTCAAAGCACAGCCCTATACCAGCTATTGTGAGGAAAACTAAATCAACTCTGGATAAATCTAGCACATCATCTCTAATTACTAAAAAGTGCAGATACTTTTCATGCAACAACAAATTCAAAAAGGTAATTTTTGCTTAAAAAATTGCAAAGAGGAAAATATTTTGAGATAAGTTTATTTCTGAAAATAGACAACAGGTAAGTGCAGTGGATTTTCACATGATTCTCCATTCTTATTTATCCAATAGAATAAAATTTAGAAATTAACTCAAAAATTAACCAAAACACATAGCTTAAATGCAGTCTTTATTAAAAAAACCCAAAAAAACCAAAAAACAACCCAAACAAACCTTATTCTCCACTTAGAATTTGGTTTGCTATGAGTTTAGGTGGTAGTCATTTTAAGTTATTCTGGTGCTTGATATGTTGCTGGCTGCAGTAAAATAAATCAGGTCTGATATGGGGTAACAAAGTATTACGTCTGTCAGGCTATACAGAGAACTAAAAGCCATGAAAACCCTTCTGAACACAGATCTTTTGAAATTATGAAAGTCAGTGACAATAAACTGTGTTGCTAGGAGACCACAGCCACTGAAAAAATGTCTCCATTTAAAATAAGAACGCTGATTAAAAAACATTCTCAGCAAATAATGAATAAAGGTGTCAGAGGTATCTGTTGTGCCAAAGATCAGACAGAACACTTAATTTGTAAGCCAGAGCAATATATCTAAGTCTTTAACAGCTGGCAGTTTGCCATAAGAATTTCAGTACAAGGATACAAGACAATAAAACTTCAGACACTACTTACATCCAGAGTTGTACATCATTTTGCAGCTTCACGAATTCTTTATTTGTATATTAATGTTACATCCTTAAACTAAATTAAGAATGCTGTGAAGTAAGAACTGTGTGCACTCCTATTTGTGTGATTTAAAGAGCAAAGATGGGGTCTGAAGAACAGAGATGACCTCAATTGTAAAACATTGCTTTGCAAGTCAAAAATGCATACAACCAATTCTGTTTTCTTTTAGGGATGAAGGAATAATGTAAGTGATTCTTTTTTTGTCCCAGTGGTTTGACTATATGTATGAATATATCATAACATGTAGAGAAATTCTGTACAAACAGATGGAAAACTTCAAAATTTGTGTTTCCATGGATAAGAAATCATGCTGCTGAAGAAATGTCACCCTGCACAAGAGAAGAAAAATGGATGCATTTAGTCACCTCAAATACCATATCTGAATCTAGAAAAGTACTATATGGATGGACTAAATGTATGGCTCTGCTTTTCTGGCTGTTTGCTGGTTTAACAGGTTGTTTGATGTTTTAACATGTTTTTCTCTGATTAATATACAGACCTAAATAATTTCCCCATTTTCAAAGGGGTCTTCTTTTGTCTATCAAGCTGCTCTCTAGCTGCTTGTTATTTCTCCTCATACACTGGATTGCAATATAGCTCTAGGAATTTAAAAAGGTGTCTTTTCTGGAAGTAAAGTACTTGTTGAGAGATGTTTTCCTAATATAAGACTGTTTTTTACCTGTTTTTCATTGATTTTTAGCATAAAATTGGGAATATAGTCATGCATTTTTACAGTATGTGTGTGTGTGCATGGTGTAGAGTCAGCCAAGCTAACATTTTCTTTGAGTTAATAATAGTCTGAATCCCAGACTAGCTTAAATGGAAATTATGTGAGGCTATTTCCTTATCACAATAGATTTTGCCAGAATATTTCAGTTTTTGCTATTAAAGTTATTAAGTTACCCTCCATCACCAAATACTTCATAAAATCTTATTTATTTATCTTTTTTGTAATATCACCATCATTTTTACATGCTAAGGTGATTCCAAGATGTTATTATAAATCTGAAGAGTACTTCAGGTAATTCCAGCGGAATCCAAGCAATGAGTATATCAATGATATTCTTAATTGTTTTCTCACTGTATCCCTCTGGTTTTAATTTTTATTTGGACTATTTTCAGAACTAGGAGACAGGACAAAAAAAGTTCATCTGGTTCTGTCAAAAGGTATAAAAATTTCATCCTTTCTTACTTTCTTTTTTTTATTTACTATGGAGAAAAATAATTTATAAAATAATTTTTAAAAAATTATTCTAATTGCAAGGATGAGTTTAATACCTAAGAAGCTGGTAAATTTTTGTTCCTAAGAGTGAAGCTGTCATTTAAATTTTATATCCTGGATGCTTTTATTAAAAGGGGAGGGGAAAAAAGTGAAAGCACAGACTTCAAATCAGTAATATGTTTGGGGTTACACGGAAGGTTTCCGTAGTGTGAGATCTGCAGGAGTGGTTTCTGTGAAAAGACACTAGGAGCTGTTTTTATGTCAGAAGGAACCAGTTTCAGACAGCTCCAAAATGGATCTGCCACTACTCAAACTGGGCCAGTCGGTTTGATTGTGGCACAGCACCTCTGTGATAAAATATTTGATAAATGGTAAAAAAAAGACTGTGTACCGCTTGCGAGTGAAAAAGATGAGGAAAATATGAAAGAAACAATATTAAGGTTACTGAATTAAGAAGGGGATAATTTTGTCCATCTCCAGAGCAGAAATTTACCTGCAGTTCATGGAAAACCATGTTGGAGCAGATGATCACACTGCAGCCCATGGAGAGTCAGTGCCAGAGGAGGAATTGTAGCCCGGGGGAGTCCCACACTGGGGAACTCCTTTTCCAAAGATTGCAGTCCATGGAAAGGATCCACACTGGAGCAGTTCTTGAAGGATTTTGTCCCAGAAGAGGGATCCCATGCTGGACCATGCTAGAGCATGTGGAGAAGAAGTGGAAGAGAGGACCTGTTATGGACTGACTGAAATTCCTATTCTCCATTCTCCTGTACTTCCCAGGGTGTGCAGAAATTAGAAGTTTTAAAAATTAAATTGAGCGAGGGAAGAAGTTGGGTAAATAAGTATTTAGTTCTGTTACAGTTTCTCACACTCTTTTATTTCTATCCTACTCTGTTTTCCATTAGCAATGAATTAAATTAATCTTTCCCAGTTTGAGTTAGGTTTTTTTGCTCATGCTGGTATTCATGGATTGATTTTCCTGCCCCTATGAACTTTTTAGTACATTTTCTCCTCCTGTCCTACTGAGAAGGGAGAGTAAAAAAGCAGCTTGGTTCATGCCTGGTGGCCAGCAAATGTCCATTCACCAAATCATATTGCTGCAAGCCAGTAAAGAATGTGGGAAATAGGTTTGGTGCTTTTGTGGGACAGTTGTGCACAGGATCCAAACTATTCAATTTTATCACCAGGGAAAGGTTTAAATGACATATTTTTAAGAACACTAGCTTCAAAACACAGTAACACCACTTTAGAAACCAACTTCAAAAATATCTCTGTGCAGCACTTATAAAACAGTGAAAAGTACATTTACACAATCTCAGTTGCAGCATTTGAAGTACAAATAAACAAGGTTGCTGCTTTTATTATAGACACCTAATCCTACAGGCAGCTATGAATAAACCATACTTCAATGTCACATGAAATTATAATCTAGAACCGAAAGGTTTATTAATAGCCTACTTTTCAAAAAGAGTAAAGAACAAAGTAATTAATTTCAAGCTGTCTTAACATGCACAGAGAGAAAAATAGGACAAATTTTAAACAATTTGTCGAAGACTTGGAAGTCAAAAGAACTTATGAAAATCATCAGAGGACACTTCAAATATATATTTTTTTAAAGAAAATGTTCGCTGTTTAGAAGCGAAATACATTCTAGTACCAGTTACTTGACACTTTGGAGATAATATAGACAAGTTCTTTTCTGTCTTTTGCTCCGGGATAAAACTGTACACCTTGAAAGTATCTCAAATGAACGGAATGAACATGAATTTCAGCATCTCTGGATATCCCAGTATTTTAACACTCTACAGGACATATAGAAATTTGAATTTGAAATATTTCTTTTGGCTTAATAAATTATATCCAAACACTCCATTTAAAACTTGTGCAGTATTCAACCAGCATTTCTCCATAACTAGCAGCTAACTGTACCCACACAGGACATCATTCTGATGGGATCGTTCTTGCTCTGTATGTCTCTCTTGATGATGTGGGTTCTGGGAGCTGCAGTTCTTAAATATCCTAGCCATGGAAGGAAAATGGGACCCAAAATACAATTTGCACAGAAAATGTAATTTAAGGAAAACTGAATACCTCCTTGAGTTGATTTATTAAATGAAACATTACAAATCTCTGAGAATGTTAGCACTCAGATGTTTCAGAAACTGATTTTTATACCATTGAACTATGATAGAAAGCAAAGGCTATATCAGAAAATGGTTTCTAAAGAGCAAGGAATTAATATTTAAACATTGGAATTCTTTCTAACCATTAAAATTAGCTAAAAATCTAGCCTGTACAATTATTAAAATTAGTAAAAACCTCACTGTTTTCTGGCATATGTCCTGCATATTTGTTATGAGACTTCATTAATGAGCAAAATATTACCTAATGAAATATCAGAAATATTAAAATAGCATTAGCTAAACTATTATCCAAAAAGCAGCCTATTGAGATGATCAGACAGTTAAAAAATTATAGTAGGTGTGGGGGCCTCTTTTTTTTTTGTTTTAATTTTGGTAAGCTTGTTTTCAAGGAAGATAATGACAAAAAAACCCCAAACCACAATTATCTGAACTGAATAAATAACAACATGCCCTTTCTGTCCCTAAGTTTGACAGCATTTACCACAAATCATTCTCTTCATTGCTGGAAGCAAAGAAATAAGAAAAAAAAGATCAAACAGAAGTGCATAACAGTATCAGGAAAAACAATCTTACAGTTCAGTACAGTTTATTTATTATTTTGCTTGAGATTGTCTATAAAATGGGGAATGACTTTTTAATTCTTGTTTCTTTTTAGTTTTCTCCCCCTTTCCTCAACCCATGACTATGGAAATATCACCTCAATTTAACTTCTCTTTCTAATATTGAAATATTTATCTTATACATTAAAGGAAAGGGGCAAATAGTGCCTTGGTTAGAAGACCAAAATTATCAAAGCTAATTGGATATAAAGTTCTTAATATTAATTTTATTCCTTATCTCCAGTCCCTCAGAAATTCTGGAGTGGCTTTTCTTGTCTAACTAAAGAAAACACACTGGATTCAAAGACTTTTGTTGAGCTTTGTCATAATTGTCTCTCACACTATAAGCAAAACCTCACAAAATAATCTTTAGACCATCGAAAAATAATTTAACTTGAGAAATAAGATCAACAAGAAAATAAAAACTTCTTATGCCTTAAGAAACATTCTTAAGTTAAGAACTAGTAAGCTTTCCAGAGAAAGAAATGCAGAATATATTGGAAACAAAATAATTATAGTCTTGTTGGGTAGCACAGGCTTATTTTATAGATCTATGGTAAAAGGAACAAAATTAATGACTAGATTTTTAAGAATTGCTTTCAGTGCTCGTGTCTTTTAAACCACAATGAATAGCCCCAAATAACTTCAGCAGAAGGAGTCAATTTATCAAAATGACATTAACATATCAATACGAAGACAGAGCCTCCAATTCCTTCAGGCTGCTTATCTGTCACTGAAACACATATTTACAACACCAGCACCCCATTCTGATGTCGCTATCATATTATTCATTTGACTGTTGAATAGTAATAATTTAAATCAGTGGAGGAAAAAGCAATAAATAAAGTATTTATTTTAAGTAGCAAATGTAACAAGTAAATAATCTTTCAGTGGTGTCTCCTAAACAAAACGGAACAAAATAAAACAAAACACAAAAATTAAGAAAAAAAAAAAAAAGATGACAGAAACTTCCTAAGAAAATAGGCACAGAAAAAACCCCCAAAAACCAAAACCAAAACCCAAACAAACAGCTAACAATATTCTTAGCTGTACTCCTATTGATTATTCATAGCAGTTCTCACACCACTCTCATTTTCACTTACTTAATGTAATAAATGGTGACAGCAGCCTAGATAAGAAGAATCTTCATCTTAATTTGTGTTAAAGTATGCTAAATTGTTTCAATATTATTCCTGTTAATGTATCTACAATTTACGATATATTGAAAAAATACCATAATCTGTGACCAAATAGAGATTTCTGAAATAATGATTGAAGTTTAGTGAAGAATCAACTATTGATAGCATAAGAATAGACTTTCACCATCATTATAAATTGTGAATGTGAATAAAAAAAGTTCAAATTGAGACTGACTAGTAGAACTTCAAAAACTTTAAGGCAGCCTAACAAAGACAAGAAATATTGAGCAGTACAAGTTATACCCTGCAGCCCTCCAAAGATCACTGTGTCTGGACTGGATACTGAAAAAAGTAAAATGAACAAACATACCAAACAAATCCTAAATCAGCAATAGACAGTGTATTTTTATCTATTTGAAAGTTACTCCTGGGATTCAAGAGCAGTGGTAGACACGCTGTCATTAAAAAGAATAAAAAATAACATCTCCAAACTTTAACCTCACTATTAACAATTTATACTCTTAATTTTGAACCCCAACGATGCTGAACAAAATGTGAAGGGGAAAAGAACTATGAGCAGTGGGGAAAATATTTTTTTGATCTACATCTGAATTAAAAATAGAGCCTTTTATTTTCTAGTGTTTTTTCACAACAAAATCCACAATCAACTATTTTGAGGACAAACTTCTTCAGACATCAAAATTTATTTATATGTGAATGGTACTTTGCTCAATATTAGAAAAAATAATATTTAATTCTTTGGCATCTGGGGAATAAGGGACATAAATAAATTCAGAAATTAAAAGGAAGATATGTAGATCACTATTTTTCTCTGATAGGTTATACAAAGATCTGCTTTTGTTCAATTTCAGAGTTCTTTAGTAGGCAAAGACAAGTTTCAGAAAGTGAAGTCTCAAGATCAAAATTTTTCACAGGACAATATGTGAAGGCTAAATAAAATTAGACTTACCAGGGATTATAATAATCTGATGGAAATCATCAACTTTCAGCACTAGAAGGAGATTTCATGATTTTACTTGTTAATTTTTTTTAAAATTTTGTTTTGATTTGGGTTTTTTTTGTTTTTGTTTTTGTTTTGTTTTGTTTTGTTTTGTTTTGTTTTGGGGGGGTTTTTTGGGTTTTTTTTGAGAAAACTTGCATCGTTTTTTGGGTTTTGTTCAGGTGTTTTTCCTTTCTGCCCAGTTACTACCCCTTTAACAGATTAACGCCAAAATCATGCAGATCATTCAGTCAGTGAAACAGAGTGTAAAATAAGGAAAGAAGAATCACTTGTTTTGTAAACCTACCTTTCAGGGTACCACAAATTTGGGGTGAAATATTGGAATCAACAACCTCAGAAATCGAGTTGTTTCCATGTTTTCATATAGTGCGATGTTTAAACATATGTCTTTAGTGACTGTGTAAGACAAGTTAGTCTTCAAAGCTGATGTTGTGCCTGGTCCATTCAATTTTGTATTTTAGCCTTTAGATGAAATCTGCTTATCTAGTGTTCTTTTCATAGGGCTTTTTTGTTTTGTTTTGGTGTTTTTTAATTTGTTTGCTTGTTTGGGGTTTGTTTTGTTTTGTTTTTTGGTTAGGTTTTTTTTGGGGGGGGGAGTTTTTTTGGTTCTTTTTGGGTTTTTTTTTTTGAGAAACAAAAGTAGAGAAAAACAATGTATTCAGAAGAAATCCTTTATTTGTAATATGAATTTACTGCTATGTGTTTACACCAAAATGCACTTTCCTCTGCCACCCCATCTGTTTTTTTGCAGATATTAGTGCTCAGGGGTCAACATCTTTCTGAGGGAAACACTCTGTTAACATAGTATTGTGAGGTTGATAAATGGTAGCACAGAATGAGATTCTCTTTATTCTAAATTCTGGTTAAAATATGCTAATAATTTCAAATGTTATTCTACTATTATTGTATCTAAGGAGATACATTCTGCATTTACATGTGATAATTAAAATACATTTATGGAGAAAAAAATACAGGGTCTTTTTTTAGGTTAAGATCAAACTCTATCCTGGATTTGATATTTAGTTTGATATTTCAGTTAAACATTAGTAAAAAGAAGAAGGATACTTTGGTATTTTTGTATGAACATACCTGTTTGCTCACAAATTAGCAGATGAAAACTCTACAAAGGAGATAATTGTGTTCTTTAATTAAATATATAGTGTAAAGAAGAAATAAAGTGCTCGATTTTTCTGCTTTTCAGAACTTACTTGGTGGGATTTTTGTAACATCTAATCAGGTACAAAAGTTTTTGGGAAATTAGGAGAAGTAAGTCTGTTACATGTCTAAGTCAATACATGGTAGAAAACAGCCAAAGAATAGACCAGCACCCTCAAGGTACTGTTCTGCTCCTCTGATACCGAAAATTTTTACATCTCTTTAAAGGATACATCCTTCTTACCTTAATTTTACAGGAAAACATCTTAAGGGTTTTTTTATGTTTGTTTACTTTTGTTATTGGTTGGTTTGTTTGTTCTAATATGGCTTCTCTTCAAAACTTTTCCTGATCTCATTATATGGTGTTCTATTTTATTTATATCACTTACATGATTATTTTAAGAGCTTACATAGATTCTTTCTTTTTCTTTCTTACTTTGGGGATGATTTTAATATGTATTTGAAGCATTTGACCCAGGACTTTGCTAACAAGAACTACTTAAAGCTCCCAGAGCTGCACAGTAAATATGCTCATGCCTTTGCAATCAGAAAATCAATGTTTTACAAAGGACAGAAGATCAAAATTAAACTCCTGTAAAATGTAAAGTAATGGGATTTTTTAATGTGGGAAGATGTGCAAATCTGTCAAATTGTAGGTGCACATATATTCAGACAAAATTTTCACATATATATCAGAATCCTAGGCTTGATTTCAACACAAGTAGTTGAAATAGCAAGGAATTTTCACCTGTATATTTTTGAGAAATTATTATTATGATGGTGTCTGACATGAATAGACTGACCTTTCAGATCAAAGTCACAAGGAAAGAGCTCACAAGATTCCTGAGGTTGATGTATGGCCTCATTATTGGAGATATGGAACAACCAGTTGCTGCAATGTTTTAGGCAGAGCATTGATTGTGTCTTTCCCATACCCAAGACAGGAGTTCTAGCTAGGAAGGAGGCACATTCATCCTGCCACTTTCATTATCCCCCTGCACAAAACTTGCAAACAAACTAAAGCTGGGGTTTGGTTTTGGTTTTCTATGCTGTTTAAAAAATCCAAGGAAACACAAATTGTGGAGTCTCAACCTTTTTTACCACACATACACAAAAAAAAAAGTAGTGCCAAAAAAGAAGGTATTGTGTCCAGTCCTATAGATAGCTTCATTTATACGCACCTATGGTGTGGCTTACTTTTGCTTTGCTGTTATAACTTGTAATGTGATTTGATAAGAACAGTTTCCTCTGCTGTTCACCTCTATCAATGCAGTACTTGATTAAGTGATTCTTATCAGGTACTATAGGAACATCACCCAACAGGGGTCACATTTACATGCTCTACTGGAAAAGAACTTTTAGTTGTTAAGCGCTCTAATAGTTCACAACCTGCTGTGAAACATATGTGAAGAGACATTAGCCACCTACATGTGCTAGGAATGCAAGGAAGACTGAAAGACGGTTGTATAAACTGGAAAATAATTGAAACTTAACAAGGAACTTCTCAAGGCAGAAAATGACCTCCTCTTGCAGTGTCACTGAATTTCAACTCTTCATCAGATGGCTCGAAATATGAAACAGTAAGAACACAAAGACCAAACCAGTCCTACTGAGTATTATATTTTACTGAGTATTGATTTTCTCTAGGTGTGGGTTATTATATTTTTTCAGCATAAAATATTCAAAGCAGCATTCACTAGCTGACTTCAAATTTTTTTTTCCAACAAAGAGGAGACAGAAAATTCTTCCCTTCAATAGACAAAATATCCTTTTAACGAGAAATAATCCAAACTAAAAGTAATTCTGCACTGTTTTGGTAAAATAAACTGGTGAATTCCAGCTCATTTGGAGAGGCACACATATACTTTAGCCTCTGGTCCTTCCATTATCTTGATCTTTGACTGATAGCAAATCCTAACCTGGCTGAATTCTATATTGTGTT
The DNA here is from genome assembly GCA_037834095.1 of Argya squamiceps. Classification (NCBI taxonomy): domain Eukaryota; kingdom Metazoa; phylum Chordata; class Aves; order Passeriformes; family Leiothrichidae; genus Argya; species Argya squamiceps. Next base: position 16,108,185 of record JBBMKD010000115.1, read on the forward strand.
GGCAAAAAATTTGTTAACAAAAGTAAAGTCACTGGAATGAACTGTGCCAGTTTCAGCTCGCAAGATTTTTCTCAAAGTCTGGTTAACAAGTCTTCTGCATAATCTACATGTGATCACATTTCTTCTTAAAAAGAAGAAATGCTCATTTAAATCCATGTCACATTAATAAAGTAGGCATAAACAGAACCTGTGGATCCTATTACTGAGTCATTTACAATGTAAGATGAAATGTACATTAAAGTAACCATAATCTTGGAGCTGTCAATTTGCTTAGTTTTACTGTATATGATAATGCATTTTAGATGAGATAACTACAATTAATCATGAATTACATATGTACTACACAATTATGAGCTTAGCTAGAATTTTCGCAAGGAAGTTGAAATTTTCATCAAATGTTAATACATTTCAAAACTCAAATTTTATTTGTTTCACCAGTTCATTTTTTTCCCCCCAAAATCCTCTTTGTAAAATTTAATTTGGTAGTTGGTATGGAATGTTTTATTTCAGCCAGCATGAAGTAAAAGTTGATGTCAACATCAGAGGTTCAATATCTGGCTTAGAATGAGAATATGTGCTTTAGGCAAACAGCAATGTCTCCTTCTGTCACATAGCATCTGCTGAAGCAGACCAGAAGATTCAATGCTGTCAGGCTTTCAGCAAACATACACAGGAATAATGGGATGTTGCTCTTAGAGAATAGGGATAGGGTGAAAAACATTTCCAGAAACTGGTACATGATGTATATTCTTGGGTGTATGACTATACATCAAATCTGCATAGTTTTTTGAGTCCTTCATTTGGTTTTATAGTTAATATGGAAATATATGTAAAAAGCCCTGGTAAAGAGAAATCTTAAAGAGGTTATGAGATTTCTCCTGCCTTACCCTCTAGTCTTGGAGACTTCGAACATTATTTCCATGGGAAATCTGAATTTTCCAAGATTTTTTCTGCATTTTGTTTGTCTTGAGAGACAGGATGGATTAAAGATTTCAAAGAGGTTATAGCTCCAGAGTGGTGAATAACTCTTCTGTCTGGTCTTAATTAATAATTAGCAGGTTGATTTACACATTTATGTAAATTGATATAAGGAGGTGCTTCACTCAGGATTGTCATATTAAAATAACAGTTCTACCTGTTAGTATAGTAAAACACTTGTTACGATGACAGATATGAGTAGATAAACTGTCTATACATAATCCAAGATGACAGGGCTGAAACTGTCCCCTGAAATAAACTAAGTATCAATAATCTTGAAAAGAAAATGAATCTGGGAAGATTAGAATCTAAATGAAACCTGGAATAAATCCCAAACAAGGTTGTAAGTATAAAGAATGGCATTCTTCCCCAGCCAGTTGCTCTCTTTAGTGATAACAGAGCTGGTATTGAAGAGGTACAAAAAAACTACACTCAGGTAATTTATCTACACCTTCTCATCTGGATGAAACAGGAAGAGAGAGTGTTCTTTCAGATTTGACATTGGGGTAAACAGAGAAAATTACTTTCTCCTCTTTTATATTTATTTAAAAATCTTTGTAGCTTTGGTGGAGAAAGTAATTTTAATTTGCTTTTATTTAAACCTGGCTTCTTGCAAACAATTATAAAATCTTTGGTAAATACTAAAACACTGTATCTCTTTTGGATGACCTGCAACTGGAAGCCAGTATATGGGAGCATACTGCAACATCTTAGATCTCCAAAACAGTGTCTCAGCTAAGCTTAAGAGCAGTACAGCTGCAGCTGCTCTGTGTGATTTGGGAGGCAGTAACATAGTCTTTGTTTTGGAAGAGGTTCTGATGACTTCTGCTAGTCACTATGACACTGGCAGTGGGTTATCATCAACCATTTTACATTCAGACTCTTGATACTTTCATTCACTTTAATTGGAAAGAAAAAGATTACTTCTGAATTGTTTATTAAAATAGGGAGATAAATGCAGAAGGATCACTAAACAATGGAAACTGTTATTTATGAATAATTGTCACAATGGACTCAAGGTCTTGAAATTCTAGCTTGCTTTCTTTCGGGTTTTGTGAAAATACAGACAACAATTGTTCACTACAGAGAAAAGTTAATTTTGCCGTTGCAGGAAGTATTTCAGGTAAATTTATTGCACTTTCCTTCAAGTTTCTATTGGAAACATTTTGAGTACAGGAGAACAGTTGGTTTTTAAAACTGTATAGAAAATCCATAGTTTTTTAAAGTCACAAAGATCACATTTGGACTCTGTGAGGACGTAACAAAAAAGACCCCAAGCAGCAATAGTCGGGGCTAAATATCTTGTCCAGTTGGAATCTTGTCCCATCCTACTTTTTCTCCTGAAACAAAAAAAATCCCTTCAAACAAAAAGGCAAGATTACAGAGTTTGGTGCATGTCTAAAATAGTACTTGTACTGAATAACTTATTTCATAACTCTAACAATATTTTCACTCTTAAGTCATTCATGTGGGAAATACACATCCTTTCCTTTCATAATTACTCTGTTATTGGAGTCAGTTGTAAAACACTGAACTAAAACATATCTTACTTTCAGGATACTACTCCAGTAATATTAATAAATATTATGATCTATTTTCCTTTCCCAAGATTTGCCTCAGCTAATGCCTTTTGCTTTCAATATTTCCTAAGGTAAAAAGTAGAATCTGACATTTGTAAGTTGAACAGACCTTAGACACACGTTAAGGATTGCTTTTAATAATTTCCTCTTAATCCCATTCCATAAACTATTACCACTGTTTATTTTTAACTTTTCCCTCCAGCCTTCATGCCCACCGTGTTTAACACTTATGTGGCACCCTAGAAAGACACAGCACTATTGTATACGTATTATTACGCTTTCAAGTAATATCACAGAATTTATGGAAAATCAAATAATAGATTCTTATGTTGGTTGTCTATGCTTATAGTAAGCTATGCTTTTAGCACCTATAAAAAGTGTTTCAGAGGCCAAAGGGCTACTAAAACTTGCAGAGAAATAAATGTCTGCTTTTTACATACATACACATACATAAACATACATACATTGTTGTCACAAGTCAAGGAGCCTTCATTTTTTGTAAAATCTTTAAGGCCACATGCTGTTTATCCTACTTTGTGTTAGACACAGAGTACAGCCACAGATGAAAATTATCTGATGCTCCTGTGCTGTGCAGAATCCCTTCTAAACCAGAGGCACAGGCATTACTTGGTACCAAGGGAAAGGCAGCTCTTTCCTCTGTGTCAGTCACATCTTCATTCTTAACAGTGTTCTTTTCTCTTCCTTTTCCTTCAAGGGACAGAGAGTTCTATGTAAAATAGACCAAGATTCTCCTTGTAGGGCTGATGACAACTATTCAGCCTTCAGGGCAAACATAGGGGGGTCAAAATGACAGAAAAAAGAGCAGCACAACACTACTAAAACCAAGAAAGAAATTGAGAGAAATGCACTTAGGTCAGCTACCAAAATACATTTCAAGCAATCTGTGAAAGGGTTAAAAAAATCCAGGAATCCTCACTTTTTCTAGGGAGCCTTTATTGGTATGGATGTAGGTGACAGCCATAATTCAGAATTTGGCTTTCTTTCTTTTCATAAGTTGACTAATTCATCTTTATCACATTCACTGCTCATTTTCTGTGTCTCTTCCCAGTTTTTCTCCTGAAAGACTAATGGGTAATATATTTCCCACCTTCTCTTCCTACAATAAGCTTTTTCTGGTTAAGATGTATATGGGAATGCTATTACTGTTAAGATGCCAAATATAAGGCAAAAAGAAAAAAAGAGTAATATAGAAATGCTTTTTTTTAAAAGTATACATATTAGTATACACAAAGTATACATATTATATATTATATATACATTATATTATATATAGTATTATATATAATATAATTATATATATATAAAATATATATATATAATTATATATATATAGTATTATATTACACAAGTATACATATTATATACACATATATAGTAGACACAAAAGTATACATATTTTACATACTTTATTGTAAAAAAATTCACTCATATTTTACAGTGAGACAGGTGAGGCTTTCTTATGAATGGGACAGATGGATGTGGCCAATGGTTCTAAGCTCAAACATGTGCCATGAAACAAACAAGTTTTGCCCCTCCACAAGAGATTTTCATAGTCACAGAAATAGTGACTCCTGCATCTTTCCCTCCTTGGATGTTGTGATTTAACCCCAGCCAGAAACTAAGCACCACACAGCCACTCACTCAATAACCCCTGCACTGGTGGGATGAGAGGTTTGGAAAGGTAAAAGAGAGAGCCCATGAGAAACTCACAGATTGTAGTAAAAACAGTTTAAACTTTATTAGGACTCACATATCTGTCCCTAAATCCACCTGAAAAGGAATTAGTTTTTTTCCCACTTGTCATGATTTTTTTTTCAGAAGGTGACATGTAATTCTGGCCTGAGTCATTGTGATGGAGAAAATGAATGATGGATAGTGTAGATCTGTGGCTAAACTCTCATCAGGGAGCTTGAGAGGGACTGGATTGTACAGTCAGGTTTATGATGACTTAGAACCCCTTTTTCTGTCTCTGGCAAATACGTAACCAAACTACATATAACGCAATATCTAAAAATTACCTGGACCAAATTTCCAAAGAAAATAATGTTTATTTTAAGAATTCTTTTATTTTGACTTTCATGGTTTTTATTCAAAATCTTGGTGAGATATAATTTAGTTGTATCTATTATTTTTCACAATAACATTTGCTGCCGCCGTTGCCGCTGCGGCTGCCACTGCCTCCTTCCTCTTCTTCTTCTACTTCTTCTTCTTCTTCTTCTTCTTCTTCTTCTTCTTCTTCTTCATCTTCTTGCAAGTTCATAGACCACAAAACTGGGAGGAGCTGCTGACTCTCTTGAAGACAGGGAAGCCCTGCAGAGATACCTCAGCAAATAAGAGAGTTGGGCAATCACCAACTGTATGAAGTTGCTAGTGCCAGATTCTGCACCTGCAATGGAGCAACCCTGGACAGACTGGGGAATGAGATGCTGAAAAGCAGCACTATAGAAAGGGACCTGGGGGTTCTGGTCAAAGGCAAGTTGGATCTGAGTCAGCAGCGTCGTGACAGCCAGCGGGGGTCAACCCTGCCATGGGAACATCAGGCCCAGCACCGCCAGCTGGGCAAGGGAGGGGATTGTTCTGTTCTGCTCTGAGCTGGAGGGACCTCACCTTGAGTGCTGGGGGCAGTTTTGGGTGCAGAAGGTAAGAAAGATATTAAGCTGTTAGAGAGTGTCCAAAGGAGGGCAATGAGGATGGTGAAGTGTCTAGAGGGGAAGTTGTGTGAAGAGTGATTGACGTGACTTGGTCTGTTCAGCCTGGAGGAGACTGAGGGCACACCTCACTGTAGTCTGCAAATTCCTTGTGAGATGAAGAGAAGGGGCAGATACTGATCTCTTTTCTGTGGACACCAGTGATAGGCCCTGAGGGAATGGCGTGTAGTTGTTACAGGGGCGGTTTAGGTTGGATATCAGGAAAAGGCTTTTGAGCCAGAGGTTGTTTGGCCTCTGGAGAAGATACTGGAACAGAACCCAGGGCAGTGGTCACAGCACCAACCTAACAGAGCTCAAGAAGTATTTGGACAACATTCTCAGGGTCACAGGATTCCTGAGGAGGTCCTGTGGGGGTCAAGAGCTGGACTCAATGATCCTTATAGATCCCTTCCAACTTAGCACATTCTGTGATTCTGTGATTTTCCTATTTACTTCAGTTTTTTTTCTTTCTTAGAGCAGATAATATTTGGTATGTAAGGCTTTAGACTTTTGGGTGTGGAGAAAAATCTACAGACAAGAATGGCAAAATAGCCTGCAATACTCCTATCATCCCAATTCCATCTCCACAGAGAGGAGAATATTCTGTTTGGCCAAAATTTGCCTCAGAATTCCTTTGATACTTTGTAAAATTTTGCAGCACTTGATAAGCTAGAATTCCAATCAATAACTACCTAATATTTCACTAATATGATAACTTGAAATAAAATGTTAAAAAAAAGTCATCATGTTGATTTTCAGTGTTCCTCCTTAGTTCCTAACTGGCTTTAAAGATAGATTCTCAGAAAATTATTTTAATACTGATAGCCAAATGAATAAGCTATACAAAAATCATAACTAAAGAATTATTTTTAATTGGTATATTTAATTTAAAGAAACCCCTCAGCCCAAATTTCTCAGACTTAAAAAAATCAACATTTGATTTTTCTAAGGTGGGTTTGAACAAAGTGATTGAAGAAATCTGAGACATTTGAAGAGATGAAAATATATTTTATAATTTATAAAGGTCTTCTTGCCAATTATGTCATAGTAATAGTGACTTATGTCATAGCTTAATCTTATTTTTATCTCATACTTTCCTTTCAAATTCCAAGCAACATTATACTTTGTAGGTGCTTTTGGTAGCCTCAGGAAAAATAATGACGGTAATGATTTTCTTTCTGTTTGTTTTCTAGTGGATGAATTTGCACTGAAATAATAGGTCAAATATGACAGGAGTAGAACAAAACAGGAAATATGTTATATACTGTCCTTGACAATACTAAGAATTCTCGTCCTCTGACTTTAAATTTTGTGATTCAGAATTCCCTGCATATTTCTTAATCAAAATGTCAGTGTTCATAACTGTATCTTTCAGTTTTAGCATCTTTTTGGTATCTAATGCTATTCATACTTTCAGCATTAATTAATGTAAAATTCCATTAGGTCTGTATGCTAATATTAAATAAATGTAGCCATTTGGTATGTTTACAAGAAGGATTATTAATATTTCTCACTAAATTTCAAAGATCTAAATCTAACTATTTTGAAAGATGACCAGGGAGACAATAAAAAAAGATTAATAAATGTCAAATATGCAGAATGGACAACAAAATACAATCCAAAACAGTTTTAGAGTTTTACAGCTATTCTCGTTGGTTGATAAATATTAACATTTATGTACTTCTGTAAAAAGCCAGTTTGGTAAAACATCCATATTGGCATTATAGATGTATTTAAAACTCAAATTTAATTCAGGTGGCTATTTAGTACCACCAAAATAGGTAGTTAGAGAACTTTCTTGTTATATTTGATTGGAATATGATAAAAAGTCATTTCATTGCTTTTGTTTTTTTTGACTTCTCCCTGAAGGGCTCTGTAATCCTCTTCCAAAGCCTGACCTCTATTTCAGAAATCACACAATCTCTATTTCCTCAGAAGTTCCAAGAGGAGTTCCTTGTTTGGCAAATCTGGTTTTTTGCCCTGCTTGCTTGACTTGCAACATGAGAGAGTTGTCTTCTCCTCTGCTCTTAAAAAGAGGTTCTTAAAAACTGAGCAGTACTTGTGTATTCCCAAGCCCTCGTAAACAGATTCCCAGAGCACACTGCTAAGTAGCTGCCTCAATAGCTTAATGTTTGCTCTCTTGAGATCTAGGATAGCAACTCTGCTGATTTCCCCCCCCTTTATAATAAAAAAATTTAAACTCAGCCACCTCATGATCACTGTGGCCAAGACTGCTAACCTACCAACACATTTCCCATGAGTCCTTCTCTTCTCACAAATAACAAGTTATGGTGAGCATATTTTCTAGTTGTCTCACTGAATATTTGTAACAATAAATTGTTTTTAATGAATTTCAGGAATTTTCCTGACTTGCTTATCACAGCAGTATAGTATTTCCAGCCGATGTCTTGGAAGTTGAAAATTGCCATAAAGGACAAGAGCTACCAATGCAAAAATTTCTTGTAATTGCTTATAGAATACCTCATCAGTGCTGGCCTGGTTATTATCACAGACACACTCTACAACGTCTGCATCATTTTGCATCCCTTATTCCTCATCCAGAAGCCTTCAACCACATAACAGTAGGGGTTGTACAGTCAAAATTCTCCCTTGCATGTAGTGGAATTCTTCTACTTTGTCCATGCTGCCTATCCTTCTTGAAGAGCTCTCTTTTCCAGTACTCCAAATCATGGGACTTATTTACCAACTCTCATTAATATCAACAAAAGAATAGATTTTTTAACAGAACAACACTTCCAGCCCTATTTGTGTGAATGTCATATTATATGCTTTGGTGTATGACTGTTCTAGGAGCTCCCTTGGATAAGTATACATGCATCCATTAGCATTGTCACCCTGAGGTGATGCCATACCAAACTTTGGCTTATCTTTAGCACTCCTGATGTTATTCATTTCCCCCCTAAATTGTAGTTCGAAGTCACAATAATCAGTCCTACCAGCTTACAAGCAAAAGGTCATTTACCCCATTGGGACAGGTGAATCCCATCAGGCTCAAGGACATTTTGCACATGAAAGTCTCTTCTATCAATATAAAAATAAAATTTCTGGAAGAAACACCAGTCCTGGAGCTGTGTTTTGAGGTACATCTTCCAATGTCTCTCCCAATTAATGGGATGATTAAGGAAAATATCACCTGTGCTCCTGAATCATGTATCCCAGGGCTCTGGAATCTCTTTTGGTTGACCTTCAATTTCTTATTGCAATGTAATTTGTACCAATGTACCAATGAGCAAGAGTGTGTCACAACTAAAAGACTGTACTGTGCTAACCAGTTGTCTGGTGACTACCTTGATTTAGGTCCCAGGGAAACAGAAGAGTTCCATGAAATGCACAGTTTGCAGGTTGATGACTCCATTCTGCTCAGGTGGGAGCCACCTATGACTATAACATGGCCTTTCTTCTTAGTGCTAGTCTTAATGCAGCTCTTGGCAAAAGGGGCTGGTTAATCTGGTCTGGGTAAAAGTACTTACACAGATTCTTCCTTTTCTACCTTGCCATGACTTTTGATGCCAACTATTAAAACCATTCACAGAGCCTTGACAGGATACCTATTCTGTAAAGGTATAAGAGGGTAAAGGTAAGGGATGGAGAGAGTAAGGAGGTGTTTCTCTGGCAGCTCCAGAAACTAACTACTTCCTTTTTCCTTAGTAGTATCATCTTCATCTTGACACAAAACAGACACTGAACATATCCATGCTGAATTGACTTTTGTGTATCAGAAATGTCAGACCATTGATCTAACTCCTGCTCAGACTCTGAAATATTCCTCAGTCTGCCCTCCTTCTCCTAAAGCTCAGTGACCAAGTAGAACAGCTAATCTACCTGAGTGTACCTCCCAAAGGCATTCCTGTTACCTCCCAACGGTGTTCCTGTTGTCGTCCATCTCCAAGCACTACCTGCAACCTGAAACCTAGGCGGTTGCATGCACTGGCAGGTGTTATGTCCATATTGGTTCTAGAAGCTCTGCAGAAGCAGAGGACATGTTTTTGGGGTATTTTTGTAATCATAATTTTTCCACATACCTGCCTGCTGGGACATGTATATTTATGCATTTATTAAAAATAACTGGACTGATTTTTTTAATCCTTTTTAAATCACCTGAAGTAATTAGTGCAGGCTGAGTCCCTTGCTGACTTGAACAATAAATAAGCCTGGTCTGACCAGCTCAGGGAAGAGGACTTGTTTACCTCTCCATACACTCATGTTTTCCTCACTTTGCTTTCCACCACTGCCACCACTGCTGCTCCTCACACTCCTGAAGTACAGCATTCCTTGCAGTTCACTGAAGCATCATGTGAAAAGAACTTTAAAATACATGTTTTAGGGGATGACAAATTTTAAGATTCTTCCATGGTTTGAAATATCTGTGATAGAAGGCATTATATAAAATTTCAAAGGTTTTGATATCATTTTACAAAGTGTGCAATTATTTTATACATATACAATTACTTACTGCTAGGTAAGAGCTTCAAACAAGATTTATTTTCTAGAATATGTGATAGCCCTTCTCACATGAGAATCATTTCTGAGATGACTTTTCCTGCTTTTATTTTAAAAAGAATAAATGCCAAGAAAAGCCAATTTTTGGCCACCATCTTGAGATGATGAGACCACTCACTATCAGAAAGCCAGCATGAACCATAAACACTTTCCTTTACTGCCTTTTTTCAAATTGTAAAGAGATGATTTGTGGTCAGAGTATGAAAAAAACTACTTTTATGAATAAAGAAGACAACAGGAGGCATAATACATAAATTTATAAGTTTGGAAATAGTTAGATTCTCCTAACTGAAACAATTATTTGTGCATCTTTAGTGCAGAGGTTTTAATGTCAAATTTTAAAAGTTTCCTGTTTAAGAAAAAAACCCCCAAAAAACTGTAGGACAGGCAAGTCCTTATCCATGACTCACATGAGATTTGGAGAGTATTGGGTAGAGTTTAGGTTGCTCCTATTCATTTTTTATTTGATATTTTCTGCTGAAGTCTTTCCTTTGAAATAACTGCATTTTATTTACACTGTGATTTAAAGACATGAGGAGGCATTTCTGATTGTTGCATAAGAAGAAAGGTGTTATTGTTGCAACTCACTTACTGTCTTTCTGCTTTCAGACGTGTGAAGCACAGTCTGTAGAACTGTGTGAGGATGGGTATTTTAACAGCAATCTAGGTCATGTCTTTATTATTACTGCTGATCTCCTTGTATTGCCACTGCCCATGAAGCAAAGGAGACAGCCCATCACAGAGTACCAAAGGATAAAGTCATGCAACAATTAACAGAGAGCAGAACAGAAATGTATGAGCAAGACATAAATTTTGTAATGCAGCCCAGCAAGAAAAAGGTGCCAGAAAATTACTGCATGATATGACATTATCTTCCACCTTCCATAACACATGGGTTTGCATATCTCTCTGGCATCTCCTTTTTCATTGCACTCCCTTTTGATCAATCATACAGGCAAAGAGATCGATTAGATATGCAAACTGGAGCTGGAAAAAGAAAGCAAGCACAGGAATGGAATATCGACCCATGTCTACCTGCCAGTAGACTAACAACATGTTCTAATTAATTTTTTTCTAATTCAAAGAAGAGACTGGGCAAGCTTCCAAGGTCCATAGGCATTGTGGCTTGTGGCAAGATTTTTGTCACTCAGGATGTTGTTCTTGCTGCCCATCAATCTCTTAGACTCTTTCTGTTCTGTTTTCTTCTTAGATTGATCAAAATTGCATTAGACAGAAGAACAGATTGCTGTGCATATAGTTTAAAAATATAGCTGTAAGATAATCTCCAAAGACAATTTAGATTGAATCAGTAAATTTTTGTGCCAATATTTCCATTATTACAGACTACTTAAATTTTATCTTTCAGGAAGATTGAAACTGAATTCTTGTAAAACACCACTATATGGTAACCCAGCAAGAAGCCAATGTACAAATTCAGGTTTCTTTCTGAAGGGATAAACTCCCTATATAAGCTGTACTATACCCATTGTATAATTCCCTTAATTTTCTAGATTCTACAACTGTGAGCTTTCAAAAAAACAATAAATAACAACAACCAAAAAAACAAGCAAACAAACCAACTGCCATAAAAATATGAGTGCAACTAGCAAATTACAATCATTAGTGTAGGGAAGATATGATCTTAATTTCTTTTATTTTGTATCCCTGAATCTTCATAACTTGTTGGTTTGTGGGTTTTTTTCAGCAATGGTCTCCAAATGATGAAAAGCTATAGCTAGTAAAAGTGTACCGAGACAAACAGAACCACCCAAGAGAGATGCATCTGTCCAGACCCCTTCCTGTAAATACTACTGTCAGTAGTACCAGAGTACGGTGCAAACGACGCATGTCTGTGGTGGCCAAGCTTAAGGGGGAGGTAGAAAGACTAGGGAGCATTAGCAAAAGTGAAAGGGAAATAGACTGGTGGAGTTTCACCCTTCCATCCCTGAGAGAAGCCCACCAGGAATCTCCCATGCCTCCTATCATCAGGCAGTAGGAGGAGACATAGTTGATAAGGGGGAGTGAAAACTGGTCCCTCCTCTGGGAGGAAATGAAAATTTCTCCCAAACCCTCACTTCAGGACAGATACAAGGCCCTGGATCCAGAGGGCCAGCCAGATGACATAGAAGAAAATAATCTGCTTGGAGAGCATCCCAATTACACTTCATCTGTCAGACAGATCACTGCCTCTAACATTAAAAAAAAAAGAAGGGTAGTCGTAGTAAGTGACTCTCTTCTGAGGGGAACAGAGGGCCCTGTGTATTGACTGAACCCATCTCACAGGGATGTCTACTGCCTCCCTGGGGTCTGAGCATGGGATATCACCAGGAGACTCCCTGGACTGATTCAGCCCTCTGATTATTACCCACTGCTGATACTCCAGGCTGGCAGTGATGAGACTGAAAAGAAGAGCACCAGGGCAATTAAAAGGGCCTTCAGGGTTCTGTAACAAATGTTTCATGGGGCAGGAGCACAGGTGGTGCTCCGCTGAGTCTCTTCAGTGGCAGGGACAAATGATGAAAGGAGAAGAACCCACATTATCAACAAGCGGCTTGAGGGCTGGTGTCATCGGCAGAATTTTAGGTTCTTCGATTATAGGGAAACTTTCATGGAACCTGGCCTGCTAGGGTGAGATGGACTCCATCTATCTGTCAAAGGCTAGCCCATGGGATTCTAGCCCATGAACTAGTAGAGCTCATTGAGAGGGGTTTACAGCAGATTTGAAGGGGGAAGGGGGTGTAACCAGGCTCTCCAGAAACAAGATAAAGATGGTAAGCCAGAATCAGGGGTGAAATCAGCTGCCCATTTGAAGTGCATGTACACCAATGCATGCAGCATGGGTAACAAAATAGAGCGGCTGGAAGCCATGGTGCAGCAAGAGAGCTCTGACATAATCTCCATCATGGAAATGAGGTGGGATGACTCAGGTAATTGGAGCACTACACTTGATGGCTACAAGCTCTTCAGAAGAGACAGGAGAGGGAGAAGAGGTGGAGAGGTGGCTCTTTATATTAGGGAGGCTCTTGATTCAATGGAAATTGAGGTTAATAATGATAAATTCAAGTGCCTATGGGTAAGAATCAGGAGGAAGGATAGTAAGGCTGACATCCTTGTGGGAGTCTGTTATAGGCCACCCAGCCTGGAAGAAGAGGTGGATGGCTTACTCTACAAGCTTCTGGAGGATGTTTCAAGGTTCCCAGCCCTTTTCCCTCTAGGTGACTTTAACCTACCAGACATTGGCTGGGAACTCAACACAGCAGAGAAGAGGCAGTCTAGGAGATTCTCGAGTGCGTGGAGGACAGCTTCTTGTCACAGCTGGTGAGCGAGCCTACCAGGGGAAGGACTACATTAGACCCTTGCAAACAGAGATGGGCTGGTAGAGGATGTGGTGGTTGAAGGTTGTCTGGGGCAAGTGATCATGAAATTAAAGAGTTTTCAGTATTTGGTGAAACAAGGAGGGGCATCAATAAAACTTCCACACTGAACTTCCAGAGGGCAGACTTTGCCCTATTTAGCAGAGTTATCTGGAGACTACCTTGGGAAGCAGCCCTTAAAAACAAAGCAGTCCAGGAAGGATGGGTGTGCTTCAAAACAGAAATCTTGAAGGCACAGGAACAGACTGTCCCTGTGTGCCAAAAAGATGTACCAGTGAGGAAAATGAGCAGCCTGGATGGGCAAGCAGCTTTTGAAGGAAGTAAGGAAAAAAAAAAGGGGGTGTATCACCTTTGGAAGAAGGGTCAAGAATCTCAGGAAATGCTTAAGAGGGTTGTTAGGTCATGTAGGGAAAAAAAAGAGAGGTAAAAGCCCAGTTAAAACTCAATCTGGCCACTTCTGTGAAGGATAATAAAACATATTTATAAATACACAAATGGCAAAAGAAAGAGCCACGACAACCTCCACTCTCTATTAGATGTGGAAGGAAATTCAGTAACTAAAGATGAGGAAAGGCAGGGTACTTAACACCTTTGCATCAGTGTTCAACAGAAAGATAGGTTGCCCTCAGGACAACTATCCTCCTTGGTTGGTGCCAGGGAGCAGAATGGTCCCCCTGTTATCCAGGAGGAAGCAGTCAGAGAACTGCTGAGCCACTTAGATGTTCATAAATCTAAGAACAGATGAGCTTGTGAAGCCACTCTCCATCATTTACCAACAGTCCTGGCTCACTGAGGAGGTCCAGATGACTGGAAACTGGCCAATGTGACACCCATCCACAAGGAGGACCAGAAGGAGGACCTGGGAAACTACAGGCCAGTGGAGCCTAACCTTGCCAGCGAGATTATGAAACAGATGATCTTGAGTGCCATCACCCACCCAGTATGGGCTTTAGGAAGGGCGGGTACTGCCAGGCCAACCTGATCTCCTTTTATGACCAGGTGACCCGCCTGGTGGATGCAGGAAAGGCTGTGGGTGTTGTGCCTCTGGACTTCAGCAAGGCCTTTGACACTGTCTCCCACAGCACACTCCTGGAAAAGCTGGCAGCCCACAGCTTGGACAGGAGCACTCTTTGCTGGGTTAGGAGCTGGCTGGATGGCCGGGCCCAGAGAGCGGTGGTGGATGGTGCTGCATTCAGCTGGCAGCCAGTCACCAGTGGTGCCCTTCAGGGGTCTGTGCCGGGGCCAGTTCTGTCCAATATCTTCACTGATGATCTGGATGAGGGGATTAAGTAAATTCAGTAAATTTATGGATGATACCAAGCTGGGAGCATGTGTTGATCTGTTGGAGAGTAGAAGGACTCTGCAAAGTGACCCGAACAGGCTGGAAGGACGGACTGAGTCCAACAAGAGGAAGTTTAACAAGTCCAACTGCCAATTCCTGCATTTTGGCTAAAGCAACCTGCTGCAACATTACAGTCTGGGGACGATGTGGCTGGACAGTGCCCAGGAAGAAAGGGCCCTGGGGGTACTGGTGACAGAAGCTGGAAGTGAACCAGCAGTGTGCCCTGGTGGCCAAGAGGGCCAATGGCATCCTGGCCTGTATCAGGAATGGTGTGGCCAGCAGGAGCAGGGAGGTCATTCTGAATTCCCCTGTACTGGGCACTGGTGATGCCACACCTTGAGTGCTGTGTTCAGTTCTGGGCCCTCTGTTTGGGAAGGACGTTGAGATGCTTGAGCGTGTCCAGAGGAGGCAACGAGGCTGGTGAGGGGCTTGGAACACAAACCCTGTGAGGAACAACTGAGGGAGCTGGGGTTGTTTAACCTGGAAAAAAGGAGACTCAGAGGTGACCTTATTACTCTCTACAACTTCCTGAAAGGTGGTTGTAGTCAGGCAAGGATCAATCTCTTCTCCCAGGCAAAAAGCGACAGAATGAGAGGACGCAGTCTTAAGCTACAGGAAGTTTAAATTAGACATGAGAAAAGACTTCTTCACTGAAAGAGTGATTGGGCAATGGAATCATGTGCCCAGGGTAGATGGAGTCACCGTCCGTGGATGTGTTTAAAAAAAGACTGGATGTGACACTCAGTGCCATTGTTCAATTGATGAGGAGGTGTTAGGTCATAGGTTAGACTTGATGATCTCCAAGGTCCTTTCCACTCTAGCTCATCCTGTGATTCTGTAATTGAATTGTTCATCCTACTGGTCCTGTCACCTAGCCATGGATATAATCTAATCCACAATTTTCCTGGAGAAATATAGCAAAAGAAGTCAATAGCATTTATTTTATTCATCAGAATTCAGCCTACACTGCAGTTAATCCTGATAAACATTTTACTGGAATGAAATGTTATCAATTGACATAGGATGATCAAGACACTTTACAAAACTGATAGCCCAGTGAACTTGCTGTAAAGATGAAAGAAGTATCATGCTTTATCCTAATTTTGTTGAATTGTGACTTATATACTGACTAGTATGATATAAAAAACATTTAAAAATAATGAATTTGGTTTTCTACTTGTAAAGTACTTGACAACTAGCCTAATTTATGCATAGCTATTTGCTCATGAAATAAATAATTGAAGAAAGAAGATGAAAAATGACAGTTTGAGTCTTAAAATCTCTGGTGATAATAGCTGAAGTTCAAAATTTTACCCTAAGAGTAATAATATGAGGTTTTTTGGTTTTAACTTGATTTTGTTTTGTTGGTGTATTGGGTCTGACTGAGGTATAGCTCACAGCACTTACAGTGTTATGCTTTGCATTGGTAGTTGGAAGGATGTTGATAACAGACCAGTGTTTTGGCTATGGCTGAGCAGCGCTGTTCCTCTGACATTCCTTCCCCCACCAAAGGGGATGGGAGTCAGCAAGATCCTGGGAGGGGACACAGCCAGGCAGCTGACCCAATTTAGCCAAAGGGATATTCCATACCATATGATGTCAGCTCATATATACAAGCTAAGGGAGAGAGGAGGCAGGGGGAACATTTATGTGTTTCTCAGTGCTTGCCTTCTGGAGCAACCATTACACAAGCTGAAGCCCAGCTTCCCCACAAGTGTCCAAACTCTGCTGCTGATGGGAAGCAGAGACTGACTTTTTTTCTCTTTAACTCATGTGCATGCAGACCTCTGCTCCTTTCTTTCTTTCTTTTACTGTAAAAAACCCCGCATTATCTCACCGTGATGGTTGTACTCCATCTTATTCTCTGCTCTGTCCCATTGGGAAATGGAGTGATGGAAGGACTCAGTGAGCATCTGGTGCCCAGCCAGGGTCAACCTGCTACAGTTGGTTTTGGTATTGTCTCCTTTCACCCTGTCTTTCAGTGACTACTTACAGCTATTCAATGTTGAATACAACTATTTCCAGGTGACTAAAAACATTTGACATCAAATTCATACATTTGACTGGAACAAGCAAACCAGTTAAAAAGTCTTTTATATTCACAATTGTTATTCCTTGTACATGTAATGAAATGAAAACAGTCTAAATGTATTCCAATTGTTCTCAATTTTTCCCTCAATATCTTATCCCTTAATATGTTATCCTATGAAAAAATAATAATGCTAACTTAACCTCCTAAGATATTTCATATCTATCTGTCCATAGGTTACTGAAAGTTCATGAAAAAACTTATATTGGGAAGATTATTGATTTTTCATTCTCTTTTTCTTTAGCAAATTTAGTTTTAGAGGAAATACAATTATAAATATTTTAGCAAGTTTATTAACTTGTAGGAATAAAAGTTCTTGACTTTCTTTCACATATGGTAGAATGTCACTAAAACATTCTGGGGAAATGTTGCTGTTTAAAGTCTTGTTGGTGAAACAGGTCACATGAATCAGAAAAAAAAGGAATCTTCTTTGACTATGTAGATGAGCTACCAGATTGTGTTTTCTCTCATCTTTTCTTACCAATATTTCTTAAATAATTTACTTAACAGTATACTAGCTGAAAAAAATGTCCAATTTGTTTTCTAAAATTAAAAGCAAATAATAAATAATCATTGTTTGCCATTGTCTCTGATTCAAATATCAAACCTGCTGACTGTATCAGTGCAACAAGAGAAGGTTGTTAAGAATAGAAGAAGAATGAGTAGAAAAAATGTGCAGAATGAAAGACTTTGGAATAAGGCTTGATTTCAGGAAACCAAAGCAGAATGACAATATGTATAATTTTATAGATCCTCCTTCTCATCCATCTATAAATCACACACTTATGTAAGAATGGCAGTCATTTTAAAACAAAGGAAATGCAAATGTATAATTTTATAGATCCTCCTTCTCATCCATCTATAAATCACACACTTATGTAAGAATGGCAGTCATTTTAAAACAAAGGAAATGCAAATGTACATAGGATATAAGACAGAAGGCTGTTTCTAAAGAAAGAGGCAGTGTTTCTGTTCAACTGGCAAATGTGTATTTTTGGAATATGGGCCACACAAGGGAACCTTTGAGAAAAAATAGTGTATGGGGGAATAGCAGAGGGGAGGAATGTTGATTTGCAAGTGCTCAATCAATCTATGAAAAATGCTGTTGAAGTACTTTTTGCGTATATTATTTTCTATCAGCTGAAGTCCTTCAGCAAATGTTTTGTTTCATGTCATTCTACAGACCTTTTGCTTTCAGCCAGTGAAAACTTGATGAAATTTTATTGCATCATAGAAGACATAATCCATCTGGGAGATCTGGCCCAAACAGAACTTTGAGCATACAAAACATTTGCACAATAAATCCCATGTCTCAGGCTTGTGGACTTCTATTGGAAAATATTCTGTATCATCATGTTTGGAGAGCTTTATAGACAAAATGATGAGATTTTCCACAGGAAGCAGACATTCTTCACACAAACAAGAATTATTCTGCTGAAAACCAGTTTTCTGTCAAAACAATTTTAACTGAAAACTTTGAGCCATCTGTTTCCCATCATCACAGTGAGAAGAATTTGGAGTTAGTTTCATACACTGTACAGGCAATTGCAAGCAAATTTGCTTGAACCAGCTGGTACAGACCAACTAACAAAAATGAAGTGTAGGATGTTCAGTACCACTCAATGAAACTATTACAACTAACTCCATATTTTAATTGACTAGCCACAGTAAATTATATTTTCTTAGTTTCTATCAGTTCTAGAAAGAAACACAGGTGTCTGTCATTAATCTGTCCATTTGACAGTATTAGTGGACGAGGGGAAATGGGGGTTATGCTATGTGCAGTGGGCACATCTGTTCCAGTAACTAAACTATGGTCCACACAATAAATAAGGTGATCTAAACAAGACACACCACCTGTGTTTCTTACAGCTTCTTTCCTTATTTCTTTATTGCACTCTAATATGTGCCTTAAAAAGTAGATTTTTTTCTCTTTATGAAATATCTCACTTGCATATATTGTAAAATAGCAATTCTCAGTGAAAATTATATCAAATATATCTCTTTGCATAGTTAGAGAAAAATGAATCTTTCCTTCAAAAACCCATTTTGAAGAACTTAAAGGGGAAAAAAGTAGTATTGGAAAAGATGCTTGGTAATGAAATAGAATAAAGCTGTTTTTCTGTATCAAATGTCAGATCTTATAATTCTAACCCTGGATATATATTGTCTTGAAAGTATTTTTGATCATTTTTGAAAGTAGGATAAGAGCATGTGTCGACCACTTGGAAGGTAGGATGGCTCTGCAGAGACCTGGAACGGTTGGATCGATGGGCAGAGTCTAACAAAATGAAGTTTAATGAGTCCAAGTGTCGGGTCCTGCACTTTGGCCACAATAACCCCCTGCAGTGTTATAGGCGGGGGACGGTGTGGCTGGACAGTGCCCAGGAAAAAATCTGGGGATTCTGGTCAGCAGCCAGCTGAACATGGGCCAGCAGTGTGCCCTGGTGGCCAAGAGGGCCAATGGCATCCGGGGCCATCCAAGGGCCATCCAAGGAATGGTGTGGCCAGCAGGAGCAGGGAGGTGATTCTGAATTCCCCTGTACTGGGCACTGGTGATGCCACACCTTGAGTGCTGTGTCCAGTTCTGGGCCCTCAGTTTAGGAAGGACGTTGACATGCTTGAGCGTGTCCAGAGGAAGCAACAAAGCTGGTGAAGGGCTTGGAAAACAAGTCATATGAAGACTGTCTGAGGAAGCTGGGGTTGTTTAGCCTGGAGAAAAGGAGACTCAGAAGTGACCTTATCACTCTCGGTAATTTCCTGAAGGGTGGTTGTAGACAGCTGGGGGCTGGTCTCTTTCTCCAGACATCTACTGACAGAATGAGAGGACACAATCTCAGGCTGCATCAAGGGAAATATAGGTTGGATATTAGGAAGAAGTTTTTCACAGAAAGAGTGATTAAATGCTGGAATAGTCTGCCCGGAAAGGTGCTGGAGTCACCATCCCTGGATGTGTTTAAAAAGAGACTGGATGTGGCACTTGACGCCATGATCTAGTTGAGGTATCAGGGCTGGCTTGGGTTCAATGATCTTGGAGGTCTCTTCCAACCTTACACAGTCTTTGATTCTGTGATTCTGTGATTTTCAGTTAGATCGTTTCAACAAACTCCCTCTATTAGCCAGTTGCATTGTTGCCTAACTCTTTGTCAGAAAGATTTATCTAAATCTTAAAGAAAATATTTATTATCATATAAGTTAGCTGCTATGTGAAGGAAAGGTCTATTTTTAATATATATCTCTGTTAACAAGATATATCCTTCCTGAAATCAAAAAAGAAGATGATGTCCGTATGGATGACTATCTCAGATGATTTAAAAGTGTGAGAAATGGCCACAAAATGTAGATAAGGAAAATTAGAGAAAAGGTAAACCAACCAACCAAAAAACCCCAATAGAACCCAAAAAACCTAAAGTGGCTTTGCAAATCCTGGCTAAAGTGGATTTCTAGAACAACTCTAATGTAAATAGCTAAATTTAGATATAATAACAGGGCAAGTGAGACGGTGGGATGACAGCAGTAAAGAGTAACAATCTAGGAGAGAAAGGAAATGGGAAAAGGATACATAAAGTGACACAAATTATCTAATCAGTGGTGCCTGCTTAAAAGTCATTCACCTGACCAATGCACTTTGAAGGACAAGGCCTTTGTTTACAGTGTACTCATGTATGACTTCCCTCTTGAGTAACAGGAGCATGGGATTTCTTAATTCTCTGACATTTTTATAACATAGCATAACATAACTGCAGCTATAGTTCCATTTCTTCCCTGTTCCCTGTAACCATTACTGTAAGTGCATGTACCTTAGTGGAAAAAACAATATTTGCATTCTTCATGCAAAAACCTTCTATAAAATAAAAATCCATTATATCTCTATAGAGAAAATAATGAGACTTTGCCACTCTTTATAGGTTTTCTTATTTTTTGAGGATTTTTTTTAACTTTTTTCTTTTTCTTAACCTAGTTCAATGTTTCCTCACAATACATTTGCAATGTTCTTTTTATATGCGTCCCATTTCTTTGGACTTCAGTTTGAATGACACTAAGCAATAGTGTTCAAATTCAGTACTGAAACTCCAACCCTGCTATATTGAGTAAGAAAAACAAAAAGAGAAGGGAAGAAGGAAAAAAAGAAGTATCAAGGATTTGTTGGCATCCCTTTAAAAGAATAGTGTTTCATAAATATTATATCTTTACTCAGCCTCCTTGGCCTATTGCCTGCTAGACTCTTTCCATAAGTTTTGATTTCTGTTTTTGGGTCTGCTCTGACAATAATCACAGTTTTTCATTATATAAATATTAGTGAAACTTAATTATTCTGCAACACCACCAGAAAAATGCCTTCAGTCTTTGATCTACTGTGACTCCTGCCTGGCTCTTTAAATACACTTCTTTAGTGCTTTGCTACACAGCTGTTCTACTTTTTTGTTTGTGGATTTGGATTCTCTTCTGAGATGTGTTTTGCACTTGTCCTAAATTAACTTCTTCACTTTTAATCTTAGTTCACTTCTTGAGTGAAAAGCAAAGTGCATACTGGTGGAGTCCTGTGAAATGTCTTACTTTATACTCAGCCTTTGAAAATTAGTTGTTGACTAAATTTTTAATAAATTCTACAATTTCATCATGATCTTTCCCTTGTCGGTGTAGAAAAAAATGTGCTCAGTGTCTTGTTAATTCAAGATATACAAGATCTACCCTTAGCTGGGTTCATAGTTTAGATGTTAATGGGGTTTACTGCAAGACTTTGTGATACATTGGAATGATACATTTTCTTTTCTTGAAAATATGCAAAAGTACCTACGAAATTATGTCTTTCATCTTTGGAGCACACTGAATCCAGCTTGGGATATTTCAGTCCTTTTACTTCATTGAAGTGAATATTAAAATAGTCAGGATGGATCAGTTAGTGCAGAGCCATACCCACATTTAAAAAGGGGAAAGATTGCAGAAAATGTGGTGATTTGGATGGGCAGAGAAGGAGAAAGAAGAGTGTTTAGGCTAACTCTCTCCCTGTCAGAATGCAGTGCACTCTTCAAGCCTTTTGTGCAAGGAATCAGTGACCAAATCCTTGGTTTCCTCTTGTATATACAGGTGGACCATAAGCATCCTGTGATAGCTTACCAGCCAGGTGGGGGAGAGTATCCTGATTGCTCCGGTGTGTTCCTCCATGTAATGGGTAGCATATAACTGCTCTATTGAATGGTGGAATTAAGCAGTGCACACATAAGCAGTGCATCGTTGAGCAATATACATTAATTGGAAATGCACTTCACTACAAATGCATAAATGGTGTTCCGTCTGATTGATAGGAAATAAACACCTGCAGGGGAGCTGCAGCTTTATTGTATTGGGACATACTGTCCAAGGGTATCTTCAAAACGAAGTCCACATAGATATGTCAGTGATCAGTGAAAAATGTTCCTGTGTTGTGAGAAAAACTCTGCAGAAGTACAAGAAAACTTGGAGCTGGTGGATCTTATTATGGATGCTAACTCTGCACAGCACATCAGGGTCTGTGAGGAGAGGCTCATCTGATATTGCAGCAGTCAGCACCTACAGAAGCAGAAGGCATATGAGATTGCTATTACCTTTCCTACAACTTTCATCCTAGCTAGTTAGCTAGGTGTGAGCATCTATGCCTTTCTTACTAAGAAGCCAAAATAACTGATATTGCCTCAGTGCAAAAGAGTCTCTCAGAGACTTGTGAAGGAATGTTCTCTTCACAGCACACCTTCCTTGGGTAAAAACCGTACATTCCAGGAGGCTTTCTAAAAATTCTATTACAAAGTTGAATTTAATTAAAATATGTTCCATAGTAACAAGAATAGCACACGTACTGTGCAAATTTCAGTTTAACAACAACTTAACAACATCAATTATGTCATGCTGATGAAAGAGATGGTAATTTCACACCATGCTTTCAGTTCCTCATGGTAAAGGAATGCTTGTGTTTCCTAGGAATCTGTAATAGCACTTTGATGAAGCAGCGGTGCTGATGCAGTCTGAGAGATATAAATTGAAGCATAGATTTGAAGACCAAGTGAGGTTTTTGTCCTAGGCATTAGACACCAGAAGTTGGAAAACTCAGCTAAATAATGCCGAGAATGCCACAAGTGTTATTTATGGTCTAAAGTGTGGTGAAATATTCTGTACAACTACGCATGATATGTTGGTGCTTTAACTGCAGCTAGTTCTTAATATGCTGACACAAAACATTGTTGTGGTCCTCTAATACCATTAGATAAAAGTGAGCAGAAGATACTCCACTTGACTCTTCCCATTCAAAAGTTTGGTTTCCTCTGAGTACTCCTCTTTTTGATTAAAATGTTACAGGCAGAAAACATAACATTATACCTCAATTCATTGTCAAAATTCTGTGCGTAATAGATTCAAACACAGTTTGCAACAAATGTCCTAAAATTCTTCAACAAAGAATGTCAATATGAACTAAAGAACATTAAAGAAACTACAGGATTGACTGAGTACAATTTGTGTGAGACATCTGTGTTTCCTGTTGCATTTTAAAGTACATTGCTTCTCCTGGGAAACAGATTAATATGTGTGTAAGAACAAGCTCAGGGAGGGAAGATCATGATAGTACCAGACATTGTGCAACAAATAACTAACTTGTGGATGAGGAGTAAATGTTGATCTTTCAGGCATCATGTGCAAAGCATGCCTTGTTGTGCCAGTGAATATCTGAAAATTAAAACGGAGTTAATGTCTTTTGATGAAACTAGGCTGCCATGATCTATTAAGGAATTTGAAAACATCAGAAAAATATTAATGTTCACATTAATGAAACAAATAACTTCCCAAATTTTAGCTAAAGATGGCTTCTCTGCTTATTTGATGGGTTGTTTTTTCACAGAGAGCTTCAAGGATATCTTCTTTTTTTGATTTTATCTGCCACCAATGCTGCACACAGAACTGGGATACTTACGAGCCAGTGACCATCTCTCTGCTGCTGTCTTGAAGACTTTGGAATTTTATTTGTGATTGATGTTTTTCCTTTTCTGTTTCCAGGGTCCATCCCAACTCAGGCCGGCATTTGGACCTTTCCAGAACTCTTCCTTTGCCTATAATCACGTAATGCTTCATTTGTGTCTGTTCACCACTTTTTCACCAGACACTGAGCAGTGCATAATTCCTTCTTAGACTTTAGGCTAGGTAGCACTCAAGAATATCTATATCAAATAAGTACTACAAATTGTTTAGGTTTTGCTCACACAGCTTAGTAAGTTACGAAAACAAGATAATAGAAATTATGCATTCTTTCTTTCCTTGTATTCCCATTGTTCTAAAGGGTTTGGAATATTGAACAAAAAAAAACATGCAGCTAGCATTGCCCCTCCTTCCTATGCATGACTACAATTTTTAGCTTTGCTGCTGTAATTCTCAGACTTTCAGGCAATGGAGATGTGCATATGGGTAACACTTGCACACCTCAAGACAACAGGAGAAGCAAATTACATACCTTTAATGGGTCATCAGTAAAGAAACAACATAAAATATTCACAAAATAATCTTTAGAACTGCTTCAATCTGCAGTGGCTCTTCTAATCTCAGCATATCTGCCTCTAAAAGAAATTTTCAGAAGATTCCATAAAATTTCCAGATGTTGAAACAATGTCCAGAACACATCTTTCCTACTCACATAGTGTAATGAAAGACAGAGAATTACATAAAATTAACAATAAATGAAATTACATTTACATTTAATGCATTTCCAGCAAAAACTAAAATATTTTCACATCATCCCTGCTTTTCTCTTACTATTAGCCATGTCACTTTACTGTATCTAAGATACTTATAACTTATATATAACACATATACTTGTAATGCAAAGAATTTTCTCTAATTTTCAGCTACATTGACATGCACTGATTTTACAGAATTGTAGTTAGTCTTACAAAATATGTATCTTCACATTGCTTCGCTTCTACATAAATAATTTTAGAGCCATTAAGAAACAGTCACAAATGGTTCATTTTTATTAAGTAGATGAGCTCAAATTTAGTTTCATGAAAAGTAATGAAGTGAGAGAACCCAAGGTTTGCTAATTGAGTTAAGTCAATTCAGACATCCTTTTATGTGATGGTACATATTGTTAGAAATGTTTTAGAATGATGCAATTTTGGTAGCACAAACTAGAGAAGACTGACAGATGACTTTAGCAGTGAGCCTGAAAGATGATTACCACAATTCAGTACTTAGAAATATAAATCATCTAAGAAAAATGGTTTCTTAATCTAGAGAAAACATGGCCTGTTCATGTAAAGAGTATCTATTATAACTAAGCCAGGTACAAAAGTTGTAAAAATAACTCTTACTGACTCCAGTAGGCTTTAGATCCAATTTTATGATCTAAGATATGATTTCAGTGATTCTGTATCATATATTAAATATTTCAACCACAAAATCTAGTCTGCAGGTAGCTTTCATCTGGTAATCCTGGACAGCATCTTGAAAATGGATTAAAATAATAGTATAACATTATGGTGTGCTGAACCAATCACTGAGAAGGTCTTTAAGAACTACTTTATTTAAAATAGTAACTTGACTTCATATGGTGTCTTTCTACGAAACTCTATTGGTTTTGCATGGCCTGGTTTTTGGTTGCGAGGGGCCACAGAGGTGGCTTCTGTGAGAAACTGCCAGAAGCTTCCACCATGTCCGGCAGAGCCAATCCCTGATGAATGCCTCAGATCCATCCCTCAATCTCTCAGATGCTGCTGGCCAAGGCTGGGCCAGTGAGAGAGGTTGGTAATGCCTCTGGGATAACATATTTAAGAAGAAAATCAAAACAAAGCAGGCACAGTTGTTTCTTCTAGTCAAAGAGGAGGAGATGAGAACATGTGAGGGAAACAACATGGAGACACCAAGGTCAGTGGAGAAGGAGGGGCAGGAGGTGCTCCAGGCGCCACAGCTGAGATTCCTCTGCAGGCCATGGTGAGACCAGGGTGAGGCAGCTGTGCCCCAGCAGCCCATGGGGATCCATGGGGAATGCAGAGATTCACTCACAGCCCATGGGGATCCACGAGGAATGCAGAGATCCACCCACAACCCCTGGGGATCCACGGGGAATGCAAAGATCCACCCACAGCCCGTGGGGATCCACAGGGAATGCAGAGATCCACCCACAGCCCGTGGGGATCCACGGGGAATGCAGAGATCCACCTACAGCCCGTGGGGGAGGTGCCCACGCTGGAGCAGGTGGATGCCTGGAGGAGGCTGTGATCCAGCGGGAGACCCAGAGGAGAGAGGGGGCCCTGGCTCCCAGGCTGGAGCAGCCTGTCCCTGGAGGACTGCCCCCCGTGGGAAGAGAGGCCCAGGGCTGCAGTTTTGGGAGCACTGTCTGCCCGTGGGGGCAGCTCACGCTGCAGCAGGGGCGCTTTGGCTGCTGCTCGGGAGAGTGGAGCCACGCCAGGGAAGTTCACGGAGAGCTGTCTCCCGTGGGAGGGACCCCACGGCCTCACAGGGGAAGGGCTCCTCTCCTGGAGCAGCGGAAGAAGATCTCGGTGATCATCATAAGATTATGACCAAAACCCCCATGCCCTATCTGCCTGCACTGTCAGTGGGAAGGAGGGAGGGGTTGGAGGGGAAAAGGCGTTTTAAGGGCTTATTTTACTTCTCATTATCCTCCTCTGATTTTGTTAGTAACAAATTAATTTGTACCTCTAAGCTGAGCCTGTTTTGCCCCTGGGTGTTTTCTGCTGGTCCTTATCCCACCTCATGAACCCTTTGTTAATTTCTCTCTCCTCTGCCCAGGTGTGGCAGGGGAGGGTGAGAAAGTAGCTTTCATCAGTGTCTGGCATTGGGCCAGTGTCAAACCACAACAATTCCCTCCCAGCTCCTCCTCTTTGTGACAGCAAGGTCCAGCACAACACCTCTGAATTTTCATTGATTCCTCTGAAGGCTGGCCATGACCTCCCCATGAAACTGCTATACTGATTCTTCTCCATTATTTTTATCCCAATGTCTACTTATGGTATTCTTCATCATAATTTTTTTCCAAATTTCTCTGGTACAGCATGCAGACTTCATGAAGTCTTCCTTTCCCTAAATTTTGCAGGAACTCATTTGGGTTTCTGAGGGGTTTTTTTTAATACAATGTGTTTGTTCTTTTTTCTTAATGCTGATGGCTCTGTTAGAACATACCCTGATTTCATAGATTTTAATGGAATCAAATGTGATTATTTTACAAATTTTAAGTAAAGATCGTAAGACAGCAGTTTGTTCTTCTTCTTCTAAGGTCTTGTTCTAAATCCTCTTCTACTGACACTGCACAAAATCCTTTCCAATTCCTGTCATATAACAAAATGCTGCAGCATTGGAATTCCTAAATCTCTTTCAAACTAATTGGTGAAACAAAGAATTCTCTTAGCTTTACAGTAAAAAAATTCTTTTGTTATATTTAATTTCCATATTCTTTGGCAAGCTTTTTGACTCCACTGTGTTAAAAAGGATTTCATCACTAGTCTTCATGGTTTACCAATTTGCTCATCAACTTTTTTGACTTTCATTATGTCTAGACATAGTTTAACATTTGATTTGCCAAATTATATGCCCTTTTTTCTCTGAAAATTACTACCACATTTTGAAGAATTTCTAATAATTTTTACTGCATTGCTAAATCATGATTTTGAGGTGGAATCTTTTTTTTAATGTAAATAATCTTTATTGCCTATAAACTGTAATGTTGCCATTTTAGCACATGCAAATAATTAACTGGTTTTTGCTGTGTGTTTTAATTTATTTCAACTTTTTCTTCAAGGAGCTTTCTTTTTCACAGCTCAACATTATTCCGTGTGTCTGCTTAATTTTTTTTCACTGATGCATCTTGAATTTTATTATGGGCTCTTCAAGGTCTTCATAAATGATTTAGACACAGGAATTGAAAGTATAATGTTTGCTGATGCTACTAAATTGGGAGGAGCTGCTGAGTCTCTCAAAGGTAACGAGACCCTGCAGAAGGACTTTGAAGAATTAAAGGGCCAAATAATTACCAAATGTATGAAGTTTTAACAACTCACAAGGGGCAGGCACCAACCTCTTCTTTCTGGTGACTAACAATAAGACCCATGGAATGAAGCTGTGTCAGGGGAAGGTTAGACTGGATATCAGGAAAAGTTTCTTCACCCAGAGGGTGGTTAGACACTGAACAGGCTCCCCAGGGAAGTGGTCAGAGCACCAGCCTGACAGAGTTCAAATTTTGGACAGTGGTCTCAGGTACATGGTGGGATTTTGGGGGTGTCCTGTGCAGGGCCAGGAGTCAGACCAAATGACTCTATTATAAAGTTCTATGATTTCAGGTATTTGGAGCAGTTCTAGAACAGTTCTTCATTTGTAACATTTTGAAGTGAGCTATGTATGTTGCTATGTTGCATGTATGGACTAAATCAAAACCAGCTTCTTCTATTTGTGTTTACTATTTTATTACTAGACTCTGCTAATTTGTCTAATTGTGATAATAGAGACATTCTACCACTTCTGTGGAGTGGGGTTTACCATCTTTTTTTGCTTCACACAGTAAATTGTTTCTGAAAACTATTTGCTGCCTTCATGCATATCTATATCTATGCATATCTATAAACTTCCCATCCAATGCTGTGTAGTAAACTCAAAGTACTAGTCCTGCCTTTGACTTTGTTCTCCTTTTGCTGGTTTTACTTGCCTTTCTTTGTCTCTCCTGATTCCTACTTATTTTTTAATTAAAAACAAGTTGAATGTAAGAAGTCACATGTCTATTTGTGCTTCTTTTGTCTTCTCTTTCTAAGGAAAACACACCACTTTCCCCTGGGATTTCCTTTGTTTGAGGACAGATAATTAGAACTGAATGAGTAAAATAGGCATAAAATTTTAAAAGTTTGCTATTTCAAATGTAAGCTAATGTCTTTGAATTGCACAGTTACATTGTCCTATAGCTATTATCCTATTAAGGACTTTTTGCTGACAGTTAACATGCCTCAGAATATAGCCAAGATCATCCTACTCAGAATAACTTCTGAACTTTTTCACTGTTTGCTGAGTGACAAATTTCAGGTTCTATTGACTCAGAGATGCAGTGTATTATTTTTTTAACCAAGTATTTAAGAATATAAAAACTATCTCAGAGTACAACTGTTTTTATGTTAAACAAAAATTCTCATCCTTACACAAAAGACCTGTGTTTTAACTCTGCATTTTCATTTTTCCTAAATTTTTTGAAAGATCCAACCATTAATAAAACTTTTGTAGTATTTTTTCAACCCCTCTTGGGGAAATAGTCCCTATGATAACAAATGAAATGAGAACTCAATTGACTTTAATGAACAGCAACAGTGTAAATAATCCTCTTTTAGGTATAGAAACATAAGATAGAAAAGAAAGTCAGGTATTTTTGTTTATAAAAACATGGAAAGAACAATGAAGACTAAATTGAAATATTTCGAATATTCCTCGTGACTTATTTGTGACAACATTCACTGACCCCGTTATAAATTTCACCTTTATTTGTACTGTTCTTCCACTCCAATATTAAAAGAACAAACAGCTTCGTACTCACTTGGTAATTTGACCAATTATTTTTGTATATTGGTGTCTAAAGCCATTCTGCATTTCTATATATCAGCCTTGAATTGAAGAGATTAGTGCCACAGCTTAACAACAGAGAAGATGATCTTTATTGTGAGTGGCTTTTTTCACATACTTGTACAAATAAGATTAGATGCAGTATGAAGAGCAAGCTGTAAGTACATGACATTTTCCCAATAAGTCTTTTTTTATTATATCGATGCATACATAAAACTCCTGCCACATCAAATTTTGTAACTCTGTTCCATGTGTCATTTAGGATTTGAATTCTGACAGTACCCCACTTTCCTGACAAGAACTATAACTTCTGTTACAAAATATGTTATTTTTGCATACTGATCTATTTAATTACGGAAAATACCCAAGTTTAGAAATGTCAGAAAAAATCCTTTGAAACTTATGTGTGCGCAGAAAAAATCTTTCAGTGACTTCTGTGTCCTTGAACAAGAAGAGGTAGGTTGGGTCAAATATGATCAGGTATTTGTTTTCACACCTCTAGACATTTCACATTCAGTCCTTCAGATCACACTTTGGATTTTTAAAATTAAGTAGGAAGTGCTGATATAATGACCTACAAAATACTTTAAATTCTGAAAACAGAAGCATATATAAATCTTACAAATATACAATCTTACCATTAACATCAATTTTGTCCTAATAACTTTATAAATGAGATGTAAGTAAAAATTAAGAGCATTGCCAGGACAAATGCACAAATATTTGTGCAGGTGGAAGGTATCCTGCCTTAATTTGGAAAAGGTATTTTCATTTCAGTATAAGGATATCTTGATGAGAAAGTGTTTCAGGGTGACTACCACAGTACAGTTACATAAATATGATTATAATATATTTCCATGTGGAAACAATTCCTAAGACATTTTCTTATTATACATGAAACTTCATAGAATTTTTGTTTCTTTTATCTTTTTGGTCTTTTCTTTCTAAAAATATCCAAAATATTGCTTTATGTGATAGATATAAAACCTTAAGGCCTGAGAAGTTATATCTGTATGATTAAAATAGTCTAGGATGCACTATTTCACATGTGAATCATTCCCAAAATATATCACCTAGGCAAACAACTAGGTATGATTCAGAAGGTTAAACACCTGTAGATTTATTAATGACAAAAAAAAAATCTATATTTATTTTAGATACACTTTAAATAAAAATGAGCGAGGACTAATAAGGTCAGCATTTAAGTAAATCATGAGCACTGGAAAAAAAAAATTAATTTATTCTATGGCTTTCTGCTGTAATAAACTTATTTCTGCTATGAAGTTTCCGGTACATTTAAGTCAAGACATTTGACTACATATGCAATTTTTTTTATCCAGCATAATCTGACATATTGGTTTGTGGATTTGTGCATGTTATATAATTACCATGCTATGTCTCCTCCCTTTTGAATCACTAAATAAATTTACCCAGGGATGTTAAAAAAAAGTAGTTATCTGTAAAATATTTTAGCAACAGGTACAAAATTTAAAAAAATTCATTAATTTTTCCAGTTATCCCTCTGTGTGCTCTTAATTGCATAGAAGTTAAACAGTTTTATGATGAAAACTAACAAGGAATTCTGAAGTCCATAATGTTATTCAAGATGTTTGTAGCAGAATCACAAAAGTAAATGTAGCTTTTCTGCATTTGTTATTCAGATATCAATGCAGAATATAAAACTCACTTGATTTTCCAGGATGAAAGACTGTTCATTCATTTGGGAAAATAGAAAGCCATTGCAAAACAATCTATTTTGCATTTCCAGTTACACAGGAACTAAAAGACTCTTTCTGGTTTTGGTGTACTCTTTCTTTCATTGGCAATAGACTATAATAATATCATAATTTCATTTTATGATGGACCCAACAATTTCTCTCCCTAGTAGTTGTCTTATGCTTTCAGCATCATTGTAATGATTGCAAGATATTAATGCCTCCTGCAGTGTTTAAAGTGGCTTCAGTGTATAACATAACACATTTTTATAAGCAAGTGACACTTCCTTCTGTTTTCTGTTTTCTGTTCTCCAAAATAATTTCAAATTCATATTACAAGTTCAAGTAAATGTATCAACTAGTAAGACTGCAGTACTGCAAAAAGAGATTTTATTTTTTTTTGAGATTCTTTATTAACATTTTTTTGCATCTCATTGCAGTGTTTAAAGAAACTAATAAAAGGTAATAAGATGTAAAAGAGCATATGAGAAAATTTCAGATATTGAAGCCTTCTTTTTTTGAGGGAATGTTTGTTTTCCCTTATAGAGGGCTCCATGTTTCTTATCTTAGGATTCTAATATCAAAATCCCAATCATTTTCTTGATAGAATGTTCGTAAATCACTGAACTAACATCCAAATTATAGTCTGTTTCTGAATTCTGGTTGTGTCTAATTGTGATAATAGAGGAAGCAGTTAAGTTTCCCCAGGTTGATAGCAGCTCAGTTCTTTCAAACTAAGAAAACAATTAGGGGGTGCAAATGGTCCATTTGTAAGTATCCACTTTCTCTAACGACCTGCTGTCTACTGCTTGTGGAAAAATATGCAGTCCATCATTAGTTCCTGGGAGCCCATATTTTATGGATTCCAATAAAAAACAGAAGAGGAAAGTATAAAGTTCTTGCAATCTTGTATCTTAAACAAGTGCAGTTTAGGGGAGAATTCTACTGCAAATGGTAGTTGAATTTGTAAGTCAGACTACTAATGTTTCATGGCATACCTAAAAA
Organism: Argya squamiceps; assembly: GCA_037834095.1. Taxonomy (NCBI): domain Eukaryota; kingdom Metazoa; phylum Chordata; class Aves; order Passeriformes; family Leiothrichidae; genus Argya; species Argya squamiceps. The sequence goes on from JBBMKD010000115.1 coordinate 16,140,067, forward strand.
GAAATAAAATTTAATCTTCTCTTTATCTTGAAAGCCAATGTAGGCAAGTTTCATCCAAAGTTTTCTGAAATGGGGAAAGGGGAACGGGAAAAGAGAACAAGTCTTTTGCATGATGTTAACTTTCAAGCTATGGAGTTCTGCTTAATTTTTCTGTGTTTGAAAGATTTCAGTCAACTTTACCATGGTGTTACAAAACTACGCCTACTAATAACTGTCCTAAATTTAAGATTGTATCAGCTAGCCAGGACTCAGTGGTACTGCAGTCTCTGCCTGACAACTGCTAACTCATTTCTCAGTTAAGTCTCTGAATGCTTTCATCCAGTCACTACTACCATTACTACTACTCAGTAATGACCATCTATTGTCTATTGTATAATAGTTACTGTGGTGAAACTGATTACTGTGCTTCATATATCATATATCCCAAACAAACAGCATGGAATTTTCAGATGTTTCAGTGATTTGCTTTCAGAGATTTTAAATGTTAGACACTTAATTTAGAATTCTGCTTTTATATAAAAGGAATTATTACTTGAAGAGAAACAAGGTCAAAAAGTTAAATAATCTGGCAGACAAGAAAATAGCTGAATTGCTATAGACACCTTAATGAAGTCTTTTAGAACCTGAAGCCTTTATCTAACTTACTGTGTGAAGCACAGTAAGTTAGATAAAGGAAAAGAAAATGACAAAGATGTGCATTGAGCTGCAGTCATCCTGCAGTGGGCTGATGGTTTATGTCTATTCCCATTGTCTGAGATGCAGTATCATTAGCTGATTGTCTTAGTTTGAAAGACAGGTGTCCACCAGGGAAAGCCGGGGCCTCCCTTGGAATGGAGAATGCAAACCCCCTCCCTCCGAATTATTATCATTTTTCAATTAAGAGGCTCTCAGGTATGGGGATAGGAATAACAGTTCTTTACTAGTATGTGTAACAATGCAAACAAACAACAATAACCATGGCATTAACAACAAAACAGAACTAAGAACCTCGTGAGGGCCTTCTCGGCCGAGACGGGAGGGGATGGAGGAGAGGCTTTGCTTCACAAAACCCTGGGGCAGTCTGATCCCTGTGCCTCTGCAGGGCTCTGAGGAGCACCGAGATGGAAGCGCAGGAATGAGCAGGAATCCTGGGCCGGTGGATGAGATGTGTCAGAAGCCCCTCGGTGGTAGCTGGAACTGTGGGGATGTCCCGGCAGGGCAGGGGGTGCGGGGCTACAGCGCAGCAAAGGCCCCGGGCAGGGCGGAGAAGCGGCGGCGGCGGGACAGCGGCGGCCTGGCTCCAGCAGGGCAGGAAAAGGCGAGCTCAGGATTCCCGGGCACACGAGCAGATCGTGGTAGGTCCCTAGGACTGGACTCCAGTGGTGACAGTGAATTCTCCCCGCAGTAAGCAACAACTTGACCCTCCTCCTTTTGATGCAGCTGCCCCCAGCCCCGTCCTTTACCTGCCCCACAAAATCTCACGGTATCTTCCCCCTTCTAAAGAAAACTCCCAGAGACAAAAGAAGTGTAGGCAGATGCTATGTTCCTCTCCTCTGCCCACTTCTTTTTGTTTTTGCTTAAGAGCCAAAAAGTACCCAGTAGTTAGTTTCCTAGCAACTTATGGGAAACAATTCTATAAAGTAAAAAAGAAACAAATCTAACCGCCAACGCTGATAAACTGTAACACAAACAGAAAAGATGCAGAACCTGATGTTCTTATAGATGTTCCATCTATAAGAATATAGCCATCAAGTGTACCTGTAATAACTTTTAATAGTCCTTACTTAACAGCTCTCTCTTTAGGGGGTTGTAAGTGAGGAATGAAGAACCCAGCATTCAGGAGGAACAAACAGGGCAGCTCTAAGTCCAAACTGCCATAGATAATAAGTATTAATAGCCTCTGTGTGATGATAAAAACAAAGAACATTTTAGAATGTCTGCTGCAGGCCACCAAATGACGAAATATTTATTATTAATTAATTTAAAAGTAGAAGCCTGATAACTATGAAGAACATTGGAAGTATAGTGAGTGGCTTTAATAATGAAATTTTTTATATATTTGTTGGGAACCATAGATGTTAATTGACCAGCAACATTTTTGTATGTGTTCTCTGGAGCAAAAGAAAGATGGAGAAAAAGACTGAGAGAAGACTCTCCAAGTGTGATTTTCCCAGCAGTCCTTAAGTCAAGAGCAAGAAATTAGTCTAGACTGACTAATTAAAATTAGACCTTAAAACAGGAGAACCTCTAGGAAGGACCTCAAGAGACATGAATCTAACAGGGAAAGGGGAAAAAAAAGGAAGAAGATAAAAGACAGTCATTCCTTAAAAGAGGTTGGTAGGTGTTTAAAAAGTCTCTCTATTCAGTACTAGATGTAAATTTTCCTAAGGCAAAAAAAAAGATAGAAAGTGTGGCAAATTTCCCCAGTAAGCTGTTCAGTGTCCTCACACTCAAGTAGAAAGCACCAAGAGAGTAGCAAAACCAGTAAATATTTAAGGATAGGCAGAAAAAAAACCCAGAAGAACATAGGCCCAAAATTAGAAAGGTCAAGCCTCAAAATGAGATACAACTAACAGGGAATGTAAAGGGCAAGAACAAACCATATTACAATTAGATTAGGAAGAAACCCAAGCAAAGAATCTGTCCATGCTATATAGATACTGGAGGCTAATGGCAAACAGTGTCAAGACGTCTGACATGTTTAATGCCCTCTTTTGTTTCAGTTTTCACTGTAAAGGTTAACTTTAATCAGACAATTAATTATCAATGACAGAAGGCAGTAAGAAGGAAAACAGAGCTAGAAAGATTTTCACTGTTCTCCACCTACCTGTGTCTAATGAAATTCTCCCCAAATTATGTGGAATAATGCCTGTGGCAACTTCTAATTACCTTTGAGGCTAGCTAGGAACCTGGGAACTGGGAAAAAGGCAATGAAGTGAAATAAAACGAAAGAAAATAAGGGGAGAAATGTTCACTCATAAATTCAGTTACCTAACTCAGATGGTCCAAGATTTGTGCCTGATATAATATCCCTCTCCATTGATAAGACAAGGAAGGTAGTTCTGCCCAAACATACCTCACTTACAACATAGATTAAATTAATAGTGCATACATTAAGAAAAATATTAAAGTGTATTATAAATTATAGATTACTACTCTTATTTTTTTATGGTCTCACATGGTTTTCTGTAAGATGAGAAAGAATATTCTAGAGTAGGGTTACTCTAGGGTTACAGTTGTCTGTGTAACTGAAATTACAATTTCAATGTAAACAAAGAGGGACTAAAAATTTCTGCAGCAGTCAATGCAAGGTCTAGCATTGTTCAAAGGTTTCATTACTTGTTATGATGACAAAATATAAAGTACAGCGTAAGGTAAGCGTAAGGATTCAAAAAACCTATAGTGTTTCATTTTCTTGAGTTTTTTAAGTACAATGCTAAATAGAGTAAGGATTCACCAGGGACAGGTTCTCAATCTAGACCTATCTAATTTTTTTATAACAAAATGGGTGATGAAGTATGGTATTCCCATATTGTATTTGCAGACATACTATGCTGGATATAACTACTGTAAAAACAAACTAATTTTATAATCACTTTGAAAAATTTAAAAAATAGTCTGAAATAACTACAGTTATGTAGTTTTATGAGCACTAATGAAATTAATTTCCACCATTTAGCAGGACTTGGACTCAGTTATACAAAAGCTAACCTGGAAATTAGAGGGCATCACAGCCTGAACATGAACAACAGATGTGCTATTGTTTAATGGAAAAAAAACCCCAAACTAATTTAATGTATAACTTTCACATGCAAGCTGCAAAAAACATGCATGAAGCATGTGAAGTACTGCTTGGGTTTATGGCAACTCAGTGTAGTGAGGGCTCATTTGGTATGTATATCTTGATTTTGGCATTACAGTTCAGGATGGATATAAACCAGTCAGAAGGAGATCAGTAAGAACTAGAAATGAAAACACAACCACAAATTTGCATATTCTGTAGAAAGTAATTTGAGAGGAGGAAGGCCAGGACATCTTAGGAAGTAGTAGAGAAAATGAAGACTAAAAGATGACTTGGCATTCCCCCACTTGTGTTTTCCATGTTAATGTTGAAATGAGTCTCAGCAATTCAGCCAGCTTTATTTTGGTTTCTGCACTCTATTCATCTATTTTGGTTTCTGCTCTAAGCACACGACGGAGTCCTCAAAAAGAGAGAGTACTTAAAACTTTTGCAATAACTGGAGAACATTTCACTGAAGAAGTTTGCTGCGATAGTTAAAAGATTTTCCAATTTCCAAAAGGAAAAAAGAGAATTCTATGATATCTCTCCCAAAATAATTAGTTGGGGTAAGAATGTGCTATGTCGTTTTCATTGGATAAAAGGGGCGCATCCTGTAGCTAATTTTATTGTCAGGTAAAATGTTCTATCTTATATATTATACATAACATGGCAAGAATTTATGCTAATTACAGCATAGTAAGAGCAAGACGGCAGGGACTTTTGCCTGAGCAGTACAAGTTTCTGTTTATTTCTTATTCTGTCACTTGAAATACTTGGGTTATTAGAGCATAAAAGCAGAAAATTCTCAGTAGTCAGCTCCTTGAGAAATTTTTGGTTTTATTCATAATGTGCTTCCATGGGCAATTTCCACAGAAAATGTGAAGTTTATGAGCGGATAATGTAAGAGGGAAGGATGTCAACCAGAGAGCATCTGGATAGGCTTGAGAGGAGGGTGTGAACCTCATGAAGTTCAACAAATCCAAGTACCAGATCGTGTAGTTGGGTCATGGCAATCCCAGAAATGGGCACAGTGCGGGAGAAGAAGACATTTAAAACAGCCCTACAAAGAAGGACTTGGGGTTTCTTGTGGGTGAAAAGTTGGACGTGAGCCAGCCATGTTGGGCACTCCCAGCCTGAAAAACCAAGTGTGCCCTGGGGCTACATCCAAAGCACCATGGGCAGCAGTTGAGGGAGGGAATTCTGCCCCTCAGCACAGCCATCATGATACTGTTCCTGGGGTATTGTGCTCAGCTCTGTTTTTTTCCAGCAGAAGAAAAATGTGAAACTGTTCGAGCAGGTCTAGTGGAGGTCCATGAAGTTGGTGAGAGGGGTGGAATCTAGGATGAGATGCTGAGAGAGTTGAGGTTGTTCAGCCTGGCAAGAGAAGGTTTTGGGGAGCTGCTAGGGTCTTCACAGAAGACTAAAGAGGCTGGGTTGTTGTAAAGGTCATTTACTGCACGGCTAGATCAGTCTCATGAAGGTGGAGTGTTACAGTCCATGCCATCATGCAAAAAAAGCTCTCTAGCATAGAGTCCCCATGTCCCAAGCAGAAGCAGAGGCCTCTGCAGCAGCAGCAGCAGCAGCATCCTTCATGATCTCTAGCATTCTCAAAGCAGTGCATTTTTACTCTTTTTTTTACCCAATTGGCTACAAATATGATTCTTCTACTGTCTTCTTGGACCTATGCAGGTCCAATACTGATGTACAAAAGTGGTCATAATTTCCTACACAAATTCTATGTACATAGTTCTATCTGTTCTATCAAGGAATGCTAGCAATGTTACACTATGTTTTTGTTGTGCCTAGGACTTAGTTATTTTTTAAAAGGGAATGCTACTGAACTTTAAACCAGGCTTTAGGGATTTCTTACTAATACAGGCTCTTTATTTGCTTAAGGCACTTAAGGTATATTTTGACTTACCTAAAACAAAAACTTACTTTCCTACTTCATCTATGTGTGGCTTTATGTATCTCAGTTTCTCCAAGGGTTTCAAACCAGCTCCTACATTCTCTTCTGCCTCTAAGCTCGTGTGCACGGAGTCCTGGGAGATTTGTCTCTGGTTTACAACAGGGAGATCCCATTCTAGCTTTCAGGCAGGATTATAAAAGAGAGGGAAAACAACTTTTTAGATGGGCAGGTAGTGATCGGACAAAGAAAAATTATTGTAAATTGGAAGATGAGATATTTTGATTAGATGTTAGAGTGAAATTCTTTACTATGAGTGAAGCATGTAACACGTTGTCCAGTGAGGCTATGACAGCCCCAAGTCTTCAACGCCAGGTCAGATGGGGCATTGCACAACCTAGTATAGTGGAAGTCTCCTGCCCATGGAAGGGGGGCAGGACCTAGATGACCTCTGATGTCCATTTCAACACAAGCCTTTCAATAATTCTGTGATATTATGAACCACAGTAAGACTGAGGTGTAATGCAAGGCAACCTGAAAGTGAAAGAGGAGCCACAATTTTCAGTTCTTTTAAAAATTATGTTTTTAAATTATTTAGAAATAGTAAATCAACACCAGAATATCTGAGCACAGTAATTTCATTAATTTGTGCAGATGATGAATACTTCATGATAAAATATATTTTGCCCTTAAAGTAATTAAAGAGTTACCTTTAAGTTGCTACAATTTAATTACATCATGCAGAATTAGAATTGCTTTTTGAAAGATTTGTTTTCTTTTTCTGAAAACACTAAATATATTCCTTGACCTTTTGGATAATCTGTCATAGCCAAAAAATGAAAAATAACACAAGAAGGAACATCTTGGATTTGTCCTATTACATGAGTCATTTCACATTTAATTTTTCTTTCTTTTTGACTGTTGTTTACAGGAGACCTCTACAGAGTATGCTTCTGCATATAGTCCAAAATGGGTCCATGAGAACTCTGTGACATAGACTGTTTCAGATTTTTGCAGTTTGGAAGTTCTTCCACTGAAGTGAATAAACCCTCTATCAAATGGAGGTTTGATACATGTTCTTCTTTTAAAAGTGTCGGTGGCTGATCTTTCAATATAAATTTTGTGCAGCTCCCTCTGGGATATCATGTCTTCTGTGACACCAGGAAATGTATCATGTTGGTATAATTTAAAGACAAAAATGTGTCAACTAATTTTCCATATGGTGTCTCCCCCAGTAGAATTAATATGAATAATGTACAAGATATATACCTATACACATAACCTACAGAAATCCGTTTGCTTTTAATGAATAAAAGAAAAAGGGAATTAAAAATTAAACAGGGAGATCTCTTTGCCTTGATGCCTATTTGTCCATATTTCACTCAGAATGCTTTGTTAACATAAAAACAAACTTCAATGTTTGCAAATATTTTTCTTTGCAGGCTTCTGCAGTCAAATGATATCAAATCATTAGTGAACTCAAAGACTGTGTTTCAAAGCTCTATAAGAATCTTGGCCACTGAAGAACTTAATGTCTGGCAGATGCTCAAGACTAATGATATGCTCCCCACTACAATTAAATTCTAACATCCTCTCAACTTAAAATGGGCACAAAATTATATTCTAATGGGTGCCAGCTACAGAAATAGCTCAAACAACTTAACAGATGCAAAGCATTTTGTATGTTTTAGCTTTTGATTTTAAAGCATCTTATAAATAATTTGACACCAATCTGCAATTCACATTTCTTGATTCAGGAACCTGAAGGTACTAATGACTTTCTCCAATCAAAATGGTGATCTTAAATTCTATGAACTTCTCATTGCACAGTTTTTCAAATCAGTGAAGAAAAAGTAAACAAAATTATTCCAGGAACAAAACACAAGATGAAAAAGTTTTCCAGTTTAAAAAAGCAGACAGAAGAACTTCTACTAAAACTCTTTAAATGAATTCTGTCATGAAATCTTATCTACAGTCACAACCCAGGGAATACGAGTAGATCTCATCCTGGAATATGCCCACTGCTGCCAAGAAGCATTGGGATTAAGTCAAAGGCAGTAAAAAAGATAACAGAAGATTTCACAGAACAGATACAGAAGTCATTTTACTGTGTATTTTCCATATATTAATCACCTAGTATAGCTAACAAACATCAACATTAATATATTAACATTAATATTAACATTATATGTATTCATTAATATTAACATTAATATAGCAAACAAATGTTAGTTAATATTACTATATTTTCATATATTAATCACCTAGTATAGCTAACAAATAGAAAATAATGAAAATTTGCATAATCCATTTAGACCCAGGTCCATTCTAATGGCATTCCCCAGCTATGGCTGCTTTACACACAAATCCAGTCTCATTTATGCTTATCCCCAGTGAAACAGCCCTCATTTTTTAACAAATATGCCAGGTTTTTTGCATCTTTGGCAGTCTCAGCAAAGTGACTGAGATAAGTTTGACAACAATTAGAATTGTTGATGCTGAGTTCATCCTGGGTATATTTTCCATGCACCATGAAAATGCAGACCTAGCCTTTCTGTGCCCATTTTAGCCTACCACATTTTAGATCTGACCTGTGGTCTCAGCCAGATACAAACTTATAATAAATTACTGGACTTGAAAGCTGAGTCATACCTCATTTGAAAAAGGAATGATTTCAGACTATGCAATTTTGAATCAACCTATAACCTTCATGTCACTGTAATTTCCCAATGTAAATGTATGACTGGACTGTTTTCAGCTACACTTGGAACATAAATTGCTAGAATACCTTAAAAAACCTGTATCAATGGATATCAAAGTTTTTATGTGCATTTTTAGATTTATTTGGTAATAGACTGCATATAGAAATTTAATATAAAACCAAAATTATATTCCTATAACTGATTCATAATTAAAAATTATACAAATTTCTCTCGGTTAAAATGTCTCTCTTATATGTGCAGTTATATAGAAAACACATTTACAGTAAACCACTTTAGAAATGTGAAATTGTTTTTATAGAGAAAGAAATAAAAATCAAAACCTATTTTTAGATTTTTCCTCAACAGTTTTTACACTAAAACTAGGGCAAGATGCAAATATTTTTTTCCTACTAGAATATTATAACACCTATAGTAGTAATTTGCTGACAAAGTTATGCATGTTGATATCAGAATAACAGGTAATCTGTAGAAGACAATGCATGCAGCAATCAAGTATTTGAAGACAAACAGGTGTTTCTTTCCATTCAAAGAAAATTATTTAATAAAAGGATATGTAAAATGCAAGGTGAATTGCTCTGGTACTTATTCCTACCACACACAAAGAGAGTAAAACTTGTAGTTTGATGTGTCTTGTGTGTCTGCAGTAGCAGATTCACGGGCATGTGAGAGTTGGAAAGATAAAATTATCCCTACTCATTAGCACACTTTAGTCACCTGTAAACTACACTGGTAAACTGTGAAATGATAAGTTAATTCCCTACTTCCACTCTAGGGAAATCGTAAGGTAAGTGGAGAAGAAAGAAAAAACAAAACAAGACAAATCAAACAAAGATAAAAAGCCCAACAGGGCATATTTATTAGCCCTGCACATGTCCCCACTGTCACACCAAACTAGAGCAAAATACCCAAGAACAAAGCCGTGCAATCCCATGAAAAGCATATCTGTTTTGAGCAGACCTAAGGAGACTGCACAACTTGCATGTAAAACTTTTTCTGGCAGTCCTAATGAGCAGAATGACAATGCAACTTTTCTTCCAGATTTCATAAGGCCAGACAAGGTGTATGACCACAGCATGTATGTACCACATAGAATCCGAGCATCCCACACCAACTAAACAACATATTGTTAGGGTTTGCAATATTTTCTGAGTAAAAACAATGAAAATAATGTTGATAAATAGTAAGATTGAAATTCATGCAAGTGTCACAGATCTTGTGATAAAGCATGCCTAAAGAAATAAATGAATGTTTGCAAGAAGAGTTAATGAAGGCATGTTTTAAATATTGATAAATAAAACAGAATATTGTCAATTTGAATTAGTCAGTTTAATTGAATCATAGATAGAATAGACAATATTAAAATATTAAAGAAATCAAATACAGTATACTGAAAGTCATATTTCAATAATATGCATTATTGGGAGACATATTTTGACACTGTCATTCAGAGCAAAGCTTGACCTCTTGAGACATAAGTACCCTTGGTTAAGACAACAATAATATAAAATGAAACTATTTAAAACCTCTTAAAGTATTCAGTTATTTAGAATATCTAGGTCAAGTAAATTGAGACCATATGGTAATAAGGTTGGCTTTTGGTTAAACAGTTCCACAAGGATTTGAAGAGAGATTGCCTACACAGCCTGTAAAGACAAAGCCTTTGTTAAAATATACATGCTCACAGACACATATCACCTTTTGCTTCAAGCATGCATAAATTATTTTGCTCTCCAGTGAAGCACTTTCTCCCTCACACTTCTTGAGACTTTATATTTATGCCATCATATCATCTCATTCTCACTTTCACTCTCTTCATCTGACAAAAAGTTCACAAGTGTGGTGAGAATTATTGGTCTTCAACCTGTGGCCACGGCAAGATTCACTTCAGGCAATGTGAAACTCAGAAATAAAATTTTCAATTTACAGATCTTATTTTGAATGGAATCCAGAGAACTAACTGACTGATTAGATTTTCTACCTAAATGACAAAAAGTGAGAAGCTGACACTCTAATTAAAGACTTCATCTCCAAAACAATATCAAAAATTATTATGATGCCTAAATTTTACCAAAATTCCATCTTAAATATTGCAGTGGATTGAGTCCAGATGGTAGCCAATCATTCTTCCTTTCACTCATGTCCCCCTGCCCCAGGGAATAGGGGGAAGAAAAGAAAGAAAACAAAAAACCCCATCAGTCAGAATAATGACAGTTTGATAAGGAGGATAAAAACCATGCATGCAAGTAAAGCCAAATGGAGAAATTAATCCACTGCTTTCCATTGACAGGCAGATGTTCACCCACTTCCAGGAGAGCAGCACCTCAGCAGACAAAATAGGAAGACAAACACCACAACAACCAACAGCCCACTTTTTTCACCTTTATTGCTTGGGCACAATGCAAAATGGTATGAAATGCCCCTTTGGTCAGCTTGTGTCAGCTGTCCTCACAGTGCCTTGTCACAGCCGCTTCTCACATCCAGCCTGCTCCTGTTTGGGCTGAACAGAAGAAAGAAAGCCTTGACATTAAGTTCTCCAGCAGTAGCCAAATACTGGCATTCTATCAATACTGCTTCAGCCACAAATGCCAAGCACAGCACCATACAAGCTATCATGAAGAAAGCTAATTTTGCATCTTCATCCGAGACAGACCCAGTACAGTAAAAGCATTAAAGCCAAAAAGATGAGAAAGAAAATCTTCTCCAGATAAAAACTGCTTAGAGTTGGAAACTCGTACATACCATAACCAGATCAATTCAACCCTTCTCTGTGGTTTTTTCCATCAGTTTTGCCAGTTCATGTCCTATAAAGAAGATGCTGTCAGACCCTCTTCTTTGAAATCCTTCCTCTAGGAAACATTTACACAGCACTCTGGTCAGAAGACCATAGATTGGCATAGAATTTGCAGTCATTGAGTTCAATCTCCTCCTATCACAGGCAGACACAAGTCTCTATCTCAAAGCATCAACATCATGTCACATTACTCCTCTTGGAAATCTATTCCAAATGATCTGCTTTACTGTGACAAAACTGAAGGTTAAGTCTGTTATATTTGTAGGACAATATATAGGCCACTGTACACACACAGAAGTTCTTAGCAGTCCATGAAAGCTTCACACAAATTTGAGCAAAGGGTGAGCAAATTATTTTAAAGGAGGTAGAAAAGATGATAATATTTCTGCCCCAGGCAGGCTCTTAGAGTACAGCACTATCTCATCTGGAGGAAATGAATCCTACAACTTCATGTTGTATTCTTTCTCTCACCCAGTGAAATTTGTATTCCTTTCTTTAGAGAAGTGAGTTTTCATGTGGCTGAAATAAGGAACTTGAGAGGGATTTTAAGTGTCCCTTTGTAATCAGCAATGTTTGTTTGTGAGCTGTGGATGGGAAAAAGTACTCGCTAAGACACTGCCCAGGTGGGTCCAACTTTACACCTGTACATTTCCCTGTGCCCAAGGGCTGATTGTCTTTTTATGAAGTAAAACCAACAGGCAAAACCTGAAAAGAGCAGGAAGAGAAAATTTTTTTGTGAAATAGAACTGACAACAATAAGAGTAGTCACAAATATTAACGTAAAGTCAAGTGTTGGAGGTCAGATGTTTGAGGTGTAGTTTTGTACTTGAGACAACCATCTCATCTTAGTGCTTTGAAAACAGATATTTATTGTATTGATTTAGATAGAAGTTGCTATGAAACACACAAGGTATGTGAACAAAAAGTGGGACACTAGAAGCCACACTTAACTGGTGATGAAAAAAGAATTCAGAAAAAAGATGAAAAAGCCCCAGAGGGAAAACTTAGATCCATTATTCAGCTTTGGAAACAGTCCACGAAGGAAAGCGATAGAGAGGATAAAACTGGAGGAAGTTCTTTGAAAAATAAACACTGAGATGTAGAAAAAACAAAAATAGGAGGAAAAAACATAATTCAGTAAATACATGTGTACCCTTCTTCTCTGATTACCAGGGCACCTTGCTCTGGAATACAGAACAAGTAAACAAATCACAATGCCATTCCTCAAAAATTTTCAGAGCTGCAAGAACTGCAAGTGAAGTCACTGGGAACTGCATGTTAAATACTTGGAGTGCTGGGTGGTGCTGGAGATGACAATTCTAAGGGAAAGAAAAAGAAACCAGCCAATAAACAAACAAAACCAACAACCCTTTCACTCCTTTCAAATCCTCTAAAATGAAAAAATAACATTTTTCTTAATGTCTCTGTGTCTCTGCTCCTCATTTATAAAGGGAAAAATCTTTTGGAAGAAGTATAAGCTAAAGTGCACAAACATATTTGTGAAATCTTCTGTTAATGTAATAATTAGCACAGTAAAAAAGAGAGAGGCAAAAACTGTGTCAACAAAGCAGAATATGGAGAACGTAGTTTTGCATCACACTTGTGGACAAAATGTTGAATAGCTGACCATTGAGTGGCATCACACATCATTTGCACAGAAAAAGTTGTGGGTCCAACAGCAGTATGTAGCATAACCAGAAACTGCTCCACTGTGTAAATGTATTAGCGTGCTACTAGTTTAATGCATTTTAGCATTTGACTCTGAAACTTTAACAATCTTCTTTTAATATGATTTTTTTTCATGGAGAAATATATTTCTGTCAGGTCATTTTATTAAAGTAGCTACAACCAAAGAAATACATCTCAGCCTCCCTATACACTTTATCTACATAGAACTTTGCTTAATCTCCCTGAGAGCTCAGTTTTTGTATAAATTACAAACCTGCTTTCATGAATGGATGTGTTAATAGTAATACAGCCATTTATTCAAACTCCAGTTATCTCACCTTTGGGGAGCCTGTGTCTCAGAGACTTGATTCATTATTAGTATAGCTAATAAGGTTCCAATTTCTCAATATCAGTCTCCTATTTAGTTCTAATTTGTAATATCACAACCTTTGTTTAACCTCAGCTGCAGAGAAGTCTTCCTGATTCTATTGTAGACAGTAAATACGATGTTAAAGTCTTTTTCATGCAAAGAATTTTATAAGATTTTAGTACCAGCACTTCAGTATGTCTCCACAATTAAAACAAACAAACAACAACAAAAAAAAATCCCAATCCTTCATGTCATTGTTTCACATTAAAAAAATGCTTTCTATTCAAAAGATTTTGTAAGCACAACTGTATCATGAACATTTCCATCTTATTCATTCAGCAAATATACTGTTGATATCTGAGAAATAAAAGAAAATATCTCATGCTCGGGATGTACCCTATATTTTCAATAAATAAAATGCTGTTTTCCCAGTCGCATTTATCTTACTGTACCATTATAGAATATTGAATAATTTGTTAGAGTAATTTATGATGACATGCAAGATTGTGAAAACAATCTATCATTTCTAAGAGATATTCAGGTGGTAATTCTGGTACTGAATTATTTACAGGACCAAGCAGTCATAAATTTTCAAGTGTGATTAGATGTAAGGAAGTTTTTGTTCAGCAAAACAAATTAGTCCAGATGTAGTAGAGGAACTTTTTTTTTTTTTTTTTTTACATTGGACAATAGAAAGAGTCAGAAAAATTTAGGTTATATACATTGGTCACCACCATGGCTTAGTATTGAAGAGTTACTCAAATTTGTGAGCCAAATATCATGTGAATTCCTTGTCTTACTATTAGTAAGTGGCTCACCGAACCTACTCTTTTTAGATAGCATAGACTCATATTAACCTGCAAAAACATAAAATAATCCTTGGTTCACATATCAAAGTTGAGTACTTAATGATCAGGCCATGTGAAAAAAAATTCTTTTAATGGAATACACTACAGCACTTTCCCCAGTAAAAATCTGGGGCTACTTCCTGGTTTCTTTAATGTTTCAAAAGAAATTGCAGAGTAACTATGCCTTCCTTTCTTACATTTGGCCTAAACACACTTTCTTAGAGCTAAAATGAAAAAATTTTATGCATTTATGTAGACATATAAATGGTAAGCATAAAAATTGAGTCAACTTCCATCGCTTGTCTTACAAATGAACCTCAGAAAGAAACAGAAATTTTGTTCTTTGCTGCTGAAACTCCAGGTTCATAGGTTGAACTGACATGTGAGGCCTCTCTTCTGTACAAAAATGAACACTGACCAGCTTTAGGGTTCATAGCAAATCATTCAGAAAAAATGCCAGAGAGAATCCTCCAGCTAGAGAATCCTCCAGCAAGTACAGTGTCACAAGATGGAGTTATCAAACACATATGCCCGTTTCTTTATGCGGTACTAAACGTCCTATTTTAGGAAGAAATGCATTTTTAATAGTACAGGGCTCCAGACAGAAGGACATTTTGGCCTCTGAAGCAAATACCTTCAAAAGAGTGAGAGCTTAGAGGCAGGAATTAGTATTGAGCTGGAAAATGTTTAAGTATTAGTTTCATTTCAGAGCTGACACATTCAAAACCAATGGAGTATTTCAGACATATTTATACAAATATGACTGCTGGATTTTTTAATAGTCATCTTGATCATGGATACTCTAAGAAAGTTTCCTTTCTTACTTTCCATGTTACATTAAAAAATCCATGAGAACCATCTTCAATGCTTAAAGGATGCATCAGTTCTATTCCAATTGTTCACATTATGTGACAAAAGAATCTAAATGTGAAAAGGATTCCTTCGATTCACAAAGGAATTCTTCCTTAGACTATCATTGAACTGTCAACACATTTTTCCTTAAATATACTGTTACAATTGTTAGAAAGTATATAGAAAAAAACACATCAAATTTCTTCAAACAATCACATATTAATTTATCCTATAAAACCCCCTTGAACTAAATTAAAAGCACATGACTACACTCTGAGCAATTTTTCTTAAATAATGTGATCTTCCATCTCCAACAATTCCCTTTTTTTCTCCAGGTTTTCAGTTTCTTATTTTTTGTATGGGCACTTTCAAGTTGTCTGTGTTCTCTACCATTAAAGATTGTCTATCACCAACATTCCAGTTATCAATAGATACTAATTGTTTCTATTTACCTTCCTCCAAACCCTTACATATCTAACTGGACTGCCCAGTGCTAGAAAGAATAAGAAGCTGAAAATTAAATACATACATAAGAGCCTATTATACAATCCATTCTTATTTGAAGAGTAAATATAATTTGTACTCTGCTGAATAAATAATCAGCAGTTTATGGATCAATAAATTGTTAACACCATCTTAATACTGTTAAATTAACAGCATATCTCCATGCTTTTCTCCCAATAATAAAGGGTGGAAAAGCAATGCTTTGAAAGAAAAATCAAAGTGGATGGATTTGTTTCCTGTGATTTGAAGCAGGTTGAGGTAGGTTGACTTATAAACTGGAAGGCTTCTATTAATTCTTGGAGGTTTCACTTCACCTTTCTTACCTCCATCAACAAAATTCTTTGCTTCATTGTTTTTTTTCCAAAAGATGCAGAAAAATATTTTTCAATTGTCTTGCAAACAGCTTACATGTAAGAATTTGCATTGTTATTTTCTGCAAAATATTACTGGTTTTATATAGAGTCTCCAATATCTATGAGAGACATAGTGAAAGTGACAATTAAAGTGATTTCATTAAACATCTCCAGCCCATTAAGTTGTTCAGTTTTGCATTAAAATCATTAGTATCTGAAATGTAGCAAAAAAGATAGTGATAGTTGTAAATATAAAATAGACATACAGATTTTTTTACCAAAATAAATATCTACATGTACATCCTGAATATGCACATTTGTATGTGACCTTATATGTTTTCCCTCTTATTATATATTCACACAAGTTTCCAATTTTCTTTATAGAGAATCATTGCAGCAGGTTATATTTAGTAGTTTCATCTTTTCACTACAGTGCTATCACAGTTTGAGGTTTGGCCTAGGTCTAGTAACTTACCTTCCAAAGTTATTCAGAATTAATCATGCTAGATCAGCTAAGTCCTGTTTTGACTCCAGCTGGAATTTGCTTATGCCTAAGACCTGTTACTTGTGACTGTGAGAGGATCTAAACATAGAAATATAAAATTATAGAATGACCTGAGTTGGAAGGGACCTTAAGGATCACCCGGTTCCAACCTCCCTGGGTGGGGACACCATTCACAGACCAGATTGCTCAAAGCTGAATCCAGCCTTGTCTGGACACTTCCAGGGATGGGGCATCCACAGCTTCCCTGGGGAACCTGTGGCAGTGCCTCATCACCCTCACAGTAAAGAACTTCTTCCCAATATCTGATCTGAACCTACTCTCAGTTTTAAGCCTTTACGCCTTCTCCTGCCTCTGCATGTCCCTATAAATAGACTCTTTCTACCTTGTGCATTCTGGGCTGGCAGTGCCCATGTGTTGCAATCGGCGGGAGATCATGAGATAAATCAATGTGATTGACAGACACGTCTCGTTTATTGCAGGCTGCGTTCACACTTATATAGAGTATATAACTAAGTTCATGCATATTACAAAAGC
>JBBMKD010000115.1:16156980-16168320 GCA_037834095.1 Argya squamiceps
GGAGAGTGGAGCCACGCCAGGGAAGTTCACGGAGAGCTGTCTCCTGTGGGAGGGACCCCACGGCCTCACAGGGGAAGAAGGGCTCCTCTCCTGGAGCAGCGGAAGAAAATCTCGGTGATGAACTGACCAAAACCCCCATGCCGTATCTTGCCTGCATTGTCAGTGGGAAGGAGGGAGGGGTTGGAGGGGAAAAGGCATTTTAAGGGCTTATTTTATTTCTCATTTTCCTCCTCTGATTTTGTTAGTAATAAATTCACTTTGCAACTCTAAGTTACTCCTGTTTTGCCCTTGAAGTGTTTTCTCTTGGTCTTTATCTCATCTCATGAACCCTTTGTTAATTTTTTTCTCTCCTCTGTGCAGCTGTGGCAGGGGAAGGTGACCGAGTGGCTTTTGTGGGTGCCTCACATTGAACCAATGTTAAACCATGACAGGAACCCAGATTCACAATTTTCTAGGGCAAAATACAAGTGTGGAAAAATGATGCACTGGTTCATCTATTGAGGTGATAGTAGCTAGACAAAAAGCAGTAGATTGAAAATATTTCTTTAATTCTGTTACATAGGAGTGCATTTCACATCACATAGACCACTGACAGTATGCCACATACAGCATATAAATTTTTAATGGCTTTTAATCCATCTGCAACTGCAAATATTTTGAGAGCTTTTCATTTGTAAAGATATATATGCCAAATACCAAGTCAGAACAAAAGGCGAAACCAGAAAGCAAGTAGTGGAAATAACCCTAAATCTTTGACAGTAAGCACCGAAATAGTGGTGTTTTCTTTTCAGTTGAATTTGTTTTGAAATTGAAATATATTCCCTCAAATTGGAGATAATAATATTCTTTTCTTGAGCTAGCTGAAGCTTTTAAACTGAGAGGTGGAAGAATTAGTAGAGCAAAGGTCCAGAGCAATATTTAAAGATAAGGCAATAAGAAACAAAATTTAATCTTTAACTGTGGTCTCCTGCCTGACAGTAATGTGCGAGTTCAGAGTTGACTTCTCAAAAATGACTTGGATGATGTGGGTTCACTCATTTCCATTGAGACATATTAGCTTTACCAATAAGACTATTGTAGCTGAGTCTAAAAACAACTTAAGATCAAAGTGCTGAAGACTAAACGTCATAAAAAAAGTGTTTTTAAAAAAGAAAATTATCATTTAGGAAAATAAGAAGGGAAGAAATGTAAGGTAGGACTGAATTATTTAATAATATTTATTTCATATTTAATTTCATAATTATTTCATAATGTCATGTCATAATTTCTTCTTCTTTCCTTTAAAACAAAGAACATATTTATAAGTACTGTAATCAACAGAGCAACATCGCAAAAACGAAGTTCCTCTTCCTCTAGCATCTTTGGTTTTTAATTATCTTACTATATTTTGTTAGTACAGAACCTCTTTATAACTGTGGTTGCGTTAAAGACCTCATGTTAGAGCCAGATATAAAAATCTGTCAAGTCTACATGTGAAATTATTTTTAAGTCAGGTATCTGCTTGTAATAAGGTGTTGTATACATACAGTGAAGTGATACTGTGGATCTCCACTGTTTAGTATACAAAGGCAGTACTATTATTTTTGAAGTAATACTTTTCTCTTTACTTTGAATTTTTTCAAAATTGACCAAGAAGGTGAACCCTGCAAGAGTCCTTTTAATGCATGGAGAATCATATATAGAACAGACAAAAATGGTAGACAGGATTTCTCATTATCTGGATGGAGATTTAAAAGTATATGTCCATCCATAATTTTGTTGAAGCAAAACCTGATCAGGTTTGAATCTTTGAAGGACAAATGACTGTATTGATTCTGTCATACTATTTAAAAACTATGTCCCTGGAAGGAAATGACATTTTTTTTTTATTTTAAAAGAATGCACATTTGCATCTAGTCAATTTCATAGAAGAATTTTCTACATGATGTAAGTAATTATTGATATTTTTCTTTCACCCCAAACTGCAGTGAATGTAGTAACCACACTTGGGTATTAAATCTCTTTAAATGTCACTGGAACAAGTGGCTTATAAAACATTTAATTGTAAACAATATAATTTTTTAATACTGCTATTTGGTAAGTCACATTTTTAATACACTTTTTGAAATTCCATGATTTTTAAACTTCTAAGAAAACTTCAGTGAACTCACTTTTAATAATTCTAGCTCAGGCCATCCTGTTACTAGTCTGATGTTTTCATTAGAACACATCATAGGAATCATAAAGAAAAAAATATTAAAACCTTGTTTCTGTAGGCCAACTAATCCCCAGGGACAAAATTGAATCATAGCTGTCAGAAATTTCACATTATGACACTGAAAAGAGTAGGAAAATATTATTCTGTACTAGACAATCTTTTATGTGTGAGAGGAACAGAGCAATTTTGCTCCTTACTGGGAGTCTTTCTTCTGTAATGATTGGGCCTGTAATCAGGATGACAATCAACATGTGCAAGGTCTTAAAAATGCTTTCATACTTTCAATGCTTATGCTGAAGAAATTTTAAAGCCAGTTACACTGTGCAAGTGATTCTGAAGGATTCTGGATATTTGGGGGATTTTTTTTGCAGATATTAGGTGTGCAAGAGTGAAGACTGCATTCTGACATGCAAAATTATGTCTTTTCTAACAAATGTGTTTCATTAAGCTCTTGAATTTTAAAAGCAAAATTGCTCATGTCTGGATTGATCTATTTTTGTTGCCTTGTGTTTGACTTCCTCCTTCCCTTTCTATTCCCTTTTGGGAGAGTGAAAATAAAACCTCCACTATTTTTATGAAATCAGGACACTTTGTTTACTTAGAGTAATAGCAAATCAAATGTTTGTTTACTTAGAGTAATAGCAAATCAAATGTAGACCCTAATATTTAGAGTCAAACAGTCATTCAGGCTAATATGTACAACCAGTTAAAACCTGATTTCTCCCCTCCAAGCTATTTTTGGACTTGAGCTCCAAATTACTTCCCATTTTGTGTTATTCACAAAACTTTTTTGTTATTCACAAAAAATACATTTATCAACATTTATTTCCCTGCTTAAGGTTACTGGCTAAGGTTTTTTGTGGTTAAAGCTGTAATTATTATTAGAAATACTGTTGTACAGTATTAGAAATTTTATGAGTGATAAATATTAATATAAAGGAAATTTGAAAGGGAAGACTCAATATTATTAAATTTATATCATAACTTTTATTATATAATAACTCTTTAGAGCTCAGTAGTCATTCACACATATAGATTTGTCATGTGGTCGGAAGTGGTTTTGTGTTTCAGGTAATTTCATATTTAATAGAAGAATCAGTTTCAGAGGAATTAATCAAATTACTTCTGAAACTGATATTTTCTCTAATTCTGACACTGATACTGCATTCTCTCAGGGCTTCATTGGAATATGTAATTTTTTTGTACCTCTTATTTTTCCATGCTTCTACTATGCTTTTTACTTGCTATTAAAATACTGCTTCCCTTTGATCATACAATGTCCCGAGACAGATAAAACAAAATCAGAAATCGAAGATATCAAATCCTTCTTTGCTAGTCTAGCTTGAGAGAAGTTGATTAGGCAATTTATATCTTTGTTTCAAGTACGAAATTCTATTATAGAATTTGCTTCCAAAAAAATTAATTTTCTTACATAGATGTTACTTTTATGTTTATGTCTTAAATTTCTGTAAGTTGTGTGGTTTAAACTTAAGAGCCTAAATAAAGTTTACATATTTAAAGTACATTTTTCTGTTGATAACATACCACTCTCAAATTACCTATTCCTTCTGATAAAGAAAATAGTAACTATTCCTAGTAAGCATGGTAAAAAAAAGAAATACAAGAAATAACCAGTTACATGAAAGATGTAATCAAGAGGTTTTCTGAATATTAAACCCTCTTAATATCAGGACATTTATCAATTTATGTATATTTTAGCACTATTTCTTAGAAAAAAATTAACTGAGGGCATAAATTGTCCATTTAACATGAAAACTTTAATGGTGAAATAATCATATTAGTTCAGGTGGGCATAAAATTATGACAGGTGCATAAAAATGCTTGTTGCATGCTGAGTTCTTGATTCACACCAATATTTTTAAATGAAACTCAGAAACAAATTGGGTCCAAGGGAATAAATTGGCCCAAGCAGGAGTGAGAGAGGAAGTGAAAGCAAGGGAATGAAACTTGAATGGAAAAATTGCCCATTCTTGGCCACACATTTTACAGACAAAATTTGTGATAGAAATGTGTCTCTGAATAGTTAGTATAAAACAATTGCTTCATGTTTTATATCAGGAAAAATAATGAACTGTGCTCTCATTTAAATCCTTTCTACCTTCTAGAGGAGGAAATGGAGGTTTTAGACTGAATGAAGTCAGATCCACCTGGTCAATCCATATCAAATTTGATATAAATTGATATAAATACCCTCATAAATTATCAATTTAAGATGAGTAGTCTGCCTTTTCACTTAATGACTGTAAAGTAAAAGTATAGAGTAAAAGGATCATGTGACTGTGTACCTTTGTTGAAAATATTCAAAACACCAAAAAACTGAATCCTGTAGAATGAATTTCTGTAGAATTTCTGTAGAGAAATGAATAAGATGAAGAAGCTATTTTTGTTTAATAATGCTTAAAACAAAACATTTTTGTTCAGACCTAAATTGCTCTTGTATCTATTTTGTTCATTTTTCCCATTGTTAATGTTCATTGTTATTCTTCATACATAATAGTTCATAGAATTTCAAGAAGAAAAAATCCACCTCTTCTAAACATTAGGAGATTTTACTCCATTTTTTCAAAGGTGAGTGAGATAGTGTATTAAAGCCCCTAAATAATACAGAAAATTATAATGAATTATTTTCTTGCTAAAGACAATAAAGTTTCTGTTTCATTTCAGAAAGAATGGCAATTGATTGCTTTTTAGCTGGAAGGTGAGGACAGTTGTGAATCTGCAAAGGTTTCAGCAAACTTGAAGTAACCATCAAAAGTGTTTTCAACCATGCTTTTCCATTAAATCAAGTTGGAAAATTCCACTTCTGTTTAATGTAATTCTATATATCTTTCTTTGGATGAGTTTGTGGTTTTCCTACTGATTCAGCATACTGATTTAAAGATAATCGAGACTTCTGGTGGAGGTGATCTTGGAGTTTAGATGCTGAGTGTTCTTCAGCCATGAAGTAGAATGAAACAATCTTAATAGGAAAAGAAATAATTTACGCCCCATATCAGTAGTAGATCAGTAAGATACAATTTTTTCTAATCCTTAAACATAGGATTTAAGTGAAAAAGTCTTTGAAAAATTTAAACCTGGGTGTAACAGGAGATAGAATCATACTTGGGAAAATAGCTCTGCTGTAAGACACTTGAGACATGTTATATTTGTAAGGTGAAGAGAAAAAAAAAGTTTTTAATTAGCTGATCACTGTCTAAACTAACATGTTTAAAATGACAGAGCACAAGTCCAGTAGTCACTAATTCATCTAATCTGTCATGATAGTTGAGATCTGCATAAAAATGGTCACTTTCTGGATCTCTTTTCAGCACTGTTTGGCTAGGCAAAAATGAGAGGTGAAAGAAGAATATGCAGTTCTCTCCCACTGTCTTTCACTCAGATATAGCTGCTGTCATTAGCTGTAATTCCTGGTTTTGTTCCTGCTAAATAAAATCAGGCAGATTTTTGAATTCTGAGTAATTTCCAACCTGATGATAACAGTGCTTGTACTAATTACCAGTTCTGCAAATGCAGAATTGCTTTGGACTGTTATTGCAGATGAGCAGAGACATTAGCCTTAGTGAAACAGACGAATTACAATCACAAAAGTAACATGGTTTAAACCAGCGTGAAAATAAAGCAAATGATTCCAGGAGGTATTCAAGAGCTACCCTTGAATTGAAAAATGCTTGCTATGTGTCCATCAGTTTAAAGTTCACTGGGATTTCTTAGGGCAAATAGGGCAACCAGGGCAACCAGTATCTAGGAAGGCCCGCCCATAAGGGGAGGTCAGAGCTGGTCACAATATTCACCTCTGTTTTATGGAGGTTGCTTGGGGATCTGAGAAGCTGAGGCAAGTTACAGATGGAACATAACAAGCTGTGTGGAAAGGTAAATGTATTTGGTAATAGAAGCATGTTCTGTGACATTCAGTATGGCATCACCTCTCCAGGGCAAGCATAGAAGTCTATGATACAAAACACTGAATGACACAGAGCACATTCTTGTACTCGGAGACTCTTGAGGACTGTGAACTAGTCTGTGCTGACACTCTCTCCCTTGAAAAGGAGAACACTGCCACCACTGATATCACCACCAAGAAATCAGTGGAATATATCCAGATTAAAGATGGGTATTTCTCAGAATATCTATTACTGAACAAGAATATTTAGTCAGCATTATACAAATTTTCTGCCATTTATGTCCTCTAGTCACTTCTAAGCACATATTCAGGAAAACCTCTAGCCAGTGCTTGTGTTCAGCTGTCTTTGGATCCCAGATCCCAAACTGCAGTAACATGTACAAAGTCACCAACAGGCACTTATACAAGTATCATACTTCCTCATTCCAGCTGTATGAGGAGGGGCAGGCACTGATCTCTTCAACTCTGTTGGCCTGTGGCAGGATCCAAGGGAATGGCCTGAAGTTGACTCAGCAGAGGTTTTATTTGAATATCAAGAAAAGCTTCTTCCCCCAGAGGGTGGTTGGGCACTAGATCGGGCTCCCCAGGGTAGTGGTCACAACATCAAGCCTGTTCGAGAAGTATTTGTGCAATACTCTCAGGCACATGGTCCTGTGCAGAATCATGAGTTGGACTCAGTGATCCATCTGGGTCTCTTCCAACTCAACAGGTTGGAACTGAGTGATTCCATATTACCCTTTCTTTGCTACATATATCATTTTCTCTTTTTGGTACTACCTAATTTTAAGACTGAACATGTTTGATGACCTGCACAAAATCAAGCATCCCTCTCAAAAATAGCAGGTATTAAACCATTTTAAATAAGAGCTTTCTCACAATCCACTCTAAATTTAATAACAATTCATAACTGCAAATGAGAATTGGAAATATGAGGTTGAATTATCAGTAACTGAATAAGCGCCTTGTACTTCTGATGTTGTCAAGCATAGAGTAAGGAACAAGGGTCCGACTCTTATGTAAAATTTGAAAACCACAGTCAAATTAGTTCATATCGACTCTCAAACTAAACTTGTAGTAAGACCTAATACTTTAAAACAGTGGATATGAATAGAATAAGAGAGGAAGTATAGTAAAACTCAATAAAATTTACATGCTTTTTTCCTAATGGAAGAATAAATCTGGTTTATAAAGTCTGCTGTGAAAGGAGGAAAAGTACACAGCCAAGCACATTATGAAATAGCTCCCAAAAGCTTTGGCTTTCTCTTGTGAGAATTACTCAGCAAGAACAGTAAATTTTCAAAGAGCTTTCATGCTATTTTTTGATGTCTTAAAAA
This sequence comes from Argya squamiceps, assembly GCA_037834095.1. NCBI lineage: Eukaryota > Metazoa > Chordata > Aves > Passeriformes > Leiothrichidae > Argya > Argya squamiceps. The sequence goes on from JBBMKD010000115.1 coordinate 16,164,434, forward strand.
GTATAATAGGCACTTAATCTTCAGAATGCTCTTTGTTCACAAATTAATTTATAATAAAGAGAAAGAGAAGTTACAATAAGCTGGTGTATCCCCAAGACAAAGCTTATGCCTTCACAAACTGTCTCATAAAAGGATGTTTCCCATATTCTTAGATTATCTTTTACAGGAGTTACACAAATTAACTTTCAGGGGAAATAAATCCCACCTCATATATTCTATACGTATTAATTTTTTTGATGTTGTAGGTCCAGCAACAAAGCCCAGACTGAAATCTTTCACTTCATCAAGTGATCAAAAACTATATCTAAAGAGCTGATTTATTTTACATAATAAATGTAACAAAGGCTAAGCTTTTTCTGTATGGTGTGGGAGCTCTAAAACCGTGTGGAAAATCTAATTCACTGTCCCTGCTAACAACTTACTTTGAGAGACTAGTTAAAATTATTTTAAATTTCAAATGTCCACGACTTAACATCTACTTTCTTATGAAATTAGCCTTACATGTATCTGTATATAATTTGAATTTGAACTTCCAGAAAACAAAATATGTGTTTCCAGTAGGTTTTAAATTATAACTGCATGGTCATAATGTTGAATATTAGCTCACTGTTCTTGGGGAAGGAAGTAGTGGGAGTTAATATTTTCTGGCTCTGCATAATCATTTCATTACATTTACATCATTTAGCCTCCTCTTATATATAGACTCAAAGAATTGAAGGATAGCCTTTTTTCCCTTTATTGTAGCAGATAACTTAGAAACAGGCTTAATTTGGAATACAAATGCATTGTGTAATGTTTTGTTAAATATTTAATTAATAAGGAAGTGCTAGATTGATGTTTTTGTGAGTTTTAGAAAGGGATGTAGAGATAAAATTCAATTGTAAATAAATATAAATTGGAAGTCTTTGTTCTAAGATAAATTCCTCCCATCATTATAGTAGATGGCTAGTCTACAAAGCACATTAATATGTAAGCAATTTATAGATAATTCACCAGAGGACATGATCAGTTACTTGTTTTTTGTAAAGATTATTTGTAATAATCTGAGTATTTTATAAAGGTTATTTGAGAAACAGATGGATAAATAAACAAAATTTGAAAGAAGTGGAAAGGAAAAGGACCAGTGGGCCTACAGTGTTGCTGAAATGAATAAGCCTGAATTTAACATTATGTGCCTAACATTGGGGATTGGTTAAACTCAATCTATCCCTGTAGCACATGATTTTATAGGAACATTAAGGCATACAAAAATTAAAACACACCATATCTATGCAGCAGTAGACAAAGGATACCAAATTGATTTCTGTGACAAATACTGAATTCTGGACTGTGTGTTAATACATTGTTTGTCTTATTCTCATGGAAACAAGTCAGACCTCAGTGAATCTTCTGTCACTGTAAATTCTCCTCTGAGTTATCAGTTTTCATGGGCAGTGAATCTCCCCTGAAGTTCAAATAAAACAGAAAAACTCCCCAAAGTAAACCTATTGTTATTTCTGGGGCTTCCAATCATCCTTACTCAGTAATGACATTTTGAGGAGACTGTGTCACCATAACTTCAATGTTCTGTACATCTCTGCATAAGTTTCTAGAAGATTTCATGCAGGCTTCAAACAATACACAAAGGAATGAGGGATAAATACCTGCCTTTTAGAATGGCAGTTGCCCATCATGGTCTCTGGGTGCATTCTTTTCCGAAAATGTTCTCCAAACTCAACCTTGAAGACTTAAAATAGAGCAGAATCTTTAACGACTCTAATCTATTCTGTGTGCATAAAAGTAAGGCTACATATTTAAATATAGCATTTCTTGTCTATGAAATTTATGAGATTTACAGCATGTGACTGTCTAAAACATTTGTTTAGAATCTAACTTATATGCCTCATGCAAGCTGCATCGTTTACATCTGCCAAGAGTAAGGCCCATCACCTCTCTTGACAAGAAAAAAGGAAAGATATGCTTTTTTCTTTTTCAATGAAAGATAAATTCAGATAGGAAATTTTAGAAGCATCATCAATGAATTTCTGATTAATGATTAAACAAGTAAATATTACCTACTACTGTTTTCTTCCTTCTCCTTTTTATTCCATTTCTAGTAGACTACACTCAGAAGCAGTGAATAGAAAAGTGAAATTCCAAGCTCTAGGATGTCTCCTGAAATGATCAACTGTTGTCTTGGTGGATTTTGATGCTGACAAGTCCTCTATAAATTGGGTAAAGGCCTTCGACTTTCTTCAAATTTGTGCCAAGCAGTTAAGATGGTAACAAAGATGCTATTCAGATGATAATGAATTGCTGTCAGTACATCATATGTCATACTGAAATCTATGTTTGGCTGCTTCTAGTCTTTTGAGCTGCATATCCACTTGATGATCAAAGAAAAATGTTTCCTTTCATTTATTTATGCCTTTATTAAATAATTCAATAAAAATAACCCTTTGTATTTGTTTTGTCTAACCAATAAATCTATGTGTTATAAAAAAAGGAGAAGCAACTTGTGTTTATTCTGAAATATATGGGAGACTGTGAAGTATTTTACATATTTAGAGTCTCAGAAGTGAATGATAAATTAAAAGACATAAATTATTCATAGTTGTAGCCGGCTTAAAAATGAAGGCTTATAACCAGAAGGTTACATGTCCTGTTCCAGCAAGGACGTAACTAGTGCATAAGTAGTTTCATTGAAGTCAGGAAAATAAGCCCATGTTTAAGTGCCTTTCTGGATAAAAACCAAATTTAAAAACAGAGTAAAATTAGAGAATTAATAACTACTTAATGCAAATGGTGAAAGAAAGCACTGACTATATAATCAGGCAGTGTAACTGATGGATACGATGGGAGAAAGGCATTCATGAGACATCATGCTTCTGTATTTCAGAAAAGAGTAAGTACCATGATAAAAGAATAGGGATTCATGGAAAATCTGTGTCTTCAGAATAAGCATGAGAATTGTTGAGGTGGACAAAATCCTCTTCTTTTATTAGTAAAGCAAAAGTTCTAGTGCCTGCTTTCAAATGGTAGGTTATAAAGTTAAAATTTACCATTACTGAAAGAAACACCCAGACATATTTGGGAATTACATGGTAATGTGACAGAGAAATGTAAATGAAAAGAAATTAGCTGTCATTCTTTGTGAAAGATTACAAGTGATAAGCCAAGATAAGCTACTTACACTTAAAAGGATTTGGTCACCTGACAACAATCAAACATAGAAGTAATGCGAGTTTTTGCTTTAAAAGCAGCCTCTATGCTCCAATACAGGGAGAGATTTGAGAGAAATTTTCATCCCAGGTGTGCTTATTAATTATTTTAATCCTCCTGAGGTTAGAATCATGCAACAGATTACTTCTAGAAGGAAAAGCTTAATTCTGTGGGTATGCATTGTTACTTGACAGTCAACAGTTAATTATCTGTCTTTGTCTTCTGCTCTTGCAGGGCTGTCAAGAAATCTTTAGTTGACTAATTTTCAGGAATCTTTCACAGAGCCTTCTTACAGAACTTTTGGATTTTGTTGACTACACCGTATTCGTATGATACAGGTTTCACCTGCATTCTCATATATGAACTGGCACCATATCCTACAGTTCATGTACGGAATACATGTAATGAATGAAAATACTCATAAAAGTCATGTCACACATACTTTTTCAAAATTGTACACATGCTCGTCATCACAAAAGTGAGTTTTACTGATGTTAGGAATTAAAATTTTAAGAAATTGGTAATATATTCCATGTAAGTGGTTGCCAAGTGTCCTGGGTTGATGGCGCCTCCCATCCCAATCGTGCCACTTTGTCCTTGTGTTCGACACTGTTATGTCTGACAGCCCCCCCAACCCCTCGGTGGGGCTACTGGTCCTTGAGGCTTGCTTTTGCGGCGGGCTTGCT
>JBBMKD010000115.1:16168420-16181494 GCA_037834095.1 Argya squamiceps
GGAGGGGTGGTGGAGGTTTGTTTTCTGGGGGGCTCCTTCTGGAGATCTTCCCTTAATTTGTCCTAAACCAGGACACCAAGATATGTAGCAAAATCCTGTGAATTTCTCAGAATGATGCTTGAAATTATTTGCCAGGGAAAAGTACACATATGGAAAAAGTATATATGTAGATGTTTCACACTTAGAAGTCCAAGTTTTATCTCTATTTGTTGCTGCATTGCACAAATTAAATTTGTCTTTTTTCATTACTGCATGCTGCTCTGGGTCTCCAGCATAAGAAAGACATGGATCTGCTGGACCTAATCCAGAGGAAAGCCAAGAAGATAATCAGGAGGTGCTGGACCTCTGCTATGATAACAGGTATTGAGTTTATGGGCTGTTAAGCCTGGAGGAGAGAAGGCTCTGGGGAAACATTAGGACAGCCTTCCAGTACCTGAAGGGGGGACTACAAGACAGCTGGAGAGGGACTTTTGACAAGAGAAGTGAAAGACAGTAGGTTTATATTGAATATTAGGAAAAATTTCTTTATTGTGACAGTGGTATGGCCCTGGCACAGGTCCCCAGAGATGTGGCTGCTCCATCACTGGAAGTGTTCAGGGCTAGGCTGGATGGGGTTCTTACCAATGTGGTTTAACGGAAGGTGTCCCACGGGGAATGGAGCTTCTCTTCCAACCAAAGTGTTTTATCAAACTACGATTTTTCCATGAAGAATAAAGGAAAACTCCTGTTTGGTTCCTTATCTCTTCATTCTGTTCCATTACATCTTACCAGCTAGTAAGGCCTCATGGAGAATATTTGCACACAACTCAGAAACCACAGTTCTCTGTGTGACCTTCTGGTGTCTGCTCCAGTCTTCATGCTGTGGACCTAAACTTAGTCTTATTTAAATAAAAAGCTAAATAAAAGCAGAATAAACAGCATACTTTATAGCAAAACATCCTGTATTATCAATCTGAATGTTTGCAAATTGTCATCTTTGATTTCAGAAAATAAAGTCTGATAGGAGAAAACAATGTATTGACACGGTCATATGGAAGAACAATTTTTGAGAGAAATTGCAGATACATTACAGATTCATATCTCTTACCTATATAATAAGGTTAAACAGCTATTCATGCTTGTGCAAATCTGATTTATACTGTCAGTTTTAGTTTTATTTTCCCAAGCTGAAGTAGGATTTTGGTGCACTGCATTAATAGTGGTGTTTCTGTCTTTCCACTCCATTATGACTCATCAGGTAAGCATCATTCACACCTTAGCAAAATCTGATAAAGGCTTATAAATCACTTACTGATGGATCACAATCCCATACCCACTGACTTGTATAGAAATCCCAAAAGCAGACCCTCAATTTTTTCAACACTAGACAGATGAAAGGGCTGATGTGTTACTCTATATCGTGTACTCATATACATTTAATCAAGGGAGAACTTGTTAATTGTATTTTCTGGCTGTAGATAACTGAGGCTGTATCTCACTTAGAAGTCTTACCACCACAGTTATGAATCGTGGGAGTGAGAGTGCAAAGGTCTGACAACTGAGAAAAATTTCAGACAAAAGACCATATGTACTTTAAAACAAAAAGTTTATTGCATTAGAGAAACTGCATTGAGATGAGTTGAAATTAGGTTGAAACATGGACTCTCTGAAAGTTACAGAGAGGAACAGTAGAAGATATGTCTGCAAGCACATGCAGGACCATCTGTGTGCAAGGTGATGCCCTGAAAAGGCTGGAACATTGACTCTTGGTGTTAGCTGCTCTGGGAAATGCAGGCTGGCACCCAGAAGAAAACAGATGTCTGTGTCATCAATTCAGTTTACCAGAGAGCATTGCTGCAGGTTTTGAGAGGATTGTGCGTGTATCAGAAGTGCATGGTGCAACACACTGGCATTTTGCTGATAATTGGATAATGAGCTATACAATATAATGTTAATGCCATTATACCATCAAATTTTTGCACATAAAAGAACAAACTTCTAGAATGTATGAGGATTTTAATGGCTTTCTACTATTTTCTCTTCTTGAAGTTAAAAGCTTCTTGGATCTGCAGACCAAGGAGGCAGCTGTTCCAGTCTCTGATGGTGAATAAAGGGAACTAACTATCAATTTGATATGTAATGCTTTAGACAATCTCTTCAAATGCTATATAATTCAAGATTAGCTTTTGGATATTTTTTTTTTTCCCATAAGAAAGCTAAATTACTTCAAAAGTTCCACAAAGCACTAAAATATAATAATACATGACAATATGTGTGTAGGAAGAAATATGAACACCTACAGTTTAATCTCTTCTAACCTTGGCAAAGAACAGTAAGAATGGATAAAATGGAAAGGAAGGTTGCACCTACTTCTTTAATCCTCTTTCAGTCAGGAGACTGTTTGGGAGATTGAATGTGCCCTAAATCTGAAAGTCTGACTTGAAACAGTTTGGTAGATTCACTTTTGTGAAGGTTTCACAACACTTGTCTTTAGCATGACTTTCTCCCCAGGGTGAACTTATATTTGCCTGAAACTCTTGGATGTGGTGTCCATAAATTGCAAAATTTTCCATACTGTGAGCAACAAAAGAATGTCATTTATTTTTGTACATTTTTGGGCAGAGCTCAAAGAGGGTTTGTTCCCAGCCAAGAAAGAGCCTCTGACCAATCACACCTAGAAAAAGAAAGTTGAATAAATGACTGTCTACAAAGAAAGATTTTCTGTGAAATAGTGAATGGCATCATCATCTCAGGTACCACTTCTTTTGAGCTGCTGAAGTGGTAGAAAAAGAAATGGTAGAAAAAGAAGCAGTTTTTGTAACTGCCAATTTCTAGTGGAAAGGTGTAAAACCTATAAATCTGTGGTGGTAAAGTGTGCCCCTCATCTGCACCCACCCACTACACAGATATGTAGCAAGAAGCAAGGTAAAATCAGCAAGGCAGTAGACAAAAATTCATAAGTCCTTAAAGGTACTTTCTCTGTGACAGATGTGCAGGGAGATGTCATCAGGTAGAGAAGCCAAAAGGCTTACAGTGAGGTGATTTGGGAATTACGCCACCAATACTGAATCCCATCTGAGATTATCCTAATGATTGTAGATATCAGCCTACTTTTTCTAGTCATTATTTCTCTTGCAAAAAGAGATATTGAAATTGCAATACTGAAAAACATAATTTTTATAATTCTAAAGCCAACTAAAGCTGAAAGGCAAATAAGGAAAGCTTAGAAAAAGTTGATTTTTAAATTTTTTTTTCAAAGGATCACGGCTTCTGTGATTTGGTATTCACACATTTTAATATAAATGTAATTTTAGTTGAAAACAGTTCTAGAAATATACAACATATAAAACCCAATGCTTTTATTTCCAAAATTCTTTGCCTGTTGTTATTGCACACTTTAACTAGTTCAAAAATCAGTTCCTTTTTTACTTCAATACAAATGTATAAAGTTGTCATTTATTATAAAATCACAGTGTTGATGTGGGAAATTTTGTTTAGAGGACTGATCAATGCAGCATTTGCAAACAAAAGAGATAGGCTATTAGACAAAAAAATAAACAAATTTTTTAAAAATCCAGATTTACTTTATAAAGGGAAAGATCTAGTTGTATTTGTCAAAACACACTCAGCTTTTTGAGAGACATAATGCTCATAACTCTGTTCTGGATTGCTATATCAGCAAAAAGATAATTTTGCTATTGTTATTGGTTTGTGACTTCACATGCATGATGACAACAGGAGTATGTACAAGTCAAGTGTAGAAATATCCCTCAGGTAATTTAATTTTTTCTGCTACACCTGAACAGGAAAAGAACATTTGGAATTCTTGCATTTCCTCAAAGTCACAGGCATGTGGTGAGTGTGTGTAAAAACTTTTCCTGTGGAGCAATTCTAACAATTAGAATGTTTAACACCTCTCTGTGAAATAAATTTGTTCCATACATTTCTTTGCTTACATTTTGTTGTATCAGTTTGTTTTAGGTTTTTGTTTATTTGAGTTTTTTTCCTTTTTGTGATCCCCAGTTCATGCCAAAAAAATTCAGAAGTGTTCAGAGAGCAATATACTGAGAGTAAGTCTGCACAACATGCTTTAATGATACCTCAATACAAGGTTATTGTCAATGAAACTGTAATGGTGTGGAGCTTGGCATACCTGAGTAGTGTTCCAAGTACCACAGACAAATAGCTGGAATTGCCTCTGTGCTATAGGTGTAGTAAAAAGTGTGTTTTAGATTTAGCCTGGTGTGATGACAAAAGCTACAAACTCACTTCTGCCAGCAATAAGAACATGTGCTGAAAGGCTTTAAGAGTAGGAATTAATAACAAAAAATGAAAAAAAAAATCCAAAATACACACCAAGATAAAAAACAAAACAAAACAAAACAAACCAACAAGACCAAAAAGGAACACCCGAAAAAACAATGTTGAAAACCAGCCAGAATGAAAAAGCTGTTTCTGTCCTTGGCTTAGGTAGGACATACCTTATATAGGTAGAATTTTTTGTGCTGCAAACTAATGAAAACATTCTCATTTCTAAAGAAAACTGATGAAAGCATTCTCAGCAGTTTTTGAGATTCCTTCAAAAATATTTAGCTTAAAAAGTGAAAATAGAGGCATATTTTTAGAATTTCTAAAACTGTCTTATTTTAATGTTATTTTACATTGATCAGACAGTCTTCTATTGGCTTTTGACACTAAATTTTATTCTTTCATGGCCTAATAATGATAATGAACTTAGCTTCCATATAATGACTTTAGATTTCATAGTGAGGTGAAAAGCGAGTTCCATTTTTCTGAATTCAGTATATTGATTATCACTTGCATAGTTATTGCTAGCAAATATATTGCTTGCATGTGTAATACAATTATCTATTTGTAGTAGTTTATAAGGGGCATATGTGACTGTGTGTTTGGAGAGGAGTAGGATGGGGTTTCAGAACAAGAGCATGAAGAGATAAATTATCAATGCATAGATATAACAAAATGGAATAAAGTCTTTCAACAGTCACCATCAAGACTATGAAATAAATTGCTTTTGAATACTTTTGTAGCAGATGTCAGCCATCTTACTTATCATTGAACAAGCTACATTTGAACTAAGCAGCTCAGTATCACATTGAGGGATGCGGTTGCTGATTGAACACAGGTGTAATGGTTGATATACTGTTACACGGTCTGATGTTAACCTAAGATCTTTGTTGAAATACTTATTACTGATGGCACAAAATGTAATTGCTAATTTTCTGCCTGAATGGTTACATATTTTCTCCAAATCTTAAGAGTTATTCATCCCTTTTCCACTGCCCATTTCTCAGAGTTAAAGGCAGATGTGTCACTGGTCCACAGACAAGTAATTGAACCTGTCACTTGCAATCTACTGACTTCATTCCTCAGAAACATATCCACTGCTGCATTCACTGTCCTGCTTTTTTTTCTCTAGGTATCAAATATCCAGTTTAAATCCACATTAACAAATATTCACTGTTTACTTTGCAAATCTGTGGTCACAGAGAAAACTGTTCAGAAGCCTTTTGGACTGATTATTGGTTAGGATCATTGAAGAACTCTTGCGCAAAATAAATTGTCCACTACTAGGCTAATCTTAGTATATGCGTCAATTAAGTTGCGGGAGTTAGAGTAAAACTAGGTAGAAAATATTATTCAAGAGCATAGCTACACAAAATACAGACCCACTGAATTCTTTTTCAGTCTTCCTGAAATCTGTACTGCATGAATAATTTTTGCCTGAATGGATAGCCACAGTTACACTATTTTGGTGACCAGTGCTTTGAATGGTAGAACAAAGAACAAGTGTGTCTGCGGAAATCTATAATGGGAGTTCTGTAAAGTAATCAGAACCACACAATAAAATAATCTCGAAGTGAATACCTACATGATAATAATTGGGTGGTTTTAGGCTGTAGACTATTGTACAGGTGAGTACCTTAATAAATTCATATTTGAAGCAAAATCACTAATAACACATTTCAAGCAGAAGTCATGCTGATTTTTTCCAGTGGACACTTTCTGAAATGCTCATGAATGTTCAACTCAGGTCTATCTATCTATCTATCTATCTATCTATCTATCTATCTATCTGACAGTATAAAAGAAATCAACTCTGAAAATAGAGGCCTGTAGTACTGGATGCACTGTATAAAAAATTCTTTTTGAAGTATTGCATTTGGAATAGGTTTCACTGGCTCATCACAAATATATAGACCTGCACAAAGGTTTACATCTAAAGGAGTTATCTGTACAAAGTCTGAAATAGTTAATATTGACTGAATGGATTTCTTTAGCATGAATTCAATATGCTGTCAGTCACTTACCAAGGATCTCTCTGTTCTGAGCATGGAAGAATCTCTTAAATTCAAGTAAGGAATCTCCTGTCTCAAGAGACATGCCGACTCAAAGGATGAGTCATCTGGCATGCAATACAGTTACAATATAGAGAGAACTCAAACTGGACTCATCCAAAAATCTGTCAAAGTCTTTCCACCTGGAAGAGAACCTTGAGAAGCATCGTAACTCCAGGGAAGAATACCACCATGCAGCCACACTGCCTAGAAGAGAGGTCAAATGCTCACTTAGGCAGGAATATCTGCAGAATAAAGTAGATGGCTCATAGTTAACTTGTACGCAATAGGAGAAGTATCCATAAGATTTCTTGTGTCCATAACTTTCTTTGTTCCTGGACAAATGAGTCTTGGAAAAGCCACACACTATTCATGTGTTAACTTCGTGACCAGTGTTCCAAGCTCATGAGCATGAATGCTCATTCTGCTCCTTTGTGGGTTTCCTAGAGGAGTTCTTTGCACAGGTGTAGCTTAGGATTTTATCTCCTTTGAAACCTGTACCAAGCTGCTGCTTCCTTGGTTAAGGGGTCCAGTGCATCTGTCACACGACATAATACTAAAAAATGTCTGAATGAAAGACTGAAGAAATTTAGTAATAGAAGTATACTGCAAGGCTTAATGAATAATATGAAAAGGACATTTTAATATTTCCTCAATGTCACCTGTATGTTTCTTCCACCCTATTTTTGAAAGAGAGTACTTCACAGCAGTAATACCATCTATAAATACTTTTTTTTTTTAAGTACAGGACATTAAGAAGTCTTTACTGTTAATTGTAAAGTCATTTAGAGAGGAATCCCTCAGTGGTCTTCTCATGTTAAAACCTTCTGTCACTCTCAGAACAGGAACATACTCAGTGGTTGGACTCTTAGAAATTCTACCCTATATGGGAAACTTCCTCAAGAAACATTTACATAACTTTGAAATGTACTACTAATGACTCTGAAAGGTGAAAAAAAAAACCATCCTGGGATAACACTTGTATCCTAACAAAACTTTATTGTATGATGAGAAATTTTACCACTTTCCAATTCAAATTTTCAAGCTTAATTGTGTTGAATCTAAATGGGTTGGAGTGGGTGGGATTGACTGATGTATTGTACAAAGGAAAGATTACACTGTGGAACCAATGGATGTACCCTTTTTTATATAATTTATTATATTTTTCATTATTTTTTTTTTTCTAAATTTAGGATTTTTTTCACTAATTTTAGGAATGCAGAAGGAAAAGGAATATGAGATGTGAAGATCTAAGAGATAGTGGCATCTTGAGAGATTTCAATGCAAACAGACAATTCAGACCAAATAAATGTGTAACTTAGGTTATGATTCCTTTTAGTTGAAATGTTTTTAATTATATAAAAGGATTAATTGTGCAGGTTTTGAAATAAAAGAAAATAGATTGCCTCAAATTTTAATTTTGATAAAAGGTAAATGATTTCCATCATTTGAGTTTAAATCTCAAATGCAGAAAAAACTGCTGATGCAGAATTATTCCTGTTTCTTCTTCCAGTTAACTGTGTCCTACCAGGGTAAAATATGCCCTATCAAAGACAGTATCCTGGTTTATATTTAGTTCTACTACACCACTACACATCCTTTGCCACTTGACATGAGCAGTGGTATAGTGAGATAAGATGCCGTTCTTACATTAGGAAAACAAACCTTTTCCTGAAGTTAGTAACTCCTTGTGGTACAGAGGGATTTTGCAAAGTCAGTTAAGTATTTCTTTAAAGGTATTTATCCTGAGATTCTTCAGCTTCGGTGAATTTTGCATGAAACTCTTCAAAAGTCATCAAACATCAGGCTCCTTATTTGTTTAACTGCTCTTTTTCTGAAAAGATGTAATGTGTATTAAACTCTTGTAACACTCTCCAAGAAGATTGAAAGGGAAATTCTAATTGTATCTACTCAGTTGTGGGAATTTGTGATCTGGCACAAATGACCTCACGGTAAGAAGGCCAAGTTACAAGAAGGGATTAAACTGGCTGAAGGAGGATGTCGGAGGCAGAACAGATTCTTGCATGGGAATGAGGTTTCCTTTGATGTTGAGATAATAAAATTCATCAGCATTGTCTTGTATTCATCCTGGAATAGGGGCATTCAGGATCCCAAGCTCCAAGCCCACTATTAGGCAGCAGAGCTGGGCCAGGGGTAGACCCATGGTTGGACTGAGATACCAAATAAAACTGATTTCAGGATTGGTGCTGCTTGCAAGTATGATATCATTATCTCTAAAGTGGAGAAGAAGCGTGGATTTGACAGATGGACCACTCAGTGGATAAAGAGAATTACCTGGATGCTTGCAGTTAAAGAGCTGCTGTCAATGGCTCAGTGTGCAAGTGGAGATCTGTGGTATGTGGGGTTCCTTGGGAGTGGCCCTTTAACTTCTTTTTCAGTAACAGGGACAGTGGGATCATATAAATCGGTGTGTCCATGGGGGTGTGCTTATAGACCAAGCAGCTCCCCAGACCGATTTATAACAGTCTGTGTGGGTTCCTCCAAATCTGCTGGTTTGAAGTGTGGATGAGGCTTGGAAATGAAGAGTGAGTCTGGCTTGCGTTGGAAAAGGTGTTTATTTCTTTCCTGGCTCCATGTGCTAGGAGAGCACTTGCCAGAGCATGTGCCAGAGAGCCAGAGCAGCAAGCTGGGACAAGTCAGAACATGTGCCTGGGCTCTGTGTCCCCTTTTCCCCCCTTGCAGCCTGGGCGGGGAACACTCTGGGCCAATCGGGGAAGGAGAGGGGTGTGTTCAGGACAGGGGGAAACCAGGTGTGTTCAGGGGTAGGGGGTGGAATATTTTGGAATGGAGCAAACCAAGTACAGACAAATAACAAAATTCAAATATAAATACCTAAATCATGCACTGCAACAGGATCAGTGCACTCTGAGCAAGTTTACTGAAAACACCCAGCTGTGTGGTGCAATCCACATGCTGGACAGAAGGAATGTCAGGAAAAGGGATCTTGACAGGCTTGAGAGTTGGCCCCATGTGAACATCATGAAGTTCAACAAGGACAAGGACAAAGACAAAATCCTGAACATGGGTTGGGGCAACTCCAGGCTCAAATACAGACTTGAAGGAGAATGGAGTACCTAAAGAGGGCCCACATGAAAGATTAAGAAGGACTTTTTTTACAAGGGTATGCAGTAGTAGGAGAAGGGACACCTGATTTAAAGTGGAAGAGGATAGACTTAGATACTAGGGAGAAATTCTTTACTGTCAGGATTGTGGAGGTCTTGGCACAGTTTGCCCAGAGAAACTGTGGATGCCCCATCCCTCGAACTGTTTAAGGCCGGTCTGAATGGAGCTCTGAGCAGCCTGGCCTAATGAAATGTATCCCTGCCCATGGCAGGGGAGTTGGAATGAGATGACCTCTAAGGTCTCTTCCAACACAAGCCCTTCTATGATTCTGTAACTGATTCTATGAACTGTGTATAGGGAAACTGTGACACGTCTTGGTAGATTCCATGTCAAATAGCCTAATGTAGTAAAATTCAGCCCAATATATGGGTAATTTTCTTTTAATATTTAAGCACTAATATGTCTTCAATTCACCTTGAGGTGGATCATAAAATTTCCCAACCATGTTTCCCAAAACAATTTTTGGTTTAAGTATGTATTTCATGGCTAGATGACACTGTGTGCTTTGCCTGTGTGTGTTCAGAGTTTTTGTGGTCATGAGAACCTACCTAAATGTCAGCCTCAAAGCTTTATGAGACAACCTAATTGTTTTATTTGAATATCATCTTCACAACTCATTTGCTGCTGGTAGGCTGGCATCTCATCATAAAGTAGATAGTGCTAATTAAGTAGTCACTCTTAATATTAGCATCCTTTATTTAACTGGTAATGATCAGATGGAACAGTAGGATCCAGCTATATTAAATGCCTAATAAAAGTCTTACATATGCACCATTTGCAATATGAAGTATTATCCAACCTTGAAAACAATGTCTATTTTTTTCCTTTTTAGTTGTTCAGTCTAATTTGCAGAGTTTGCACTGATGATTAAGAAATGTAGAACATTTAATTAACTAGTTTTCTGACCTGAAAGTGTTTAATTGAAATTCTCTTTTGTTTTCAAATGAAGAAATAAATATTCTGATTTTAGCTCCTAACACGTATTTATTCCCACTAGTCCCTAAAATTCAAAATTCCAATCTTAAGAACTTACAGAATTCACTAAATTTAAAAATCATGTATTTAGTATTTACCTTATAACTAAAACTTAAAACTAAACCTTATAAAAATAAAATTTGGTTTTGAGGGGGAAGCTAATCAGTTCTGTTTATTAGCAGAACAATAACATTGAGAAAAAATGTTCTGAAAGAATGATGTTGGAAAAGTACATTTTGGTTATTTTAAATACATTGTGGTATATTCAGTTAAGCAAGGATGACCTGAAAAGGTAGGAGCCATTCTTAAAACCAAAAATTAATATATGGATCAAAATCAGAAAAATAGGGGATACCTGTACTTCGCTGATGATGTGTAGATGATAGGAAGGAGAAGGTAGAAAAACAAGAAGAAAGAAGAGCTCCAAATCCCAAAGATGTTTACTTTCACAGACACCTCCACAGCACAGATGATGACACTTTCAGAGGGGTCTTCAAATAAAAGTTAAATAAGAAAAATAAAAATAAACGTCATCCCAAATTATTTTAAGATAAAGTAATTTTTAAAGGATAAAGACAAGAGAATCCTTGCCTTCTTATTTCATACTCTGATTTCTCTCTGCTTGCCTTTGTATTTTTTTTAGGTATGTCTCTCTGACACAGATCTATAGATAGTAAAGATGTAACAATGAAAATACAAGTAGGGGTGAATTCATCCACAGAAATGAAAAATGTTACATGGATTGATGATATTTTGCACATGCATACCAAAATACAATTTTTATTCTGCAAAGTGTTTAACTATATTTCCAGACAGACAACAACAGAAAAAGATTTTTAATATCATTTGGAAATAAAGGTTTGATATTATTGCTCCTGATTTAAACAGAAATATGTCTTCATCAGCAGTTCAAAAGGTAGTTTTATTAGACTTTTCTTAATGACACAGCATGATATAACTGATTTTACTAGCCATTCTCATTTATATTTCTGTTACTCAATTTTTAATTTCCCGTTGAATGCAAATTTATCATGAAGTTAGAGTGAAATCATGGTTGAGAAAGATTGTGACAGCATCATCTCTATAACAAGCATGATCTTCTCTGGCTAGAATTTAGTAAATGATTGCTTAATTCTTCCAGGATTAAATGATTCTTAATACTTAACAATTTTGTATCGACTTACAGGAAAAAAATCTGCAAACTAAATGCCAGAAAACTCTCAAAACAAAGTCACAAAATTGATGTAATGTCATTTACTAGAAGTAAAGACTCCTTTGCTACTTTGCAGAAATTTCAATGTGTGGCAGATCTCTTTAGGTATGGCCAGAACATGATGGGATAGATAATGGAAAATGCTCTGTAGCAGGAACACAGAACAGTAGCTTGAATTAGCCATTCTATTTCAAGCTTCAAATATTTACCATTCAAGGATAAACATGATTCTTGCATACTTTCTTTGCTTTGGCTCTTCTGCAAGAAAAGGTGCTTTTAAAACTTTGATGCTTTTGACAACTTATTAGATGATCTTAATATAATTTTGGTGTATAATATTCATAAACAATGCATCAAAACCCAAAATAACACAATAAGAATTCTTTTTCCTCTAGGTCTCTAGCTCTCTTGACCATTGGAAATCTCTGCAACCCTTGACATCTCATTATAAGAGGAAGGTAATTAACCTCTAAGAAGGTTAGCAAACAATAAAAAATTATCATCAGGATGAAGAAAGTAGCATAAAGGAAAAAATTAGTAAAGATAAATATGTATAAATTAGCCATGTGAATGAGGGAGAGATAGTTAGAAATCTTAATAGCTAGCAGTCAAGGCATACTGTAAGCACAAGGGGGAGTTTATTAGCTTTTGAGCAGTTGGAAAATTAAAATATTTGAGTACTAAGAAACACTAATTTGATAGTGGAATATATTGATCTATTTAATATTTTTCCAAGTAGAATATCAGAAGCTATGAAAGTGACTGGGTAAAACATTAGGAAATCTATTACATTAAATTTTTCATCTTTGTTAAGTATAATTGTCATATATTAGAATCAGAAATTGTCAAACCAAAGGATTTTTCAGAACATCCTAGAGTACCTCATTACTTCTTATCCATGAGTTTAATAGTTTTTCCAACAAAAGGACATTTAGAGAACAAGCAGTAAGAAGAATACTGATCAGGTTTGGAGTAAGAAGCTCCAAACCCAACTGTGATCAACTACTATTGAAAACTAAGTGACATAATTGTATAGAAATATAGAAGTGTCTAAATGTTGAGAAAAATACAGACAGAAGAGCAAGTAAAGAGAAAATCTACCTTCTTTGAGTTTACAGCCATCCATCCCTTGTCCTAGCACTACATGCCCTCTTAAAGTCCCCCTCCAGCATCCTTATAACCCCCCTTCAGGTACTTAAATGCTGCTCTAAGGTCACTCCATACCCTTCGTTTCCTTAGGCTGAACAACCCCAACTCTCTCAGTCATTTCTCGAAGGAGAGGTGCTCCATCCCTCTAATCATCTTTGTGAGTCCCCTCTTAACTTATTCCAACAGCTCCATGTCCCTCCAGTGCTGGGACCCCAGGGCTGGAGGCAGCTCTGCAGGTGGGCTCTCACCAGAGTG
>JBBMKD010000115.1:16181667-16222625 GCA_037834095.1 Argya squamiceps
AGCCTGGGCTGGCACTGGGGGCTGCCCTGGCCCAGGTGCAGCACCAGCACTTGGCCTTGTTAAACCTCATGAGATTCCCATGGGCCACTGCTCGAGCTTGTCCAGGGCCCTCTGGATGGCATCCAGCCCCCCAGGAGTGTCAACTGCACCACTCAGCTTGGTGTCATCTGAGAACTTGCTGAGGGTGCACTCAGTCTCTTCATCTGTGTCATTAATGAAGACATTATAAACCATTTGTCCCAATACAGATTCCTGAGGGTCATCACAAGGCCCATCAGAACACAGTAATTAAGCATTGCCTTCTGGATGTGACTCAATTCCTCATCCACTGAACAGTCCAGCTATCAAATCCTTCCTTTGAATTAGAGAGGATGTTGTGTAGGACCATGCAAAAGACCTTACAGAAGTCTATAGCCCTTCCCTTGTTCACTGAAGCCGTCATTCCATCATAGAAGGTGACTAGGTTGGTTAGGCAGGACTTCACCTTGATGAAGCCATGCTGACTGTCCTAAATCACTTCCCTCTTCTTCATGTGCTTTAGCATAGGTCTGGCACAGAGGTGAAGCTGACTGGTCAGTAGTTCCCTGGGGTCCCCCTTTCTACTGTGTTTAAAGGCAGGTACAAAGTTACCCTTTTCCAATCAACTGTGATTTCACTTGATTTCCATAAATTTTCAAATATCATGGACAGTGACTTGGGAAGTACATTAGCCAGTTCTGTTAGGACTCTGGGATGCATCTCATCGGGTCCCACAGATGCATGTGCCATCAGCTTCCTCATGTTGCCACTAAATTAATTTTCACTTCCAGTGGGAAGGACTTTGTTCCCTCAGTTCCTGTCTTTCAACTCAACCATTCAAGAAATGTGGGAAGAGAAGCTGCCATTGAAGACTGAGGCAAAAATATTACTGAGTACCTCAGCCTTCTTATCTGTTGTTCCCAGTTTGACAGCCTTCTTTTTTAGGAGTGGGGAATGGGTGGGTGTACACATTCTTTGATCTTCCTTTTCTGTCTAACCTATCAGTAGAAATACTTCTTGTTATTTGTATTCCTTGTCAAGTTCAGCTGAACCTCCTTCTTGGGCTTCCTTGTTCCATCCCTACACAACAAGACATTGCCCCCACACTCTTCCCAGGATACCTGTCCTTCCTTCTACCTCCTGTACATTTACTTACTTATTGCCCTAAAGTGTGACCAGCAGGTCCCAACACAGCCATGCCAATCTCTTGCCTTCCTTTGCTTCATTTCTTGTGTCTCTAGACCATTGGTTGTTGTAACAGTGGTCGAGGTCTTTAAGGACCTGCTCGGTCTGTTCTCCTGTCTTGTCCTGTAGAGTAGATTCTCAGGCAGTCCCATTGACTAGCTCCTTAGACAGCTGAAAATTAATTTTCCTAAATTCATGGTCCTTACTTTACTCTTTGCCTGACCCATATCCCTCAGGACTGCAAAGTCTACCAGTCCATGATCACTGGTACCCAGGTTGCCTCCAGTACTGGTGTCTGTGATTAGCTCAGATACTGGACCAGCAGATCCAGTATCACATCCCCTCTGTTTAAGCTATTACCTGGCTTAAGACATTACCCACCATGCATTCCATGAGTCTCCTGGATTCCCCAGAGTTCATTTTGCTGCATTTCTAGCAGATGTCTGAGTGGTTGAAGCATTCCAGCAGGATTAAGAGGCTGGAGCCTGCTGCCTTCTGCAGCTGAAGCAAGAAGGCTTTGTCAACAGGTTCCTGTTTATCAGGGGGCTGTAGCAGGCACCAACCATGAGGGTCCATTTGTTGCCTCAGTCTCTGGAGCAACAAACAGCTTTGAGTTTGCTTATGCTCTTCTGCTCTTCACACTCTTTCCGTCTCATCACACTCTTTCACACTCTTTCCATCCACTTTGATTCAGAGGACAAACCTATGCCTGTAAAGGGGGGGGGACATAACTCCTGATTTTTGTATTAAATTTAAGGTTACTGTGTCAACAATTGATGTGACTCCTGAATTTGCATTAACATTTCCCTCGTTACTAAATTCAAAATTTTCGTGCTTGCTGTAACATCAGAAGTCAAACTAGACTTATGCCACCATATTCCTACAGCTGTCCCAGCCCAGTAAAATCAAAATGAAATAGACCCTGCTGCAGTGGAAAGCCGTCTGGGAATTAGGCCCAGGACGACCACTCGCCTCACCAGGGTTCCCGACGGCTCAGGAGGCGAGTCTGCAGCACCGAAATGTGGGTCGCCAATCGGGACTGTCACTGGGGCTGAGAAGCGCGTTACGGTGTGGAGGTGGGAATAAAGGATGGGACTCGGTTGAGGGGAAACGAACAAGGAAAGTTTATTTATCACTCCCCCTGCCGGTGCCTCAGACCGAGACCCCGAGCAAGGGAGGGACTAACGCTTTTATACAAACTGTTACAATAACAACGAACCAATCAACTTTTGGGTAGAAACAGGGGGAGAGGTAGCAACAACAAATGGCAAATGAGGCGGGAAACAAAACACCAATCTTGAGGCAGATCGCCTCAGAAGTATCTTCTTAAGGGGTGGAGAAACATTTAAAGGCTATTTTTAAAAGGACATTTACATATAACTGATAAACAACGTTGATTGACAACTTAAGCTCAAAACTTTTAACCAATCAACTTAGGAAAATTCCTCAACTAAGGGCAAGACAAGATGGCTGAACAAAAACGCCATATTTGAAAAGACAGTTTAACAGGCCCATAACACAACACTTGTTAACTACGAACCCCAACACCCTGCCTTTCAGTGTCATCTGTAGTAGGCCATGGAGTGTCTTCCGCACCAGCCAAAAACCAAAACAACACTGCAGTGAAGAACATTAGAAAACGTGTATATGAATAAAGGAGTAATTTTTCTTGTAATTATATATCCCTGTTTACTTTAATAAGTAAAATAATTTATTCATTCCAAAGAGATCTCCAAAGAGATGTTAGATCCATTTCAGCAGTTAAAAAAAAAAAACCTGCAAAAAGGGTAATCCATCTGGGTTTGGGGGTTGGATTTTTTTGTGGATTTTTTTGTGTGTGTGTGTGTGTGTATTTTTGGCTGTTTTTTGTTGTTGTTGTTGGGTTGTTTTTTTCTTTCTCTGTATCATTATCTTTATTCAAACCCTCAAGTTATATTGTTTTAATGTAGTCCATCTGCAAATATATGTGTAATTCCCCTCCAAAACTGTTTTACTTATTTTCATTCTATATTTTTTTTTGCCTATATGTCTTTTTCTCTTATTTATTTTCTGTATCTGTATTTATGTATGCAAAGTAATTGAGAGCAATTTTAAGAAGTTGCTAAATGAAATTAAAGTTTTATCCCATCAGTAAACCCATTTATCTTAATGATTTCCAATAACCTTATATTCTCTACAGAAACTTACTGGATACTTACCAGCAGGCCAGCCTTCATTTCATCCATGTATTAAAACAGCTGAGCTACTGAATATATTTAAAAGATGATCTTCATCTGGACAGATGAAAAATTCTCAGTAGATGACTTCTGTGCTAGTTGCATCCTCTGTTGTAGGAAAAATTTAATTGCTCAACATGGTTTGAAGTACATAATTTTTCCCATTAAAAATTCAAAATAATGCACATTGTTTTGAAACTAGGATACTCACCTTTTTCCCCCCTATTCATTCCAAAATATATTTTTTGTTTGAAAGCCCATCATGATATCTTTTTTTTTATTTTTCCATCTATAATTAGGCATATAGTATAGCAAGAGGATAATAAAGTTATTAAGTATTTTCACATACTTTCTAAAACAGATGGATCCTACTGACATTTGGAGGTATCAAAGTTATGCCAAAAAATTTTGCCTTGTTTTGTGTCCACTAAGAGGAAACACTGACAGTCTTGAAATAAAAAATACTTTATTTCAGCATGTTCAATGTATCTTTAAATCCCTGTATTCCAGAATGATCCAACTTTATTTACTGTTCAGTGGAGTTGCAGTGTTAGGTGTGATCTGGCTGTCATCTGGGTGCCACAAAACCACATTCTTCTTTTTAACAGATGCTCCTCAGCCAGCTCATAAATTCTGGGATACGCTGATGCCTTGCAATAGTTCTGGGTGCTGAAGTCTGCATTATATCACAGTAGCTGTACTCCAGCTGCAGGATGACTAGATATTAGGAGAGAAGAAAAGTATGACACAGATGAAACACTGATTCTATCAAGTATTTTGTCAGCAGAAGGAAACAATGAATGTGTATGACAAACCCAAAATCAAACATAGCAGCTTGACTGGAATATGTAGAATATTTCAATCTAGATAAGCTTGAAGCAGGTAGTCAGATTTGTCTATTTCTTACTTTTCTTTTTCCTTTTCTAAATTTTAATTAAAACAGATTGCATGTTCCTGTAGAGAGGTTTTAGTATTTACTGAAAAAGCTAAAATTAATTTTTCCAATCAATTACAACACATCTTTAAGTATTTAGGGAAACCATTTCAGAAGGATACAAACAAGTATTGTGTACTCCAGATTCCTTCCTAAAAAGTTATTTTTTCAACACTGTTCACGACAGAAATAGAGAGAATCAAGTTATTTTGCTAACAGAAAACTGAGGTTGTGTGGTAGGTTGAACAATTTCCAGATTCTTCTAGGATTTTTTACATATTAGCAAGAAAGAATAGATTTCATATGATTGTCATGACTTTTCAATATGTGGCTTGGCAAATGCATCAGACACCTTTTTCTTAGGATGCAGAATGCTCTTGTGAATGAGACACTCAATAGAAGGTGATTCTGTGCATGGTATTGTACTAGCTTCCAGTTCATTCTGCACTTATTTGTGAAAGAAACCGAGGCATACAAAATGAGAAGGAGCAACACTCCCCTGGAACGCCCTTTATCTACAGCACAGGAAATATAATCAGATTAAAAGCCCTTCCTTCTTCCTTCCTCCTTCCCTCTCTCTTTCTTTCGTCCTCTCCTTCCCTCTTTTCTTCTTCGTTATGGCACTGTTTAGATATGTGGTGCTGTAGGCATGACCGAACCGTCTAGCTACTCTTTTACCTATGTCTGACAGAACCCAAAAGTTAACCATTGCACTTGACTCAGAGCTCATTATAATATATCAGGCATGAGAAAGCACTTTACAGAATATATAGATTACTGTCATTATATAAAACACGGAACAAGAAAATTAGAAATTCTATTTTATTTATTTATCGAAGAATAAGATGTCTTAGAGAACTGAAGAGTGGGAGGTTTTAGTTCAGGTTCTGGTTTTGCCTAAGAAGTTTCAAATCTACTGGTTCACGAAATGATTTAGCCACCTGTTGGGCAGGATTATTCTCCACTATGATGGATGATTCTTCACAACTGCCAGAAAAGAGTTCAGCATTCATAAGGTAGGGAGAAAGAAAGTGGGAGAATGTGAGAAGACGGTATTGACAAGATACCTGGTGGGTACAGAATTTTTCATGAGTAATTTTGACATATGAAATGGAAGGTTGAATTTAGGCTTACATGACCATCTCCTTGGAAAATATTTTCATATTAAATTGAAAATTATAATTTTAAAAACTCCAGTGAGGAGTTCATATTCCATTAGGGTGAGTTAAGAAATGGTTTCTTGATCCTCACTGGATATAGGTATGAACCATTCAGTGTATTTTCTCTCCATAAGTGTTTCAGGTCAGCATAATTCTTGCCACAGGTATCTACATCTACTTACGAATCCAGCCAATAAAATCTAGTTTTCTTCCATAGCATATATATGTCAGAGAAGGAAAATGGAGATAAAGCACTAAATATATTGTCTCAACTTAACAAGCTCATGCTCCCAGCTGCTGGGTTATTTCTCCCCTATGAGGCTTGTGATGCTTGCTGACAACAAAGTTTTTTAATATCCTCCAAGTAGTACACTTCAGAAGCCTAACTGATGAATTACTAGAAGCATCTGCAGAATTATAAGTACTTGCAAAAGGGTAACTCTTTACTTGCTGGTTAGTTTTAGGTATTAATCTAGATTTATGGCTTCCTACAAAATAAGTAGCAATTAATTTACCTCTAGAAACTGTATGCATGCAGACAACAATCTCTTCCATAGATCTAATTGTTTAGGAATTTCTGAAAAGGAGTGGGGAGGAATAATAGTTTTTTTATTATGGTATTGATTTTTCTAATTGCCACTAGTGCAAAAGTAGTGGAAGATTGATATTTTGCCAGTCAAGAATATTGGATTAATTCTTGGAGATGCTTTTAAATGGTAGGATTGTTTGACCTATGCCCCATCACCTATGCAAGATGAAGTTATAACAACATTTATTAAATTATTTCTTTTCTTGATATGCTCTCTGGGACTGATGTATAACAAAGGTCATGTAAAGAGAAAGAGTAGCAGAATTTAGTTCTTCAAACTAAATAAAATTAGTTTGATGCGATTATCATTTCAGGGTCTTTTTGTTCACAGCTTTCCTAATTATAGTTAGAGATTTAATTGGTAAGAAAACAATGACATAAATTAATTTTATGTAGATTTTAATAAAGAGAAAAAGCTCTGTGAGTATATTCTATGCATAACAAGTAGTGCTACTTCCAAATAAATGGAGACCTAACATTTTCCATTGTGGGGCATTGTTTCAAATGTTTTTAAGCAAAAGGAGGATGAAGATTTTCTGGTAGAAAGTTTAGTAATGAAAGAAAAAGTCTTGATCAACATACTCTGTTTTATCTTATCAACAGTTTTGCTGAACTTCCTTTCTAAATATAGTCATGGCTCTGTATCTCAAAGTAAGAATCTGAACCTGATACAGAAATACGGATGTATAATTCTTTATTTTAATGATGAGTCCACCCTTATGCACTCAGCTCAGAAAAAAAAACACCAGACAAAGACAGAAAGAACAAAAAAATCCCACCCATCTTACACATACTGAAATTAATTTTCTTTACCAGCTCAAACCTATTTAGACATCTTTTTTTGAAGTATTTGAACTGGGTGTGTTCTATCCCAATGCACCATTAAACCAAGCAATATAGAGCTGATGTCTCCTAACCGAAGTGTTCCTGGCACCCAGAACATGATGCATTTTGTGAACTCACAAGTGGACTCTTTCTTTTTGGCCATCCATGCCTTTTTTTTTTTGTCTTATTTCCAACTCAGACATGAGGGAAGAAAAAAATCTATTAGGTAAATCCTTTCTTGAGAGAGGAAAATACACCAAGTGTATATATCTAAATGCAAAGGGTCCAGGACAGTACTTCTGCTGCAGATGTGCCATCAGGAACATGTTTGAATCCTGTTCATCATCAATACAGTTGGAAAAAAAAGTAATTTACATTACTTTCCTCAGTTCAGCATTCTAGCTAGCTAGAGAGATATGCAAATATGAGAACAGGATGTAACGTAATCTGTGCCCCAAAGACATGGAAAAGAGCTATGGGTTTTTAAAAAATATATATATTTTCAAAAGCATGTGTCTGTTTAAGCTCACACTTCCTCCCCTGTATAGATTTATTATATTCTTCTCAGTTCTAATAATATCAGTGAGATATTACAAGAACATTTGTAAACTGAAATTATATTGAGACAGAATCTCTATCAAATCTGATTAATACAAACCAAAAATCACATTAGTGACTGCATTTAATGGCAAGAAATCAGGTTTTAAGACAGCCTATCCATGTTGAGAGTCTCTGATAAGAGCAGGGTACAAAACATATTTCATATCAAATGCACTTGAAGGTTAGGAAGCTTTTTGGGTCTCGCCTAAACACAAGTGGATCACTAAAGCTTCTACTTATATTAATATCCTGATATTTGTATTCATAATTTAAAATAAGCATTCAGATGAAAAGTATGCAAGAGTAGAGTGTTCTTTTCTAGGGTCTGTCAATTTTGATTTTCATTTCACAAGTTTGTCAAGTAATTCAAATGTACTGTGGGAGCACAAAGAAAGAAAAGAGCAAGCTGAGAGGAAGGAAAAAGTGATGATGGCTTTCTTGGTCTTGTTAGCCTAATTAAAGGGGGTTTTTTTAAGCTTTTGACCCTATCCTAAGCAGGGAAGAGTCAAATGAAGTTTCCAAACAGGAAATCTGAACTCTTTAGGAAAGCAAAACCCCCAAATTACTTCAGGTGTTCAAACACCAACACAGCCAGTACTGAAGTTGTAAATTTCTCTAGCAAGTATTGTGTGCTCATATAACATTTCTATCAAAAATACAACACATACTCATAATCCATTTTCCTTCAAGAAGGATTTTCAAAAGTCATAACTTGAGAAGTTACAGCTTTAAAAGCAGATTGGAATATATGAGAAAAATGTCTGTCAGACTACTGGTTGAAAATATATTCTTGCTTAATAAAAGACAATCATCATCTAGCTGAATAGAAGTATAAATTGAATATAAACTGAAACAGAAGAGTTAGAGACATTGAAAAGACTACAAGCTAATAAAGATGGTTTTATTCATTGCTACATTCATTTTCTAAAACAGAAGGAGAAGAAGAAGAAGAAGAAGATGATGATGATGATGATACTGGATAATATCTTTAATAAGAGCAAACTCAGAATAGTTTTCATGAAGTTTTCATTAGCTACATGTTTATTTCCAGTGACCACAGAAAGGTGTTTCCTCTTGTATGAGTATACCTCAGAGAAAATATCACTTCCTTGTATCTTTGAGAAGATCTTTCATTCATAGACTTTTGTTAAAATCTTGAATAAAGCATTGAAGTGCCAAAGGGCATATCGCTTTGGCCTGTTCCTTTTGCAGAACACAACAATAGAAACAACAGATATTAAAATACAAACCGAACATGTCTTGTTATGTGAGATGATTCAGAAGTTGCATTAAATTTTTATTAGCATTATGACACTTGACCTGGTATCAGTAGCCCACCTGGTGAGCCTAGGAAGTTTTTCATAACATTTAAAGTAGCCATAGTCTATGGTTTCTGCAACAAACCACAACAACCACAAATTCATTTTATGTCAGTGTCCTGGTTTAGGGCAAATTTGGGAGGAAACCTCCTAATGGAGTCCCTGTTAAAAGCAAATCCAAGTGGCCCCTCCTCCAACTGGTCCCTTCCTCCAGCTGGTCCGGAACAAAATTTCCTTTGAGAAAAGTGGAAAAAAACTATACATTCAACAAACAAAGTGCTCACAAGCACAGAAAATGAATAATATTAAACCATAAAACCTCTCACTGTTCTAAAGAGAGATGGCAAATTGAGCTTGGTTCACTCAGTCATGCAAGAGTAGACTTATCAGACCCTCCTGTGCTGGAAAATGCCACATCCTGGACCCCAGTGGGCCACAGGTGTGAGATCTGGGTATTTTTCTGGGTTTTAGTCCAGGACAGGTTTAAGCAGTTCCAAGAAAAAAAAAAAATACAACACAATCCAGCAAACTTTTCTGTCCTAGCTAGCTAAACCAGAGAAAAGCAAAGGAGATCTCTGTCTTGCTATCTGTTGGTGCTGCAGACAACACAGTCCAGGAGAAGAATGTGGAGGAGTCAGTGCAGTTTCTGAAAACAAACTCAGCACTTCCCTTTCTTTCTGCTTCACTCTCAGAACCAGTCTTAAATGTACAGAACAAAATACCCAATACAAACTGAACATAGGATTGGGGATACAAGCATCATAAAATCACCCCAGGACACTCAGATTGATTATTTCCTTCATAGTCCAGAAGAATTACAATTGTTTTATATTACTACATCTCTGCCTTATTGTTCTATTGGATTTTATAGTGCTAAGTAACTTCTTCTTTTCTGGTGTCAGGTGAAGTGCTTTTTTCTGTTTGTTATTTTTATTTGGTTTTTCAGGAGTGTACATTAAGAGAGGGCTTTTTTGATTGGTTGATTGGCTAGTTTTTTTGGTTGGTTGGCTTGGTTTGAATTGGGTTTTATTAAGAGAAGAGTTGAAGAGAGTTCAGCAGTGCAAGAACCTGATTCAGGATATGATATTTAGTAAAGCTTTTGGAGACTTCGGTGGAACTGATAATATTAAACTTTGAAGTAAAAATTGATAGTAATTTGTGCTTGGATTGTTCTCAAATGCAGAGGTGAAATTTTCAACACATGTGAATGATGTATTTTTTTGACACTTATTTCCCTACCAAACTGTATTATTGCCACTCTTTTATCTAGAGACAGCCATACTCATTTGATTTACTTCTTGCTTCAAGAAGCAGTCCAAGTGATAGATCAAAATTCTTATGCTACTTTTAAGTCAAAATGAAAATTTGACATGTTGGCATTTTGGCTGCTGGGAAAAATTACCTATCAAGACCAGCTAAGAGGAGACGTAAGAGTTACTGTAGTTTGAGGCTGTGGAAATGGTCAAACATGTGGCTAAAACAGCTAGAGAATATTCACCTTCAAAGTTTGGAATTATTTGTGCTCATAAATATAAATTTCTACAAGTCATTTCCAAGCTTTTTTGTAGTCTATAAACAATGATATGCTCCTCAGAGGTTCATCACTGAGGGGAAAGCAAAAGAAGTCTGCTTAAGAGTAGCTGTTTCTGTTATGGCAGATATTAATATTAATTCTCATTAACTGTATTTTGTGGTGTCATTTGGGAAATATTAGAGAGCCTTGAAGAACTGAAGGTACCTGTCCCTTAGCTAGTAGAGAAGAATGCTCATTTTCCAGTTCTGTTGCCTGATATTTCACTGATATATTGTGTATGCTCAGTCCATTTATATCCCTCTGAGACAAATATCTGGCATTTGAACCAAAGTGTAAGTGTGAATATGCTTAGGAAGGGAAGGAAAATATAGGCATCTGCATAAGCTTAAGATAGGGGTTACTTTCTCCCCTGAGGTTACAAGAAAGTTGCCCTTGTCTTAACTCCACAGATGCTCAAAGGTCTGGGATTGTTTCTAAATGACTTATTAGTCTGACTTTACTATACCATCGGGGTAAATCCTAAACTCATTTGTTTTCTTCTGCTGACATCTGTGGCAATTTTGCACACAGAATGAATACAGAACATACCTCCTAGAATTTCACTCCACAGAAGGTGTCAGGATCCAGGAGCTGAAACCCTGTTTCTAATTTTAATGGGAGATTGTACGTGGAATGAATAGAAAGTATTGCTCTATGGTTTTACAGGTTAATTTCTTGCTAGCCTCTTTGTAGATATACAAGGGGAGTTACTTTTGGTTTTAATAGAAAAAAAAAATGAGTGTCTTTCTGTTAGAGTAATGATTACTTCTTAGTAATGAAAAGAATCTATGATTTTCATAGGCATATTGAGCAGTCATGGTCCACTTGACATAAAAGCTTTTTAAAATGTGACCTTATATAAAAGGATGCCTTGTCTTTAAATTAATCTTGTAAAATAGTAAAGGAAGGAAGAATGTAAAGTTCTATAGAAATGTGTAATCATAAAAGAATATACCATGCTTTTTTCCTAATTGAGTAGCATGCTTATTAGCAATTACGAAACACTCTAGTGCTTATCAATTAATATCATATGTATTGTTATTCTTGCAAAACAAGCAACAGTACAAAAAGGAGCTTCAAAGTTTAAAATATTTTTGCCTGCCTCACTTAATAAATTGGCTCCTGATTGTTAAGGCAGTGCCTAAAATCCTGTTACAGAGTGCCACAATATAATGGTCCTCTGTGGCTCATTATCGACTTTCTCTAGCATCGTGGTCCTATTGGCTTTGGTAAAGCAGTTGTAGTAAGTGGTTTATCACATAAATTTTTGTCTTTCATAGTAGATAATTTTAATAAGTTTTTTTATAGTGTATACTTCCATGGTGGAGATGCAGACACCCTGTGGAAGCCACTAAATTTTCCATTGTTCAATGCAAATTATCCACTGGAAGAGAGTGCAGGTCAGTAAAACCAAATTTAAGCCTACAATGGAATTATTTAGTAAGATTTGCCTCTCTATATAGTTGAGAAGACCTAGTATAAGTGACAATTCACAAGTCATTCAAGGCTCTGTAACAATATATACTGGAACATACTGTAGGCATTCAAATATAAATCAAAACTTTTTCAAGTTAGTGAAACTGTTCAGAAAAGACTGAAAAAAAAAACAAAAAAGGGATGATTGCCAAGTAATTGTCTAAAAAGCTAGATACAGTGTGTTGAATACAGGAAATTTCTTTTTCCAGCCTAAACTCTGAAAAGACATGGTGCTTTGAATACAAAGCATAAATTTTCATATAAATAGAACATGACTTTTCATTATGTTTTTATTATGTAAAATTAGAACATCTTGACTTTATGGGCCTAAAACGCATGAAAAAAATATAGCGGTGCATACTCATGTTTCTAAACATCAGGAAAGCCCTGAAACCTTCACCTATTGCTCTTAGAAATGCATTTATGTTTCAATAATTTTTAAGTTTTTATTTCTTATTTTGTTTGTAGTTCATATAATGGACTTAGGTTCTCTTCTCTCATAGGCATATGCTGTGATTCATGGATAGGGTCACAGCAAATTAGACCCATAGTCACTGCTAAAGAGCAAATAAAATAGTGATTGACTTATGGAAAGTGAATAAAATGTCAGATATAAAATGGTAGTGCTTTTGCTAAAAATATCTCAAAGAAAGCAGTATAAAAACTTTCTTCCCACATGACCTAATAACATCCCTGAATACTTCCTGTCTTTCCTGTCCCTCTTTCCAAAGGTTATGCACACTCCTTTTTCTCTGAATTTCTGGAAAAGATCCTTGCTTAGCCAGTCCAGTCTGGTTTCCCACCAGTTCATTTTTCAGCATGACAGGCACAATCTGCTCCTCTGCCTTCAAGATTCCAGCTTTCCTGGGTGCCTTTTGGTTTTATGCTTTGCTTTGCAAGGTACTATTCAAAACAGTGACCCTTCAAGAGTTCAGGGTACAACTCTGAACTCTTTCCTTCCTTCACCAAGTACTGGAAAGTCCCTCATTTCCATTTAGCTGTGCCCCAGACAGCCTCTGAGCACCACATCTCCCACCTGCCCTTGTCTGTTTGTAGCCAGCAGGTCCAGTGGGGCACCATCCCTGGTAGCATTGGTGCCAGATGGGCACCTCCCTGACCAGGAAGTCAGGAAGTTCTCTTCCGCACACTCCAGAAACCTCCTAGACTGCCTCGTCTCTGCTGTGTTGAGTATCCAGCAGATACCTGGCAGGCTGGGGCCTCCAACAAGAAGACTACTTTGAAACATCTGTCAGCCACTTATAGTAGAGTTTATCCTGGTTGTGTGGCCTTTAACAGACTCCCACCAGCGTACCTGCCTGGCTGGCCTTTCCCCTGCTCCCCACTCATCTCATACACACTCAGTCTTATTGCCACTGTCCTCAAGCTCTACACAGTCAAAACCTTCTCTAATTTATAAAGGTACTACTTCTTCCTTCCTTGTTCCATCTGAAGACCTTCTGGCCTCCCTTGCAGCACTCCAGTCATGCATTCCCTTGGGGAAGGGGAGAATGTTTAGTAAGGTCAAGAAAAAGCCATTTGTGGAAATGTCAAAGTATTTCACTCTCCTTAAATAAGTGCTTCATATAGGTTATATGTGAGAAAAAGTGAACCTGAAAAATGTTTTCATTGATTCTTCAACTGTAAGTAATTATTATAATCTAAATCTAAAGACTTACAATAAACAGTCCATTTTAACATTCAGATGGGGCTATACTGTGCCCTTGGGTGCTGGAGAGCTCATAGTTGACCTTCTCAGGCAGCGCATTGGCTGCATTATACCAGTAGCTTACACCAGTAGCAGTGTTACCAAAAATTCGGTAAAATTAAAAATTTGTCTTAACAAAAAGTAACATTAAGAAGCAGGCATTCGTTGTTCAGCTGGATGCACAGGGTGATTGCACCTCCCAAAGCTGGACATGCTGAGTACAGAGAAGTTTCTGTTAACATACTGTATTCTACTTATATATGCATTGAATCTCCCACACTAAACATACATGTGATAATAATTTCCCCGAAATCATTAACATGTTTCATCTCCCCTTTACACATATGTTCTTCTGTCCTGTGGGTCTCTCTGGATGTCCGTGGTGGTTATAAACTGCAAAGGTCCAGATGACCTGGATCAGTTTGCAGGACATTGAGACAATGAGCTTGGTGAGCTTCCAGGTCTTGTCCTTCCACTATGGGCTTTGTGCAGTTTCCATAGGCCAGTAGTTTTTGGAAACAAGCTAACCCAGTGTATGAAATTTATAATCTAGTAACAACAGGAGGTGGCCTCTGGCTGTGTAGGCCAACACTAAAATTCAAGGGTGGCTCTTGAGGGGCAGGTGATTTGCCCACCCTCAGTCCCAAAAAATGGGATACCAGGTAGGCCTAGAAGCATGGACAGGTTTGGGTGGGACTGTCCCAAGAGAATGGAGATGCCCTCTTGGATTGGGGCTTTCTTTCCTTTGTCTGCTTTCCCAATGGCAGTTGGAGCTTTCCTTGGCAGGCCCTTGCAGAACCTTCCCCCCAAACACGTGGCTTCGCCCCCTGCCCAAACCCTTTTATGGTTTCTTGGCCCACATTTACACAACTGAAATATCGCCTGGGCATGCCTGCCTGTTTTCCTCCAGCCCCCATCAGCACTCCTCACCAAAACCCTCCTGGATCCTCAGGCAGGCATCTGCTAATTTCTCCCAATGACACAAATCAGCACCCTTTTCTGTTTATATATATCCTTTGAAGCTCTTTTTTTGTCTTCTAAACCCTTTCAAATGGTATTCAAATGACCCCAATTTTCATTAGGATGTCACATCATTTCATTATGCATGTTATACTTTTCCAGTTTAATGGAATTTTGGTTTCTTCATGTAAATGAAACTTTTTCAATAATTTGTGTTTTTTGTATGAATTTGTCTAAGACTGATGCATGACTTTTGAGTTATTCATAATTAGAGCTGCCTATGTATTTTGAAGGAAAGTGCAGCCAACAACCAAATCTAAATATGGATTCTTGTACTGTAGATTTCATACTGACATTTGTAACTAAAAGAAATATATAGCTACATTTCCACCTAGGAGATAAAATTTTGTTTCACTTCTGATATGATGAGAAAATGTGTTTTAATATATATAGAATCTATATTTATAAAATACAGAAAATTAAACAAGTAACAGATTTAATATCATGCATGCTGATGAAGTTATACCTGGACTGTTACAGGTATTTTTATGTGTTTTGTTGCTTACAAACCATACTCACCAGAAGTCCTCTAATGAACTGTGCATCCATTTTAGATTATACCCAAATTCTTTCATGAAAGGCTTTCTAAATATCCAAGCAAAGTACTTCTAAAGAGTATTACATCATATCCACAAGACCTATTAATGTAAAATTTCACTTTTACAAGGTGATGAGACACCACCTTCCTCTAAATTAGTATCAGGAAGAAAACTGTTGTTATATATTTCCTTTCCTGAATTCAGTATATGAACAGGAAAGAAGCTTAAGAGAAATCACAATGTGTAGATCAGAAATCACGGGAAATGGAAGACACCACAGAATCCAGTTACTTCTTCATTATTTAAAAGTATCCAGTCCAAGCACATCACAGAAACTCCCCTTGAATACTCATTTTCTGCCCCCCTCCTCTTTACAGGAGAATTAACTTGAGGTTCAACAAGTTCTGATCTTGTTCACAGATACATATATCCATTTGGACATATCTCAGTATGGGCAGCATTATGGAGTTGACCACTTTGGAGACTCAGGATCTCCATTTCTTTATAAGGGATTGCACATCCCTGTCTTCTGGTTCGTCTTCTAAACAATTTTAATCAGATCTTCCCCAAATGTCCCCATCCCAATTCCTTGGGTTTGTTTCCATGACTTATTTTTGATTTGGACAATTCAGGGGGTTGGTTGGGTGTTTTTTTGTGTGTTGTACAATGATTTCAGTCTTCTGTTCTAAGAGATATGTCTGCTCCCTTTCTCTTTTTAGTGTTCCTTTTGAAATATCTATTTTTTTGCTGTTTTCTTAAATTCTTCTATGCCTGGATTGGACATGTCCCCAGAATGGCACACACAGTTCCTTTGCCTCTACCATCACAATTATTTTTGTGACAAAGTTCTTTTCTCTCTACTTCTGCAGTCATGTTGACCCATTTTATCTTTATCCATTTAATTCCTTTAGGAAAAGGAGTACAGTCATGCTTCCATAACAATTCCTCTATTGACATTCTGCTAACTAAGCCAATTAAAATGGCATGGAGGTTTATAAAACTGAGTCAAAAATATATCAAAATTATATTTATTTATAAACTGTTGCGGTGCATGATCGAGGTTTTCAAAGTTGTATCTGTATTTTGTTTATTTGTCTGGATTGGTATGTTCCTTCGAGCCCCTTCCAAAACTTTTTCCCCTGTTCCCAAACCCACATGGTATCTCCCAGAGAGGAGCACCTTGTCAATCACCCTGATGGACTTGAGAGGAGATCTTTTCCCATTTGGCTAGGTGCTCAAACACCTACCTTTTCCAACTGTTGTGATAAGTGCCCCTGTCCTGGACCACCCACCCCCCTTTTCCCATTGGCCCAAGGTTTCCTCCTGGCCCAAGTTGCACCCTTGGGTACAAAAAGGAGGAGGACAAGCCCAGACCTCGCTTTTTGCACATGGAGCTGCACAGGAATAAACACCTTCCCAGACCCGCTCTTGATTCCAAGCCTTAAACCATGCACAGCAGGGATTGAGGAACCCATGAACTGTTTTAGTTGGTCTGGGATCTACTGCTTAGCCAGTAAGCAGCACACGAGAAACCAACTACATAAACTAGTTAACCAAATAAACAAATTAAACTAATGAAAGTTCCATTTACATTTGACTAAAGATTAATGATGTCAAAGGATATTGGCACTATGTGATTGACCTAAGACAGTGACTCTGAATGAATAATTACTCACCCAATAAGACAAAAGGTACAATTCCTTGAGGAGTTGCTAAGGAGAAAGTCCTAACTGCAAACTGATGCTCTGAGGAGGACCAACTCAGCTGATCCCCCTGGCAGGGCTGCATTCATATCCTACTAAAAGGTGGTTTGTGGAATTTCTTCCCAACTTCTTTGAGGAGATAGTGAGTGAGTAGCTGTGTGGAATGTAGTAGCTGCCTTCTGGGATTAAACCACAGTCTCTGGAAGGACTTCTCATAATCACTAGAGTAAAGAGACAATAAAGTAACTTTCCATGAAATAAAAAAAAATTAAAATAAACTTTTTTTTTTTAAAATGGAAGCAATTCTGGTGGCAGGGACCAGTAAATGAAGCTGCAATGTGTGAAATACTTCAAATTCTTGTAAAAAGTGTATTAAGGTATTATTTTTACTTTCTTAATGAGAAGGCTCAGAAAAAGCAATTTGCTCAAGTTTTAAAGAGGATAACTTTCAGGGCGTCTGTATGATTCCCTGTGTCTCTTCTTTCTGATTGTTGCATCCGAAGAAATAAAACTCAATTGCATTGCCTGTCTGTAAAATATGTACCAGATACATACAAAAAGGGGATATCATTATTTCCAACACTGCTAGACAGAAAAGTCTTTTCTGTGTTTATGTTTGTCTTGCCTTTTCAGGAGTTTGCTTGTCTTTTCACTTTCCAACACTGATTAATAAGATTTGAACATATCACTAAATTTGAATGCATTTTTAACAGAATATTCTAAAGTATATATTTGATTACTAAGAAGATTTTTATGGGAGAAATGTAAAAACATTTTACATGACATAGCACCTGTAGAGATATATGTAGTGAATATGCTTTCAAGTCAAATGTAAAAATTGATAATGCATATATGATGCTGAACAACCTTCTGTATTAGGAAATGCTGGATAATGGTAATGACAAGTATTGATATCAGTTCTGCCTGGAAAACTTGCAATGCATGGGTGTGGAAAGTGAGATAGTACTTAACACATGCAGTTTCACTTATTTCAAAGAAGTATTATATCTAAATAGCTACAGCTGAAGGGTTAAAAAACCCCTACTTGTAGAGTGCAGATGAGGTTTTGCTTTCACTTACCAGAAAATTAATTTGTGACACATGGTGTGATTCACATATATTCTACTTCAGAAATTTAGCAGTTTCTTGTCACATCCAACATTTTCCTTTTCCTTTACTCCCACCTTCTTTTTTTCTGTTTTTCTTAAGGCCTTTCATAATTAAGTATGAGCCTCTCTATGCTCCCCTGGCAGAGTATTTCACTGCATCTTCTTTCGTATGTTAGTCCCATTATTTGATTCTATAATGTGAATTATGTAACCAGGAAGAGAATGAAGAAAATTACTTATTTTCTGAGCTATTACCCAGCTAATATTATTGGGAATGTTGTTCACATTAAAGCTCATAAGACATATTCTGATTCATCACTTAGATCTTTCTGATGCTAGTTGGCTAAATAACACTGATCTTCTGTCCTCTCTTCCTCTCTCTCTGTATATGATACACAAACATATATTGGTCTTTGCATGTACATGTGCATACATTTATTTGGAAAAAGAATGCTGCATTTTAAGTTAGTGCCTTAGAACATAATCATTCTTTTTGTAGAATTTTTCAATTGTTTCATTTTTATTCAGTCTTGAGCATATTATACTTGCAAATTCATCCATCCCAGAGCCACAAGTAATTTGTTACACAATACACTAGCCTCTAGCAGAAGATATAGAGAAAGGTTAGAAAAATATTCAATCTGCTTTTTAAAAAAGCTGTATATCAGTGAGGAAGAAAGAAAGAGCAATTCTCTCTTTGCTGTAAAGAAAAATGTATTAGGGTTATAGAAAGATCATAACACAGCTAATTATAAATGGTTTATTCACCATTCTCCCATACAATAGGGCACTCAGAACATGAGATACTTTAGGATGACTAAAAGCTGAATTTTTCTCCCGAAAAGGTTTTAAAAATGATGATCCCCATCTCTCTTAGATTGTTCACACCTTGCCACTTTTGCAAGAAGGCTTAGACACATAGTAATGCAACAATGAGCAGAAATGTAAACAGCTAGCCCAAGCAATTAGATGATACAGGGCTTTAAAACCTTTGTTTTTTATGGTTAATACTAAATACAAATTTGAGTTAATTAACAGCACTTTAATGATTACATTTGATCTACCAATGGATTTTTTTTCCACAAAATAAGACCTCCAATCTGTTTGGACCATTTTACAATATTTTCCTTTAAGCCTTGCCATAAATGCATTTTAGAACAAAACATGTTAATTGTGTAAGAAGTAGACAATGAGCTTACTACTAAATTCTAACACAAGGATACTAATTTTAAAAAATGTTTTTGGGAACATTAAGATTATATTAGTCCAGGCACACACCAAAATAATTGACACTGATAGGCCTTGCATTGAATCTAACATGGCAGAATTGTGAAGTCTGTTGTAACACATCTCTGGGATTCAGAGTAAACTTCCAGAACATCAAAAGTAGTGCAATACCATTTGTTTTATGTATCACAGTGACTGGTCATCAGAACTAGGATGAACTGCCTGTCAGTCTTCCTCCTACTTGGCTAGCTAGATCTTTGGACTGTCTCCTAAGACATGGTTGTTCATTTTATCAGTGACACCCTGGCTGATACACGTTCTCAGCTTCCTATCCACAGGTGGCAAAGTTGTTTTATTGAAGAGTTTTCTGTGTGGCAACAGGGAATAAGTTTGTAGGACCCCTCACCCTGTTGAACCATGTTGGAAAGATGCCAGGAGACAGTCTGTATTTTCACATGGTGTTCAAATAACCACAGTATTATGGTAGCAAATGTGCAACTTTTCTACCTGTACAAAAGAATCAAGTCTGAAATAAGGGAGGGAAAAGGCAGACAGACAAAATCATTCATAAGGTTTAATGATAAAGGATAAGGAGATCTCACCTCACATGAATGTGATCTGTCTGGTTTCCCTGCCAACAGTGTAGGAAAAGGCACGCAGTTTTTCTACTGACAGGACTGTTTTCTTGAACAAAGACTGAATAAATATGTGACACAGGAGTACCTTCATTACTTATTGCAAAGATTGAATGGACTCACCCTGCCTCTGTCATGTATAGTGCTGTCACAGAGAACCAACTTTACATCATTTTTTCTGCAGCATGTTCATAAGGAAATACATATGCTAAGGGAAGTGTGCAAAAGCTGAGAAAACAATATAAGAGACGCCACTGCATGCATATACTGTTAGAGTCAGATTCCATCATATAAAAAATGTAAAGCATTGTGGAAGGAGTGACAAAATGGGCTGGGTAAGCATGCAGCATATTTGTGGTTTGAGTACCTGAGAGTACAGTGCAAACACAGCTGGATTGCTACAAAGATACTTCAAGATACTGCAGGGTGGTAACAGTAAGACGGAAGTGTTTGGCTATAACCATTGGACACAGGCATCTGGGATTATGCACACAATACTACAAATTCTTTCATTTAGTGAGCAATTTCTTTAAAATGAGTTAGCTTGTTTTGTCTCTAATACTAGAAGACAGTTTCAGAACAGCCTTTCTTTGAGAGTTCAGCTTTCTTCCCATTTCTGGTCCCTTTTGGCCTGCAACTAGTCCACTTTCACATGTTCTTGCAGCACCTTTTGTCTTTTAACTTAGATGTGTTTGGATTTCTTTCTTAATGCTGAAATATTGTAACCTCTCTTTGCTCTACAGTGGTCACACAGAAAGAGGAAAATAATTGAAGCATAAAGGAAAGTTTCTGCTGGTAAATTTATAACAACGAAGTCATACAGTCTTTCACAGTATTTTAATCCCATTTCTGGTTTAAAAAAAAATGTATCAGATTAGGCTGTACATCAGTTGCTGGACAAATTTAGGAAGAATCATTTTAATGTTCTTTCATTCAACCCTTCTATAAATTTTATATTCCTCTTTGCTCAAAATTAAGTTCTGTCTGGAAACATGCACTGTGAGTTCACAGAGTGGTCTGTATTTTATTGAGGGAGTAAAATTGCTGTGTACTCTCTCAGAATGGAGTGCTGTCTTTCTCAGTAATCAAGATAAGTAATACATATCAGACAGAACCAGTCCTGATAGATCCAGACAGCTTTCTATATACATGTCTTTCTTCACTAAATTTTAAGTCTTCTGACAAGGGCTGTTTCTTCCATTTGGATGTTCTGTTCAGATTCTGTTCAGCCTGATCATTTGTGATCTCTTCTCCGTTCTTTTTTCAGCCATCTAAATAACAAAAGCAAAATAAAATGTTTCTATCATCGGAAAGGTTGATTTTTCTCTTTTCCAACGTCTTTCCAATACGTTGCATTAACTCCTGATTATATTCCTTCTAAGAGTAGATTAAAGTAGGTTAAGAGAGAAAAGAGGTCTCAATTTGAAAAAATGATTGATATTGATAGCTTTGAAGAGTGACTGATATCAGCCTTAAAGCTATCTTGCCTTGAGAAGCTTCTCAGTGAAAAAGCCGACTTCATCATCTTTTTATTCACTCATCAGGAGCTGTTAGTTCACCAAGCTGCAATTCTCTTTCACTCATTTATAGGATTTGTAGGTGTGAGAGGAAGCAAATTAGTCCCTGGTGTTATTCCAATGATTTTACACATCTTATACCAAGGAGAAGTGAAGACCAATTAGAAGATCTATTCTAGTGAAGATCTATTATTTTTTTCTCCTTAAAGATGGACTAAAATTAAACAGAAGAGATCTTACAACTTTTGAAATAATTTCATAGATACATAAAATGCAACACTTCATTTCAAGTCCAAATTTTGTCCACTTCTGTAAGTGGCATTCTTCAAAAAATTTGAAGACAAAAATAAATATTGCTCTGTATATTAATTTCAACACAGAGCTAGTAATTTTTCCCTGGTTGAACATTAATTTTTTTATTACTATTATTTGGCAGACATTTCATGCCTTTTGAGAAGTTATGGTAGTCAGTGAAGTTCCCAGTGACTTGCAGAAAAGGGAATATCACACCTTTTTTTCAGAATAGATAGAAATTAGAATGTGGTGAACTTCCAATCAGTCATCCTTATCTCTCCTTCTGTTAAGGCAATAGAAATATCTTAAAAGAAATTTTCTTGCATCTTGCAGAGTTAGGTCAAACTAGTAATGACCTAAGAAACACATCTTAGAAAAAAATAAATCCATTGATGGAAAGAGATGAAAGAAAAAAAAAATCCCATAAGAAATTGAAAATCCAGGTCTGATTTGAGGGTAAAAAAGAATTGCCAGACAGACCATTCAATGAAGTGTTTTCTGGTTTTTGTTAGTTTTAAACATGCAAAAACATTAATCTTGTGTTTTTCAGGCTAAACTCATACCTGAGGGCAGAAAAGGAATTGGTCATACAGAGACAAGATATGGTAATTTGTTTCTCTGAGCTCCTTCCTCAATCATTATGCAGCGTGAAACTCTGAACTGAAAACAATTTCATTGTACCTGACACATGCTCAGCTGCTTTGATTACCCCAGAATCCTTCTCTGGGATCAAGTTGTGAGCTTGTGCTCAGTGCCCCCACAGCTGGGGCAAGGCTCGTGGCCTTTGGGCTTTGTGGGGTGCAATCCTACTGGCTTTAACACAAGGGAATAACAAAAACAGTGTTAAATTGGTCTCAGCTTAGGCTGATGGGCAAGAAACTTTGCCTTATTGAAAAAGCAAAGGAGGAAATTTACTTCCGCACCATGATAATATAGTAAATGGATAAGCTTCCCTGTCAGGATAAATTCTGGTGTTCCAAATGCACAGTGCATAAATATTGTACACACAGAGGTCAATATCCATGTGAAGCAAACAGATAATCATAGACTACATCACACACATTTTGCATAATTTCTGCCTTACATAAGACTTTTACATTTCATATTACAACACATAACATAAAGAAAATCTGTATTCTGCTACTAAATTAGCAAATTAAGTGAAGAAGTTTTAAGATTTCAGCACTTCCCATTTCTATGCATTATGTTTCATTGATTAGGACTGAAACATGGAACAGAACTTTTAAGAACAAAAAACTCCCATATTGCCATTTACATGAGAAATTACTTAATTTCTTTAATTTTGGATAGAGTGGTGTATTGTGTTATTTTTTATAAATAATCCAGTTTCTGATCTCATTTTAAATTGGAGTCCTCATGAGAAAGAATTGTTCCTTTCACACTTACTTGATAGTTCTTATTAATAAGGTAATTTTATTTTTAGAGTTTTAAGTTTTCCTTAGACTACCTTTTTGTAGGAGATCTTCTCATTATGTTTCATTTTCATTTCTGGTTTTACCTTATTATTACAATTCAAGCTCTAACTAAAAGAAATCTTTGTTTTGAATTCTTAATGTGAGAAAAAAAGAAAATCAAAATCCTCACATCACTGTATGTTATTTTTTTCTACAATAATTGCCATTACCCAGTACAACATGCAAAATGGATTATTTTAAAAATCTTCCAATTCTTTCACCTAGTGTTTATACGTTTCATCTTTATTACCTGTGTGTACTACCTCTGCATATACTCACATCTCTGATAGCTCACATTATCAGACCTGCAACATTACTGGTCTACCTTCCATCTTCTTTCAAGTATTTCTCCATTTTTTTTCCTTCTGATGCCATATCACAGCAAGAAGTCTTTAAAATGACCAATAACTAATAAATCTTCTTCCAGTACAAAAAAAGGAAGGCCAAGCACTTTGCTGATTAAATGATTCTTCAGATATACTTCACCTTGATTTCAGTGTCATAGTACACCATTAATTTTCAGATATTATAGGACACTGCAATCGAAACTACTGATAAAAAAGTAAAGTAATGTGTTTGTAACCTTTCGGGGCTTAATGGATCTATCCTTGTTTTACTGCTATTTAGTCTCTTGTAGGACTACTCATCTGGCTTATATATTTCTAATTAAGGTCTTTATGGAGACTTTACATGTTAGAGTTGCAGAATATTCAAATATACCATTACTAGAAAAGGGAAATCAAGATGAACCATGATTTCCAGGATATTTGTGATGTAATTTTCTTCTTAATTTTTTTCTTTTTTTCTTTTCAAAATCCATTTAATTTTTTCTCACATGATAATAAAACACTACCCAAAAAAGACAACTTTAGAACAAATTGTGATATATAAGCAAAGAAAACCATTCTAAAAACATGATTCAATAACTATAGTTGGGGTAAAAGCCAATTCTTCTACTCCCTTTTGGCAGGTATGTTGCTTGTAGTGGTTGGTTTCCCAAATCTTTGTTTCAGTAAATTCAGTTTTTTCGGTTCACGCTGTCAAATGACCTATTATTAGCTAATATTTTTTCTTGCTTCTATTATTCAATATTATATCATACTTCCTTCCACCTGTCACAGCTCACTTCCTCTCAGAATTGATAGAATGAATGGAAGAAGCAAAATTTATTGTTAAAAATCAAGAGTCCTGCCTATAATCAGACAATCAGGATGTGTAAAAATTAAAGATAAGATTTCACAAAATGTCCAGTATTATCTATGATTTTCATCGCTGAATCATTAAAGTGTCTATGGTTTATTGATGTGGGTTACCAACAACCAAAGAAACGGGCGGTACATTGCAAAAGCAACTCTAAATAAGAAAAGCTTATTTCTTGCACAGTAGGCAAAGTCACAGTCACCTTTGAAAAATCCTGATTTTCTGGTATAAAGAATAGAGAGCTAAAGGTGCTCTGAGAGCTTAAGCAACCACTGAATACTACCTGCTTCTGACATCAAAGTGTTATGCAGTTTACATCCTACAGAAGTTTACATCCTAGCTGTTTTCCCCATCAAGACCCTACAGAACTGAGCTCTTGAGAGCTACAATTCTCTGTGCTTTAGGTTGTAATACAATGCCTTGTGCTTGACAGTACTGCAGCAGTACACTAACAACAGAAGACCTTCAGGTGATTTCTTTAATTTACACAGTGAGTTACATGGGTTTTTTTCCCTGAAACTCTTCATTGTGATTCTTTCTGTGCCTTGCCTGTAACTGTAAGGACCTAAAGAATGCTGTTGAAAGTTTTCTGTCTCAGAACATTGTCAAACCACAGAAGGAATTTGCTATAAGATAAACCACAACGGAACTTGAGATAAGCAGAAATGGCACAG
Organism: Argya squamiceps; assembly: GCA_037834095.1. NCBI lineage: Eukaryota > Metazoa > Chordata > Aves > Passeriformes > Leiothrichidae > Argya > Argya squamiceps. The sequence continues at coordinate 16,206,661 of JBBMKD010000115.1, forward strand.
CTGGAGGGCCGAAGTACAGTTAGCATCCAGTGGCAAACTGTGAGGAAGAAAAATCTGCTGACACACATGCCATCACAAGTCATGGTAATGGCATCTATGTGCCCATGGACTGCATGGAATGTGGACTGTATAAAGGTGATACCCCAGAATAATGATTGAGGGACCTCTCCAACACTGGGAAGACCAGGGTGAAAAGGGATCATGGGGATGCCACAGAACACACATGGTGATGGTGTCTCTACTATCTATCTCTCTCTTTTTCTTTCTCCCTCACCCTCACTCTCCCATTTCTTTCTATCTCTCTCCCTCATGTTTACTGTTAAATAAAATCTGTGCTACTGACTTTGAAACGTGGTCTGTTTTGCACCTTAATTCAAGCAGAGGCATCTCTTATAATTGGATCTTAACAGTAGCATCTTTTCTGAATTTGTGTGAAGGTGTATTGTGAGACTGGGGGGGATTTTAGGTACTTTGGAAAAGCCCCTTGGATTACAGGACTACAACATCATCTTGCATTTTTTACCTGTTTTTTATTTTATATTGGAGTTGTTTAATTTTTTTAATCTATTCTGCAAGATACAGCACAGGAAGTACAATTATAGATGAATGCAAAAGTGATTACAAAATAGTCACTTTTTCTTTACAGTCTCCATCAGAATTGCTAGATGAATATCCTCACACTTGAATACCCTACAGCAAAAGTGACGAATTTTTCTGACCAAGAAGTTCCTCCAAAATATTTCTGTGGAATGATAATGAAGATTTCTGAATGACAAATAGATGTTAGAAATATGAATGATATTTGTAAGAACGTTGCTGTAGGAAGACTTTGTTTTCCCAAAAATTTACTATTACATTTTAGATTTTTTGTTACTATTTACAAGTTAGTCCTTAGTTCTGCCAAGATAGATTTATTTATCCCTGGATTGCCTGCTTGATTGCATGAAGTTACTTGCCCACTTGCTACTTGACAATTACACCTTATCAAAACATAAATAATTAAAGCAGTGAAAGGTATTGAAAGCGTATAAAGTAAGGTTCTTGAGTGATATATGCAATATAATTGGCTTACATTCCCTAAGCTAAACCAGCATTCAGTGATGAGGCATAAGGTGCTCCAGTGAAAAAATCAGAAACTATGAATTTATATTCCTGCTCTGAAAGAATCTTTTGCTCTTTGATTAAAAAGGGAGACATGGCCTCTAACTACATTCTAAAATTAGATAGACATTTAACTCCATTGCCAGAGTTGTGTTCACTTTCAAGTGAAGTACATAATTAAATGTATTTTTCAGAAGAAATAATTATTTCATGGTTTAATTTTATAATTTTGTTTGTTTGTTTATAAATATATCTCTATTTCTTGAAAAATAGATTTGTCATGATTTAATCCTAGCCTGAAACTAAACCCACACAGCCACCCATTCTTTTCCCCCACCTGGTGGGATGGTGAGAGAATCAGAAGGATAAAAATGCAAAAACTCTTGGGTTGAGAAAAAAGCAATTGAATAAGTCAAATAAAAACCACACAAGCAAAGCAAAACAAGGAATTAATTCACTGCTTTCCATGGTTGGGCAGGTGTTCTGCCATGCCCAGCAGAACAAGGCCCACCACACATAATGGTGATTTGAGAGGACAAACCCCACCACTCCAGACATTCTCCCACTTCCTTCTTCTCACCACAATTTTATTTGCAGAGCATGAAGCTGTATGGTCTGGTGTATCCCTGGGGTCTATTGTCCTGGGTGTGTCCCCTCCCAGCCTGCTCACAGCTGGGGTAAGAAGCAGAAAATGACTTGGTTCTATGGAAGCCCTGCCTAGCAAAAATCCTGTGTTATCAACATTCTTTCCAGCATAAGTCCAAAACACAATCCTGTACTGTGAATAAAATTAGTTCTATGTCTTCCAAAACCAGTACAAGGATGAAAAGTAACTAGGACCTGTGTTCTTTTTTAAGCTATCTGTCCCTGCTACTGGAATTATAAAATTAATTTATTATACTTAGATTTAGTAACTGTAGACATCCACAGAATATATACTATTTTTTTTTCTTATTAATGTGGCCCCACACAAATATTTTTAAGAAAAATATATGAAAAATATCTATTATAATTACCAGAAACTCTAACTGTTTTACAATCTTCATTAACCTTTTTCCATAGGTTCATAGAAGCACAAAAAATTGGTAAAATAATTCAAAGTTTTTGTCAGCTTGTTGTTGAATTATTGCCACACTTATTTTATCTAACTGAAGGCATTTGGAATCTGGAATGCAAAACTCTGGAAATGTAGACGACACAGCATCTATCCCTTTTACACATTGATATCATTTTTACTAGCCAGTGAAAATATTAATTGTATTTTTAAGGCTACTGTCATAGACAATAAAAAATGTTGAAGTATTTTGGGACATGAAGGCCAGTCTAGAGCTTGATTCCAGAAGTATTTAGAACATGTGTGCGTACACAGCATGGGCAGAGGGATGGACTTATAGACCAAAATTCAGTTCTTAAAATTGAGCAAACAGCAGAGATGTATCCACACATTAATCCCTCTCCAGGTTACTTTGCTAATGCAGCTTTTGCCATGAGCAGGTACAGGTTGCAAACTCAGAAGTATAAACAAGTTGTGTGCAAGAGATGGTAAGGAGGAACAAGCTGCTGGGCTAAGTGTCAGCATGCCCAGCACTGCCACTGAGCATCTGCTGGCAAGGCAGCTTTCAGCTGGATTGGGAATGGGACAGATTCCCTTGCTACTGAACATGTTTGATGTTGCTGGTTGATCTGTTGACATCTCATGTCTTTGGTCCTGGGATTTTCTAAATCATCTTCCTCCTGAATCCTTGACTTTACGATTACCTTTGTTCCAGCAATCTTGCCTCTGCCTGCAGTTTCGCTGTCCTTACCTTGCACAGGTCTTCAAAATTTCTCACAGCTCATCCTTACAACTTAGCAACATTAGAGGCCTGAGAAAAAGCTACGTATATGTATCAGAGCTAGACTGTAGATGAAACTCAATGGAGGGAGGTGAGAGATTTAAACCAACACATTTAATGTTCATTTGGCAGTAGTATTGGTGAGTTGAGATATACTTTCTTGTAGGGGTACTACACAGCCTGATTCCAGGGCTGCCATAATTCAAACTTGTTGGCTCTTTCCAAGATGAGAGGCAAAACTTACAAGGAAGGTTCAAATATTGGATCACCTTAGGCACATTTTTGTTCAGATTCAAAAATTCTACAAAAATTCTGACTTCCCAAACTGGATTTTGTATTCTTCATCAGATAACAGCCATAGGTTCTTCATTACCTCCCAAATCTGTTCTTACTCCTTTTTAGCTCAGGTGCACCTGCTTAAGACTCTGTGAAACCGAGAATGAATTTTCGGCCAAGCCCTGATTAGTACTATAGAAAAATAATATTTCTTCTGAATTCCACTTTGGCTATTGGTTAGAGCCATCCTGTGCCAGAAGCCAGTACAGCAAATACCACAGACAAGTGAAGGAAAAACTGAGCTTCTATCATGCAAGATTATCCTGTGATGTAGTGCACAGTATGAAGAAGACTACAAAATCCACAGGTCATAGAGAACTATTTCTTCCCTTTCTCTCTTCCACATCATAATTTACACCCTGAGTGGCAGGGAGGGATAAAGATGCATGTATTTTTCTTTCATTTCCTCAATAGGCCTGCAGGAAGCAAACTCCACTTATGGTCTGATCCATCTTCCTGAGCTGTAATCACTGAGTTACAGTGAAATGCCAATCACACTGTGTATCATCTCTCTTCCCAGATTTCTTTGTCATCAGTGTCCCCTTCAGAAAAGTTGTCTTAGGAATACTTTTGCTTATGTCAATTGAACAATTTAAAATATAATGAAGGCATATATGATGTTGCCAACTTTGCATGCAAATATTCTTGACAAAAACTGGTGTTTATTTCCTGTTGAGATGCATTGTTATTACAAGCCTCTCAGCTATAACTTTGTAATTTATTAATCTTGAATAGATTTTGATTTATGTTTAACCAAGAAAAATAATTTTAAACTGTGATCAGGAAACAATTGGGAAGGTTCCAGCAGTGTGTGATTGCTTTTAGTTAAAAAGTGGAAAGTAGCTAAATGCATGCCATCTCATGAAACTGGATTCAGTAAGAGTTTTCATCTGCAAGCCATCAAATTCTAGAAGATTATTTAATAAAATAATGTAGAAAAATGTCACTATTTTAAATAATGAAAAATATTCATCTGAATTTTCTGCACTGAAAGGCATTTGCATGAAAGCTTTTTTTCTCTCTGGGTTTTTTGAAGTGGCCTCTCTTACATGTTTTAATGAATTAAACTTTAATTAAATAATCCAAAAAAATTAATTATTTCTTTAATTTCGGTGTCCAGTAAGATTAAATCTACTTTGTTAAGTTTGAGTCTACCAAAATAGATGAAAAACCAAATCTGCTGAAGAATGTATTTGAAATACATATATTTCATATTTACATAGATATAAAAATTATATCTAAACTTTTGATTAAGAGTTACCCATTCTTAACCTAGTTCTAGAAAGCATGCAATTGTTCAACCCAATTTTCCCTACACAGGGAGATCTTAATTTACACCAAAGAGGGGGTTTTGTTTGGTTTTGTTTTGAGGTTTTTTTGTTTGTTTTTTAGTTGATTGGTTGGCTTTGTTTTGGTTTTTTGTGGTTTTGGTGTTTTTTGGGGTTTTTTTTAATCTGTCAGGTAAAATCAAGACCCTTAGGAAATATAAAATATTTAAAATACAAAAATCCCATTATTAGTAAAGACATTATCCTTAAATTAATAAAAAGGACATATTTCCAGGGAATCAAAAGTGAATTTCAGTGTAAAAGTAAATATACAGCAATTTTAGTATTAAAGATTTCATTGACTTAGCAGATAATCTTACGCTGTAGTTTTTAGTAATTCAGTTTTACACTACCATAAGAAAAATTCAATTTTTCTAAAATTATTTAAAAGGATTTTATAAGGAAGATTCATCAAGAAAATCATAGTGCTCCCTATACAGAAAAAAAGTTTTTAACTTTCTACAAGACAAAATATGTCTCCCTTTGTGAGTCCTTCTATTTTTAATGTGTAAATTCATTTGTATGAAAGTGAGCTGAGGTAAAATACTTCAGTATTGCAGAAGAAATTTGTTCAAAATAGAAGTACCTCAATAATCCAAGCTTAAATGCTAGAAACATAACATCTCTGCAATTCATTCTTCCTTATAATTTCCAGCCTCATATTCCAAACACTAAGATTTTCTACTCATCTTTGGTTTTTTAAAGTCAAGATTTTATGTGGTAAACTTCTTTCTTGGAAAATTATGTTGCTTCAATATAGGCTGTGGAAAATATGACCAGGTACTTTACTGAAGGAAATATGGAAAAACCTATCTAATGAGGTTTGTTGTGCATCCTTATAGTAGAGCAGCACAAATAAGCAAAATTTTTGAAATGCACTCTCTTCACGGGTTTGGTCACATTAAGCTTGCATTGATCCATAAAAAAGCCATCTGGAAAACTTTTTAGTTTTGTTTGTTTCAGTTTTTTATAGAAAATGTTGCCATTTTTGTATTTTTCCTCATTCAAATGCTTGATGTCCTAATATTTGTTAGATACTATTACATTTAGAATTTTTCAGTCTACTCTAGGCTTTAGCAATGGTCCTTCAAAATATAGTGTTATTCTGCAAACTGAGAGCCCATAACCTTTTCATAGGGTTGTGCTTTCTACAGATTGCCTAAAAATTCTGTAACCAAGTAGTGCATGTAGTGTTACTCCAGTGATAGAAAAACAATGGACTGAGCAGTCAGTAGGGAAAGTTCTGGTTTTTGACCTCTGAAACACAAGTTTGAACTCAATTTTATCTTCATTTTTAGTGAATATTAGGTCAAAAGCGAAACTAATCAAGCATCTGAGCACAATATAACACACAAGAATGCAGAGGACTTACCATTATCATCTATTTTCCCAGTGATGGAAGAAGAGAAACGCAGGAAGGGATTTAAGGTTAGAGATTATTAGCTCCTTTTTGTGGAGAGGTAATCATTCCTGTGAATTAAAAAATAACTTTTAACCCCAGACTAGCAGTAAATTTCCCCAATTGTTGCATCAGGTTTGACTTCCTATGCCAGAGTTCAAATGTGAAGCATTTTAAACATTTTTAATTCCAATATTTTCTAGCTACTAAAATTTTTGGGACTTCTTCAATTATGTATGACATACGATAAAAAAAATCTACTACGAGAGAAGAATTTACACTTATAAATTTAATAATATATACTATAAATTAAAATCCTGAAATACCTCCATCACTTATCTTCCTTTTTTCACTTCGTTGTCCCTAAATGCCTCTTTTCTGTTCCTTTTCCATTGTGGTGGACATGTGGTTTTAAATAGTATTTCTTACTATACAAAGATGTGGTTTTCTGTTTTGTATTTTTTTCTATGGAGAAATTTTTCTTAGCTCAGAGCACCATATTTTTTATAATTAAAAGCGTTATCTAGAGTTAACCTTGGGTGGTTTATGTGGGGTAGGGCCTTTCCTTATTCTGAAGGATAATAAATTTGCTGTTATATGGTTTAAATATGTATCAAAGTCATGCATTTAAAACTTGTATTTGGATCTCTCAGCTCATATGATCTTTTTAAAATTGTGTTTTATGAAACAATAGTCCCCTGTCTTACCAAAGTGGCTTGAAGAACAGTCAACAAATCTGCAAAGTTTAAATTTAAATATGTGTTTATTTATTAGATAAATAAATAAATAAAATTTGTGCCCTGTGCAATTGAATGAATGATACTGTAAGCTTCTTTTCTATGCTACCAACTTCATCATACTGAGAAAATCCAGCTGCACTTCAGGTTCCCCACACAGAATAACTTTTGTTTTTATTTTTCTCTAGCCATCATATTGAACTATCACATTGAACTATCACATTGAATGAAATAAACAAGCCAGAGTACAACCAAATCAGATAATTTTAGCCTAAACCCACTTTTTAAAGGCTGTCCTCAAAGAGATATATGCATCTGTCACGTACCAAAGTAGTCATTAGCACCCAGATTTTTTACCTGTGAAGGAGCAAAACAATATTCTTGTTCTGCCATTCTGTCATCCTTTGTATTTTGGTCTTCCGTACTTCCTGCAGTTCAGCCTATGACTGAACAATGCCACGTCAACTAGACCATGGCTCTAAATGCCACATACAGTCTTTCTTTAAACATGTCCAGGCACGGTGACTTCATCACCTCTCTGGGCAGCCCATTCCAATGTATAGTCTCCCTTTCTGTGAAGAAATCCTTCCTAATGTCCAACCTAAATGTCCCTTGGAGCAGCTTAAGACTGTATCCCCTTGTCCTGTTGTTTGCTCCCTGGGAGAAAATACCAACCCCCACCTGGCTTACAATCTCCTTCTAGGCAGTTGGAGAAAGCAATATGGTCCCCACTAGGCCTCCTTTCTGCTGGCTGAGCCTCCCCAGCTCCCTCAGCTGGTCCTCATCCGACTTTGCTCCAGACCCTTCCTCTGACCTTCTCTGGACATGCTCCAGCCTCTCAATGTCTTTCTTGTAACAAGGAGCCCAAAATGGAACACAGGATTCAAGGTGAGACCTCAGAAATGTCCAGCACAGGAAGGCTTTTGCCCTGCTCCTGCTGCCACACTGTTGATAAAGTCCAGGTGCTGTTGATCTTGGCTATCTGGGCCCAGCTCTTTCATTTTCAGCTGCTGCTGAGCATCATCCTCAGGGTCGTTTTCTGCTAGGTCACTTTCCAGACATTGTCTTCTGAGCCAACCACTTTTGGTTTCCAATATGACCTGACTGAAACGTGGTTTTAGTATGTCATTTTTCATGTCTCGGTAGCTTTCTGTAGCATGGAAAAATATGAGCCTCAAAAGAATTTGTGAAGCCTTGAAATCACATAATGAATATTAGTTAGTGGTTAAGACTTTTGACTGCATGATAGGTTAACAATATACTGTGGGAAAAGATCCCAGAAAAAAGAAACAGTTGCATTTATAACTACACCCACCTTAAGAATAAAAAAAGTGAGCGACACAGTCCTGAATTCCTTGTGAATCAGTAAGTTGATCACAAAAAAATGGGAAAATAAGTTCAGGGAAAAATATACTTGACAATGCTGACAAAACAGAATCTTTCAGTTGTAAACTGAAAAAAAAAAAACAACCAACATATATATATATAAAAAAGAAAGTGACTCTGCATACTGGTGATTGCTGTAACAATTGAATGGAAACTTACTTGGAAGCTTCACTTTGTATGCCGGAAAATTAAAATCATATCAAATTGTATTTTGTAAAGAACTATTCATAATGAAACCATAAAATAAGAATTTTTCTCATTTTCTGAGCTATTTTGGAAACTGTGACACAAACAGCAGGTGTTTGAGAGCCTTAATGTGCTATCTCTATGATTAGCAGAAGGAAAACCACTCTCCACCAGCATTCTCACTTATTTAGGGCAATCTAGTCTTGGTTGTAATTAAGTCTTTCAGTACGTGTGAACACATAAACTGTAGTTCCTGATGTTTGTACGGGCAGACATTTAACATTCAAAATTATTAATAGAATATTGTACCTCAAATGTTTTAGTTTCTGGCTGCTATGAATTATAAGATAGTACTCAAAAGTCAGAAAAACATGAAACCTCTATGACTGTTAAAGCTCCAGAGGAATCCATGATAGCTCAGATGCTGATTTTAAGTCACATACAGAACTTTAACTTATGCTAAGCTGCAGGCATTCCCCCATTTAACAAATATTCTGTCTGTGGCATCACAGCAAGTATACAAACATGATATTCCCAAGGACACAGTGAGTTAGTGCTCTCATGAAAGAATGGCAGAGTGGCATATGGCTGAGCTAACAGGAAAATGTGAAGTGTAGAATATTCCCTAAAGAGAGATACTTTGAAGAAGAAGATAGTTTTAATTTTAGAATGGAAAAATAACCCCAAAATATTTGGCCATTTTAGAAGAAAGTTTCCAACCCAACTTGGGCTACTGACTTGAAAGAGTGACCTCGAAGTGGAAATAATTTTTCAGGTGCTGGGGTATGTCCAGAGAAGGAAAAAGAGCTGTGGAAGAGGCTGGAGCATAAGTCCTGCGAGAAACAACTGAGGGAGTTGGGCATGCTTAGCCTGCAGAAAAGGAGTATAGGGGGGCCCTTATTGTTCTCTACAGTGAATTGTAAGAACAATTAAGGTGGGAGTCAGCCCCTTTTCCCAAGAACCAAGTGACAAGATGAGACAAAATGGCCTCAAGTTTCACCAGGGAAGGTTTAAATTTTGTATTAGGAAAAAATAATGGAATGGACTGTAAAGCATCATAACAGATTGTCCGGGGAAGTGGTGGAGACACCATTGCTGCAAATGTTCAAAAAATATTTGGGTATGGCACTTAAGTATGTGGTGGATATGTGGTCGTAGAGCTGGGTTGTACTTGGTAATCTTAAGGATCTTTTCTAGCCTTTATGATTCCATAATTTTATGAATTTATGAATGTTGATTTTTATTCAATGTGATAGAAAGACTTCTTTATGTTAACATCTCTTGCTGTAAGAGCAGGAGCACTACCTAATACACGTGACTTGCAGAATTCAGTCTTTGACTCAGACATCCAGTAGCTTTCCAAACTCATAAAAATGTTTCCTGCATGGTCAAAGGAACATCAGCAGTAGTTGAGGCACAGTTTGGGAAGAGATGAGTAACATAAGCCTTTCACCTGCTGGTCACTAGTCCAAATTCAGCTATTGTTAATATCAGCTAAAAGTACTTAGGATGACTATATGATGTGTTACTGACTTCTACATCAGAAAAGTGATCTACACAAACAATATTTTGTTAAGTTTTTACTTCATCATTAAGTGAGCCATACCTGTAGATATGGCATGTCAGAGCTGAGATCTGTGGGCAGACATCGTGAGGAAACATGTTTCAGCTACTTATGTGGATGGGAGGAAATTCTGTTCTCCAGATATCTTAAGGGCACTTTTCATAAACATTAAATTGACAAAAAAAATTATGTTGTTTGTCTTCCATACACACATACACAACACTTGATTTAGTGGATTTTGTCCATTTGTTTCTCCTCAAGTGGATAACCGTCAAGCTTCAAAGTTAATAGATTTTGATGCAGGTGTGATGTTTTGTTGTGGTTGTTGATATTGGGTTTTTTTATTTCTATGTTTTCTTTTTTTGCCTCTTGCATATTTTGTCATAGATAAAACAATAGATGAAACATTCAGCTGAGTCCAAGCAAAAATGTTGCATATTGAAAGAGTGACAGGAAATACTGTGGGGTTTTATGTGTTTGGAGAAGTTTTTTTGAGGGTGGGAGTGTCTATATATTTATAAACTTCTGTGTAACAAGATCTGAAGCCATATTTTATCCTCAAAAATTTTGCTGAACAAATATACTTACTCTAGCAGAACAAATAAATGTGAAGCAAGAATCTTATTTGGGTGATTCCCTTGAAAATATCTAGCTTCTTATTTATTTGATTGACATTCTTCTTCATATACCATAAAAATATGGCAAAATTGCTGCCTCATCTATACAGCCTTGAAAACATGGGGGAAATAGGAATAGAGAGTTGTAAAAGCAACTAACGGAATATGTAACCTATGCTAAATTTTACGATATTTTATATCATATATTTTCAGTATCAAAGTGATGAAGTGCAGCCTAGACCAAGGACAGTGACATGGGCTAATAACCGTCTGAACTGCCTGTCTCGGGCTGCTGTGATCACCAGCACAAAATCTCTAGTACCTTAGCGATCAGTACCTGAGGGCAATACTGTTAACCTTTTCATTAATGGTCTGAATGATAGCACAGAGTGCACCATCAAGGATTTTACAGATGGTACAAAACTGGGAGTAGCTTATGGACTCAAAGGTCATATTACCACCCAGACCCTGGAGAAATGGGCTGACAGGAACCTCATGCATCTCAGTGAGGTGAAAAGTCCTGCACCTGGGAAGGAACAAGCTGACAACAGCAGAGGCTGGGGGCTACCCAGCTGGAAAGCAGTTTGGCAGAAAAATGACCTGAGGGTCCTAATGGGCAACAAGTTGACCGTGAGCCAGCAGCGTACCCTTGTGTTTCCCTCCCCAGATCCAGAAGCCCTATTTTACTCTGTGGGTGACTGAACACTGGCACAGGTTGTCCAGAGAAGCTGTGAAATCTTCCGCCTTAGAGATGTTAAAAATGTGAATGGACATAATCCTGGGAAGTCTGCTCTAAGCATCTCCCTGCTTTGAGCAGGGCTGCAGACTAATTGCTCTTCAGAGGTGCATACCAATATCATCTGTTCTGTGATACTGATTTTATACCATAACGTGTATTGATATAAATATGGGTAAAAGGCTTGTCCTGTATGTTCACCAATCTCATATTTTCTGTGTTTCTTCTGATATTTTAAGTGAAATATCCATCATCTTTACTTAGTTTAATCGTTAAACATCAAAGAAACCTGTCTGCAGATATCCCTGCCAGGATTTAGATCTCTTCCTACCTAAGTTATATATTACAGAATAATATGGGCTCAGCCTCTATAAACCAAAGAAATAGATGGAAAGAAAAAAAATCCAGGAAAAGAAACAAATTAACAAGAAACACTGCTAGCAGAAGAAAAGCAATTATTCAAATGAAAATTTATTCTGTACCTATAATAGGAAAAGTTACAGTAACTCATTTTTAATTCATATTGTCAAACTGTGCTCAGTGTTTAGACTTGTGTCTTTTAACAGTTATTGCAACTGTTCTATGGAGAGAGTATTCATGTCTTCTCTTTCTTTCTCCTCTCTTTTTCTGATTTGCTGAAAGAACTTGTTCTGCTTGTGTCTGCATGTCTAACTACTTACCTATCTACTAACTTATATTTTCACTGACAACATGAGAGTAGCTGAGAAAAAATTTTCTGAACCCCTGGGGAAAACATACAGAATTATGTCTTTTGTGTGCTGTATTTTCTCTGCTGAATACATGCTTTATTTTTGAACTTTGTGATATGTGATTATCTTCTGACATGGTTGTAGTGGAAGCTTCAAAATGCTTTGAAGAAGTGCAAGATAAATGGGTAAGTCTATGTGCAATGTAAAAAAATAAGAGGGGTGGGTAAGATGGTTATCGCTTAGAAAGGGTACTGAGCTTTCCAGATGATTTCAAAAGAATCTGTTTGACTTGTCCTGCTCATGGTTTATTATTAGGATAGTGTCCTGGGTTGTAGTATAAGATATGCGCAAAGTATTCTATCACCATCCTCATGAACTGTTGAAACCAATTGCTGAAGAAGTGTTCTTCCAGGTTCCCCCTCCCTCTTCTGTTAAGGTGTCTTCTGTTAAGATGCCTTCTGTTAATAAGTCTTCTGTTAACAGGTCTTTTGTTAATGAGTCTTCTGCATGACTATTTAATGGGCCATCAAGGACTCCCTGTATGACTCATTATCCCATTGTGAGATGCTCCGCCTGGGGGAGGAACCAAGCATTCTCACCTGGATATAATCTAAGATTTGAGACAATACAAGAAACCTTACCCACTGGATTCCCAGAATATCAGAGCTACCAGATTATTCTACGAGATCACTGCTTCCATCATCCCACTCAGGTTGTATTCTGACCCTGTCAGTGGCCTTTTGTATTGTTGCATTTATTTTATTTTATTTTATCCTTTTTTCTTCTTCCTATTAAATTGTATTTCTGACTTGGAGCATCTCACTCATTTTGCTTTCAAACCACTACAGGTAGACATCACATAAAAGAAAAATCAGCTATATTTAACCTGAGACAATTATGTAATGACTAAATACATCATGACATAATTTCAGAAAAATGCTTATCTACACAAGGATTGCCACAGCTAAAAATGACAAATTCCAACACTAACTTTGGCTTCTTAATGTTATGGTGTTTGGGTTTGTTTCAGGTTTTTTTTTAATTAAAGTTGCAATTCTAGATTCATTTTTTCCATAAATCTTAAAATCAGACATCTCATAAATTCTAAAAATAATTGGAAAATAAATATATTCACTTGCACAGGTTAACCCTCACAGAGTGCTATCTCTGTAATGCTGCTCTTTCAGTTCTTTTCAGTTCACTGTTTCTTCTTTCTTCTCCAAAAAGCAGTAATAGTCTCCTCCTACTTGAATGTATACTATTTGACAAAATACTGGAAGACAAAGTAGGCACCCAAATTTCCACAACTAAAGAAAATGTGAGATAATCATTAGAATGATTAGCAGAACTAATTATTTGATTTACAAGAAAAATGCAAAGAGAAAGGGAAAGGAAATAAAAAGAAAAATGCAAAGAGAAACCCCCCCCTTGTCATTACTGATAGATATGTTAATTACAAATTTATTTTTGAATTAAATTGTAATTTGTGAAGTTTGTCAGACACAAGCTATATTTTCAAAGAGGGAGAAATGTCTCTGTATCCCCTGTCTGCAATGATGAATACACAATTTGTATCCTATGGGATCCTGTAGAGTATAATTATGGGCATTCCATCTCCTTAGAGAAATACTGAAATATGTAATAAATACAGTGGAATACTGAATCTTGAATATCAGCCTAAATATTCGTAATTGTCATCATCCTTTATGAATTGGTATATTATACCATAGAAAAGGTCTAACCTCTTTTGACAGAACTATTCTACAGAGTTTCAGCTCAACATACAGTGCAGCTTTGTGCTTAAAGCATTCACAGGAGAGGAAGCAGAGAGAACTTTAAATCCCATGTCTGTAGGATTTATAAGCAAAAATTGGAAATATCATATCTTACCTTTTGTGAGCACCCTAAGATGCGTAAGGCCATTGAATTCCTCTCACATTCCTTATGTTGAAACAAATCCACTTTATAGAAAATATTTTAGTAGTCACAGATGCCAAGAGCATAGAGAGGGGGAATGAGATTAAACTCCAGCCTGGTGGTCAGACCATGAGGTGGGGCACCTATATCAGGCCTTGCTTGTATGCATTATAAGGTATTATTCAAATTTAGAATTATTAGAGCTAAGGACTTCATCTGAAATACAAATGTATGTAAGACATCAATAAAGTTTATATTCCATTTGAAATTTCCTTCTCTAAGTAGATCAGAAGAAAGGAATGGTATAGAGTACTTTCTGCAAAAAAAAAAAAAAAAAAAGGGGTGAAGTGATATAATCCATATTACAAAAGGAGTAATTCATATTAGACTAGGATGTACAAGACATACAAACTACTATGTTGGTTTTTGTGCATTTTTTAGGTTGATGATTCTTTTTGGAATGGTTTACCTTTATGTTGATGAAGATTCCAGAAAAATAATTGAAGTAACTTCTAATCCATCTCAGGAAAAAAAAATAAGGAAATAAATAAATAAATAATGCAATATTTTATGTGTGAAAATGAATTGAGGGTGTGAATTACCACTAACATAATTTTTGGTTAGGAGGTGAATAAATATTGACTCACTTTGGTTGTTGCACATTTTTTTTCTCTAGTACACATTTTATATTTGGTTTTTGTTTGTTTTGTTTTGTTTTAGTCAAAAAAATATGAGAAGAAATCAGTACTCCAGAATCTCCTTTGATTAAATATTTAGGATGTAAAAAAATATATTTCCAGTTAACTTACTCTAAATCCATTCTTTTTCAAAAAATATTACTGGAGAAAAATTTTCTTTGGGTAGTCCTTAGATTCTTTGTTTCACTCTCTCAAAATAATGAAATGTCTAAAATAATCTGATCTTCACACAGAAAATCTTGTGTGTTACAGTAAAGTACATCATCATATATTGCTCCTATAGATGCTGTCTCTGTATGTTATTCAGATAAATGCAAATACAATGACTCTGTTTTGAAGTTATGCTTTAAGAAAATGTTCATTTATTGTGGGCAATGTAATTTTGTAAAGGACCTTAATCTATCAGGAGTGCTGAGCACAGAAATGTTTCAATTTCAGGTGGCTACAGCTTTTATTTGAAATGCTAGAATTTGAAATAAAATTACTTTGGCTTACAGTGATAAAATTCCATGTTGATGTACAATTCACAAAACCAATGTCTGCTGAAAACTATAGAAATAGCAAATACTGTGCAAATCAAATAATTAGTCAAAATTTACTTAAAGACATTAAAAATCTGACAAAAATATCCTTGATATTTCTCTCCAAAGTTTTCTTGGAAATTGGATGGTTTCATAATTTTTTTACTTATGAAATTCCAGGCTGCATGTTAATTGAATGCATGTATTTAGAAGTATAAATGGCTATTTTGCATTTACTTAATGTAATTTATATGGATTTAGTAGTATTTTAATGTATCTTCTACATAATTTCTAACAGTGCAAGAACTTGTAGTCATAGCAATAAATAAATACACTGTGCCCTTTCTTTGCTGCTGTTGGTTTTTATTATTCCCAATATTGATTGAAAGAGGTTGCTTTTAGTTAACATGAAGCGCTTGAACTTCATCTGCTGCATAGATGTTCTCAGTTAACTTGGCAGGTAATCCTGTGTAAACAAAACTTCCTAGTGCATACAGTACCACATAAAACAGGGTAAACATACAGCATAATGCCTTTGTCTAAAATATAGTTATGGGACATAAAACCAAGTCAATATTCTATTTGAGGATAAACAGGTAACAAATACTGAAAAATCACTACAGATACAGAAGCAATGCCTTTTTTACTAACCTTAAATTACTTCTAGCATTGAACACCAGATTTTACTTAAATAGAACTTAATGCTTTCAGATTTAACACTTAGAATTTCTTAAAGTCTAACTGACATGTTGAGTAATATGACATGGATTATCAGAAACACTATTCTTCAAGACATCATCTATTATGATTATTACCATCTGTCGTGGTTTCACGTTCGCCAAATCAAGTGTAGTGGTTTATTCTCTGGGAGATAGGATTTTCGGGAGAAAAAGG
>JBBMKD010000115.1:16232439-16297876 GCA_037834095.1 Argya squamiceps
CCTGGCACAATAAAATTGAACAATACCCGATGATAGGAACTTTGTGCTGCTCTGGAGAGATGACAGGTTTAGGAAAGAAGTCCCTCCTGTAGGTGGTTGCTCTGTCTCAGTTCCTCTGGTGCTGGGGAGCATTGCTGCACAGATCTTGGTGGGTTCCAGATGCAAGCCCCCACGGCGCTCCCCTGGGTCCTCAGTCCAGAGAGATTTTTTTAAACAGTTCCAAGGAAAGGCAAAAAAAAAAAAAAGAAAAAAAAAAACCAGGAAAAATGAAAAAAGGAAAAAAAACAGGAGAAGGGAAAAAAGAAAGCAAAGCGTCTCCTCCTGCTGCTATCTACACTAACTAACTACTGAAGAAAAAAAAACTCTCCATGCATGTTGAATTCAAGTCTCAAGGCCAGCCAGCGGAGGACAGTTTCTAAAAACAAACTGCGCGCCTCTCCCCTCCCCCCAGCTCCCAGACTTATCAGACGATTGGGATACAATCATGTCACCCCAGGACAAGCCAGTAGATAGTTGCTTCTCAAACCATGTCTGTATACAGATGGTTTATCCTTGAAATAATCCTCCTTAGAATTCTCTAGCATTCAGACATTCTTCTTGAAGCATTCTCAGATACCAGTAACACCTTCAGAGCATCAGCCATTTAGCACTGGATATGCTTCAGGCAGAGTTTGCAGAATTCATCAAAACAGAGCAGATGCATCAGAGGAGATTAAAAATAAGGGTAGGATACACACTCTAAAATTTACCAAAATTTGCAATAGCAGAAGGGGACATGGAAGTGATAGATTAGAAAATGGAAACTGTACGTACTGTTTCTCTTTTTTTTGTGTATGCATAGTACTTGTATATTCTAGAAAGCAGACTTTCTGAGATTTGCGTGATAAATATGAACCGAGAGCAGACATTACATTTTTTTCTTTGTTTTTCTGTTATAATTTGCCATCTGTCCCCTTCCTATTTCATCCCTCACCATTTTTCACAGACCTGTATCAAAAGAATGTGCATAATATTTAATGAAATTTCATCACAGATTTCATCTTTGTGCTTGGCACAGTTGATGCTGGGTGTGTATGTTTTGGGGAACAGAAATCTGAGAATTACAGTTTATCTTTCTTAAGAAAAATAGTAGTCCATATGATTATTTTGAAGCTGACAGTATGTTTAACCTCTACTGTCACTGTCAGGATAGTCTTTCTGTGGCTCTGTGGCAGATTATCTGCATTTGCCCTGCAGCAACAGGGAATGTCCACAAAGTTCACATCATCATTTTCTGTAAATAGCTCTAATTCTTGTACAGGTTAGCCCAGGCCAGAAATAACTACCCTGGGTCTGAGTACATTCTGAGTAGATTCTTGCTTCTTGCAGTAATGGCTACACATTTAGGATAGAAGTCATGAGGCATACCAGAACCTCTGGGGAAAGAATCTCTGAAAAGTGAAAATCTGTCAGATTTCATAATCAAAACCCAACCCAGATTAATGTAATATTACCTGTTGAAAATGCCTGTATCTAACACTTAGGAATCAGAGCTGAACAAGGAAAAACGAAACTAAGTGCAAATCCAAGAAGCTACAGAAATTAAAGGCTTATAGTTTAACAATTCAACTTTTGAGTTACTTAGAGTGTTCTGATAAACTTTACAGTGCTTGATAATTGACAAATTACCAAAAACTAATTTCTTCACCCTCATTTTATTTCTCAAAGTATTTCCTACATAGTAAACTATTAGTCTCAAAATGGCAGTTCAAGAAGATATCATCTGTGATCAGTGCTTAAACTAAACTATTAAAAATTTTAGAATGCTGTGACCATTACAGCCATAAGCAACATTACGAATATCTGAACTTTTTCTACCAGTAAGTCTGGCAGATGGCAGTAAACGTGAGAACTTTCAACAGAACTCTGTCAATCCTTGTCTTTTGTAGCTCCGCCATCCTTATTCTGTGCTAGACTGTCAGGTGGCTATAAACTGCAGGTTTTCAAAAAAGAAGTTTTCCTCCATTTTTATTAACTTTTAAAACCTGGTGGTCAAAAACTTATTAAGAGGAAAGCCTGCAGGCAAGGTGAAATAAATTGTGAATCATCTCCCAAGACAACTATGTTTTTCCAAACAGACCTCTATAAACCCTATTGCAATATATATATTAAAAAAAAAAAAAAAGACTTGCACAGTGGGAGAAAATATTCTCTTTAAAAACCTGATTACACAACACAGCATCAAGGAGTAAATGAAAGACATCTCGTGTGAATGGCTTTGAAAATTTATCATTTTCATTGATGCTGATCACTACTAAAATTCCAAAACTCTATCTCTCCAAGTAATTTTTCTTTTTTGTGGCAAGGCAGGTGGGATACCATATATAGTCAAAACTCAGTAGACAGCAAGTTATTGATGTTCTGCCTCTTATTTGAGTTGCTGCACTTGTAGTTATCACCTAGGAAAGGATAAAAATTGCAGTCCATCTCATCATATTGAACAACAGAAAATATTCTGCATTTCAATCACAGTCTTCAAGTGCTAACACAATTTACTTTTGGAAACAGCTTGAGACAGAGCCGCTGCAACTCAGAGCTATATATGTTTGTCTAGTTGATAAAAAAGGCAGAGCCATTGCCTAAGTTTTACTGCCACTTTGGCTTTACAAGTCACAAAGCTTTTTATGTCATCAGATACTAGTTTACTGGCATTCACTTCTGTCTTTCTGGAACAGCACTATGTCAGCAAGTGCTCCACTTTCATTAAGTGAAAGTGGAGCAGACCTGGTTTTCATGCAAGGCTGTGTATGGCAAAAAGGATGCAGTGGAGATAAATACAGCAGATTAATAGATCTTGAAATGATACCTGCTTCCAGAATGATACCTACTTCTTACAGCAGCTGGTAAGAAGTAGAGAGGGGAATCAGGCAGAAGAAGCAAAAATATCCTTACAGCCTCCTAATATGTCTTGATTCAGGTCACAAAATGCTTTGGACTCTTGAAGGAGACTCATTTACGACAAAAAATATGAAACCCCAAAAACCCAGCTAGACATATATTTTATATCTACAGCTGCTAACCAGTTCTCAGTAATCTAGCTGAAAAAAACCCCATAGTGTGCACACTGCGTTGCCCCACTCCTTATTTGGTCTTGTTGCATTGCATTATTTCAATAATAAAACCATCATTAAAATTCAAATGAGGAAACACTAATCTCTACCCTAGGAGTTCCTAATGCTTTAAATCTTTCCAACTGAACTCACTTCAATCATTTGAAAATACCCTGGAATACACATTCAAATATTTTGTTTATATGTCAGGCACTGGCAGAATTTTGGACAATATTACTGCAGAAGTGAACATATAAATGCCATTGTGAAATTTCAAACATTTTAGAAGACAGCTATTTGAATGAAATGGAAAATATAGAAGATTTGAAGGGTATCAACTTCAAATTAACTTGGGCCACTTATAGAAAATTAATTCAAAGCCATGAGACTTTTGCAGACTTTTGCACATGATGATTGATTAGAAACTGCCTCTCATGTACCAGATGCGATCCCAAATCATCTTGTGGCAATAAAGATTTTAGAAGTGAGGCAGTTTCCAGTTATTCAAAATCTTTCAGCCTAAAATGGAAGAATAATCTGTAGAGGAAAAGAGAGAGAGGTAATCATGTCATTCTGGTCTGTCCACCGTGCTGTCAAAAGGTTACAGCAATTTTTTCCTCCTGTGCTACAGTTATACATAAGGGCAGATATTTTAAATTGCAGTCAGTGAATGATGAACATATTTATTATATATTTAAAATATAAATATAAATATAAATACAAATATAAATACAAATATCTTCTCTCCATGTATAGCAACCATTCTTGAATCAAATTCTTTTGTGGTTTTTTAAATGAAGTCTAATAAATAGAAGAATAAACTCTTGATAATTCACCTAATATAAATAGTGCTGAAAATTCTACATAAGAAATGTTTATATTGATTTCTATGGAAACATTCCTGAAAGAGGTACTATTTTTTTAAAGATGGTCCCATCCCATAGAAATTTTTATGGAAAACTGTATTGGAATGAGAGTATCCATCATATAATTTAATTAAATTGATGAGTTTATTTAATCAAAATATTTGCCAACTAAGCAAATATTACTACAATGCCTTTACCTACTTTGTTTAGTTAAATATTTGGTTACTGTATAACATGGCTCATTATATGCTTTAGCAATATTATATAATACACATAATAATGCTAGACTACAGCCTTGGGACACTGTATTAAGTACTAAAAATTCAATGCTCCTTAAGCAAAGAAGAACATGAGATGATATAGTGCTTCTGCATCTCAGCTTCAACTTGGAAGCTCAAGAATAATTAATGAGGGACTTGGAGGAACATATGGGGAATAAACAAGTAGCCGCTTAGTAAATAACAAAGCCTGTATGATATACTTTAGGTTAGGGTTTGCCTCCCAGAGTACAATTAAATAATCTTAGAGGAATGATACTACAAGGTATTGCAAAAACATTTTTATACAAATCAAAGTAATTTAAAACAAATGTACCAAAAGTATCCTCAGACCTTCAAATATTTTTCCTGCAAATCCATCTACTAGCATATGTTATGCATGATACACAATAAAGGTACAGTACTTCCAATACTTAAAATTTCTCCTAGGTTTTCAAATTATTTTACGTAAAAGAGTAGAAAGCCAGCAAGAAAGAAAGCAAGCAAGAAGGAAGGAAGGAGGGAAGAAAGGAGAGAAGGAAGGAGGGAAGGAAAAAAGGAAGGCAGGAAGGCAGACAAGAAGGCAGGCAGGAAGGCAGGTAGGAAGGCAGGAAGGCAGGAAGGAAGGAAGAGTCAGATTCTGCACCTGGGATGAGCATCTCTGGATGTATGAACAGACTGGGGAATGACATGCTGCAAAGAAGTACAAAAAGGGAGCAAGTTGAACATGAGCCAGCAGTGCCCTGGCAGCCAGGAGGGGCAACTGAGTTCTGAGAGGCATCAGGCCCAACATCACCAGCTGGGCAAGGGTAGGGATTGCTCTGCTCTGCTCTACAGTGGGGCGGCCTCACCTTGAGTGCTGGGGGCAGTTTATGGTGGCACAATATAAAATGGTTCTAAACTTATTAAAATGTCACCAAAGGAGAGAAATGAGGATGAGGAAGGGTCTGGAGGTGAAGCCATATGAGGAGCAGCTGAGGTGATTTGGTCTGTTCAGCCTGGAGGAGACTGAGGGGAGACCTCATTGCAATCTACAGTTTCCTTGTGAGGGGGAGAGGAGGGGCAGGCACTGATCTCTGCTATGTGTTGGCCAGTGACAGAACATGAATATTGGCCTGAAACTGAGTCAGGAGAGGTTTCAGCCAGATAGTAGGAAAAGTTTTTCATCCAGACGGTGTTTGGACACTGGAACATGCTCCCCAGAGAAGTGTTCACAGTACCAGTCTGGTAGAAATCAAGAAGTGTTTTGAACAATACTCTCAGGCCCATGGTGTGATTGTTGGAGATGGTCCTTTGCAGGGCCATGGGTTGGACTTCGTGATCTTTATGGGTCCCTTCCAACACAGGATATTCTATGATTGATTAAAACCACTATTTAATCCATTATACCTACATCTGGATAAATGATTATTACTCCCAGCAAACACTCTGTGTGGGTCTCATGGAACAGAGATCTCTCTGTGTAACTTTCAGTGAAAGATACTGAAGTGAAGGAAACACAGGCTGAACTCCAACGAATGGAAAATGTAATTTTTGTTTTAAAGATTTAACGGTGATTTTTCTGACCTCTGAAAAACCAGAAACTGAATATAAGAATAAATTAATGGATGTTAATCCCAGTTCTCTAGCCATAGACACTAATAAAAGTTTAAAGCTTTTCCAGATGGCAAATGCATTCAAAGCAGCTGTTGCAATGTCCTACAGTGTTTATACAAGGAGCTTTAAACCACCGCAGGAAAAATCACTGTGGGTCAGCTTCTTATCACTGATGTATGGTTCTAGAAAGGTCGTAGTAAGTTTGCTACAATTTAAGCAAATACATCTTTTCACTCATGACATATATGTACATACTGATTTCACCATTTCTTCAGAACAACACAATGAGCTGAGTACTCATGCCTATAAAGTGTTCAAGATAATGCAGTTTAGTACAAAAGAGCTATGCTTTAGTGTAGTCCAAATACGTTATATTCCTACTGATGATTTCTTTTTTTATTGATCCATTCCTCAATTTACCAAATATCTAAATTTTTTTCTCCTCATGTGTACAACATTCATAAGAAATACCAAATATAGTACAAAAAACGAAAGCACTTAGAATGTGCTAACAGCAATATGTCTTGGAATGGATCTACACTTGTATGTCCAGAAAAGAGGAAACAAGAATGAGAGTCACAGAAAAAGCAAAATAAATAATAATTTTTTCACTCAGTGGATTATTTAAAACTCTTCAAAGTTCTGAGTTAATAAAGAAGTATTTGATGTTTAAGAAAGACAAACTTCTTAACATTTTCCTCTATTTTATAAATTTTCTGTTTTTTCCTTAGTGTTAAAAAGTGTCCAAAATAAATAAAATCAAATAGATTAGATTAATTGAAATTAAATTCTCATTTTTCTTAAATACTATTAGCTCAGAAAATAATATAAATCCTCAGATATAGTGAAAAGCAATATAAAATATAAAAGAAGTAGAAATGGCAGCATAAATGAAAATATAAGGTGGTTAATGAAATTGCTAACATATTTGTTCAGGAGAAAAAAAATTATCTGGTCTAACATGAATAGGCAAAGCAGTAGAAATTAAAGTTAATAGAAAAATGCATTAGTGTGGGTTCAGTCCTGGTTTCTGAGACTGATAACTGCAAATCAGTAGTCTAGAAATGCAGCAGTTATTTTAAAAGCTCTGCAGTATGTAGAGTGCAATTGATTCTTAACATTCTGGATGGTGATCTTTTAAAATGTCGGAAATATAAAGGCCCTGTTGTGTAGACAACCAGTTTCAGAACTCATTTGTCATGCTTCTTTTTACAATCCATTGTTTTGGGAACCAAAGAGACTGGATAATAGGTGTTTCATAACAGCCTGATCTACATATTTCTTGCCATGTAAGACAATCAAATTCTGATTTAATTTATATACCTTTAACCACATGCCAAGAGACAAATTTGAAAATTTCAGAGAAAATATTCTGGGAGATAGCCATAACTTGCCTTTATGAAGATTTACTTAAAATAGAATGTTGGAGGGTGAGGGGTACAGATAATTTGAAGTTCCACTCTTCCTCATTTGTGTATATATATATATATAATATATATATATATTTGCAATATGTGCTCTGGCTGTGTTAGCAGTGTCTTCATAAAATCCAATTCATATGGCTGAAAAAGGCTTTTGACATAGGATCACTGGCATGAATGAATATTCTTTGAATAAAGCAGGGCTGTCTCAAAATGAATAGGTTTATTTAATTTCTTTGTATTCTCCATTATATAAATTGTCTCCTTGATGATTTTTTATGACAATTACTGGCCTCAGAAAGCCATATAATCTCTTTCCATTTAAGGGTCATAAAATACACTCACTGAAGACCCTGCTATTTAGTAGGCTATATCTCTTGTCAAGTGAGAATGGTGAAATCAATTTATTTGGCATCTTATCTGCATAGTGCTGTATCAGCTGTGTGCAAAGTATGAACAAATCCTAATGCTAAACCTCAGGGTACTTGTTTGTCTGAATTCTCATTCTGCTGGCCAGCAGGAAATCATTACAACTCCCTTCTGGAGATGCAGTTTCCTTAGAGAGAGAAGGTGGCACAGCTTTTCTTTACAAACCCTACTAATTTCTGACTTGACCATCTTTTTTCTCAATCTTTGTGCTACCATTTGATTTATTTCTGAAAGCAGACATACAACCCAATATACTTATGAAAATACATGTAGCTCTTCAATATAGGTTTTAGATTTATACTGAGAGAATAAATATTTTTCATCTGAGTGACTTGTACAAGTGAATACTCACAAGACCCCACAATCACTGAATAATTGCATTCAATTTATTACACTGTTTAAAAAAAAAGGCAAATTAGGCCTAAGTTGACTATGCTTTTCTCTTATTTCATTTTAATTAGAACAACAATGGAATACATCACACTTGTTAATTAAGAGTACAATCTCAGACTTGTAATGAAGAGACCTAAGTAGAATGAGATGAAGCCTGACATATGTAACATAAAAAGGAAGAGAAAGTCAAGAACATGTCTTTGTTCAGAAACAAAGTATTTATCCATAAGATGTTGTCTTTGGCTAAGCATTTCACAGGAGAAGTTGCAGAATTTACCCATCAGCTGAAGTTCTCCAAAGTTCCTCAAGTGTGGCATTTCAGAAGAGGTGTTTCAGGACCCAAATGTCCAGATACATTCCGGTACAGTTAGACGATTAAAGCAGGAGAAAGAAATGGAAAACAGCCTCATATTGTACCTTCTCATGCATCACCAGTACAGAATGGGGTGTAAATCTTATTTAAGTTGCAGCCTGAGCAGCAAGTTGTAGACGTGGGAAGAAACTTTTTATTTTTGACTATTGTGAAAGAACAACACATTAAATAAATTTGCAAGCAGTTGAGCCACTCAATTTCAATTTATTTTACAGTCATTAGTCATTTTAAAACAAAGTAATTAAAGCTTAAATTTTACTAATTATTTTTCTCTTGTTTTAAACTGCAACTTTTCAAATTGGGAAATGTTTTTGATCTGACAAAGAATCTCATTATCATAACTGAAATTATTTGCTTTTTCTCTTTTAGAAATGTCACCAAAATGAAACCAACAACCAAGGAAACAAAATCTACTCTAATAAACAGTCTTGTCTTGCTGAAAGATTTCTTGTGGATTAACAGTAAAAGTATGAAATATGTCATGATGAAAAGTGAAATGCCTATTTGAGAATTCTGCTGGTACATTAATACCTGCAGCCTTCTGAATATGGAACCATGGAGGACATTAAGAAATATTAAAATAAAAGTGCTCATTATCCTAGATAGTATCACTAATAAAAAGGGGGATTCAGACTAGGTGGCTTTTTTGTAGCAAAACTACTAAAAAGCAAAAATACTTGTAGCAAGTATTACTTCCAGTTTACAACTTTTGAAAGGACTGAATGAAAGAAAGGTATTTACTTGAGCTGCCCTTCTGTTATAAACCAAAACCACTGCCTAGTCTGTTTGCAGTACACATGACTACTTTTGCTAGTCTCATATTTTTTCTGTTCGACTTTAGTCTTGAGAGGTGTTACCAATGATGATAGATTTAATTAAGAGAAAGAAATTAAAAATCTTCAAAATTCTAGACAATGTCTAAAAAATAAATTCTTTTAAGAATTCTTTAAAGTCCTCCCTAATTTGGAGCATAGGTAATACTATAAAGGTTCACATGAACCCTAATAGTCCTGTGCAAATTCTGTGTGTTTTCCTAGCTTGAATGGAAGGCAATCTAGTCAAAGAATAACTCTGTTACTCTTCTGGTTCCTTGTTTCCTTTCATCCACACTCCAGTTAATTCTCTCAGGAACAACCAAACTTGACCTTCATGGATTGAAACCTGCACTTGAATGTCAAGTGATTTAATTCTAAGGCCTACTATAGAAGCTGGTTTGAATAGGATGGGGCTGAAGCAGTTTCTATGCACAACAGTGTAATTTCTTTAGGTAACTGAGAAGCAACTATCTTGCTGTTTGACTTTCAAGCTTGTAAAAGATTAATGATCAGGCAGAAAACAAAATCTCATATTTTTAATGGGAAAAGAAAGGTAAATTGAATAAAAAGACAAATTGGTTAATAAGTTCTACCTGTGTCTACCTACTTCAGAACCTTCTCACAAAACCTGCATTGTACATTCCAATACCATATCCACAGAAAGGAAATATTGACCTAACACTTCTGTTGCAGTGAATAAGCATGTCAACAGTGCACAGACAGTGCTGAATGTGGAAAAGAATGTTCATTGTTATTTCTATTCAAATATTTGAGTTACAAAGGAAAATACCTAAATGTAGCTGCAAACTTACCACAAAAAGATAATAATTCAGTGTGTATACTAGGAGACCAGGATTCTGGTCCTGAAAGCTGATGACCCCTCTTCAAGAATGCTGTAAAATGGTGTAAAAATAATGCTATTAAAAAGCTGCCATAAACCTTCTTTACAAAACATGTTCACTCCTTTCTAAAATCTGAGGGCAGACCAGGGCCATAAGGGACCTATTGGTTTCTGTACACACAGTATAAATCTCTTTAATGTGAACAAGAGTTACAGGGACCCTGATTACTGCTCAATCATTCAAGCCCATTACAGCAGCCAGTCTTTCAAGCCCTCCTTTGCACAGACCTTACTATTCACGATAGTGCACATGTAAATAAGGGCTTGTGACAGACGGATAATGTTCACTGCACCTGTACAAATTACTTTTTTTCACTTTCACCTCATCAGCTATTTGAAAACAGAAAGCCATACTCCTACTGGTACAATGTTTCTTCTGTAATGATCTTTTAGACATATATATAGCATTTAGGAGCCATCAGCAAAAAGAGGGATTTTTCACTCAGAATAATTAGTTACTTAATTGGCCTTTTAGAAATGACAAGCAATTGGCTGTCATACAGTTCTGGCCTTCAAGACTTACACTCATTTTTTTTTTTTTTTTTTTGGTTTGGGTTTGCACTACAAATTGAGATTCTACATACACAGAACATTCATTGCAGTTGGTAGTAATAAAATATTGGGTTTTGTTAAAACACCATTTGGAAGGGATTAGTAATTGAATTATTACTCACTTCATGCTCACTAGTTTATTTTCTCCATTTTGTTCAAAATCACCTGAATACAAAGGGAACCTAAAATCCTGTTAATGTAAATGAGGGAAAATATCAGTTTTTAATTCTTATCTTTCTTCTCCTCTAACATAAGTAAACCAGTTGTAGTTTGGGTCTAAGTCACTTCTGTGGGAAAATCTTAAAAATCAGTTAGAATATGGAATCTATTTTCTATCTTACTTGATGGTAAACTTGATGGTTAAGCTTGAGACCCTGAAATTCAAGCCTCTTCTTCCACTCAGGCTGGAACAATGGTTACCACAATTTAGCTCCTCTTATTGATAAAAAGATAACCAATAAAGCTGGTAAACCTTATCCAGTAGGAAATAAGTTTTTATCTTGTGTTCCTCTTGCCTTTGCCAGCTGCCATCACAGTTTTGTCTGCTGTCATTTCTGTCATGTGCAGCAGTAAAAAGTATTAAATACATCACTTTAAACTAAAAATATTTGTGAGAGTTCCATAAAAAGAGATGTTTGGCCTGATATTTCAACTTTATAAGGAACATTAAACTCTGAATCTTCAAACTTTTCATTGATTTTGAGAAACAGAACTCAACTTATCACCTGTGCACTTTTCACTCTCTTAAGAAAAATGATGTATCTAAATTAATTTGATAAACACATGGAATTAGGAGAGTGAAGGAAACATAGGAAAAGGTAATTTACTAATGTAATATAAAATAAAGAGAGCATTTGTTCCAGCAATTGCATAGTAAAATATGATTAAAAAATATTTACTATTAAAATATAAAATTATAAAATTCTTTAAAAGTATAAAATTCTTCTTGAGAGATGGTTCATGAGAGAGAGATTTGAATTGACTGACAAATTTTAATGTGACAAAATAACTTTGGTTTAGCAGATACATATTTTTTCCAGCAAAATGCTTTTTTCTCCTTGTGACAGTTCAAAATTCTATTGCAGCATGTTGAATGACAAGCCCACTTTGCCTCATTTTTCAAACCAGTGTTACTGTTTTATTGGTTAGATAGCATTCTGTTTTCAGGATTATGGTCTGCTTTTTGTCTTCTTTACAAAATGGCAACTTGATGAAGAAAGTTACAGGCTATTGAATAAAAAATGCATGTGTTATTCCCAAGGGAAAAAGAGCTGAACAGGGCAAAAGATGTCTGAAGAAAAACCCCACACTTAAATTTATGAACCTCTCATAACTTTAAATGTCTGGAAAAATTCACAACATTCCTTCAAATATCCATGATTCTAAAAAAAAACTCACATTGAAAAATTACCTACCTTTCTTGTGAAGGATTCTCTGTAGGTCTAAGGTTTACACCAAACATTTTTGATGCCAGAGGTTTTCAAAATTATTAGAATTTTATAATTTCTGATATTAATTTATAATTTTGATATTATTTCATCTCTAACAACAGAATTTACCAAAAGATGAATATCATGATGTGACATCGTATGTTACAAGAATGAGTCTACCTTTGACACTGGCATTTTGTTTGTATCCAGAATCTACTGCAGCATTTATCCAGTGTCTTTGTAGTCTGAGGTAACATTTTCACTAGTTTAACAAGGATGTCTTTTAGGTTGTAAAATATTTCCTGATGCAGCCCAGTGATCACTACAGGATATTTTTGCTCAGTCTGATGAATTCCACAGTGACAGGCCTTTGCTTCTTCTTACTTAACCCTTATGACATGCCTCAAAACATCTCAGGCTTTTTGGGGCCTGCATTTTTGTGTAGAAATGTTTAATCCCAAAGTTTAGCATGTATTTTCTGAACAAAGCATCATGTTAGTGTGTGTCTAAAGCATTTATTTAGAGTAAAGCAAGAAAGAGTTGGATAGACAGATAACTGGAGATACTTCATTCTAGATCAATTAAACACTTGATTTCAATCTTACTTTAAGAATAGTTCTGTTTGTAAGTCTCAGATTTATTTTTTCCCAAATTGCTTCTCTTTTTGAAAATAAAGGTGGAAAAACATTGGATCATATACCTTATCTGGTGTCAACTGTTCTCAGTACAAATTACTCCAAAGTCATGTTTTGAATGTGACTGTCTGTTGCCCACCTAAATTCCCTAATTTTCTCACAGAAAATATTCAAACAGAAGCACTACAATGTTTACTTTCTCCATCTGTTTTTTTCACCAACTCATTTGCTAGAACCACCACAAAAGCTGAAGACAAAAGATACATAGTCACATCCTTTTATTTTCTATTCACATGAATAGTCATAATGGAAATGTCTTTGGCCAACTTTAAGTGATTTTCATTCTGGTAGTTCAATAGTCTTTCTCTGGTACTGGCAGAAACCAGAAGACAAAAAAAAGTATGGGTCAAAAGAAAAAAATTTTGAAAAGGGGCAAACCAAAATCTTTTCAACCTTTAAATGCTGCTTTTCTTATACAGTCTATGAAAATAGTGAATATATGGGAAAATCAGGGTCTTGTGCATGATGAGAGGAAAGAGAAGACTAAGACAGAAAAAGGCACGATAAAAAGAGTTTGCATACAATGAAATTTTTTTGAAAAGCGCATGTATAATCCCAATTATATTTCTTCTTCTGCTACTTACTCTCTTTGCTTAGTACAAGAACTGCTAATAAATGACAACCAAGTACTGCATGCAAAGACATATTAGTCAGATTCCAAAATTTTACTCAGAGCCTCAAATTTAGCACTGCTTATGGCCCTCAGAGATAAAAACTTATGGTCATACTTCATAGAAAACAAAAAAAATTATCCTGATAGATAAATCAGCTTGCCTTATGTACAATATTGTCCTAGGTTGACTTTATGATACTTGTATCTGCAGTTGTCTGTTCTGTTTATGCAGGGTATTAAGTTCTGCACCTTCAAGACTGGTTCTCAGCGCAAAGGGGATGAGAAGAAGCGCCGAGTTTATTTCAGAAACTGCACTTACTCTATTTCCTTGCTGCTCTCAGACGGTGCTGTCTGCAGCACCCACAGCAGGAGAGAACTCTCCTTTGCTTTTGATTAATTTGTAGTTAGCTAAGACAGAGAAGTTCCCCAGACTGTGGCTTTTCTTTTTCTTGGAACTGACCAGCCCTGCTCTGGACTGGAAACCCAGAAAAACCCCAGGAGCTCACACCTGTGGCCCACTGGGGCCGGGATGTGGAATTTCCCAGCGCAGGAGGGACTGAGCAAGCCTAGCTACACCCCGTGGACAGGACTTTCTGAATTTGCTATCTATTTGGAACAGCAAGAGGTTTTATTGTTTAATGTTATTTATTTTTTTATGCTTCTGAATATTTTGCTGATCAAATAAAGTTTTTTCCACTTTTCTACAAGGAAATCTTTTCCTGAACCAGGAGGGGGAGGAGCAGCTTGAATTTGCATTTTAGAGGGACCCCTTTGGAAGTTTCCTCCCAAATTTCCCCTAAACCAGGACAGAAAAGAAAGAAGATAGGTTGCTACAATGGGTGTTGGAATCAGGTTTTTTTTGGGAACAGAATTCAAGAAGGAAATGTTGACTGAATATTCTTTTCTTTTGAATAGGCACTCAGACTCCTGGAGCCCAAATGTCGGGAAAGTATTGGGATGCTAGTTCAGCTTTTATCCACAAAGCATGCTGTTAATCCTCTGAAACACTTACTAAATTAATAATGTGATAAATCAGAAAAAAAAGATTTCCAATTAAAAACAGGTTACTAGAAATACCTCGTTGAACAGCTTCTTGCTAATCAAACATAGCAGGATCACTATGTGAAACAATAAGTCATTTTAAAAATGTTTCCATACTTCAGATAGCTTATAGGCTTTAATTCCTATTGGGTATAGCATTCTAAAGTCAACTGCAGATCGAAACATCATGCAAATGATTTAGAATAAATCTGTCTTCTATGAGTTTCCATATTTTTGACTATAAGTTGCAAATTTTGCATTGCTGCAGCAAAATTACATTATATCCCACTGGAACTCATTGGTGATTCTTCTCTTGGAGAAATTTGTATTTTCTTTTCAATATGATATGGAAAGATGAAAAAAAACATTTTGAAAGATACTGTATATGAGCAATGTACTAAAATAATCACTGATTCACTGTGTATTAAAACAAAAGCAGTGAGAAAACTCAAAATGCTGGTATTTACTTGACTATCTCAACACACATCACTATTCTCAAGTCAATTTAGAAGTAGTTAATAACACACTAAAAGGCCTCTTAACTCATTGAGTGTACCAGCAGAATTCTCCAAGAGGAAGTAACTTAAAATATTTACCTCGATTTAGAATTTACAATTGAGGAATTACACTTCTGTATTAAAAAAGCAAGGGAAAAAAAAAAGGAGGTTCTAATTTTAAGAGGAGTTCTGCAAGTTAGTGGAAGCTCTGTAAGGTTAATCTTTCCCTATAATTGGAAGAGAAAGTTTAATCTTCATCCCTCAATATACATTTATATTTAGATAATATTTATTTAGATAGTGAATACCAAATGAGCATAATTTAAGAATGTGCAAAATAGATATAAAATAAGGCAGTCATAACACACCTTTGAAAAAGTGTTTATGACTAAAGTGGTTAAAATAAGTTTGAAGAAAATAATCTTTTTTAGTGCTGCATCTTTGTATTTTAACATGTTTTCATGGTAAGATCCAATATTGCTTATACTTTCATGATATCATTACATGAAAGACAATGGTTTCAACAGGAACATTCAAACAAGAAATCCAAAGCTGGCAGAATATTTTGTCATCCCCCATGTATTATAAATAAAAATTACAAAACAAGAAAAAAAAATCATAAAGAAAGTCAAGTGGGAAAGATAGCCCAGAGAAGGCAGTGTTTCTTGGAAATGCACTCAATATTTCATTCATTAATTCTTTCATTTGTACATAAGCAATTGAGTACTTATGGAATAAGTGAGTATGAAGCACACAACTAGGTCTATTAAACTGAATGGAGAGGAAATTTCATCCAATCACCTCTTTTGTACACAGGACAGGGCTAATTTTTGGGTTTGTGCGTACATATAATCTGATTCTAGGTCACCTCTTCCATGTGTTTTTGGAATATGTTCTTAAAAACAAAAAACAATAAAATATACTTCAATTTATGTTAACTTTGTATAAGTAGATTTTAAATCTCAGGGGAAAGAAAAGGATTAGTGCAGTAACACTCATATACAGAGGGTTTTCTAAAGGCATGCTCAAAGCCAATGAATTAGAAATAATAGTAAGAAACCTGGCGCTGGATTTTAGAGTCCCTGCAGCACAGCTCAGTGCAGTGCTGAAACATTTCTGTGCTTCTTGCACCAGCTTTGAATGTTGACAGCTACTGACCCAATCTAAACAAAATTGGTTTGGGTTTTTTTGGTTGTTTGGGTTTTTTGGTTTGGTTTGGTTTGGTTTTTTGTTAGTCTCTCTGTTAAGTCCCCATGTGGACAAAAAGTTTTTGTGTCTGGAAGCCACCTCTTCCAAAGTGCTTCTTCAGGAAGGAAACCGATATATCCATGAATAAAAGATAAATTCTGAACGACAGTGACTTTCAGTAAGAGATTTTTCCATAGTATTTGCATCCCAACTTCAAGAAAGAAAAGGATAAATTGTATTTACCTAGCACGAAAAAATAAAAAGAAGATTCAGATGAATCATGCTGTGGAAAAATGTCCAGTACACAGCTAGATTAATCCGTAATCTCATGGATGAACAGCAGGATGACAGTTTGGATACAATAGGGTTATAGCAAATGGAGTGACATCAGGTTGGTGATGGTCACCAGTGGGGTTTCACAGGGCTTCATCCTCAGCCCTGTGTTTTTCAATATCTTCAAAAAGAGCTTGGATGCAGGACTCACTAATGATAGTTATATAGTAGATAGATAACAGGTATATAATAACACTAAATTGTGAGGAGCTGTTGACACCATTGCAGGAAAAGGGGCCCTGCAGGGAGATCTCAAAAATTCAGAGAACTGGGCAATCACCAACTGTATAGAGTTTAACAAAGATGAATGCTGGATTCTGCACCTGGGACAGGGCAGTCCTGAATGGGTGTGCACACAGTGGGGAATAAGAGCCTGGAAAGCAGTGCTGTGGAAAGGGACCTGGCATTCCTGGACTTTGGCAAGCTGGATCTGAGTCATCAGTGTCCTGGCAGCCAGGAGGGCCAGCCCTGTCCTGGGGACATCAGGTTTGTCCCACTCTGCTCTGGAATGGGGTGGCCTCACCTTGAGTCCTGGGCCTGTTTTGGGTGACACAATATAAAAAGGAAAAGCTAATAGAGAGCAACCAGAGGAGGGCAATGAAGACTGTGAAAGGTCTGGAGGGGAAGCCATTCAAAAATAGGTTTTGGTCACTTAGTTTGTTCAGCCTGGAGAAGAGGAAACCGAGGGGAGATGTCATCGCAGTCTGCAGCTTCCTTGCGAGGGGAGGAGGAGGAGCAGACACAGATCTCTGCTCTGTTGTGACCAGTGACAGGACCTGAAGGAATGTCTTGAAGTTGTTTCGGGGGAGGTTTCAGCTGGACATTAGAAAAGGTTCTCCACCTATAGGGTGATTGGGCACTGGAACAGGCTCACCAGGGCAGTGGTCACAGCACCAGCTCTGACAGAATTCAAGAAGTGTTTGGACAATGTGCTCAGGCCCATGGTGAGATACTTAGGATGTTCCATGCAGGACAAGGAGCTGGACTTTGATGATCCTTGTGCATGTCTTCCAACTCAGGTTATTCTATGAGTCTATGGTTCTAACAACTCCAAAACAAAGTTAATTTGATGTAGCTACATGACTACAGTTTATAAATTTCTTGCTTTTATAATGTCATTAAGTTAACTTTGGCTCTTTTTCACGACAGTATTTTAAGAAAGTTAATAAAATAGTTAACTGAAAGAAAAGGGAAATCACTCTTTTTCACTTAGTGTACAATATCTTACTATGTGGATAGTCAAGATTGCATGTTAAAACTAATCAAAATTAACTGCCAAGTGTTGCTTTTCTGTCAGAGCCTTGATCATGAGCCTCTGTTAAATAAAAATCTGTCCCATAGAGGCTACTTAACTATACTGGTTGTGTATGTGTTTTAATTAATTTATATCACTGCTTTTCACTGCAAAATTGATCTTTGTGATGGCTTTCCCTCAAACTAACTTAGAAATTTTGTGTTTTAATTACATATAAAATTGATTTGGTACAACAAACATAATTTTATTTTCCATAGTTTTGGTTTAATTGTAGGATTTTGACTTCCACAAATTGCACTTTAATCTCTTTCTCAGGTCTTCAGTAGAAATAACAGCAAGAAGAAATATTTAAATAGCACTCTTTGTAACGGAATTATTTTCAATAAATTAATTATATGTTGGTTTATTTTTCTAGACAAAGATTTTTTTACTCTGATCCATGACCCTTTCCAATGACCTTTATATTCTCTTCATGATCATGCAGCTGATTATAAAACCATACATATATAGATAGTTCTAGTAACCCTTCTCAGTATATTTATCTATGAGAGAAATAAGAAAAACATTATTAAATTTCACTGAAATCTATGCAGTTGATGTATTTATGTTCTTTAGTTGTACAAATATTTGGAAAAAGGAATTGAATCAGTTCTTTCTAAGCCTATCTTTCTTACTGCTCTTGGTTGAACCCATTGCATTTGAACACACATATGTTAAAGATATTTGAGTCCTGGTACCCTCACTTAAGAAGCTACTTGTTTTCCTGGTCCTTGCAAATACACCAATTCTAGTATCGTTTCTACTGTCTCTGATTTTATTCCTACAATGCTTAGACTTAGACTAGAATTGAAGGATGAACAAAGCAACACATATGAAAACTCCAGTCCTAGTGATCTTTCACTTGTTCACAATAATTTTTAGTATCTCAAGGATGAGCAGTTGAATGATAAATTGAGATCATGTACAAATCACTAGTAAAATTAATATAGAGCCTCTTCCAGTAAAAATAGCATTACTATATATCTGTCTTCAGAGTACAGACAAGAATTAACTATGTAATGATATCCTCTGAACTTTTCTGATCTTTTTAAAATGGATTTGTGATTCAGATCCAACAGAATAATCTCCACTTGTCTATCACAAATTTTCTTTTGAACTGATAATCCTCCCCTAGAATTATTTCACCTTCTGGGAATATCTAAAAACAGTGGTGTGTGCTTAAAACTTCCCCTGAGATTCCCTGGCCAGAGTAGAGCAAGGCAAAGTGTTACCTACACACTTCTTAAAGATGAAAAAGTAGTGGAAAACAAAATTTTAAAAAGACACTGGTTCAGGTTCTCCCTGCTCCCTCTTATTTCCACGGGGACTAGGGAGATTAAATCTCTGCCACTGCATTTTCTCATTCCATAATGCATCAACAGAAAAACAGCCAGCAATGTTTTTTGCCTTTGGTAAGGAGCATAATGACCAGATCAAAACTAAAACTGCAGCCCTGTGGTGATTTTATGATGATGCTCTATTCCCTGAGGATTTCTCTATGCCCAGAAATGGTTGCTGTAGTTTTAATTGGGCCCAGGGCAGGGGGGAGCCTTGGGGCTCTTGTGCTGCCTTTTTTTGAAGCCAGGTGTCCATGGTGCTGGGAGGACTGGGGTCTCTTCATTTGCTTGAATAGCTCAGTTTTTGTTAACTTAGACAGAAAGTCTTTTCTTCCTTTCCCTGGCTTTGGAGACTGCAGCAGCAATCCTTCAGAGGCCTTTGTTTTCTCTTGAGCTGCTCAGTTTGGTTTGGTCCAAGACCAGAGAGGACAATCAATGGGGGAAGAATTGGAAGTGGACCAGCTGGGAACCCAGGGGCTGCTCTGTCCCAGCCCCAGACCTCAGAAAAGCTTAACCCACAACAGAAAGGACACCAAATCCAGCAGGTTCATCTCCTGTGAGGAGGAGACCAACATCAGACATTCATCAGGTTCCCATCTGGTTTTGCCAAAGCTGCTGCATGAACCCTTTATTTTTTCCTTCCCTGAGGCAAAAGTTGGCACCATTTTTTTTTCTCCTCCTCACCACCTTGCAGCCATTGTGGTTTTTCCTTTTTCTTTTCTCTTTGTCTGGCATTTTGAGGGGGTTTGCTATGGTTTGGGGCAGCAGTTGGGTGACAAAGTCTGTCAGTTCAATATCTAGCAGTTATTCACCATTTTTTCCTGTGCGGTGTTGGCAGTTTGTTTGTCAATAAATGGTTGGATTTTTTCACTTTCATCCTCTAATGTTGAACTCTCATTGGCAGAAAGAGATTGCTGGAACCCTTTTGTAGAGGAAACACTCATTCCAGAGTGTTTTCTCCTAAACTTGTCTCCAAACTGAGACAACTGCCGATCGAGAAAATCTCAAGAGAAGACGTATGTTACAATTCAATTCACAGTTTGCCTCAGGGGCAAGAGATGATTACAAATTGTGGTTTTCTTTTCACTGAAGATTTGATGCTCAATACTTAGCATTATTAACCAGCTTACATGCAGATTATGCTAACTAAATATTCTACTTCTTTTGCCGCACAATTTCAGATATACTGATCTCACATAGTTAGCCACTGACACTATGAAATGAAGTCTTGAAATGGAAGTCTGAATAATGCATTGCACGTGTGACATGGGAAATGACATAACTCTGTGGGAAGACTGCAATTCATAATCTGGACATTTTGTTCACATGGGTGCCTCAGCTAGTCATTGAATAATTCTATTAATTTAGAATCTTATATTACTAAGTTCAGTATAACCTGTTTCTCTAACTCTGAAATGACAGCATTCATACTCTCAGAACACCATAATTCTGTATTAAATTAATGAAACAGTAAAAAAACCCCTAGCATATTTCTAGACCAGAAAGATAAATCCACTCTTTTTGTCAGCTTCCAGTTGTGTCTGTATTTGGGTTTTAACATTTTCTATCCAGAAGCATTATTATTTAACCTCTATCTTCCTCAGTTATTTCTGTATGATTTATTTTTTTCACTCACCTTTACAGGTCCTGGATAAGACATTTAGTCTTTAGTACTTATTTAGTACTTTCAAGGATTGAACTCATTTTAGGGACAGATGTTGATATTTAGAACCCCATAACCACATTCTTTTTGACTGTGAAGTGCAGGACATAAGGGTCCTGGCTCCCTGAGGTAGGCATGTTAGGGGAAATCCTCTTGAGAATATGACCATCTGGCATACATTTTGATGACATTTCAGCAGCCTGGCAGGGCTTCTGAAAAAGATTTCACATGTTTCAGTAGGAAGAGACAAAATAAATATCTATGTTACTAAGATACTGAATTTTCCCTGCTCCCATAAACAAGAAATAGGTCCAGATCTTGTTCTTTTTGGAGTCAAATTGGAGGTGACATCAGTAGAAAGAATCGGTCGTACAACAGGACAGTAATTGTTCCTGCTGTAGCTACCAAAATGTGACAAATATATAAAGAGCAAGTATCCTGAAGGGATAAGGTATCTTTAGAAGAAAATGCTGAGAGAAAACA
This sequence comes from Argya squamiceps, assembly GCA_037834095.1. NCBI lineage: Eukaryota > Metazoa > Chordata > Aves > Passeriformes > Leiothrichidae > Argya > Argya squamiceps. The sequence continues at coordinate 16,253,706 of JBBMKD010000115.1, forward strand.
ACTCCCTGAATAGTAGAAGTTAGATTCAAAAGCCAATTTAGGAGAGAAATAGAGACCAAATCTAAGTATTTCATACTTTGCCTGAATTGATTGTACTGGTGATGAGGGACAGGAATTTGTGCCTTCTATAGTATTTATTGATGGAGCCCTACTAATGTGATTTAGTGGAGCTCATGCAGGTTGACTTATATAAGTTTATAGCTCTATGGTTATCCAGTTGCTTCCTCCCCTAAATATCTGGCTATATTCAGGCAATATAGACCACTCACTTTTATTTCAGCTGGTAGAGTAATGCAGCATCTCCACACTGCTATTAGGCCTGAAAAAAAGTAGAGTATCATTCCAATATCTTCTGTTGCATTATAAAAGTCTCTTAAGTGCTCTGTCCTAATTCCCTAAGTAACTTTCAAATCTGTACCCTACCATCTTTTAAATACTCAGCAGTAGTTTACTATTCCAATTCAAACTTGCCCTTTTCAAAATACATAAGAGAATAAAGTTCTCAACTCTCTCACATTTCATTTTAAAAATAATTTTTCTACTCTTACAGCAGTGTGGAGAAAGCAAACTGTAAAATTTTCCACTAGGGCAAAAATCATTATGTCAATTACTGGCAGACTTTGTTCTTGAAATTAATCATTAACCCAAAGATGCTTCCTTTTCTTTCCTCCAATAACCAATTCTGATTGTAGACCCTGATGTAATTTGAAGGTTCTCCTTGTCACCCCTCAAGAACCACATATACATAGCACCTGTCTCCAATTCCTGCTGGATGATTACTCTTAGAAATACTTCTTTATTTCAGTGGCTGTTCCTTGGAACAGGCTGCTGCAAACTCTTGTGGCTCTTTGGATTAGAGTACCTTCTAAAAAAGGTTAACAATTTATCTTGATCACAGGCACCCAACCCAGTACATACATTCCAGAATCAATAATGTTTTTGACTGGCTTGCAACCCACTGATACATGTGCTAAACTCAGACTAAGGAGTGAGGAGGAGATAAAAAGGAGCCAGGCAGAAGAGAGTCCTCTGTCTTTTCAAAGCTCTTGGCTGAGTTAGGCTTCCTGTAAAGATAAAACAGTTGGAGGGCATAAAGGCTGTGACTCTAGGAAGGTGCTGAGGGGTATGTATTAGAAGTCTTTGTCTCTTGTTTTTGAAACTATGATATGCCATGGTTGTTCCACCACAGTGCTGTAAATGCAGACTATAGTGAATCACAATACACAGTTTCAGAAAAAGGAGTGATGGAGGAAGTCTTAAAATCTCTTGTAGGAGAGATAGAAGAGGTTTGACATCTCACAGGGTGACACAAAGGTCAGCACATCGACTTTTTTGGTTTTTAATATCTACCTGAAAAAGGACTCTACTATTGATCTCTGTGTTTCAGGGAATACTGTATACCCGTAGACTGGAAAGAAAGAAGGAGAGAGAATATGTAACTGTTTTCAGTAGTAACCACAGTTCCAGAGGAATAACACTCTTATTTCACTCTTTGGTCAAGTAAATACATTACATGAATTGAAATAATATAAAAACTCAGCATATTTCAGGTTATTACACACTTATTCAAAATGTTTTACTTTTTACCATTTCTGTAGCCCAATATTTATTCTAAAGAGACAGCAAGCTTCACCTGCACTGCTATGCATCAAAACGGTAGACAGGTTCCAAGAACTCTATCAAAACAAGGAACATCTGTCAAAGGAAGAGTAATTTTGAGCAGCCCAGAAACAGTTCTTTACATCATGGGGAATTTTATCAGCAAAATATGAGCTCCTGTGATGCCTTTTTGTGGCTACCTAAAAACAGAGGCCAGAAAAAATTAAGGGAATAAAAAGCAGTTATATTTATTGTAGGGCCTTCAGGTACATTTTAGGCAGATTAAGCCCCCCAGGGGCTACACCCAAAAATGGACAAAGCATCACCAGATTTTTCACCCTTTTATAAGTTTGGTTCATTTGCATATTGGGGGTTAATGGTCCAATTACAACTTCAGGTGATGAAGTAATTTACCCCAAGTTTGCTCTCCCCCCAACTCACTTTTGTTTACATTTTTCAGGACCTGAGACAGTGAGGTGTCCTTGACTTCCAGGCCTAGAGAGGAGTTGTTTTCCCTGACCAAAATGGAAAGCAGTAGCTAACACTCTATATGGAGTTTCAAGTCATGCACTAAAGAATTGCAGTATTACAAATATATGAAAAATATAAAAGCTAAAATCCTAAGGCATCACCTGCATAGTTTGGACCTAAATTTTAGTTGCTGATACCTATGTACATAACTAATTTGTATAAAGAAAAGTTACCTCTTTCAGAATAAATCTTCTATAAATCTTAATTTCTTCTTGCACTGAGAGACTCACTTCTGAGGCTGTACTCATGATGTATTAAGGCATTTTAGGATGCAGATGGATACTTAGGGAGACCTGTTTAGTTCAAAGCTCCTAGTTACCAAATTTCCAATGTAATTACATTTCTCAAGCTTGCTTTTTTCCTTTAACTGAACTTTTATTGAGCTTCATTTAAAATACATCCTTTTTTTTCACTGTGGTTGCAGTAAAAATAACTATACTGCAAACCATACTTTTCCGACAACTATTCTAGATGATGAAAATAATACATGCAATATTGCCTACCCAGCTGAGCTTGTAAAATTCTTACATTGGAAAGGAAAACCAGCACTATTTTCTTCAAAAATGGGCTCTTATCATTTTTGCACTCTTAGAGAAAATGGCTTTACCAGTTTATGACTCCTGCCTGAAAATGAAGTAGGAAAAAGCATAATTTTTATATTTATGGGTACTCCTGTCAATTATATCACTGTAACACCCACAGAATCTGACACAGTTGCTTAAGGTTTACCTGAAACTGTTTCACTTCTTCAGTGGTTATTTGTGTAGGTAATTCCATTGTGCATAAAATATATAATCTATTAAAATTCTGAGCTGTTTGGGAGTTAACAAACTAAGACCTGACAAGTGAAAAAAATGGCAGATAATATTAGGATTTTTATTAAAGATTAGATCAATTTGCAAATATATCTTCCTTTCAAGAAATGATGATTTGTTTCTTTTTTGTGTTTTATGTAAATCTGAAATAATCAATTGCCTTTAAGTAGTATGTATTTAGGGACACTTGTTGTCAAGTTGCTTTTACATTAAATCTTCATGTATTGTTTTAGAAATCTTACTTTCACCATACAAGATTCATTGTAATAATATGATTGTTTTTCAGTGGCACTGTGGATTCTAATACAAATGTAGAATGCACCAGCACAGACTAGTAATCTACCAGAATTTGGTAAACATTCTTCACTGTGCAAACAGAAAAAAATTATTTTCCTAAAGAATTTGCTTTTCATTCTTGAACAAGCATCTCTTTGCATGTTTCACCACCAAAACTGAAAAGAATTCTTCTAATAATCTCTTTTTGATATTACTTTTAATTGATGAATTAACTTTGAAATAGAAACAGAGACATCATATTCTCCAAGCATATTTACATCATGTTGCAGCTGGCAGTGTGGAAAGAAGATAACCTTATTTTTATTCTGACATACTACAGTCACTGTTCAAAAAAGGATAATTTTTTTTCCCTTCAGTTACCATTTTTTAAAAATTATTATATCAATATTCAAAGCTAATGGAATAGTTCTGGTGGACTGGTAGTCCACTCCAATTGTCTGAAATCACAGGTAAGATGTTTCCCAAATTCAGATGTCCCCAGTGCTTTACTCAAGAGGTGAGTGAAAAAGCACAAAAATGTAAAAAAACTGATAAGAAAACTATATCTAAGAACTGAATACTTTTCTCAGCATCTCCATATGGACATAAGCTCTTTATTATAGCTATTATATCTAATTAGGCAGGAATTCTTGACAAAGTTTATTACAAATCTACATACTAAATTACCTGATCAAAATGTTCTTAATGTCTTTATTTAATTTCATTGCATAGCAAACTTGTCTCCTGGCCCAAAATCTAATATGATTGTATTATGAGCTATGTTTTTTGGATCTTCTCCAAAGAGTTCAAAATGAGTCTAAGCATGTCTTGCTTCCACCCAGAAACTGAAGAACTATACAGAACTATGCTATGTATAGAAGGATTAATTTATTTTTCAAAGTTTGTTTATTTCAAATTACAAACAAATGCCAGTCTTCACATATTTGGTCATTATTCACAATTTAATGTTTGGGGTTTTGACCACTCTTGTTTTCCACCATTTGTTGTGACAGTAAAACTTTCTTTGGCAGCACTGGAACCAGGCCAGGTCTAAAGTACAAGTGATATGCATGAAAGGTGGATCAGACTGCTGTCTGAAGTGTTGGGAGTTGGTTGTTCTCCAATACCCTCCCTCAGTCAGGTGATTGTTTCTGTGGATTGATGGAAAGTGAATAATTACATAGGAAGAGTATACAGGATGGTGTAAATCAGCTTTTAAATTATTTTTTAATTTTTTAAAAAAATTAATTTATTTATTTCTCATCCAGAGAGTATAAGGTTCTCATTTGATGATCAGGTGTGTTACTATTGAGAAAGGGCAACTAAGATTCCTCTTAATAAACCCCTCAGGGTGAACTAGAGTGAAACGACCCTGAATGAGTGGCATATTGGAGATCTCCAGATCTTCTGTACTCTCCTAATATCAGCCCACTGTTTGGTGGTTGGATTGGTGTTACTGGAAACTCCCAGTTGTCTCCCAGATGTTGGTAGATCCTGGGCTACTTCTATATGCGTGAAGACATGTCCATTCTGGTTTTGGGGTCTGAGAGCTGACTTTATTCGTTCAGGTAAGTGTTTGGTGTGAATTTTCAGTGTGTTAGGAAAAACACGGAAAATGAAGATGATCAGCTTCCATTTCCATAGGAGAGTTACTTTGAGCCTCCCATAACTGTATATGCATTAACTGGAAACATGCCACCTTTTGAACACTTTTCAGTATATGATCAGTTGTGGGGCTTTCAGGTATATGGCATTCTCTCCTCTCCATGGGATCCAAGCTTCTTGACCAGTGTGCTGCGCTCTGGGTTAGGATCATGGCTGTTGGCTATCACCTGCAGTTGGGAAGACATCCCCTTGCTTCTGCTTCATTGAACAAAATTTGATCTCCCTCTAAATATATTCATTTTCTGTGTCATTTCTACTGCACTTCCTCCCTATTTGAGCTAGGGCTTCACCTCTGTAAGGGGTTGTACATGTTGTAGTTTGCTGAGCTCCATCCTGAACATATGTAAAATTTCCTTTTTAATGAAAGGCCACAGTTTTACTTCATTATCATTCCCCAAGTAATATATTTTGTTTCTCCAATTTCTCAGGAGGGTACGGGGTCTTGGTATTTGAAATCTTCCAAGAGTTCCCTGTATGCTTAGTTCATGGTTCCCTTTCTCTAATTTCTTGTTCCCTCCTGAGGGTTTCCTGTCTATCCAATGTAGCGTCAGAGTAACTTACTCATTTCCCTTTCTCTTCTGGTTGACTCATGTTCTGCGGCACCTAGGAGAGCTCTTTCCCCAATTGTTCTTGCAAAGATTTTACCAAATCTTGCAAAGATTACATATTTTTGTTCTCCTTTTTCCAAGAAGATAATCATTCTTCTTGTGCAGCTACTAGAGATGTATCCAGAATGGCACAGACAACTGCCTTTTCTTTTACAAGTTTTAGTTTTTCTTTGTCTCTTAGAAATGGCATTTCAATTTGTCATAACTTTTGGGTCATGAAAATGTGCCCAAATCATACCCAAGAAGATAAGCTTTATAATTTTTCTACTCTTATCAATAAGAGACTGTCCCTATTGGATTGCCCTGGGTGGTCATATTTTAAAATTCAGTCATTTTATCTATCTGAGAGCTAGCGTCCTTCTTCCCCCTTTCGTCTGAGAACAGGCAAACTTTCTTCCACAAGGATTATCTTGTACAAGTTCAAGCACTTCTGGTTAGTCCATAAGACAAATGGATCCACAATGTCAGTAAAATGCTGCAGTTTGCTCTGAGGCAAAGACAGACTTGAACTCCAGGGCCTAAGTAGTTTAGCACAAGATGCAAGATGCATAAGTAGGATCATAGATTTTAAAAACCATATGACTTTGCTTTGAAACAAAAAAAATCATCAAAATGCTGTCTAAGGGACAATATCGTAATATGGGAATAAAGATGATTGGAAGATGATTTAATGAAGATTCTTTTCTGTTAAAATATATTATAAAGTAATTCTAACCTACCATAATAAATAGATTAGAGTGTTGTGATATGATATGATATATGATATGATATGATATGATAATAATGAAATAGGAATACAATAGTTGGGGGTGACTTTTTTGAGTCTGAAATTGTGAATAATCTATTTTTTAATTCATATAATTACATGAGTGATAGGCTTACACCAAAAAGAGCCAGCAGTAACACAGCAGTATCACAAATAACTTAGCTTTAGAATATTTGCTTGTAAAGATTAAAATTTTAATAGACATTAAAAGGTGAAAACCCAGAAGTATATATTTTTGTGCTCTGTTTCTCAGGCTCCTTTACCAAAAAAAAATAATTCTTTTAAATTTCCAAAATAATTACATATTTAATTTACTAAATTTATATGCATTTTAAGGCTTTTTTTAAAATCAAACATCAAAATAATTTTTACTTAGGGGAACTATGTCTCTAGCCTCTATGCTTGTACAGGGAACTTTTGAGTTATTATGATATGTATTATTATAAATATTTTGTTGAAGATGAGTACTCATGGTGGAGAAATAAAATACTTCTCACAGAACAGGAGAGATTAAGAAGTTGACCAAGAGAAGTCAATACTTTTATGAAAAATCAATGGGGTTGAAAGTAAATGTGAATTGTAAATCAATCTTAATGAAATTTTCAGATATTTTCTAAAAAGTTCTTATGTTTAGGGTCCAAATATCAATATTTAAGATTTATTTTAAAATAAACTTTTCAGAGCTACTCAGCTCATAATCTGAACAGTGTTGACTAAGAATTTACCCATTTTAATGACAGACAGGTGTTCTCTGACATAGCAGGGTGGACTTGATCACTTGCTGATGAGAAAAATACATTTTAATACTTTTAAAGCATTCAGTTGACCAGTTACACTTTTTAAAATGCCTCAGTTTTAATCATCCTATGTACTATTATTTTCTTCAAATTCTTCAAAGACTTTCATGACTTTCGTCCTTCCTACTGATCATAGAAATCTAGAATAGAACAAAAAATCATCTAGGTTGGAAACAATATCTAAGGTCATTGAGTTATTTCCAACCTAACAGTGCCAAGCCCACCACTAAACCATGTTCCTAAGTGCCAGTTTTACACATCTTGTAAGTACTCAGTCTCCTCTTTTAATTGCTGTTAAGCAGAACAAGCGGGCCTCCTAAATTCCCTGCAAGTTCTTGCTTACAGAGGATTTCTGCCGCAGACTAAGAGAAAACTGGTTTCATAAACACAAGGAACTACCTGAACACCGCCACTCACTCTCTGCACAGTTACTTTACCCTTCAACTTTCTTAAAATTCTGACCTCTTATGTCAGAGGCAAAGGTCACATCTACAGAGAAACATGCACTAGCAAAAATCACATTTGTTGAAAAGTAAGGTTTTTTCTCCTTTTACAAAAATTAGTTTGTTCATTTCTTTACAGCATCTGATTAATAATTTGTCTTAATTAGCATTGAAACAGTATTTTTTGAAGTTTCAATGTGTCAAATTTCAATGCTCTTTTATACCTAAGCAGTACAAATCTTCCTGATTGATGTCACTAAGTCTAAAATATTTTTCTCACATTTTACAAATCCTTTAAATTTGGCCTGCTTTTTAGAAGGAAATACATCTTACTAGATAGCATGTGTTTTGCACATTTTTTTCAGAATACAAAGATATTCAGAACCCATTCTATGCAGCCATTGAACTGATTGGGATAAGAAAATGACAGTAATGACACTGAAAGCTGGAACATTTCTTAGAAATGCAATCAAACTAACAAGCAATGGCATAAAAACTTCAAAATCAAGAGAACTGAGTGAGTTCAGGTCACAAATATCATCCAGTTGAAAAGTAGCATTACAGTCTCAATAAAGTGTGTGCAATTGGACATGATTTCTTTTATGTGGGTGAAATTCATGGAATATACATATGCTTATGCCTTGTCACACCTCTCTCAGTCTCTTCCCAAAACCACAAATGGCCCTCGAGGCACATTTTGAGCATTAGCCAATGATATGGTATTATACTAATATTTAACTGTGATATTTTAGCTTCCTGATAATTAGGACAGCTAAAAATTTTCTTGGTTACAGCAAGAATATAAAAGAAAAAATCTCAGAACAAACAACATCTAATCCATTACAAAGAGATGATACACAATCTTTTTTTTTTCTTTCCTCAGGCTCCATGCATGTACAGAGCACTTCAATAGGGGGTTTTCTCTGTTTTAACAGTGCCATGTAACAAGTCACATTTCCTCTGTTGAGAATGCTCATTCTCTTTCCATGCAGAGCGGAAGGCAATGTCTCCCACGGGCTAGTAAAAATGCTGGCAGACTTATGATATGTGTTTTGTACACATCAGCTCACAGAACTGGAAAGATGCACCCCTGAGATCCGCTTGTATTTTTCAGCAATCCACTTGAAGTTTCAAAAAATTGCTTGTCTCTCTCTCCATTTCTTCTCCATCTCTTCTCTTAGTAATGACTTTATGGACATGTGTATTTATTCTCTATAATTATGAATTAATGCCACTTCTTGATACAAATGATTGGCATTATTCTTGTGATCTTTACTAATAACAGATAAATGAAAAGGGCAAGATGCTGAATACAGTTAGGCACCAAAGGAATTAATTGTTTTCCTCTTTACCCAGTCATTAAAATCGCTGAAGAACAACAAATTTGACAATATAAAACAGTGTAAATAGTAGGCAATTACTGTGGTTGAACTATTATGAAAGAAGGACCTTTACCAGTACTTCATATTTCCCAATACCAAAAGGGGCAAAAAGGGAGAACATGAGAAGCAACCATTGAGGTACTACTTCAAAAAATATCACTGGAGTGAAAATCTGTCCCTAGGATCTCTGCTGTCATAGGTAGAAATTGAAAGCACAGTAGTATCATGTAGTTGGTCTTATCAGTTACTTAGAAGAGACTTAATAATCACCCGGGCAGCAGAGTTTGTGGGCTTTTTTGGTGGGGGTGTTTGGGTTGAGTTTTTGTTTTAATTTTATGTTTGAAAGTTCTTTTTGTTTGGTTGATTGATGTTTTTGTTTGTTTCTGTTTTGTGTTTTTTTGTTGTAGTTTTTTTTATGTCTCAGCAAGGCTGAGCAGAGGTCAGAAAAAAACATCCTCTGGATTTTTTCTTTATTTGTGAGAAAATAGGTAAAATTTTGAAGGGAAAGTACAGCATTTTGAGCAGATTAAAATGTAGATGACAAGATTTGTGGTTTTTTTCCCTAAAGCTGCATAATAACTTTCCAGAAGGAAGAGTAATATTCTAAACAGACAACCATAAGCAGATAATTGTGGTTTTGATAAGCGGAAAAGATTGCACATTGTATATGTTTGGAGAGAGCCAAGATTACCTGTTAGGGTTTTGAGAAAGTTCTTCCAATGTGACACAAGAAATTTTTAGCTCTAGAATTCCTCAGGTATGTTTTTTCTTCAGAAGTAAAAGTTATAAACGACAGAATATATGGAAAAGTAGTGTTGAGTTCAATCTGTAGGTCTTTAAATTTTTATAATGCACTACTTGCATAGCAGTGAACAATTGTTGATACTGTCAGGATTCTGTTATAAATAGTTATGGAATCTGAAATATAATTGTAAATTTTGTTTACTCCATGGCCTGACAATTAGTTACTAGATGATTAAGAGAAGGGTCCAGATTGTAGAAAACACAGCAGTTATATCACATGGTTCCAAGAAACAAACTACACCCTTCCCCCCACCCCACTGCCCACCTATTTAACATTGCAAAAAAAAAGTATTTCAGCCAATTTCAGGAATTAAACGTTGTCTTTATGAACATGATGATGTCTTTTTAAAACTCACTGTAAGGTGTAATAGGGATGATGAAGTCAATCACAGAAAAATATAACTTTCCAAACAAAAAAAAGTCTAACCTCTTAAAATCAGGTTTTGATGTCAAATAATTTTTTCATACTAGTTTAAATATTTTCTGCATGGATATTGTGGCAAATCATGGTACATTGATGGTTTTGAAGGTAAGTGCACTACTTTCTTCCTCACACTGTTATCTCAATACTAAGGAAAATTGATGATATGAAAAATTAAATAAAGTATACAATAAAGCCTTTTATGTTTTGAGAGAAATTTGGATTCTTTAACCTCCTTTGCCCACAGATCTAACACCACAAAGGGATCAGCATCTCTGAGAGGTTTAATGTGAGTTTGCACATACCTTCTTCAATAAACTGCCCTGAAAGAGCTTCTAAATTCTCTGCTACAGCACAGAGTTGTGCAATGCAGGTTGAGCTGTTGGAACACATCTGTCCCTACTCTCAAAATTCCTGCCTCTCTCTGAGATGTGGGAGACCATGGCTTGCCTCTTCTCCACTTTTATCTTGGGAGGCAATGACAGCGACCGAGCTTACACAAGAGAAAAAAACTTTCATCCTCCCACTTGCTCTGTGCTGCACATTCCCAGAAAGCAAATTTCTCAAGCTTGGGAACTAAATGAGCTGGAATCTCAGCACAGGCTGCACATGGTTAAGCGAAAGCAACTTCTGGGAAGTTTGTTTTATGCGTGTAATACTTGCTAGCAGAGGCCTCTGTCACAATCAGAAAGTTTTGTCTTCTGTATGAGTTAATATGATAAAACACGTGTCTGCGACAACATTGTATTTTCTGTAGATTTTCAGAATGCAAGGATTTGATTAATGAAAGGATATCCTTTTCTGTCACTGGGAATTTAATAACTTTCTAAAGCCCTTTCACTTGTAGGGCCAGAGAATTTCGAGACATGTATAAACATGCACACATAATAATTTAAGTAGAATAAAAATATCATTTTGAATTAAGTTTGTCTTTTATACCAAAAGTAATCTGTTCCATTAACTGGTTTTAAAATGAAAAGCAGTCAAAAATCAAAGCAAAGCCCTTGCATCACTATTTATAGTTTGAGGGGTTTTTTTAACAAGGTATCATTTACTTTAATGCAGTATTCTTGTTCTTCTAGTAAATAACATTTACTCTGTTTGTGAAACTTTCTTTGTTCTAATTATAAAAATACGTTCTGCTACTAAACTTCAGTAATGTAAATGATTAAGATGGAAATCACCCTGGATATTTTGCTGAAATATCATAGATTTACAGAATATGCTGTGCTGGGAGCAATTCAGAATGATCATCCAGTCCAAATGTTAAGTAAATGGCTCGTGCAGGGATTGAACTCACAACCTTGATGTCATTAGTCTCATGCTCTGAGACACAGTTCCTTGTCAATTTTTAATATTTTTTTTAACCTATTTCTCTGTAAAGACAGAGATCTGAAACTTTACAATCTCTCAGTGAGGTGAGTGGCAAAAACTATTTATCCAAGGATATAAGAGTAAATGTGCATGTAAACTTGAATTCTGCAAGAAGCTGATTAAAAACTGTTGCGTTTATGGCAGGGGTTTAAGAAGTGATCAAAAACCAAAAGGAGTGGTAATTCAGATTTTTAAAAAGTTTAAAATAATAACAAAATTACTTTTAAGTGGTCTGAAGTAAATAAAAATCCAATTTGTAATAGTAATTAAGTAGGCAAATAGAAGAGAGTATCTCAGCATTTATCTGTACTTAGTGGATATATCAGCATGTGGCTTTTGACATATGATAGATGAATAAGCTATGTACTCCACAAGTATATATGACCAAAACATATAGACATACAATACATGACTTCTTTTGTATTTTGACACACTATTCCACTTATAAAATAATCAAATTATCTGGTTTTAAGCTTAATTATAAAAGCAAAACCCAAAACAAACCAAATAGCCTTTAAGGAAGAAATCTCTAATTCCAACTTTATACACAAACTAAAATTTTACAGCTGAATCAAAAAGCTATGAAAATAAGAGGCTTATAATGAAAGAGGTGACATAGCCTTAAGTATTTCAATACTAGCAGGTATAGCCATGATATAAAATATCCTGTAGAAAACACACAAAAAAAACCCAAACAAAAAAGCAGTCCTCTCCCTCAAAAAAAGCCCATCTAAACCCGAAACACAAAGATTCAGCAGTCCCAGAAAGAAAATAATACTTTGGGATTTGTTATTGAGGAAAGGGAAGAATGGAAAACATTACAAACAAAATCATAAAGTTCTATTAAAAAATATTTCAGCCATTCTCTCCTTATTTCTAAATAGGACATATGACTAATTAAGAGCTTTGCTGTTACAAAACACCTGTGTAAATATCTTCTCAAGGATGCAGCTTGGGAACCATATTGAGAGAGTGGAATATTTGCTATAAAATAAAGCTTAAAATTTTTCTCAATTCAATCTCTTGATGTTATTCTAAAAGTAATAGGAATAAGAATAATGAAAAGCAAAAGCATGTTAGGTTTAATAATGTTGAACACTCAGGGGGAAAAAAAAATCCATGCTTTCCTTATTTTTTCTCCATTTTTATGTCAGTAATTTGATGGGTTTTTTGTCACAGACTAATATTGACTGAAGTCTGATGATTGTTTTGGTGTGCATATTTCCTAAAAATGAATAGAGTGAGCACCAATTTCCCCAAGACAGCAGAACAGCTCCAGAAAATGAGGTATCTGAACATTAAATTTCCTTCCAAAATATTTTCCTATCTATTTTTCTGTGCTTCTGAGCTTTCAGAAAAACTGATACTATCTAATTATATAATTTTTTAAAAATCGAATTGATCTTGAAATTCCACAAAGCCTTTTTCCTTTGAGGATCTCATACTCTCTTATAATTTTATGAAAATATGTCCGGTTGATAAAACTAATAATATTTTCCACAGGGATTCTGGATTCCTGGTTGAAAATTTAGAGTCTTGACACCATTTAACAATTTTTATATGAGAAAAAAGCATTAACTCATAATTTCCTGAGATACATACCAAAGTTAATTTTTCCCTTGATGTCAGACCTGAGCACACAGTTTTCAGAAACTTGACAAATGAAATTACTAGAATCTGACTGCAGAAAATTCCCTGATTCTTCTATTGATAAACTCCCCAGAATATTTTTATCATTAAAGAACAGAATGTGACATAAAATAAATGCCAGCAGAAAATTTATATCAGTAACAGAAAAGGTAAATAGAAGAGAACCTTCTCAGCTTTAGTATTGGAGTGGACTTCCAGAGTGATTCAGGTGGAATTGCCAGGATCCATACAAAAAATGTAGACTTATCTCCACAGTAATGCTGTGGGTCTTGTTTAAAGTTACTGTGGTTTTTAACTTTTTCTAAAAGCTTGTGTCATATTGTATCTAAACTTGTCTGAAAGGGCAGAAAATGTTCCCATGAGTTCCTGGGATACAGTCATCCAAGAATTTAGCCACCTAATGGTCTTACTTGCTCTAACATTTCAGAGAAATGCTTCATAAAGGGGGAGTCCACCACAACAGAGTGCTTGTGAGTGAAAATATTTCCTGTTTAAAGACACGAAAGTCATAGGAAAGATAAATTTGCCTTATATAGAACTACAAAGGAAATCAAATCTATCTACAAGGGTCTGGTCAGTGAATTTTGGAGAATTCTGTAGGAAGAATAGAAACAAAGAAAGGAAACACATAAAATATAATTATTGTTCACCTTTCAGCATCACATTATTTTTAAAGTTTTAAGAAAGATATATTTAAGTGTTAGGAATATGACAATGCTACATTTACAATAATAAAAGGAACTCCATGATACTTACTTGATGTTTATTTGACTTATTTTAACTGATTTTAATTAAACAATAAGTTTACACATACACAAACACTTCTCCATATATACATGTACTTATAAATGAGTAATACATACAATACAGATTACAGATTTTTCTGTAATAGCTATAGTTGATGAGACAAATCTTGAACTTTTTTTCTCAATTTCAACAGAATTTTCAGGAAAAACACACAGGACTAAACTGGAGGATCGAGGAAGACAGTAATAAAAAATTGCAAGGAAAGGTGACAGGTTAAGAAGAAACTTAATTTGATCTAAATAAAAAGCAGGAAGTAGAATAATCTGCCACACGAACTTCATAAGAGACTTAGCCTGTAATCTGAAAAACAAACATTTTACTGGCTACCAAAATTTAACCAGTAAAAATATTTATCCTAGTTGTTTTAAGTTAAACATCAATTTACATAATAGCAATCTTTCTGAATTTCCATTCAAAACAACAATAGTTAGAGGTCTTTAAGTGGAAGAGTAATTTTTATTCAATCTTCCTCTCTTTCTTGTCATGGCTAAATTCAGACATTGCAAAAACACATTCCTAATTTTTGTTTTTTGTGGGCTAATCCAAATCATAAAGATTGTATTTTGCCTAATAGATATGCAAAAATATTTATGAGGATGAGACACACCTTGGAGAGAATTAGCAAATAGTAGAGGGGATTTATCCAGTTGAACAAAAAAAGCATAATGAGTCATAAACTCTGTAAATTGATCAACTTTGCAGTAAAGAAGCTTGACAAAGTTAAATGAGTTTAAAATATTTAGTTTGCTTTCTCTCGTAGGGATTTACCTTGAAGATATTTATGTTAGGCATCAAATCTGTTCAAGCAAGCAAGCAGTTACAATCTTAGGTATTTGTATGGTCAATTTAATAGTGTATTGCTAGTTTTCACACTTCTTTCCAAAAAAAACAATTGAAATTTTGACTGTAGAAAGCAAAATCAAGTATCAAATACACATCACTGTTAATAATTTTGTCCACATGAAAACTTTTTTGGTGGGGGAAGGGGGGTTTAACAACTACTTCATAGAAAAGGCCACAGAAAAATTTTAAGTTGATAATATATAGGTAATTTTTTCCTTCTGAACAAGTAATACATGTCTCCTCTTTTCTACTGTGAAATTTCACTCCAATAGATCTTTCACTTCTGGAAGTTTGTTAGATATACAACTAGCAGCACATTTGTATAGACATACGTACAGCTGCTTTGAAGCTTCAGATATGTCAACTTCACAATATACTTTGTCACTCAGATCCTTACTCAGGTACTTACTTTAGTCAAAAAATCCTCAATTTCATATTTTCCAAACCTTCTATGTTGCTTAAGCTTCTTTTTTTTTCATTTTGTTTACCAAAGTTTTTCTTTGTCAAATTTACCATTTCCCTCTATTTACAACTAAAATATTTTATCATTCAACAAGGCTAAGATCTAATTAAAATCTTTTTACTGGCTTCAGTTAATTACATACATAGTCCAAGGTTTTTTTAATCTAATCTCCAAACCAACTTGGTGGAGTTATTTTCCATTAAGCTCACTGCACTGAAGTTGTTTTGTTGTCATCCATTTTTTCTGTTTGCATCTGATTAACTTGATTGCTTTCAACTCTAAGATCTCATTTTCCTCAGCAACATATCATGGCATAAAAACCCACCATACTTCTTTATATCTCAATGATTGTATGCACAGAGACAGAAGTATCCCAGAAATGTCCAAAGGTAAAAATTTGCTGCAGTCTACAACTGACTTAGGCAGAGGTAGTTCCTTACAAAGCATACTGTAAAAAATACATTATATTAGGTTTGAAATGCAGTATTTAGCATGTCTTAAATTTATTTTTGAAAATGACAGTGTTGGAAGCATATGGATTCCATATTTCTCCTGGTTATAGTCCTTAAGTATAAGTGAGCAACAATCCCATTTTTCTTCTATTTCTATTTTTGTTCTCTAAAAATGTACTGAAAAATATTAAGACCACACCAATATTACCTGCGTATTTGCTCACTCTGTATGCCTTTACATATAATTTTTCAATAAATGCAATCTAAAAACTCTCTGGTAGACATCATTTTAAAGAGCTGCAGTGAGTAGGAAATAAAAAATCTCTGTTTCTGGAGGCCCTGCAGTATCCCAGGATTCCTTTGGTCAAATTTTATTTACATATCTCATTAGCAACAGCTTTAGATTTCAAGCTGTATTACTCATTCTAATAGTTTCACAGTGTTGTCTCTTCAATGCTCTTTTATAATATAAATTATATTTTATAAGCAATATTTCCTTTTCATGATGTATTTACCTTATTGCATTCTCATTACACTTTTTATAGCTTTCATAATACAAGCTAGAATACTTTAAATGGTCACAAATCTTGGTAGTAGCTGGAAACAGAGAAAATATTTTTCTACCTTTCAGTGACTGACATAAATGCAGTTATATATTACAAGTGAATCAAAACCAAGGACTGAACTAGAATGTTGTAAGTGGGCACCTAATGCACTAAAATGAAGTTTCAGAAAGTCCATTACACAGTCTACCATAATTTTTTTCTTAAGTGCTATCTAAATGACAATGAATTTAGAAATGTCAGCTATAATTCTTGTTAATTTTTTATCCCAATCCTGAGGAAAAAATGTCTGTATTGTGACCCTGGGTATATAATTTTTGCAGTAATGGATTCTTGCATATTCACCACATCAGACTATAGGAAGTTACTTGTGCAGCCCAAGACACATGCTTATGCTAACTTAAGAATTATACCAAAGGAGAACTAGCAACACAGGAAAATAAACTGAAAACAGGATTTGAAATTGGTTTTGTGCAAATATTTGAGATAAAGGAAAGGTTGATTTGCGGAATCAAATGTCTCTAGGGCATATGAATTACCTTGCAAGAATAGTGCATGCATCTGAAGATTGTGAATTTTATGCTGGATATTTTAACATTCAGAAATGAATAGGAATCATGCTTAGTCGATATAAAATAAAAAATGATTCCATGTCAGTGAAGAGTATTATTCTAGTTCACTATTCATTCAAAATGCTGATAAAACCTGTAAGCCCAGGGGACTGAAAAAGCTCAAGAAATTGATATTGGTAAAAATAAAATAGAATTGAAGATAAAGAAACACATTTTTGCTGTAGCTCAACAAGAAATTGTACTGCTTTCAAATGAACCTAAAAGAACAAGGTGGTTTCACCTTCAAGAGATAAGCATGGTTTTCAGATCTTCCTGAAATCATGCTCACCATAGAAACCACTTTCCCTATTGTATAACAAAGAATTCAAGTTTGTTTTTACTATCTCCAGGCACTGCTGCTGAGACCTCTGTTTAGTCTAATACCTTCTCATTTATAAATACAGGTGTACTTTGTATGCACACTTAAAGAGCCTGGGCAGTTTAGTTTAGTGTTTGATATAGACACCTCTGCAAAGTTAATGCTTTTTCTAAACTGCTTAAAGGACAAACCATGATAATTTATGTTAGTGTGAATGGTGCGCTAACAATTTGCCAAGTTATGCTTTTAGTACGTTATTGTAAAAATAATAATTGCATTAAATTCAATTATTAATTGCAATAAATGCATTAAATTCTCCATGAAATTTGACTGGGATTTAAGGGGACTCCACAGTTTCTTCATTCTGAAAACAACCTCTTCCAGTTCAATTCAGGAATCAAACATTTCTGTTACATTCCTAGTTTTCTACTAAATTAACATCTGGGCTCTTGCACATTTTGTGTGGACAATTCTTGCCTATTCACAGCCTATTCAAGCATCCAGTCATATGGCTATTTTTGTATGTGTCATTTCAAAAACTGAAATTGTAGTGGCACTACAATTTTGGATGGGGATAAAAATTTTTATGGACAATCTGGAAACAGGAAGTCATCTACAGTATGTAGGTATGAACTTCCAAGATGAAAATACTTGTGGGTTTTTTTCCATATATGCCTCAGAGAGTCATGTAGGTGAGATGGTTAATTAGGAAAAAATATTTCTTGATCTTAAAAACTTCTTAATATTTTCAGTCATATATCTAATTTCTAGTTACTTGTGCTAATGTGTCCCATTTCTAGTTACTTGCGTTAATTTTATTCTCATGGAAATTCTATTTTCATTAAAATCCTTCTACATTACACCAACGTTATTGGAAAAAAAAATATAGAGATGTGGAGAGGGATTTATTTAACACAGAGGGCTGTGATTCTGTTTTCATACAAAGGATAAGCAAATAGAGATAAAACAAGACTTGTGTCTCACATTTATGTAATTTTCCAGTAATACCAAGTAGACTTCCCTTGAATGCCTTGTACCTGGAAGCACCAAGAGGTTACTATTTACTTGACATCTGAATTTATTTTAGGTTTTCTTTGCTCAAGAAGAATTTATTGATCAGGATCTAATCTGAAGACAGCCCTTTTTCTTTGAAAAATGAGGAATTATAGTAAATTTTTTTGTCAGTTAGAAAAGGAAACGTTCTGTTCTATCCTCCAGTTTTGTAACTAAGTAGCATTTGACTTTGGACTGTTTTCTGGTCTAATTGATGCTTACAAAGTGAAGGCAAGTGATACTAAAGGCATAAGCATAATATTTTTGTGTATCAGATACAAAGATTTAAAAACATTTCCTCTACCTCTTCACAGTTGATAGGAAACCGAGATATGGCATGCTATAATCTTTCTCTAAAAATAATTGCTTTCAGGTTTCTTGTGGTCTTCCAAAGTACTGGTATTTGTGCATGATTTTGCAAACACAGAACATTTAGAACTTTTACAAAGAAAGCTGCAGCCAGCACCAATTGACTACATGTTGTGTGTGAAATTTCTCACTGTAACTCACTAGAATGACTGAGACAAATCAGAGACAGTTACAGATGAATGGACACCTGTTCTATAATGGTAAATTTATGTCTTACTTTACTTGCATAAGGAGTTGTTGTATGAGTCCCTTTTTTTTACATCCTTAACTTAATCCTTCTGTTTGAGGATTTTTTGTTTGCTGGGAGAGTTTTACTGACAACAGATTGACCAGTCTGAGCACATACCTAGGCTGAAATATGTGCTGCTGAAAAGTAGCTTTGGTGTTTTAGACATTCTCAATTACTTTGGGCAACAGCTAAACCAAAATATGTATAAACATATAGGTTACAAATCCAAGACAAGTAAACAAATTCTAAGTTCCTATTCATATTATTCTATTCCAATTTTTCACTATTAAAAAGTGGCCATTACTTTAAAACACTATTTAAACTCTTTCTGGAAAAATATGGAAGCTGTATTATTGTATTTTAGGTAGAATTTTTTTTCTGAACCAGGAACTTATTTCTTTACAAAGTATTGAATGGAAATAAAGGCTGAAAATGTACACATTAAAATGAAGCAATAGAAGAAATGTGTTTTGGAGATGACAAGATTAGTAAATACTTAGGGAACAGTTTTTATTATATTTAACAGAACTAAAAAGTCGAATATATTTCCACCTTTATAGCTGTTTACAGATATCTATTACTTCTACTGAATAATTGTGAAGATTGCAATTTAGAAAAACAGAATAATGGATCCCTCAACTCCTTATTCAGGTCTGCACTGGAAAGATGGAATGAGCATGAACAAATCCATTTATTTGGATCCATGTTTCCTATTATTTGTTACAAGCTTTCCTGATCACACACACCACACTTCTTTTGTTGAATCTGAAGCTACCTAATTATTCTTAATCTTGATCTCTCTCTTCTGCCCTTGCCTCTCACGTGTATTTGTTCTGCTCCTTGTCAAGAGTCAGGCTTTGTTTGAAGCATCGCTCTTCCCCTCTTCCTTCATGGATCCCATACCACATGTTCCAGCACATCCTTTGCTGAATGGAAAACTTTTGTTTTTCAAGATTCTTCATCTGTTCTTCATCTACAAATCTTTAATTCAGTGTTTTTTTATAATTTTTCTGTAACACAGTAACAGGGTCAATGTAAATATCCCACAAATCTACATCTGTATGCCAGCTACTAATGCATTAGTTTTTTATAACTTTGTACCACTTTCTCAGTACTCTTGAGTGTCTTTGATATTTCATTTAATTATCTTACTTCTACCTGTCTATCGCGTTCTGATTAATAGATTGAGTGGGGGTGAACAACTCAGCCACTATTTCACTGGCTGACATAAAATCATCTCAGACCTCAAATAACAAAGTGCCTGCAGATTTCTAAAAGCTTCTGATTGAATCTACTGTTTTCACAATTTTTCAACTATAAAAATGAAATTACTTTGAGGCATTTTAGGCTGAAACATCTCTCATAAAAAGACGGTTTCAAAGAGCAACAGCAATTGGACTAAAGGTCTAACAGTAATCAATTTGTTTGTTCATTTGTTTGGTTTTTTTAAATGAAGAGACACTGCAATAATCAGAGGATCATTAGACATAAGGCATACGGTGTGTGGATACTTTGGAAGGTTTGTTAGATTTACTTGATATTGGATAAGGAGTTCATCTATTGTACATGTGGAGGCTTGACCTCCTGAATATGCTTGAATATTGTAAGGAAAACTAAGTAATAATTCAACATTAGAAGATGAGACTGGGTTTCATTATAAACTGTTTTAGGAGGATAGTTATGTGAAGATAACATCACCCTTAAAGAACAAACTGAAATTATAAGAGCTGTATAAGCAGGAGGTGAATTCTGCACCAAAGGTGAAGCCAAAGGAATGTAGAAATCACATTGATTCACTTCAGGGTGTTTGTATTGCTCAGTAGGGATACTGCTACTTCTGAAGCATTCATGTTGGAGAAGATGAGGAAGAAAATTTCCTAAGAAGGCAACAAGAGAAGTAAAACAAGCTGAATGTGTAGTAGAATTCATTCTTCACAGAAGTGGAACAAAATTAATATCAGTGTTTAAAATTGTATTAGGTAACTTGAACAAAGGTCTTTATGGTGGGATATTTGTGCTAGCAAATTCATACTATGGAAGCACAAAAGGAAAAATGGATAGAAACTAGACACATGCTAATTTGGCAACTGCTAAAATGAAATGCACCATTCTTTCTTTGAAAAAAGTTTGGCATACAGGTAAGGACTTGGTTCTTCTACTGCTACTCCTGGAACAATAATCAGGTCTTATTAGGTATATGTGTTTACTCCTGAAAATGCCAGTTTTTCCTTGTAATTAGAATTGAACAGCATGAACAAAGACACTGCTTCTAACAAGCAGGATAAAAATCAATGAAGTTCTGGAATTTATTCTGCCTGAGGATTCTCCAGGCATTTATTTATCTTTTCTGCTTAAAATTAGTTTTCACTAGCCCACAAGTGATATTCTCATATCATTTCAGGGATCTGAGTTAGACAAATGGTTATGAGGAAAAGAAGCTTTCTCTTCTGAAGGAGCTGTCCTCCGCAGCAAGGGGCACTTTTCTTAGCTATGACACAGTGAAAGTGGCTAAAAAGCCATTTGAAGGCCTTTTGCACTGAAAGACCTATTTAAAATGGATGTGGCCATATTGACACCCTTGTCTTTGAAAAACTAATGCAGTTTTACAGGGAAAGGTCTTGATGACATCAGCATTTTATCTCATGTGAAGACACTTGTCTCTTTAATTATGTCAATCGCAATAACACTACCTTAAGAAAGGGTATAGGGGGATTTTGAAAATGAGATGCTTGCTTTGGAAGTTTGGCTGGATTCAGTCAGTCACATTTACTAGCATGCTACTAGGTCAGGAAAGCACTTGTACAGATTACACTGGAAACTTCATTGCTACCTACTCTTTTATGCTTGTGAGCTGTAGACTTTCTTAATTACAACAGAAAGGAGAATAGAAATGAGTAGCAAAACCTAAAGTATTTTGATGTAAGTAAACAGTTTACCTAGCATATTAACTACATCCTAAAGATGCATATTTTAAAGATGCAATGTTATGCAAATGAACAAATGAATCTTTATATTTTCTGTTGGAAAACATCTTGATCAGTAGGACCACTGATATTAATGAATAAACTAACATTCTTTGCTATGCTGAACCTTGCTAATGCTATGGTTGTAGGTCATAGTTAATCTCACCTCAACAATTTCTCTGACTTTAATGTAGCATACAAGAAGAAATGGAAGAAATTCTTAAGGATTAGTTCCTCTCAATAGGCAAGATAACTGTGCATCACAACCCTTGGTCATGTTAATATGGAATCAGTGACTGGAAGAAATGTAATGTGATTAAACTGATCCCTCTCAGGTCAAACCTGTGTACCAGGTGATCCATTGCGTCTGAGGGGAGGAGGCTTGAAGAAGAGCAGTAGCATAGTCTGAATGACAGGAGAGGGGGAAAATGCTGCCAGTACAGAGCTCTGTTACCAGTCAGGTGAAGGAAAACAAAGTTATATCAGAAGGAGCAGTTGTGTTAGATTTGCACTAATGCAGCAATGCCTTGTTTCAGCAACTACAAACTTTATGACAAGATAGAAGAGAATTTTTCTAAAATATAGTTTTTTCCCTTTTGGAGGCAGAACAACAAAATATTCAGCATTACTCTTACATTGGCATTTCTGCTTTATTCTGCTGCTCTGGGTGTAACTTGAATACTTGAATCCAACTAATACAGAAAGGTTTATTGCTCTTTTTAAAAATGACATATTGACTTTTGTTCTGATGGGAAAACTATGCAATTCTTAATTTATTTTAGCAGATACAAGAATGTAAATCAATGAAGTCCATCTTTGTCTTGATTTTCTAATGCAGTATAAAATCACTAGGAAAGAAAGAAAGAAAAAAAAAAAAAAAGTGGTATGCCATTATGACACAGCCATGGTTTTCTATAAGCTTGGCATTGCACTGATACTTAATATAACATTCCTTTTTCCCCTGAGATTGTTTATCAAATAAAATCAAATAAAGCCTGGCAAGCCATATTAAACTCACCTCAAGCAGTGTCAGAAGTAAACACAAGTTGCTAATTTTTATAGACTAGAACATATAAGACAGTAAGAGTTTCATTGATAATTTCAAAACCCATCTGCTCTGCCTTAACGCATTGTATAATAAATGTATCTGAAATATAACTTATTGATAAAGCTTCATTCTCTCTCTTTATTACGTATTTTATAATGTATTCTAGAGTTTCTTGGAAACAGAAAGATTTTATTGGAATATTGTGCTATATCTTATAAAAAAAACCCCTTAATACTACATTTTGGGTGAATTATAAATCATTTTAACCCAAGGAAACATTGGCTTGCCAGAAGTCAATTTAAACCTTTACATGTATATTTATATATATTCATCCATATGTATAACTACAAATTCAGAATCTACAGCTGCACATCAATGTGCATGTGTAGACTCTTACCTTAGGAGCAGGCAATATGCAGGTGATTTGAAATTTCAGTTTTCCTTTGCTAAGCAAGAAAACCCCATGCACAGCATAGCATGTTTGAAGAAAGATGCAGAAAATAGCATATTTACATATAGATTCACCAGGCTGACATGATTACCAGCATTATTACACTGTCTGCAAAAGCACATTTTCTTTTATGTTATCTAAGAACGTGGCTTAGTATCAAGCTGAAGTCTGTGATGTGTCAATATAGGGGGACATAAATAGGAATTCCCCCGCAAAAAAACATATAAAGTATATTTGAAAAATTTAGCATTCATGTTGAATCCATACCTGAATACTCTGCAAGGCAGAATGAACTCAGAACATTTACACTTTTCAGAATCTCCAAGTCAGTCTGAAAATCTTGCTTTTACAAGACTAACATAAACTAATGTGAAATACAACATCAAGCAAACATGACAAGATATATGTGGTATTTTTGTTGCTGTTAAAGGAAATTATAGTAAACTGCTAGATTTCTCAGCACATCCATGAAGCATCATTCTGAAGGTTGCACAGCAGAAGGATCATAGAGGCAGACATTAATCTGTTTGAATAATAGGCAATTACAAATGCATTCATTTTAAGTGTATATTGAATAACGCAGATAAAATGATTGTGGTGTGAACATTCATTAGCTACAGATTTGTTTTGATATTTATTATATATATATTATAGATATGTGCATATAACAATCTGTAAAAATTTAATTACATATTTGATAAATAGAAAATTTGCACCAAAATACCTTTTTTAGCTTTAGGATTAATTGAGATAAATAATCATTTTCTGTGTTCATGACAATCATGTGTTCCATAATTAAACACTTGGTTTCATCTTGAAATTAGGTAAAATAGCAAAAAACAATTTGATACATAAAACAAACAAACCTAGCTGTCTGGAAAATTTTCCACTAAGCAGATACCCAATAATGCAAAGAAGTACTGCAACAACAAATATCATGCAAAAATACTTGCAAGAGAACTGGAAATGACACAAGTACTAAGTGGAGTACTGCACTATACTTAAAAGCCTCACTGAATTATAAAGACTGTTGCTGAACACAGCTCCATTCTAAGGACCAACCCAATAATAATTTTTCTAGTTTGGCACTGTTATTTGTGCATTTGGAGTTTGCACTTCTACTTGTTCCCTTGGCTTTGAACTTCACTGTGTTGCATATATGAATACCACAGTTTATCTCAGACCAATAATCTTGCTTTACTTGTGTTACAGAGGAAAAACTGATATTATCATGATTTTCATAAAGTATATATATATATGTATTTATGTCTATATATATATCTGATATATAAGGATTCAATGTATCGAACTACAAATTCAGGGCTGTGAATTTCATAAGCCCTAATCAAACACACCCTCTAGTATGAAAGGGCTCCTGATGATGATTAGAACAGAGTAGAATTTTGATCCTTAATTTCCGCTGGTCCCTCACACACACAAAGAAAAAAGTATTTCTTTCTGCCACTGGGATGTGCTTTGCAAGTTGTACCAGGACAATTCCCATAAGAATTTCAAATTTCTCCCTCCAAAATTTAGGGTTAACCTAACCTAGGGCTAATTTCCAATTTTTTTTCACTGCAGAAAGAAATTATCTGATCTTTACTCTCTACTCATCTGTGCACAGTGCTACTTCCTCACCAAATTGGTCAATTACTTGATTGACACATTAAAAGTATTCTCTAACACATGCACATTTAATCAACAATATCACAGAAATGGTTCTAAAGACAATCTTTAATGATGGTATTTTGCTTTGTAGAATGGTAGCCACACTAGACTGTCATCCTGATGCTGGTCAAATAAAGACAAAATCCATTTCTGCTCCTTTAATTGGCCAAAGTCTTGAAGTGCCCTGGAATTTTTGGGGGAATATAATTTTTTAATTAATCTTTCAGTTTTTAATTGCTACACTGAAGAGAATCTGCATGTCGGTATAGAGAAATATCTGTTTCTGTGCAAATCTCACCTGAAGAGATGAACATTGTTTTTTATGTAAAAATCCCCGGGGGAAGATTTCAGACAAGAGAAGGTTATTCGGTTGCACATTGTAAAAGATCAGGTCAGAAAGATGGAAAAACTGAGCATGATGATGGCACAGTTCTTTTGTGAATTAACTGTTTCTCAAGCATAAACTCAGAGGAATTTGGTTTACCTGGTTCAAGTTACAGAATTATTTATGATGTAAAAGAACATTTTTCCATATGTTTACAGTTGCATTTAAGAGACAATGCAAAACAAGAAGACCCCAGACCCTATTAATATTATTGGATTGAACTTTCATGTGAGGGGCAGGAAATGTTGATGGTGAGGATACAATTGTCTGGTGACTTCTTTGTTCAGGTTTCCTCTATCCAGAAGCACACAGCTCGAGCTGTATATTGCCAATGTAATAAATAAATAAATTAAATTAATTCTTCCTGAGATTTTGCTCATGGAAACCAATAGTGGAGAAGCTTCTTTAAGAGATGACCTTGACATTCTCCTGGACACCAATGCCTTTGTTGTAGTGATGGACACAAAAGTGAACACAGGATTGCAGCTGTGACCTCACCAGTCACAGAGGAAGAATCCCTGGTCCTGCTGGCCACACGATTGCTGCTACAGATGAGCGAGGATTCCTCTGGTCTTCCTGGCCACCTGGACACATGGACTCATTTCAGTGGCTTTTCTGCCAGGCAGCTTTCCAGCCACTCTATCCCAAGCCATGAAACTAACATTCTTTTCCCAACAAGACATTTACAATATCATTTTGGAATCAATTTTTCCAGCTGTGACTGTATTCCAAGTATCCATTTCTTGAAAAAAAAAAACTAGGCAAATATGTTCAAGTTTGTTCTGACATTTGAAATACTGTGAATGTCTCCTCCCTGGTATGAGAGTGAATAATGTGAGTGACACCCTTTTCATCACAGGTGTTCTGCACTGACTTCAATGACAAAAGTGAGAGGGCTTGGGGAAAAAAATTTGAAACTCTTTATTTCCATGTACTGGTGTGGGATTAGCATTAAAGTTTATACTAACAACAAAAAGTCTGGGTCAGCAGTCCAAAAAATAAAATCCATTTGGAGGAACTTGGTTCTAAATGTGTGTGCACAGCATGCAATTTTAAAATGAACCAGGCTGACAACCACTTATTGCTTCTTCTCCCTCAGATTGAAAAACTAATTATATTAATCAGATTACTGTGTCTTAGGAGGTTCCTATAGTCTGTGATTGTGTCACTCTCAACATTTTCCTTGATAAACTAAGGAGAGTGAGGTCCTTTCAAGACCATCATTATGTGTATGACAAAATGAGAAAAGAAAAGCTGCTTGTCATGAGTATAATATATTAGAGAGAAGGTTATAAATATGTGAAAGGAATACCACAAACAAAGAGTGTAGGAAGACTACAAGAATTTCCAGCCTTGAATAACATCTTTGACTTTTCTTTGATCTTGAGATTTTTAATATTATGTGGGGGAAAGAAGTGAAGTGAAGACACTGTAACTGGACTCAGTACACGGTCATATCCATGTAAAACCGCTATAGATATACAGCTATATAGAGATAGATCTAGATATAGATATATATAACACAGAGGTAATAAAAATTCTGCTCCAATTAGAATATTTCCCCATGGAAAAAACTACATTCATTCATTCATTCATTCATTCATTTGTTCATTCATTCATTCATTCATTCACTTACTTCCAGTCAAAGTTTTGGCCACAATGATACACATATTTACTATATATTGTACTTTAATATATATGTCTCATTTTTTTGTCAGAATCATGACAGCAGCACTGAGGAGAAAGTCTTGGAAGTGTCTGTTATTGAGAGGCAGGACAACAGTAAGCACTGTGTGCTTGAAGCCATGAATGACTCCCACATCCTGGGTTGCATGGGCAGCAGGTGGAGGGAGGGGATTCTGCTCCCATAAGATCTCACCTGGGGTACTACATCTGGCTCTAGGGCCTTCAGCATAAGAGGGACATGGATTTGCTTAAGTGGGTGTAAAGAAGGGCCACAAACATGATGCAAGGGCTGGAGCACTTCTGATATGAAGACAGGCTGAGAGCATCATGATTGTTCAGCCTGGAGAAAAGACAGCTCCAGGGAGGTCTTACAGGAGCTTGCCAGTAGCTAATGGGGCCTATGAGAGAGCTCTAGAGTGATTTTTAACAAAAGCATGTAGTGACAGGACAAGGGCTGATGGCTTTAATCTGAAAGAGGGTAGGTTTACATTAAATATTAAGAAGAAATAGTTTACTATGAGTGTGGTTGAGACAGTGAGATAGGACACCCAAAGAAATTGTGGATGTGCCAGCCTTGGAAGTGTTCAAGGAAATGTTTGTTTTGGCTTTGAGGCACCTTCCAATGCAAACCATCCTGTCATCCCTCATATAAATGTAGCTACCGTGTGCTACATTTTTCTGCCTGAGTAATTTATTTTACATATATTATATTGTAACTGAGTTTATAAGTGACTCTATTTACATTAATAATTATCACTATTTATAATTTAGGGAATCAATATTTATTATGTAAAAAATTTCCAGTAGAAATTTTATTACTGCTATTTTATTAGTGGTGGACCAAGAAGCAATTCTACCAAATCCTTCAAGATACACTGCTAAACAGACTTTATTCCATATAATTTATCACCAAAAGGATTTTGTACAGTTGAACTCATTGCATCAAAATGGAATTATTCCAAGTCAGAGATTGAATGCATCCCCCAAATTTGTAGTTATATTCAAAGGAGATACTAGGTTGGAGTGATTAGGCTTAGGTTTTGTAAGTGCATTTTAATTGACATTAATTATATTAACTCTTCTTAATTCTTTCTTAATCAAACCCTGTACCAGCTGCTCCATTATTGTCTTTGGGATCGATAGCAAGCTGACAGGACTATAATTAACCATATCTATTCCCAGTTTAATTTACGTTTTCTAAATATTGACATAGCATTAGCTTTATACTAGTATTAAGAATTTTCAGAGTCTTACAAAACTTACATGAAACTGATATAAATAAGTGTTCCAATTTAAAAATACTACATGGTAATAAATGTCACTTAGTGTGCTTGAGAGTTAGCAGCAGAATTAGAGTGTTGTCACTACCACGTATATACTGCATCTAGCTATTCCTGAAATACAGACATACTAGCTGAACTCTTTTGCCTTCTCTGCTGCTAAGATGTTTTTCTATGACAGTTCAGTGTCGTGCAGATACGAAAGAATCTTTAGGGCACGTCAACATGTCAGTGAAGACCAGACACTCCTGAACTTGAATGTGCAAGTTCATACGGCAAGAAGTGTGTAAATTTGCAACATTGAGTCCAGAAGCCATGTAATACTATTAAATTATCCTTTTGTTTTGCCTGGGTGTTAGTAGTAAAAAAAATGAGTGATGAAGTTAAAACACAAGAACAAATTTTGATAGCACAAAATTTTGAGCTGTGAAAGAAAATTAAACCATCTTCTGAACCTAGAAATAAGTATTTGCCTGTCTTTGCCCTTCACCACTGAAGGCAAGGCTTATTAGCTAACAAATCATAGAATCATACACTAGCCTGAGCTGAAAGGGACCCACAAGGATCACTGAGCTCAAAACCTGCAGATCTATAGTTTCTGCATTCAGGCTGACATATGACCAAGCATACTGATCACAGTGGAATTTATTCCTCTTAACATTGTGAGGAGTTCTGGGGTGTGTGTGTGTATTCATTATTCATTCATCGTTTTACTTATGAATTTCTATAGTTCACATTTTATCATCACAATCAATTTCCCTTTCCTTTCCATCACTTGCTATGTTGTAGCTATTTGCTTTTGCTTTTTGGTGGATGTTTTCATTTCAGTTTAAGGAACTTTTAAAAATATTATTTAATTACTTTTTCAATCATGGAATCCAGTAAAATTTTTAGTCATTATTTCAGGTATTTATTGTACTACCTGCTTCTGTGCAAATTTGTTTCTAAGTCTGGCCATACATTTTAGGTATCAGTTATGTGTGTTAGTAGCTGGTATTTCAAACTTAGCACATCTAATCAAATGGGTTTTATTTCTGTGATTTTTTTACTGTCACAATATCTAATGTCGCAATCCCATATGTCAGAAACAATGGTCTAATGGAAAATTGAAGATAACTTTTATGAATAGCAGTATCATTTTATAGTTACCTTATCTAGTATTTGTCATGATTATAAAATGAAGGCACAGTTATCCAACATTGTTTACTTTGAACTTTTCAATGCCTTAGAATTAATTAGTACATTTCAGATAGAAAATCCATCCTTCTTCTCTTTTGCTCATTTAATCTATATTGGTTTTAAGAGTGCAATAATGTGAATTGCACAAGTTTGAGTTCTACTAATTAAGGCAAATTTATGCTTACAAACATACAGTTCTAATTCTTCCTGTTTATCACCCACACTCTTGGTGCAGGCATATAGACAATTACAATTTTTTTTCTTCAAACATCTTGTTGGCCTGATTTATTTTATTCTTGACACCTTGATATTATATTAAGTTAACTCTCCTTTATTTATATTTTGCTGTTAGCTTTATATCTCCCTGAGTAATTAATTTAACTTTTCTTCTAGCTGGCTATCATACTACTCAAATATATATCTGTGAAGATTTTCTCATGAACAAAAAGGAATCAGCCCACCATAAGATGTGGTGCTTCTATTTGATGGGACAGCAGGAGATTAATGTACTAAAAATGTAGATTGAAATCTGTGATTATGTGGAATTGTGAAGTGTGGAAAGCTGCTTGAACATTTAAAGAAATCAGTAAATTTTTTATTTCTATGAACAATTAATTATATGTGCAAATATTTTTGTAATGTCCAGAGGTCATAGATATTGCTATTGTAGTAAAGAAACAGAAGAGGTGTTGTTATGCAGAATGTACTATTAATTCTAAGCCAACAGAGAATTCTGAAGTTGCATTTTCAATGAAATCAATTCAATTAGCCTTAATCTTCTACAAGACATAGATTCACTCCAAGATGCAATGTACAGTGCTGTGATTTAGATGGCTCAGATCCTAACTGGAAGATGCTACTATTTCAATTAAAAAACTTAATAAAAAATACATCAGTTTCCTCTGAAAAAACCTACTTGTCAAGGTCCAGTTTTGATATTCTGAAATGTTTTACTTAGACATGTAAGGAATTTATTTATTTTTTCTGATTGATATGTATTTATCCTCACAATTATATATCCAATTTAATAAATGCAAATTTTGCAAACAGTGCTGATCTGTTTCAATCTTTTGTCACAACTGATGTAAAATGTTTTTTCATGATACATTTCTGTAGCCATAGTTGAACTCTATGAATTTGAAAACAAATTCATTAAATACTTTAACTAAAAATTAATGGAATGTGTTTAACATATTCACTCAGCTCAAACAATAACACTTAAAAAGCTTACAAATAAATTCCTCTACTGCCATGTATGTTGTTGTCTTTTGATCTATCAGGCATCAGCTAATGTTTTTGTTTACTAGTAAGAATAAAACCCCGGGTTTCTTATACTTCTTTTCTGTTTATTTCTGGTTTTCTTTCCCCCAGATGAGAACGTTCCAGGAAAGCTGAGGTAGTGACTTGAGCTACCACTGCAGGGCAGAGTTGCAGCCCTGCTTGTACTCCCCAGATTTTTTTTGCACTTTTGGAAACATCTTACAACATACAAATCGTCCAGGTTTGGCAGCATTCCAGTAAAATCCATGTTCTCACAAAAGCTTTTTGTGTTAGCAGACAGGATTGATTTTCCAGCTATGACAAAAGCCCAATTAGCATTCATAGCTGTATATTGCTTTCTGATGAAATCCTGTGGCAGAACATCCCTGGCTGCAGCACCAGAACTCCATTCTGTCAAGCCCACTAATTCTATTGCTTTGCTTTCAAAGCAACACAACTTTGAGCAGAAAACACAGGTTTGTGATGAATTAATATATTCATGGAGCTTTGTGGAAAATTACTTGTATAAAGTGACCTTAGTGGCTACTGTAAAACAGTCTAATTATTGCACTCTTAGATTACTATAACTAATGCAATCTCCAAAACACAAAGATATTAATATTTTGACTTGCAAATGGTCTGTAAATTTTCTGCACAACATGGTGGTTTTATTGTGCAGGCCGTACCATAATTCACAACTAATCTTTCAAAACTGTATCTTTAAAGCATCGGTTCTTAATAAATTGCAGCTATAAAACTCTAGGTTTGAACTAAGCTCTTGTCAAAAACTGGTAATTTAAAACTAGAAGTAATCTAACACAAAAAAAGTTAAAACAAAACAAATAAAAGTAGATACCATCTCTAATGGTAGCAATTACAAACAAGAGCATGTTATTATTAACCAGGCCTAGATATTTAACAAAGCTGACTTATTATATCCATTGTTGCATCCAGACCTTCAAAATCTAAATTGTGTTTCAATGGAATTTACAGAAACAAAGATCATAATGTTTCCTGCTTGAATATTATCAAAACTTTTAAGTGAGAATATCTAATAAAATATTTCTGCTATAAGTTTACATAACCTTTTTTATATCTTTGCAAGGCATGTGGTGCAGGCCACTTTGTCAAAGAATATGTGTCAACCTTTAATTACCTGATACAGCCAAGGCATAGTTGAATAAACTACAAAAGAAATAAACATGTATTTGTGTAGAAAGTGTAGAAAGTGCGATCTGTGCTGCAGATGAATCTTCTTCCTTGAGGTACACCTTTTCTGCTTAAAGATTTTGAAGAATTCTAGGAAGAATTTTAATAAAAGTCTTTCCTGTAAATATATTGTTTAGGATTTTAAGGCACAGATAAAATGGCACTTGGCAAGGGATGTTAAAAATAATAAAGCATTCTGTAAGCATTCCGAAAAGAAAGGCTGAGGAGAATGTGCCTCCCTGAAAAATTAGAAGGGAGAAGTAGTGGCAACAGGCGTGGCAGCAGGAGGAGAAGCTGTGGCAGGACAAGAAGCGGCTGGCGGCTCAGCTCTGGTCACAGAAGCCAGGACATGGCCCTGGCACAGCAGCATCCCAAGTCCCAGAGTAGGACAAGCAGCTGAAGCATATGTTTCATCAAAGTAGGATTCATTCCAATGAGATCCACAGGCACTGCCTCTGGAACATTTAGACAAGCACAATCACAGGGCAGACCCTCACCTCTGCTAATGGGTGCTTTGGTGAAGGTCAGTTCAGCCAAGGCTGGCAAAGCCTTTCTTGCCTTGGTCATTCAATATCTTTGGGTCAGGACATTGCTGGAGGAGCAGGAGTCAATGCTGCAGAAGTGCTTAGAGGAGTGAGGGAAGCTGGCAGATGGGTGATCTGAATTCCATAACCCAGAATGTCTGTGACAGACGAGGGTCTGGAGCACAAGATGGAGCAACCACAGAAAATGAACTTCACCATGATGAGACTGAACAAGGTATCACAGCCGAGCTCCTTCCTGTAGCCTCCAGAGCCACATGGGAGGCTCCAAGGATGTGTTCTTCCCACAGGGGATGCATTTAGTATTGCCTCCAGGTGTGAAAACAGAGATATCATTCAGGGTGGTGAGAACCAGACTGTTCCAGGAAGAGCCTCTGCCATCATGTCTGGACATCAACAAAAACATCAGCCACCTCTTTCTCTCTCCCGTGCCTGCGAGGGGTTTGGGCAGAGAGAGCAGAAGCAGTTGTCTCCATATTAAGTCAGCTGAGAGGCAACCTCCCTATGCCATGGGAATGTCACAGTCAGTTCTGTTTCTGCCTGGGGCTGCCCTGAGGTAATACATGGTACAGACAGTGCAGCAGAACTCCTTTTTAAAGCGCTACTGAGGTGAAAAATAACCATTCAGGCTGAGCTTTTCCACTGTTGACAAACTGCTGAGCCTTGAGCACACCTTATTCTGTCCAACACGGTGAGGGGCTCCATCCATCCTGCGGAAAGAGTATGGGTGTGTCTGTGCAATCACAGCTCTGCCAGCCCTGGCCCTGAAGGATGGATGAGTGAGGGCACTGCTCAAGTACTTGGTAGTTTTGCTTTGCATCCCAAATTTGTCTGCAGGAGAAGTTCAGCAGGGATAGATCTCCCTCATCTACTTAGAAAGACAGGAGATTGTGCAACAGGGCAGGTAATGCTTTGTTTTCCCCTGTGCCCATCCTAGGAGCTGAAGTTACATGGCTAGACCTGAAGTTACATGTCTAGAAGCTAAGAGCTAAGGAGAAGCAGCTGGAGCAGGACAAGGAGCAGCTGGATGAGTCCTGGCAGAAGCTTCACCTGAAGAAAGAGAAGTTGAAGAGGGCCAAACAGCCCATCCAGCAGAGGGAGAAGGAGTTTAAAAAAATGACTGAGGTGAGCATAGCATCTGTTCTGCAATTCACAGCTGTACAGGGGCTGGGAGCAAGGCTGGGGCTTCACACTCCTCACAAAGTTATACTGAGCTTATACTGAGCTGCGAATAAGGATATGTGCAAAGGGTTATTGACCCTATGCAGTGATGGTCTCTGTTTCCAGTCTCCCCAGGTTCTCTGTCTTGCAGCATTCATGCCAGAATTATGAGGAAGGAGACTGAGCCTTGCAGGAGGCATGCTGGATTGAGTTTAAACACCTGGAGAGGCTCAGGGCCATCCAGAGAGAGATGGAGCAGCTGAGGCAGCATCAAGAGCTTCTGCACCACACAAACACTCCCCTCCACCTTCCATTTTTAGCCTGTGGCCAGTGTGTCAAGGGCCTGAACCTTTGCCAACAGCTTCTCCTTCTCCTGGGGACGGGGCAGGATCATTTAAGCGTGGCTCAGCAGATCAGGCAGCTTGAACAGTGCGGTAGTTTCTCCTTGGGGGCTGCTTACCGGCTAAGCAGTAACCCCAGACCAACCGAGACAGTTTGTGGGTTCCTCAGACCAGCTGGCTGAGCGTGGGTAAGGCTTGGAAATGAAGAGTGGGCTCCGCTGTGGGTTTGGAAGGTGTTTATTCAGTGCAGCTCCACGTGCAAGAAGCACTGTCTGGCCTGTCCTTCTCCTTTTTGTACCCAAGGACACAGCCTGGGGCAGCAGAATTCAGGCCAATGGGTGAAAAGTGGGGTGGCTGGTCTGGGACAGGGGTACTTAACACAACAGTTGGAAGGTGGGTGTCTGAGGACCTGGTCAAATGGGAGATGATGACCCCTCAACTTACCAGGGTGATTGACAAGGGGCTCCCCTCTGGGAGATTGGGAATGGGTGAAGGGACTTTGGAAGGAACATACCAACACAAAATAAATAAAATACATGTAAAGCTTCGAAAGGCTCAATTATGCATTGCAACAGAACAGCTGTGCAATGAGCTCTTACACAAGAACCAGAGGATGCTGCTGACTGAAGACCAGGATCAGTGCCCCTGTGGATGACATCTCCTGCCCACAGTGTAAGATTTCTTGTGTGCTCCTGATGGGAAGGGGCGCATGAGAGGCAGACGTTCTTGTATTCTGCTTCTCAGAACAGACATTCCTGGGGGCTGTTTATACCTGTGTATATAGCTCAGCTGTCAGTTTGCCTACTCATCTTGTTCAGGAGCTCATCTAAACTCACTGAGCCAGAGCAGTGCTCTGACGGAGTAGGAAGGGAGAGGTTGTGGGTTAAAGCCCATGCACTGGAAGTTTGGGGAGGCCTATGCTGCCCGTACACATGGAAAGCAACAAAACAGGTTAGTCTGTTGTCTTCATCTGCAATCCCTCCAACAGCAATAGCATCACCCAGTCAGACATCTTTTGCAGGCAGAATTCGCCCACAGAACAGTTTGTGGAGAATCAGGGACAACACAGTCAAGTCCATTGCATTCTATGCTATGCTACAGATGCTGAAAGATAGTGAGGTGATGGGATGGGGAGGCTGGAATACCCTTGGAAACCGTTGGTGAGAGCAGGGTTGGGTAAAGTGTGACTTGAAAATAACATACATAGGGTGGGGTGTTTCCCAAAATCATTACTGAGCTGCTGGGATGGTCAGGCTTGCAGAAGCTGTGGACAGTTAAAGGAGTGATAACAGAAGCAAGCTGTGTGACTCCTCCCAGCTTATCTTACATTTATGAATATCATCCTTAGCTGGCTGGGGTTGTCCCTCTCCCACCCCATCTCTGGGTGGGAGAAGCTGGCTCTGCCTGACTCTGAGTTTGTGACATCCCAGTCCTCTCCTATGAGCCCCTGCTACCCCATTGTGCCCTTGTCCAGGCAGAGATGCTCTTAGGGGCTTTGTCTGTAGGTCCCACTCAGAGTATGAGGTCATGGGCTTCAGAAGGGCCTCCATGCACCTCAAAGGGTACCAGGGATGAGTGCCTGCCCACTGCTCCCTGCATGACAGATAGTTTGGGAACTTCCCTCAGGCATGAACATCATCTTGGACAATGCCCGTTTCTGTGACTCTCTCATAGCCATCCCTTCCATCCCTCTCTTCTCAGGACCATGATTTCTTGGAAGGTGAGCACATCTTTCTGGATTCCCTGAAGAAAGCACCCCACTGTTCATGACGCCATTCCCATGCACTGCTGGAGGAGGTGCCAGCCCATGTCATCAAGGGATGATGTGCCCTCCGATATAGGGAAGAAAGTAAAAATAAATACTCCAGTTGTCAGGTTCTTTTCTTTCCAAATATTCTCAGAGTGTTCCATAATTCACTGTAAATCAATCAGTATTGTACAGATGGATCTGGACAAGCTCAAGCAGTGGCCATGGGAATCCCATGAGGTTTAACAAGGCCAAATGCTGGTTCTGCACCTGGGCCGGGGCAGCCCCCAGTGCCAGCCCAGGCTGGGGGTGGACAGACCCAGAGCAGCCCTGCCCAGAAGGACTTGGGGGTGCTGGGGCTGAGAGCTGGACATGAGCCAGCCATGGGCACTGCCAGCCCAGAAAGCCAAGTGTGTCCTGGGCTGCATCCAAAGCCCCGTGGGCAGCAGGGGAGGGAGGGGATTGTGCCCCTCTGCCCCGCTCTGATGAAAGCCCACCTGCAGAGCTGCCTCCAGCCCTGGGATCCCAGCACTGGAGGGACATGGAGAGAGCTGTTGGAGGGAGTCCAGAGGAGGAACACCAAGGTGATCAGAGGGATGGAGCACCTCTGCTATGGGAAAAGGTGAGAGAATTGGCTGAGAGTAAAGGCTGAAGAAGAAAAGGATCCTGGGTGACCCAACTGTGGCCTTCTTGAAGGAAGGTAAGAAGAAAGATAAAGAGAGACTTTATACAGGAGCATGTAGTGACAGGACAAAGAGGAATGGCTTCAAACTAAAAGAGATGAGGTTTAGATCAGATATTAGGAAGAAGGTCTTTACTGTTGTAGTGGTGAGGCTCTGGTACAGTTTGTGAATACCTTATCCCTTAATATTTTAGTGTGCTTTCTGCTACTGTTCACATAGGTGTTTAGAAAACAGTAATTGTTATTTCATATACTTTGTTATAATGTTATTTCAAACACTTTTTGATTTTATGCATTTTCCATCATGAATATCAATATATTTCAGCATTTCAGGAGGTTTTCCCTGTTATGTGTGTCTGGTTTTCAGCACCTTTATATGTATTCATATTTTTCATAACAATTCCAAAGATTATGGATAATAATCCATAAATATTCCAAGGAATATTTATGGATTATTCCAATATTCCAAGGCCAACTGGAAGCATAGCTTTGGGCCATCAAAAACGAGGGACAAATCAGAAAGTATATATAAGACATTGATAAACAGCAAAAAAGAACTCATGAAGGAGTAGAGAGTAAGAAATCAGAGCTGAGCTGAGCTTAGCTTAGCTTAGTTTAGGTTCACTTCTCTTACCTTCTTTTGGCTTTCTTTATACTGCATTTAAAATAGGATATACTGCTGAAGGCAGTGATATGTGGCATTAGCAGTGTGATGTCTTAAGCAATGCCGGGACAATTTTCTCAAGCTTTGGAAGCTCTGACAAAGAATAGGAAAGATTGGTACAAAATTTTCTCATAGGAAAGACTGGTACAAAATGAATGTTACCTTGAGAGCAAAGGAGTAGATAGAGCTGATGAGAAAAGTAAGGCACACTTCCATGCATGCATTTAAGCTAAATACACAGTAATAGATGATTTCTCTATCTAGAATTTTTTGTGATCTATATTTCAAATGCAAGTGATTTCTTAGACCAAAATTTCTAACATTTCTCTAAGGCCTTCCTATGGCCCTGTACCATAAGATTTCTTTAGCTTTGACTTTGCTTTATGACTTATTTCAAATGTTTAAAGTGATGCATGGGCTAAATGATATTATTGGTTGTTGGGGTTGATTAGTAAAAGCAGTTATTCTGTATATATATTCTGACCAATTGACTTCTGGAAGCCTACTTACTGCTATGGAAAGTAGTATCAATATGGGTCTGGTTTTACATATGTTTCATATTTGATGCTTAATGAATTTTTGAAACAGATAACATGACTAATTTATTACAAATTATTTTCATTACTTCCCTAGGAAGGAAAGAAAAAAAGATATCAAAAAACCTTATGGAAATATCACTATCTTCCCTCATTTTTTTGCAAAAATTTATACTTATTTTTTTCTTCAGAATGGAAGTAATTTATGTATATATAATTATGTATAGATATACAATGTTTGGAAGGACATATACTGGAAAGAAATAGCTAGGCAAGGAAGGAAGCTTTGATAAATGAGTACTGTGTGAGAGTTTAAAAATGCAGTGAAAATGCTCAATTAATCCA
The DNA here is from genome assembly GCA_037834095.1 of Argya squamiceps. Taxonomy (NCBI): domain Eukaryota; kingdom Metazoa; phylum Chordata; class Aves; order Passeriformes; family Leiothrichidae; genus Argya; species Argya squamiceps. The sequence goes on from JBBMKD010000115.1 coordinate 16,291,693, forward strand.
AATTTATGGTGATCCTTTTTTCTGTGTTTGATATATTGTAGGCCATTGAAGAAAGTAGGAAAATGCAAAATCTAACTGGAAATTCTAGCAGGTCATATCATATATTAGCAGCTATAATCCTGATTGTTTATACTTTCTACTTCAGTTTGTAATTGGTAGGAGTATCCAATTACTGTGTACTGTATGTACACTTCTGTCTTAATTTATTCAAAAGTTATTTGAACAAATACAAATTATCAGCACTTTGCAAGAGAAGTTTAGGGGCTTTAAATAGACAATGTGTGAAAATAATTAGCAAGAGAAAATGTAATTTTGTGACTGGATAACAAGTGGCCCAGAAAAATCCTCTTGTTTGAAAATGGCTGTAGGGAAAGGTATGTTTGAAAAAGTCTTGTCAGTGCTTCCTTCTGACTCCTGGAGTAGACCAGAAACAAAGTTATTGAAATTGGTACTTTGAGACATTTTAGAGAAATAAAAATAAAGTCCTTGCTTTACAGAATTTGAAAGGGAGCTGTCAATAAAATTACTTCCAGGAACAGTGATGATGCAGAACCAATCAAATTCATAAGTTTCCAAATTTCTTTGCAAACTGGTAACCCATACACTATTGTAATTTGTCAAAATATTTTGTAGACTTATAATTTACAAAGGTTACTGCATTATCAAGTTAGGCTGTGAATATTTAAACTTGGATGAAATCACTGTTTTCTTAACTAATTCATGAAAAACAAAAGCTTTTGAACCAAGGTAAAAAAAAGAAAAAATAAAGGGAAAAAAAGACCCTCTGTAACAGAGTTGAAGCTTGGATATCTCTAGGAACATTAAATGAATTATAAAGAGCCTGATATTGAAAGGTCATATGAAAGACTGAACTTCCTTTCATCTTTCTAGAATAATGACAATTAACAATACATTAAATGGAATATTTGAAACTTGTGAATCAACATCTTTAAACCAGGAAGCCTTCAATCAAAGAAATTTTTTAAAAATCCAAGAAAGATATTACCTAGATACACTGCATGGATCCATGCCTCATGGATCTTTTCACATGTGACAGCTAGTGTAAAAAAAAGTTTTTAAAAAGGCAACTGGATTAAATATTTCTGTCATATTTCCTTTTCAAAATGATTGATGGATGAACTTCAATACACTTGTTGTCTTCAAGTGGTATCCGGAATTATATTTTGAGACGTGGAAATATACAAATGTCTGAACTGAAATCCATTGTAGCTGAGAAAAAAGACAAAAAGACTGCGTGAGAGACCTTCTCTGACTTTTCTCAAATTAAATAAACAGTGTTGATGTTTCAATTATCATCACTGTAACTATGTATTAATTCTTTTAGCTGAAACAAATAGAAAATTTCACACATTCCATAGATGCTTTTCATAACTACTTTTCATGTCTTCTTACAAGTTTAAGCAGATGCCTCATCAGTGATGTGCTGAGGTTTAGTTCACAATTATAAATGTTAGACATATTTTTAAAATGGAAGGTCAGAATCTGAATGAAAGGACAGAATTGGATTTTTCTCTCTCTTAGCAGCCACTGAATAGCTTTAAAAAGCCATAAACACATAGTTATACCATTTGCATTATTTTCAAAAACACCAGAGTCAGATATTTAAAGCATCTGGGATATTACCTATTCTTTCGGCTTGAAGTGATTATGTGGTTTAAAGTTACATTTTTGATCCAGTAAGAAAATGAGATTCCAAAAATTTGGTATTTGCCTTTCTACTGAAGTCACATATCTGCACAATTGCATTAAAAATGAATATCTTATATTATCATTTCAGGAACAATAGTATGGGTTTTTAAAAATCAAAATTCACCTTCTCAAATTCTACAAGTTTATGTCCTAAAAGGACTGATTTCCATGTGTTTCATTCTCACAAATTTCTGAATAGAAGCAGTCCCCAGACTGAACTTATAGGTACTGATTTTTGCAGAAGGGAAGTAGGGAGTTTAGGGGCACCTTGGTGCATAAGTGGCTCCACCTTTCTTTGGTGGGCTGTCTGCCACATTGAGGCAGATTGCCACTGCATGGTTCAGATGTAAAATCAGCTGGGATTTCTCAAAAAATGTGTGGAAAGAAGATAGTTCCATTAAATCATTCTGGTAGTTCATTGGAACTGGTAGATTGTCAGCATTTTTGAAAAAGAAATAAGCTCCTTGTTTCCATGTCTGTCTTCAGACCTTAAACCTGCCAGTGGTGTGTTCCATGGCTATTTCACCATTTCAACCCCAACTTATGAGACTGCACTGACAAAAAAGCAAATATTAGTTCCATTTGATCTAATACTCCCTAGCTGGATCGGTGAGTTTTACACAACCCACCAGTGACATGCAGAGGAGAGGCTATGTCTGTTATCTGGTGTACCCACGAGAGACACTACTTATAACAGAGCTGAATACTCCTGGCAGGAATCAGCTTCTCACAGGATATGGATTTCTAAATAGATTGACCTGTCAGACACTTCGGTACTTTTTCATCAATGAAACTGTCTGTTACCAGGCAATAATAAAAGGCTCCTAAATCAGCTTCAGGAAAAACATATTAACTGAAAATTGAAATATTCCAGCTAAGAATAGAACTAATATTTAAAGCGGCATAGGTTTTTTTACCAAACAACTCCAGATAGTCAGGCATTTGATAAGCAATTAATTATATTATTTTATCATAATGGACAGGTATTATGATTTATAATGTTTAGATTTGGGATTTTATTTCACAAATTGATATAAAAATGCCAGAAAAGGAAAGAAAATGTTAAGGGCTATGAAAATAACCCATGTTTTCATATCTGTGTGTATCTGCAGGTCTGAAACTGGATTACTTGGAAAGGAAAAGCTAAAAGCTAAAAGCTAAAAGAAACTACTACTATATATAAAAGACCTTACTAAAGCATAAAGTGATTCACAATATTCCTTTGCCCGTATCATTTAGTAAGATAATATTACTGAAAAAGAAGCATCCTTCTTCAGTGAGGAAGCAAATTTCTTGTTTCTAAGTAAAGCTCATTCTGCTAGTAAAAATAAACACAAGCATTGTAATGGGACATTGCAATCGCCAGGGAACTGCAGAGGATACTGCAGATAATTTCAAGAATTGCTCCATATTTATAAGAATTGAAATGCAAATTTTCCATGGCATCTATACAGTCAGTTGGAATAAGACATTTCATATTTAAAGTAAGTGGGGAAAATCCGGCAATTTCTGTTTATTTTGGAGTTTGGTTGGTTGGTTTGGTTTCTCACTTTTATTTCTCATTTATCTATCTCCTCTTGTGTTGTTGGTTTAGAACAAAATTTCCTTCCAGAATTATAGCCAATGTTAAACTGTCAAGTCAGCTTAAAGTGAGAGAGGAAAATATGTTACTGCTAATTTCTCAAGTTTAGTATACTGATACTTCTCAGTTTTGGATGACTGGTCAAGTTTATGATGTGTCATTACTTTCCTTCATGCTTTCTGGTCCTCTATCAAAATTTTACTTTTTCCTTACATCCTGACATTACATCTCCTTAATAGGTGAGGTATATTTCTGTGGCATTGTAGAAGGATAAATGAGCAAAATGTAATTTCTGGCCTTATGAAGGGAGTATTCTAAGTTATTACAAGTCTACCAGTTGCAGAATAATTTGTACAGGTGCAAGAAAATTGAGATCTATGTCAGCAAACATTTTTATATATATTCCTTCCTATTTATTTAGGAAACATATATCAGTATTCTGTGCACTAATTAAGAATCATTTGCCTATATTTCGGGAGTACTATTCCCTTTAATATTACTTATTATAGGTGTCAGTCCTGCTGAAGACAATGTGCAAATTTTTTAGGTTAATGTGATACCAAAGACAGAGTAAAAATGCAAGTAGATTCAGAGTCATAGCTGGATGAATGGGACAGTAGGAGGGACAGATATAACTTTTTAGCTTCTCCCTTCTCTGACCACTCTGCCAATATCCCAATCCCCTGATCTACCAAGCCATAACAATTGATCTAACTGTAACAGTGTACTTTATAATTTACACATGTGCGGTTATGTGTTAGTCATTATAGCTCAACACTTAGAGCTATAAAGCATAGCAACATGCTTAATTTTCAGACTCCAAGATCTATTTTTCAACTGGCATGTGTACCTTCTTATAACAGAAAGAAGTAAATACTTGCATGTGTGACAAACCTGTAAGTATGATGCTACTGAAATTCCACACAGGCATATAAAGAAGTATTGGTGGCTGGGTTTACAGTGTTACTCAGGCACGAACAAAGTTCTTGATTCTTGGGTTGCCAAGCCTGACAGCCCACCAGAGGTGAGGCAGTTGAAGGTCTGGGTTGCTGAGTCCAGCTATGAGCTTTGCTGAGCCTGTATGCCCCGTAGGCACACATGCATATTTGCATAAAAGATATAAGTGTATGTACTGGCCAATCACACAGATAAACACAACGAAAGAAACCATTCCACTCACGCAAGTACAGGTGATGTTAACAGTGTCATGCTATTCTCCTCTCTGATGAGGGTGAAAACCTAAATGTACTATAAATTTACATTAGTATACACATTTAGTACAATTCTCTTCAGCAGCAGATCAAGATAGGCTATGCAGCAGACTTCGATTTCATCCCCATTCAGCAGCTGGTCCTTTCACACAGGAAGTACCCACACCTGAATGTGCATTTACACACACTATGGATCCCATCCCACAAGGGTTTGTACACTCACTCTAACCAGTAGCCCTTGGATCTGATCTTCCAGCGGCTCCATGAATAAAGATATAAATTTAAGAAGAGTCTCTCTGCAAGCTGATTCCAGCTCAATGGCCAGAAAAAAATTGTTTTTCAAATGTGTTTGCTTAATTACAGTTATTATATACACCATAATTTTCCTCTTAAAATTTGGACTTTCTAAAAATGTGGTTACATAAATTTCATGGCTGTGCAATATTTTTCTTTTTAGTTATTCTTAAATCCAAAGCATAGTTCCGTAGGCACAGGAGCAGGAGCATGCCTCAGTGGATTTAAGATACCTTTGAAATATTTTATTGCTCTGTCCTGTGATTTTGCCACTCTGCCTAGCTTATGTCCAGGTATTACTGGCCATAGTGGAAGCAGAGAGATGTGTACTCGTATTACTTGGACATAAACTGCCTTCCATAAATATGTTTTTGAATATTAAATGCATAAGCTGCAGTATAATATATTCTATTTCTGAGTTTATTCTCCTAAAATATGAGTATTTTAATAACTCCATTTTCAAGGAAGAAAGAAACAAGAAAACACAAAGTTGTTAATTGTTAGAATTTGTCCCATCAAAGATTTTCCATGGTTAGAAGGTAATGTAAAATTGTAATGAAACATATTGATAATTCTCAGAGCTACTGAAAAGCTGAAGAGCTATTGGGCTGAAGGAATATATCAGAAAAAAATTTCAAACCTGCATTTGCAAAGTGTTTTTTCATCCAAGTAATACTTGGATTATTTTCTAGAGTAACATTTTTCTTTTAAGCATTACAGAGCTAATATGAATTATTTTTAACATCTTTAGTAATATTTCCAAACTATTTCTATTTATATGCATTTTGATACAAAGTGAAAACAACTGTGTTTCTATTAAAATAATCCAGCAGTTAAACAGACTGAAGTAAATTCTATCTCTATTTTGACACTACATTATAAATAGCTTTTAATTGTAGAGTAACAAATCTAGTCTATTTTAGATCTCATTTTGAGATTTTACAGACTTCAAAAAACCCTTCCATCTTTTCCTTCTGCATCATGTCTTAGTCTTTGGAAATCTATCTTCATGGAAGATAAATAACTTTGCCCCTTGATCTTCAAAGATATCTCAAATATTCACCCGCATACTGTACATCCCATAAAGCAACCTTAAGAACATTAAGGTTGTTAAGGTCAACCAACAGCATTGAGGTTGTTCAGGTCAAGGAAATAATGAAAGCATTCTAAGGGCATCACTATAAGGTTATAGACTAACAGAGACTTGAGTTCATATAGGTCGGAAAAGGTCCTTGAGATAATTGAACATAACTAAAACCCAGCACTGCAAATCCCCAACTAAACCGTGTCCCTAAATGCCACTCCTACATGTCTGTCCTGGGTTGTAGAATAAGATATGCACAAAGTATTCTATCACCCTCTTCATCATCTGTTGAAACCAATTGTT